>OY997274.1:75844352-76446494 GCA_963921465.1 Triticum timopheevii
TATTTTTCATCTTTTCCAATTCGACTAGCTTATCCCATGCTTTGCAAGACGCTATGTCTTGGAGAGGATGGGTTTTGAAGACCATGAAAATTTCGAAACCAAAAAAATTATCCTAAGTACCGAACATGGTGTGGATTTTCAAGTAAAGCTGTACAATTAATACTCAGAGTGTAACCCATTTTGGTTGCAAAGATGGGATGCATTTTGCAAGATGTATGGTCTTGATGAGGGTATGCTTGTCACCATGGATCTTGGTGATCCTACAATCGAGCAAGAGACACCTTCGATTTGGGTCTTTGTGGATACACCTCCAGTTCTTCCCTCATGTGAGCTAAACATAGTTATTAAGTAATTTATATTGTTTATTTCAAAATATAATGTTGACAACTTATCTCCATTGACAGCTTATTTTCATTCTTCAAAGAATGTGCGGAAGATGGTAGACAGAACGTACTATACTGAAGGCTCCGAATTAACTTATCAGGAGAAAAATCATCTGGTCAGATTTTGTACTGATCTTGAGAATTACAATATCTACAATCAAACTCCTCAACATTATGGTCAATACGTGCCACTAGTGCACGTGTTGAACTACGGTAACTACCATGGAGATACCCTGGTAAGATTATTTTTTACTATTACAACATCCGTGCATCTTTTTGCACACTTCTAAAACTAGTACATCATTGCTAACTACAAAGTTATTATTATGTTTTTCAACAGATAATCCCGAATGATTGTGTGCCTCATCTGATGTATACGCGTGGTAGCCTTCATGTTTTGAACATACGACCAGGTCGTCCTACGAATCTCAACTGTCCATACCGGGTTTCTAAAAGAAGTGGAGACATAACAATCAAAGAATGGAAAAAATGTATGGACAGTCGTAAGGAGCTTCTTGGAAGCAATAAGCAGCGAAAGGCAAGAATTGGAGACAGGATGATCGCCATTTTTCATAATGGAGAGTCAGGGTCTATATTGTTTTATGCTATTTTACCTTAAGGGTGTTTAGGTCCTACCTGATACTGATGATCATGTGCTAAGAACAATTATGTAGGGTTGGGTTCGATGACTATATATGAGGATGATGATCGTATGACTTATTATTAATAACGAGTAGAAGTTGTATGATGATGTATGATTAGTAGGACTTGTTATTATATATATATGATGATGTAATGATGCAAAGCATGCATGAGCATGTTATATCTGCGGGTGCAATGAACATAGCAGCAGCGTTGATAAACAAAGCATGCATGATGTATGATGCATAACGTGTACAATGTGTAGTATCGTAAAATACCAGCAAACGAAAAAGAATTAAAATGGAAACACAAAATTAAATGAAAAAGAAATCATAAAACTAAAAACCCACCAAACCTTATAGTACCGGTTGGTGTTACCAACCGGTACTAAAGGGCTCCAGGCCCCCGGAGCTGGCTCGTGCCACGTGGTTGCCCTTTAGCACCGGTTCGTGCTGAACCGGTACTAAAGGGGGGGGGCCTTTAGTGACCACAAATTAGTGTCGGTTATGTAACCGGCACTATAGGGCCTTACGAACCGGTGCTAATACCCGGTTCTGCACTAGTGGGTGCTCCAACGATTCCCAAGCGAACCTTGTGTGCGGCTTGATTGCACGTCCACAGGAATGTTGTTGTAGTCGGTGATCCTCTCGCAAAACATGGTCTTGGTTTGATCCGTTCCGATTGTTGCATCCATGGGGATGGCACACCAAGTGTCACAAAGCGCAAGGTCCTCCTTTTGATTGTAGTTTTGGGTGCGGCTCCTTGAGGTCGCGGTGCTTGCTTCGATCACCTCCACCACCTCCTCCCCAGCCTCCTCATCGACCACCACCTGTTGGACCTCCTTCTCGACCTCCTCCGTGTCTTGGGTGGCTGAATGATCCTAAAACGAGTCATAGTTGAGATTACCAAGGCCAACGGTGGCTGAGGACTCCAACGATGTGAAGAATTCGGCCATGTTCATCTTCGTTTTACAATGTCACAGAAAGCACTATAAACAATCACTACCGATCATGAACAGTCACTATTGAATAAAAATGAGATGTCAGGTTTTATTTTTACCTTGTTGGCATTTCATCGAGCACTTGGCGGTCGCGTTTTTTGTTGCCGGCTGCAGAGGCCGCTTGTGCTGGAGCAGTTGCCGTAGGGGCAGTCGTATTTGCCGCACGAGGCGTAGGCTTTGGACGAGGCGCCGATGCGGTCTCCTTCATCTTCTTCTTGGCAGCCGCCGAGGCAAGCGCCACCACCGCCGTTGTCGGCTTTCTAGCCCATTTGCCTCCGGTAGGTGCAGCGGGAGGGCGGCGTGCCGTTGCCGGAGACTCGGTAGCCACTGATAGGTCTCCAACGTATCTATAGTTTATGAAGTATTCATGTCATGTTTACAATAACATTATGTGGTTTTGGTGCACTTTTATATGACTTCATATGATTTTCACGAACTAACATATTGACCTACTGCTTAGTGCCAGTTGTTGTTTTCTGCTTTTTTTTTGTTTTCCAGAAAATCCATATCTAATAAATTCCAAATGCAGCGAAGCTTTTTGATGATTTTTTCCTGAAAGGAAAGGGACCCAGGAGGCTTGGGGAGAGTGCTAGAAGACCTACGGGGGCCCCACAAGGCACTAGGGCATGCCCGGGGGTGGTCGCGCCCTAGTACCTTGTGAGCCCTCTGTGGCCCCTCTTTGCATGATTCCAACTCTGAAAATCCTTATATATTCGAAAAAAAACTCGAAAGTTAACCTAGAACTTCTGCTCCACCGCTGCAAGCCTCTGTTCTGAAGAGATCCCATCTAGAGCCTTGTTCTGGCACCCTGCCAAAGGGGGATCTCATCACAAGAGACCATCTTCATCATCCCAGCGGTCTCCATGATGAGTAGGGGTAGTTCACCCTTGGGGCTCTCTCTCTCTCTCTCTCTCTCTCTCTCTCTCTCTCTCGTGTTGTTGATTTGGAACGATCTTGATGTACCGCGAGCTTTGTTAATATAGTTGGATCATATGGTGTTTCTCCCTCTTTATCTTATTGTGATGAATTGAGTTTTTACCTTTGAGGTTTCCCTATTATCTGATTGAATACTTTTATGGATTTGAGAACACTTGATGTATGTCTTGCATGTGGGTACCCGTGGTGACAATGGGGTGTTCTATTAATTCACTAGTTATATATTTTGGTATTCAACTTGCGGATTATCGTGACATTGGGGTAATCCATGCATAGGGATTGATACACGTTTTCATCCTACTTTCTCCGATAGAAATCTTAGGGCACTCTTTGAAATTCTTTGTGTTGAGTCGTATATAATGAATCTAAAGTCGTTTGATGCATATCGAATAATCAACTCACGGATACTTGTGGTGACATTGGAGTATCTAGGTGACATTAGAGTTGGTTGATGTGCATCATATGGTGTTATTTTAGTAAGAAATTTGGGGCTGTTTGTGACACTTACAGAAATAGCCCAATAGATTGATCGGAAAGGATAACTTTGAGGTGGTTTTGTATCCTCCAACAATTTCAACATATGGTCTCCGCTATATAAGAACTTTGGAGTGGTTCTTTGTCGCACCTTAGGGTTTGTTATATGATTCAATTATGTTAGCACTGTTGAGAGATTGCATTAGTGAAAGTATGAACCCTGGGCCTTGTTTCTAAGTATTGAAATACCGTTTTGCTCGTTTATTGCTACTTGTTACGTTGCTGTTTTATAATTTCATATTACAAAAGTCCATATTTACCATCCTAACTACACTTGTATCACCATCTCTTCGCCGAACTAGTGCACCTATACAATTTATCATTGTATTGGATGTGTTGGGGACACAAGGGATTGCTTATATTTGATTATCGGATTTTTTGAGAGAGACCATCTTCATCCTACGCCTCCCATGGATTGACAAACCTTAGGTCATCCACTTGAGGGAAATTTGTTGTTGCATTGCAAAACTCTGTGTTTGAAGTCCCAACACGAGTCTACAAGAATAAATTATGTAGTAGACATTTGCCACCTCGGACACCATTGGCGCGGTTGGAGGCGGAGCTTTGACCCGGTGGTTCTTTGTCATCCCCAAGCTTTTTTCAGCACCAGCTGCGGCGCATGGGTGGTTCCCAGTGGCGAAAAGACGGCTCCGGTGGCCGGAGGAGTGAGCAGGGGGTGGCTATCCATTCTCGCCGACTCTCTCTCTCTCTCTCTCTCTCTCTCTCTCTCTTTCTCTCTCGTGTTCTTGATTAGGAACGATCTTGATGTACCGCGAGCTTTGTTAATATAATTAGATCGTATGGTGTTTCTCCCTCTTTATCTTATTGTGATGAATTGAGTTTTTACCTTTGAGGTTTCCCTATTATGTGATTGAATACTTTTATGGATTTGAGAACACTTGATGTATGTCTTGCATGTGGGTACCCATGGTGGCAATGGGGTGTAACACTGATTCACTTGTTATATATTTTGGTATCAACTTGCGGATTATCGTGACATTGGGGTAATCTATGCATAGGAATTGATACACATTTTTGTCCTACGTTCTCCGGTAGAAATCTTAGGGCATTCTTTGAAATTCTTTGTGTTGAGTCGTATATTGTGAATCTGAAGTCGTTTGATGCATATCGAATAATCAATTCACGGATACTTGTGGTGACATTGGAGTATCTAGGTGACATTAGAGTTGGTTGATGTGCATCATATGGTGTTATTTTAGTAAGAGATTTGGGGCTGTTTGTGACACTTACAGAAATAGCCCAATAGATTGATCGTAAAGGATAACTTTGAGGTGGTTTCGTATCCTCCAACAATTTCACCATATGTTCTCCGATAGATAAGAACTTTGGATTGGTTCTTTGTCGCACCTTAGGGATTGTTATATGATTCAATTATGTTAGCACTGTTGAGAGATTGCATTAGTGAAAGTGTCAACCCTGGGCCTTGTTTCTAAGTATTGAAGTACCATTTTGCTCGTTGTTTGCCACTTGTTATGTTGCTGTTTTATAATTTCATATTACAAAAGTCCATATTTACCATCCTAACTACACTTGTATCACCATCTCTTCGCCGAACTAGTGCACCTATACAATTTATCATTGTATTGGGTGTGTTGGGGACACAAGGGATTGCTTATATTTGATTATCGGATTTTTTGAGAGTGACCATCTTCATCCTACGCCTCCCATGGATTGACAAACCTTAGGTCATCCACTTGAGGGAAATTTGTTGTTGCATTGCAAAACTCTGCGTTTGCAGTCCCAACACGAGTCTACAAGAATAAATTATGTAGTATACATTTGCCACCTCGGACACCATTGGCGCGGTTGGAGGCCGAGCTTCGACCCGGTGGTTCTTTGTCATCCCCAAGCTTTTTTCAGCACCAGCTATGGCGCGTGGGTGGTTCCCAGCGGCCAAAAGCCGGCTCCAGTGGGCGGAGGAGTGAGAATGGGGTGGCTATCCATTCTCGCCGACTCTCTCTCTCTCTCTCTCTCACTCTCTCGTGTTATTTATTTGGAACGATCTTGATGTACCGCGAGCTTTGTTAATATAGTTGGATCATATGGTGTTTCTCCCTCTTTATCTTATTGTGATGAATTGAGTTTTTACCTTTGAGGTTTCCCTATTATCTGATTGAATACTTTTATGGATTTGAGAACACTTGATGTATGTCTTGCATGTGGGTACCCGTGGTGACAATGGGGTGTTCTATTGATTCACTTGTTATATATATTGGTATTCAACTTGCGGATTATCGTGACATTGGGGTAATCTATGCATAGGGATTGATACACGTTTTCGTCCTACTTTCTCTAGTAGAAATCTTAGGGCACTCTTTGAAATTCTTTGTGTTGAGTCGTATATTATGAATCTGAAGTCGTTTGATGCATATCGAATAATCAACTCACGGATACTTGTGGTGACATTGGAGTATCTAGGTGACATTAGAGTTGGTTGATGTGCATCATATGGTGTTATTTTAGTAAGAAATTTGGGGCTGTTTGTGACACTTACAAAAATAGCCCAATAGATTGATCGGAAAGGATAACTTTGAGGTGGTTTTGTATCCTCCAACAATTTCATCATATGTTCTCCGCTAGATAAGAATTTTGGAGTGGTTCTTTGTCGCACCTTAGGGATTGTTATATGATTCAATTATGTTAGCACTGTTGAGAGATTGCATTAGTGAAAGTATGAACCTGGGCCTTGTTTCTAAGTATTGAAATACCATTTTGCCCGTTGTTTGCTACTTGTTACGTTGCTGTTTTATAATTTCATATTACAAAAGTCCATATTTACCATCCTAACTACACTTGTATCACCATTTCTTCGCCGAACTAGTGCACCTATACAATTTATCATTGTATTGGGTGTGTTGGGGACACAAGGGATTGCTTATATTTGATTATCGGATTTTTTGAGAGTGACCATCTTCATCCTACGCCCCCCATGGATTGACAAACCTTAGGTCATCCACTTGACGGAAATTTGTTGTTGCATTGCAAAACTCTGCGTTTGGAGTCCCAACACGAGTCTACAAGAATAAATTATGTAGTAGACATTTGCCACCTCAGACACCATTGGCGCGGTTGGAGGCGGAGCTTCGACCTGGTGGTTCTTTGTCATCCCCAAGCTTTTTTCAGCACCAGCTGCGGCGCGTGGGTGGTTCCCAGCGGCGAAAAGCCGACACCGGTGGGCGGAGGAGTGAGCAGGGGGTGGCTATCCATTCTCGCCGACTCTCTCTCTCTCTCTCTCTCGTGTTCTTGATTTGGAACGATCTTGATGTACCGCGAGCTTTGTTAATATAGTTGGATCATATGGTGTTTCTCCCTCTTTATCTTATTGTGATGAATTGAGTTTTTACCTTTGAGGTTTCCTTATTATCTGATTGAATACTTTTATGGATTTGAGAACACTTGATGTATGTCTTGCATGTGAGTACCCGTGGTGACAATGGGGTGTTCTATTGATTCACTTGTTATATATATTGGTATTCAACTTGCGGATTATCGTGACAATGGGGTAATCTATACATAGGAATTGATACACGTTTTCATCCTACTTTCTCCGGTAGAAATCTTAGGGCACTCTTTGAAATTCTTTGTGTTGAGTCCTATATTATGAATCTGAAGTCGTTTGATGCATATCGAATAATCAACTCACGGATACTTGTCGTGACATTGGAGTGTCTAGGTGACATTAGAGTTGGTTGATGTCCATCATATGGTGTTATTTTAGTAAGAAATTTGGAGTTGTTTGTGATACAGAAATAGCCCAATAGATTCATCGGAAAGGATAGCATTGAGGTGGTTTCGTATCCTCCAACAATTTCATCATATGTTCTCTGCTAGATAAGAACCTTGGGGTGGTTCTTTGTCGCACCTTAGGGATTGTTATATGATTCAATTATGTTAGCACTGTTGAGAGATTGCATTAGTGAAAGTGTGAACCCTGGGCCTTGTTTCTAAGTATTGAGATACCGTTTTGCCCGTTTTTTGCTACTTGTTACGTTGCTGTATTATAATTTCATATTACAAAAGTCCATATTTACCATCCTAACTACACTTGTATCACCATTTCTTCGCCGAACTAGTGCACCTATACAATATATCATTGTATTGGGTGTGTTGGGGACACAAGGGATTGCTTATATTTGATTATCGGATTTTTTGAGAGTGACCATCTTCATCCTACGCTTCCCATGGATTGACAAACCTTAGGTCATCCACTTGAGGGAAATTTGTTGTTGCATTGCAAAACTCTGCGTTTGGAGTCCCAACACGAGTCTACAAGAATAAATTATGTAGTAGATATTTGACACCTCGGACACCATTGGCACGGTTGGAGGCCAAGCTTCGACCCGGTGGTTCTTTGTCATCCCCAAGCTTTTTTCAGCACCAGCTACAGCACGTGGGTGGTTCCCAGTGGCGAAAAGCCGGCTCCGGTGGGCGGAGGAGTGAGCAAGGGGTGGCTATCCATTCTCGCCGACTCTCTCTCTCTCTCTCTCTCTCGTCTTCTTGATTTGGAACGATCTTGATGTACCGCGAGCTTTGTTAATATAGTTGGATCATATGGTGTTTCTCCCTCTTTATCTTATTGTGATGAATTGAGTTTTTACCTTTGAGGTTTCCCTATTATCTAATTGAATACTTTTATGCATTTGAGAACACTTGATGTATGTCTTGCATGTGGGTATCCGTGGTGACAATGGGGTGTTCTATTGATTCACTTGTTATATATATTGGTATTCAACTTGCGGATTATCGTGACATTGGGGTAATCTATGCATAGGGATTCATACACGTTTTCGTCCTAGTTTCTCCAGTAGAAGTCTTAGGGCACTCTTTGAAATTCTTTGAGTTGAGTCGTATATTATGAATCTGAAGTCGTTTCATGCATATCGAATAATCAACTCACGGATACTTGTGGTGACATTGGAGTATCTAGGTGACATTAGAGTTGGTTGATGTGCATCATATGGTGTTATTTTAGTAAGAAATTTGGGGCTGTTTGTGAAACTTACAAAAATAGCCCAATAGATTGATCGGAAAGGATAACTTTGAGGTGGTTTTGTATCCTCCAACAATTTCATCATATGTTCTCTGCTAGATAAGAACTTTGGAGTGGTTCTTTGTCGCACCTTAGGGATTGTTATATGATTCAATTATGTTAGCACTGTTGAGAGATTGCATTAGTGAAAGTATGAACCCTGGGCCTTGTTTCTAAGTATTGAAATACTGTTTGCCCGTTGTTTGCTACTTGTTACGTTGCTGTTTTATAATTTCATATTACAAAAGTCCATATTTACCATCCTAACTACACTTGTATCACCATTTCTTCGCCGAACTAGTGCACCCATACAATTTATCATTGTATTGGGTGTGTTGGGGACACAAGGGATTGCTTATATTTGATTATCGGATTTTTTGAGAGTGACCATCTTCATCCTACGCCTCCCATGGATTGACAAACCTTAGGTCATCCACTTGAGGGAAATTTGTTGTTGCATTGCAAAACTCTGCGTTTGGAGTCCCAACACGAGTCTACAAGAATAAATTATGTAGTATACATTTGCCACCTCGGACACCATTGGCGCGGTTGGAGGCCGAGGTTCGACCCGGTGGTTCTTTGTCATCCCCAAGTTTTTTCAGCACCAGCTATGGCGCGTGGGTGGTTCCCAGCGGTGAAAAGCCGGCTCCGGTGGGCGGAGGAGTGAGCATGGGGTGGCTATCCATTCTCGCCGACTCTCTCTCTCTCTCTCTGTCTCTCTCTCTCTCGTGTTCTTGATTTGGAACGATCTTGAGGTACCACGAGCTTTGTTAATATAGCTGGATCATATGGTGTTTCTCCCTCTTTATCTTATTGTGATGAATTGAGTTTTTACCTTTGAGGTTCCCCTATTATATGATTGAATACTTTTATGGATTTGAGAACGCTTGATTTATGTCTTGCATGTGGGTACCCGTGGTGACAATGGGTGTTCTATTGATTCACTTGTTATTTATATATATATTGGTATTCAACTAGCGGATTATCGTGACATTGGGGTAATCTATGCATAGGAATTGATACACGTTTTCGTCCTACTTTCTCCGGTAGAAATCTTAGGGCACTCTTTGAAATTCTTTGTGTTGAGTCGTATATTATGAATCTGAAGTCGTTTGATGCATATCGAATAATCAACTCACGGATACTTGTGGTGACATTGGAGTATCTAGGTGACATTAGAGTTGGTTGATGTGCATCATATGGTGTTATTTTAGTACGAAATTTGGGGTTGTTTGTGACACTTACAGAAATAGCCCAATAGATTGATCGGAAAGGATAACTTTGAGGTGGTTTCGTATCCTCCAACAATTTCATCATATGTTCTCCGCTCGATAAGAACTTTGGAGTGGTTCTTTGTTGCACCTTAGGGATTGTTATATGATTCAATTATGTTAGCACTGTTGAGAGATTGCATTAGTGAAAGTATGAACCCTGGGCCTTGTTTCTAAGTATTGAAATACCGTTTTGCTCGTTCTTTGCTACTTGTTATGTTGCTGTTTTATAATTTCATATTACAAAAGTCCATATTTACCATCCTAACTACACTTGTATCACCATTTCTTCGCCGAACTAGTGCACCTATACAATTTATCATTGTATTGGGTGTGTTGGGGACACAAGGGATTGCTTATATTTGATTATCGGATTTTTTGAGAGAGACCATCTTCATCCTACGCCTGCCATGGATTGACAAACCTTAGGTCATCCACTTGAGGGAAATTTGTTGTTGCATTGCAAAACTCTGTGTTTGGAGTCCCAACACGAGTCTACAAGAATAAATTATGTAGTAGACATTTACCACCTCGGACACCATTGGCGCGGTTGGAGGCGGAGCTTCGACCCGGTGGTTCTTTGTCATCCCCAAGCTTTTTTTAGCACCAGCTGCGGCGCGTGGGTGGTTCCTATCGGCGAAAAGCCGGCTCCGGTGGGCGGAGGAGTAAGCATGGGGTGGCTATCCATTCTCGCCGACTCTCTCTCTCTCTCTCTCTCTCTCTCTCTCTCTCTCGTGTTCTTGATTTGGAACGATCTTGATGTACTGCGAGCTTTGTTAATATAGTTGGATCATATGGTGTTTCTCCCTCTTTATCTTTTTGTGATGAATTGAGTTTTTACCTTTGAGGTTTCCCTATTATCTGATTGAATACTTTTATGGATTTGAGAACACTTGATGTATTTCTTGCATGTGGGTACCCGTGGTGACAATGGGGTGTTCTATTGATTCACTTGTTATATATATATATTGGTATTCAACTAGCGGATTATCGTGACATTGGGGTAATCTATGCATAGGAATTGATACACGTTTTCGTCCTACTTTCTCCGGTAGAAATCTTAGGGCACTCTTTGAAATTCTTTGTGTTGAGTCGTATATTATGAATCTGAAGTCGTTTGATGCATATCGAATAATCAACTCACGGATACTTGTGGTGACATTGGAGTATCTAGGTGACATTAGAGTTGGTTGATGTGTCTCATATGGTGTTATTTTAGTAAGAAATTTGGGGCTGTTTGTGAAACTTACAGAAATAGCCCAATAGATTGATCGGAAAGGATAACTTTGAGGTGGTTTCGTATCCTCCAACAATTTCATCATATGTTATCCGCTAGATAAGAACTTTGGAGTGGTTCTTTGTCGCACCTTAGGGATTGTTATATGATTCAATTATGTTAGCACTGTTGAGAGATTGCATTAGTGAAAGTATGAACCCTGGGCCTTGTTTCTAAGTATTGAAATACCGTTTTGCTCGTTCTTTGCTACTTGTTATGTTGCAGTTGTATAATTTCATATTACAAAAGTCCATATTTACCATCCTAACTACACTTGTATCACCATTTCTTCGCCGAACTAGTGCACCTATACAATTTATCATTGTATTGGGTGTGTTGGGTGTTGGGAACGTAGTAATTTCAAAAAAATTCCTACACACACGCAAGATCATGGTGATCCATAGCAACGAGAGGGGAGAGTGTTGTCCACGTACCCTCGTAGACCGTAAGCGGAAGCATTACGACAACGCGGTTGATGTAGTCGTACGTCTTCACGATCCGACCGATCCAAGCACCGAACGTACGGCACCTCCGAGTTCAGCACACGTTCAGCTCGATGACGATCCCCGGACTCCGATCTAGCATAGTGTCGGGGATGAGTTCTGTCAGCACGACGGCGTGGTGACGATGATGATGTTCTACCGACGCAGGGCTTCGCCTAAGCACCGCAACGATATGACCGAGGTGGAATATGGTGGAGGGGGGCACCGCACACGGCTAAGGAACGATCACGAAGATCAACTTGTGTCATGGGATGCCCCCCTGCCCCCGTATATAAAGGAGCAAGGGGGGAGGAGGCCGGCCCTAGGAGGGGGCACGCCAAGGGGAGTCCTACTCCCACCGGGAGTAGGACTCCCTCCTTCCTTGTTGGAGTAGGAGAAGGGGAAAGAGGGGGAGAGGAAGAAGGAAAAGGGGGCTGCGCCCCTTGTCCAATTCGGACCAGAGGGGGGGCGCAGGCCTCCTTCCTTTTGGCCTCTCTCCTCTATTCCCGTATGGCCCAATAAGGCACATATACTCCCCGGCGAATTCCCGTAACTCTTCGGTACTCCAAAAAATACCCGAATCACTCGGAACCTTTCCGAACTCGAAATATAGTCGTCCAATATATCGATCTTTACGTCTCGACCATTTCGAGACTCCTCGTCATGTCCCCGATCTCATCCGGGACTCCGAACTCCATCGGTACATCCGAACTCATAAACTCATAATATAACTGTCATCGAAACCTTAAGCGTGCGGACCCTACGGGTTCGAGAACTATGTTGACATGACCTAGAACTATTCTCGGTCAATAACCAATAGTGGAACCTGGATGCTCATATTGGCTCCTACATATTCTGCGAAGATTGAGGGAGTCCTGGACTAGGGGTGTCCGGACAGCCGGACTATCATCGTCAGCAGGACTCCAAGACTATGAAGACACAAGATTGAAGACTTCGTTCCGTGTCCGGATGGGACTTTCCTTGGTGTGGAAGGCAAGCTTGGCGATACGGATATGTAGATCTCCTACCATTGTAACCGACTCTGTGTAACCCTAGCCCTCCCCGGTGTCTATATAAACCGGAGGGTTTTAGTCCGTAGGACGAACAACCATTACAACAATCATACCATAGGCTAGCTTCTAGGGTTTAGCCTCCTTGATCTCGTGGTAGATCCACTCTTGTACTACCCATATCATCAATATCAATCAAGCAGGAGTAGGGTTTTACCTCCATCGAGAGGGCCCGAACCTGGGTAAAAACATCGTGTCCCTTGTCTCCTGTTACCATCCGCCTAAACGCACAGTTCGGGACCCCCTACCCAAGATCCGCTGGTTTTGACACCGACATTGGTGCTTTCATTGAGAGTTCCTCTGTGTCGTCACCGATAGGCTTGATGGCTTCTTCAATCAACAACAACGCCGTCCAGGGTGAGACTTTTCTCCCCGGACAGATCTTCGTATTCGGCGGCTTCGCACTGCGGGCCAATTCACTTGGCCATCTGGAGCAGATCGAAAGCTAGCCCCTGGCCATCAGGTCAGATTTGGAAGCCTAAACTTCACGACGGATGTCCGCGGAGACTTGATCTTCGATGGATCCGAGCCACAGCCGAGCGTGCCGCACTGTCACAATGGGCATGATCTAACTCTGCCGCCGGACAGTACCTTGGAGGCCGCACACGAATCCGCTCCGACCCATAGTCCGGAGCCGATCACGCAGATCGAGGACGGGTGGCTGGACACCGCCTCGGGAGCTGCAACTTCCATGGCGATGGAGCCGAATATTGACCTCGTCCATTATAAAGCTCGTGACTCCGAGGTGCCGGACTCCCTGCCGGACTCCGAACCTCCTGCGCCCCTGCCAATCGAATCCGATTGGGCGCCGATCATGGAGTTCACCGCTGCGGACATCTTTCAACACTCACCCTTCGGCGACATCCTAAATTCTCTAAAGCATCTCTCGCTATCCGGAGAGCCCTGGCCGAACTACGGCCAGGATGGTTGGGATGCGGACGACGAAGAAATTCAAAGCCCACCCACCACCCACTTCATAGCAACTGTCGACGATCAAGCAGACATGCTAGACTATGACTCCGAAGACATCGACGGTATGGACGACGATGCCGGAGACGATCAAGAACCAGCGCCTACAGGGCACTGGAAGACCACCTCGTCATACGACATATACATGGTGGACACCCCAAAAGATGGGGATGGCGAAGAAGCAGCGGAGGCAGATTCCCTAAAGAAATAGCCCAAGCACCGACGTCAGCGGCGCCGCTCTAAATCACGCCACAGCAAGAATGGAGATTTCGGCACAGGAGATAATAACACCCCAGAAAGTCCCAAAGACAATCCCCTCCAGCAAGATTCAGCGCAGGAGGATGCAGAAGCCAGCCCTCACGAGAGAGCGGCAGACGAAGAGGTCGAGGATGATAATTACATACCTCCCTCCGGAGACGAGGCAAGCCTCGACGACAACGAATTCATCGTGCCTGAGGATCCCGTCGAACAAGAGCGTTTCAAACGCAGGCTAATGGCCACAGCAAATAGCCTAAAGAAAAAGCAGCAGCAGCTTCAAGCTGATCAAGACCTGCTGGCCGACAGATGGACCGAGGTCCTCGCGGCCGAAGAGTATGAACTCGAACGCCCCTCCAAGAGCTACCCAAAACGCAAGTTGCTCCCCCGATTAGAGGAGGAAGCATACATACCTTCATCACCAGCGCACAATACGGCCGAACGACCACCCTGTGGTCGCGACAGAGACGCATCTAGGCCCTCCATCAAGACCGTCCCCCGGCATCGCTCTAAAAGTACGAAGCCACGGGGGAACGCACCGGACTTGCGGGATATATTGGAAGACAAGGCAAGACAATCCAGATCTATCTATGGATCACGTGGGCACCCCACGACCCACGACGAATATCGTCGCGCCGGATACAACAACTCCGGCCGGGCCGAACACAGCAGACAACGCTCCCTTGAGCTACATCGTGATATTGCTCAATACAGAGGCGCCGCACACCCACTATGCTTCACAGATGAAGTAATGGATCATCAAATCCCTGAAGGGTTTTAACCCGTCAACATCGAATCCTACGATCGCACAACAGACCCCGCGGTTAGGATCGAGGATTATCTCCTTCATATCCATATGGCCCGCGGTGACGATCTCCATGCTATCAAATATCTCCCGATCAAGCTTAAAGGACCAGCTCGGCATTGGCTTAACAGCCTGCCCGCAGAGTCAATTGGGTGTTGGGAGGACCTGGAAGCCGCATTCCTCGACAAATTCCAGGGCACATATGTGCGACCACCAGACGCCGATGACCTAAGCCACATAATTCAACAGCCAGACGAATCGGCCAGACAATTCTGGACACGGTTCTTAAAAAAGAAAAATCAAATCATTGACTGTCCGGATGCAGAGGCCCTCGCAGCCTTCAAACATAACATCCGCGACGAGTGGCTCGCCCGGCACCTAGGACAGGAAAAGCCAAAATCCATGGCAGCCCTCACATCATTAATGACCCTCTTCTGTGCGGGAGAGGATAGCTGGCTAGCTCGCAGCAACAACCTCAGTAAAAATGCTGGCAGTCCGGATACTAAGGACCACAATGGCAGGTCGCGTCGAAGCAAAAACGAACGCCGCGTTAACGGCGACAACAATGAGGATACGGCAGTCAACGCCGGATTCTGAGGCTCTAAACCCGGTCAGCGGAAGAAGCCATTCAAAAGAACCACCCAGGGTCCGTCCAATTTGGACCGAATACTTGACCGCTCTTGCCAGATACATGGCACCCCCGAAAAACTAGCTAACCGCACCAACAGAGATTGTTGGGTATTCAAGCAGGCAGGCAAGTTAATTACCGAAAGCAATGACAAGGGGCTGCATAGCGATGACGAGAAAGAGAGCCGGCCGCCGAACAGTAGAGGACAGAAGGGTTTTCCCCCACAAGTGCGGACGGTAAACATGATATACGCAACCCATATACCCAAGAGGGAGCGGAAGCGTGCACTAAGGGACGTATATGCGATGGAACCAGTCGCCCCGAAGTTCAATCCATGGTCCTCTTGCCCGATCACTTTCGATCGACGAGACCATCCGACCAGTATCCGCCATGGCGGATTCGCCGCATTGGTTTTAGACCCAATTGTCGATGGATTTCACCTCACGAGAGTCCTGATGGACGGCGGGAGTAGCCTGAACCTGCTTTATCAGGATACAGTGCGCAAGATGGGCATAGACCCCTCAAGGATTAAACCTACAAAGACGACCTTCAAAGGCGTCATACCAGGTGTTGAGGCCAATTGTACAGGCTCAGTCACACTGGAAGTGGTCTTTGGATCCCCGGATAATTTCCAGAGCGAGGAGTTATTCTTCGACATAGTCCCGTTCCGCAGCGGCTATCACGCTCTGCTCGGACGAACCGCGTTCGCAAAGTTCAACGCGGTGCCGCATTACGCATACCTCAAGCTCAAGATGCCAGGCCCTCATGGAGTCATCATGGTCAACGGAAATACGGAACGCTCCCTCTGAACGGAGGAACATACAGCGGCTCTCGCGGCAGAAGTACAGAGCAGCCTTCTAAGGCAATTTTCGAGTCCGGCCGTTAAACGACCGAACACGGCCAAACGCGCCCGGAGCAACATCAATCAAGACCACCTGGCACGTTTCGAGCACGCGTAGCAATGCGGCCCCAACCCCAGCCCTCGCATGATTGCAAGACCAGCCCTCCGCGTACATCATTATGCTCTAGAGATACCATGGGCATAGGGGGAGGGGCACGATCACAACAGACCCAGAGTGTGGTTCGACCACACCAGGGGCCCCCAAGTGTGTTGCTCTTTTTATTTTTATTTTCCTTCTTTTTTATACACACGACTCCGTTCACCAGAGGCCCTGTCCGGCGGCGAACCCACCGAACTCACGATGCAACAGCCAGGGAGGGAAAAAGGCTGCGACGAACACTCAGGTGGTCTCCATTACGAGCATTAAATTTGATTATATACACCAGTCCGCAGCCCACCCCTGGAGGGGGACATGTTTAATTAGTCCAATCCCTTGCTTACCGCACTATTTGTATCATTCCGCACTCATAGAAGAATTCCTTGAATAAATAATGCAGCACTTTTTGCCTATAATTGCATTACTTTACATATATGTTCATTAATGACATCTTGCACCCGTATATTTTGGTACGGCCGACTACACCAGGGGCTTATGTTCCCCGCATTATGGTGTGATAAGTTCGAACACTTTCACAAGTGCGGCACCCCGAACTTATAGCATTATATGAATCGGCTCCGAATCATGTCTTGGGTCAATAGTTGGGTTTGCCCGGCTCCCATGTTTTGGTACCTTAGGTTCCGTTCTGTCGGGTAGCACTGGGAGAACCACTGCGATTGCGCCCCGGTTGAGCTGGGCGAGCGCCTCAGTGGAGAAAGCTAAAACTGACTGGCATGATAAGGCGAGAGACTGGTCGCTGTTCGAGAGGTCTTTTCGAGTCCCTAAAGACTTATGCCGCTTCGAGCGAAGAACCGGATAATGTCCGGCCAAGGCGTGGATAAAGCCCCAAACTCGGTCTTCCGAATACTAGGGGCTTCGCCGAAATTTAAAATTATAGAATTCTATGGCTAAGTGAGAGTGTTCAAGCATTATAAGTCCGGTTGCCTTGTTCGTTGTGTTGAGCGCCTCCCTAGATGGACCCAAAAATGGGAACAAGACTGCTCAAGTTTATCCCGAACACCCCAGCACTCGTGGCATGGGGGCTAAAGCCGACGACTTGCCATCTCTCAGATTTTATAAACGGCTGCACAGAAGGTAATATTTTAAATCAATAAGCGTTGCTTAGCGCATATGAACAAAGTTTTCAGCGCACAGGATAACACATTGCGAGTTTACTCAATAATTACATCTCTGGGGCACTCATCCGCAATCTTGCGGGCACCCTTCAAGACAGTCTTATAGTACATCTCGGGCGTACGATACTCCTTGCCCGCTGGCGACGCGTCGGTGATAAGCCTCTCGGCATCCAGCCTGCCCCAGTGCACCTTTGCGCGGGCAAGGGCCCGACAAGCACCTTCAATACAGGTGGAGCGCTTGATGACCTCCACCCAGGGGCACGCATCCACCAGCCGCCGCACGAGGCCGAAGTAGATCCCAGGCATGGCCTATCCAGGCCACAGCCGGACTATGAGGCCCTTCATGGCCTGCTCGGCTACCTTGTGGAGCTCGACCAGCTGCTTCAGCTGGTCGCTAGGGGGCACCGGATGGCCGGCCTCAGCGTACTGAGACCAGAAGACCTTCTCCGTTGAGCTCCCCTCCTCGACTCGGTAGAATTCGGCGGCATCAGACACGCTACGAGGCAGATCTGCAAATGCCCCTGGAGAGCTCCGAATTCGGGTAAGTATCAGGAAGTTTACATTAACATGCTTCCTTTGCATGAAAAATGCCTTACCCGCCGCTATTTTCTTCACATCCTCAACCTCCTGAAGGGCCTTATGGGCCTCGGCCTTGGCGGCTTTGGCACTTTCGAGAGCCGAGGCAAGCTCGGACTCTCGAGTCTTTGAGTCGCGCTCCAAACTCTCATGCTTTTCCATGAGAGCCTGGAGCTCTTGCCGCACCTCCGCCACCCGCGCCTCCTGCTTCTCTCGCTCTGCCCGTTCCGCAGCCGCATTGCGTTCGGCCGCGGACACAGCCTCCTTCAGGGTTTCCACCTCGTTCGTGGCCCCTGCAGTACCCACGTTATCCTTGTTATTTTTATTGCAACCTAAATCCTTTTCTGTAAGGTAACTATTCAAAGTGGTGTTATTCACCTTCTTTGTCCTCGAGCTGCTTCTTGGCATGGCCGAGCTCTTGCTCGGACTGCTCGAGGTCCTGCTTCAAAGCACCGACCTCCGCAGTCAGTGCGGCAGAGGTCAGCAGCGTAGCCTGCAAACCCATATTGACATAATTTTTAGCAACCCTGCGTATATCTTTTTAGATCCTCAGTCCGGCTTTTCTTTCCGAACACCGAACCGAGCATCAGGGGCTACTGTCTATGCAGTACTACATTGCATATTTTTAACTTCTTACCTCAAAGCCTGGTAGAAGGCTACTGCAGGCTTCGGTCAGCCCGCTCTTGCCGAGCTGAACCTTCTGAATCACCGCACTCATGATAGTGCGGTGTTCTTCCTCGATGGAGGCGCCTTTGAGCGCCTCCAACAAGTTGTCCGGCGCCTCCGGTTGGACGGGGGCCACCGGCGTCACGGTCTTGCCCTTCTTGCGAGGGGGCCGCCTGCCGGACTCCAGAACCACTGCGGGTTCCGGCGTGGAGTCCGGCGCAAAGTCCGAGAGGCTGCCTTGCGGCGCCTCCGAAGCCTCCTCCTGATGGGTCCCCTCCTGGGATCCCACCTCGGCGTCCTCAGCGTCGCGAGGGATGGAGGCAGTCGGGATGGAATCCACATCCGACGAAGCCAACGACCCGCTCGATGAAGCGGGAAGATCATCATCGGCCGGACTGCAGGCAGTGTGCGGCATTAGAAGGACACTATGTGACACAAAAGAAATTATAAATCATTCAGGAATCCGGATACTTACAATCTTGCCGGAGGCCTGGCCCTTGAGGGCCACTCTTCGTTGCCAACGTTGGCGTTAGCAGAGCTATCCGGGGTAATAGTCCTTCCCCTCTTAGACCCTTCGGCCTCCCCTGTCGGGAAAGCCTTCCTCTTCCTCTCTCCTTCCTCTGGGAGAGAGTCTTCTTCCTCCTCCTCACCTTCGGGGGAGGAGTCCGCCCCGGAGTCGTCGGACACCTGAAAACAGGAACTCTTTTGAGTACCCGTGGCCTCCTTCTTGGCCTTCTTCTCCGGCACCACATGCGGTGCCGGAACCAGCAGCCCCGCTAGACGGGCGTCTACTGGGTTTTCTGGCATGGGAGCCGGGCATATGATCTGCTCGGCCCTCTTCATCCAGTCCTGTCAAAGGAAAAGGGAGATTGAAACCCGTGTAAGGTCAAACTATTAAAAACAAGTGTCCCGTAAAGGGGTAGAATCACTTACCTCGTCAGCTGGACGCTGCGAGCGAAATCCGCGATCTTCAGTGGCGGATGCGGGAGCTTCGGCGCCCTTGAACAGCACCCGCTAGGCGCCTTCGTACGTCGTGTCGAAGAGCCCGCTCAATGCCTGGTGCTGTGCCGGATTGAACTCCCACAATTTAAATGCCCGTTGTTGGCAAGGGAGAATCCGGCGGATGTGCATGACTTGGACCACATTGACAAGCCTGAGCTTCTTGTTCACCAGCTTCTGGATACAGGCTTGGAGTCCTGTCAGCTCCTCCGAACCACCCCATAGAAAGCCCTTCTCTTTCCAGGAGGTGAGCTGCATAGGGATACCAGATCTGAACTCGGGGCCCGCCGCCCACTTAGGGTCGCGCGGCTCGGTGATGTAGAACCACCAAGATTGCCACCCCTTGACAGACTCCACAAAGGCCCCTTCGAACCAGATAATGTTGGGCATCTTTCCCAACATGGCGCCTCCGCACTCCACTTGAGTGCCCTTCACTACCTTCGGCTTGACATTGAAGGTCTTGAGCCACAAGCCGAAGTGGGGCTGGATGCAGAGGAAGGCCTCGCACACGACGATAAACACCGAGATTTTGAGGATGAAGTTCGGCGCCAGATCGTGGAAATCCAGGCCGTAGTAGAACATGAGCCCCCGGACAAAGGGGTAAAGTGGAAAGCCCAGTCCGCGGAGGAAGTGGGGCAGGAACACGACCCTCTCATGGGGCCTGGGGGTGGGTATGAGCTGCCCCTTGTCGGGCAGCTGGTGCGCGATGTCGCCGGAAAGATATCCGGCACTGTGCAGTTTTGCGATGTGCTCCTCCGTAATGGAGGAGGCCAGCCATTTGCCTCCCGCTCCGGACATGGTCGGAGAAGGTTGAGGCGAGATGCACGGACTTGGGTGATGGAGCTCGAGAGTGCGCGGAGATGGATAAGCAAAGGAGGAAGAAGGCGTAGGTAAAAAGGGCGGATCTTTATCCCCTTATATATGGGCGGACGAAACTATGCGTCCCCACCGGCCTGGTAAAACTCGCTTATCTCCCAAGCGCCACCATCAATGGCGCGGTTGGGTTACCCACGTCCGTATTGATGAGAATCCCGGGATAAGGGGAACACGATCTCTGCTTTGACAAGACGTGCCAAGGAAACCGGTTCGCTAAACGCGCTGAGGTGGTATAATAAAAAACGATTCAAGTAAAGGCTTGGTAGTGGCGTGACGTCACGCTACAAGATACGTCAGCAGATTGAACCTGTGTACATAGTATTCTCTCTACAAGGAAATGTGGAAATTATTTTGCAGAGCCGGACACTATCCTGGTGTTCACAATTTTCTATGAATTATTCGGAGGAAGAACCCGCCTTGCAATGCCGAACAATATGCGCGCCGGACTCATCGTCATTGAAGCCTGGTTCAGGGGCTATTGAGGGAGTCCTGGACTAGGGGGTGTCCGGACAGCCGGACTATCATCGTCAGCAGGACTCCAAGACTATGAAGACACAAGATTGAAGACTTCGTCCCGTGTCCGGATGGGACTTTCCTTGGCGTGGAAGGCAAGCTTGCCGATACGGATATGTAGATCTCCTACCATTGTAACCGACTCTGTGTAACCCTAGCCCCCCCCCCCCCCGGTGTCTATATAAACCGGAGGGTTTTAGTCCGTAGGACGAACAACCATTACAACAATCATACCATAGGCTAGCTTCTAGGGTTTAGCCTCCTTGATCTCGTGGTAGATCCACTCTTGTACTACCCATATCATCAATATCAATCAAGCAGGAGTAGGGTTTTACCTCCATCGAGAGGGCCCGAACCTGGGTAAAAAACATCGTGTCCCTTGTCTCCTGTTACCATCCGCCTAGACGCACAGTTTGGGACCCCCTACCCGAGATCCGCCGGTTTTGACATAGACAAAGATCTTTATCGGTCAAACCGCATAACAACATACGTTGTTCCCTTTGTCATCGGTATGTTACTTGCCCGAGATTCGATCGTCGGTATCCAATACCTAGTTCAATCTCTTTACCGGCAAGTCTCTTTACTCGTTACGTAATGCATCATTCCGTAACTAACTCATTAGCTACATTGCTTGCAAGGCTTATAGTGATGTGCATTACCGAGAGGGCCTAGATATACCTCTCCGACAATCGGAGTGACAAATCCTAATCTCGAAATACGCCAACCCAACATGTACCTTCGGAGACACCTGTAGATCTCCTTTATAATCACCCAGTTACATTGTGACGTTTGGCAGCACACAAAGTGTTCCTCCGGTAAACGGGATTTGCATAATCTCATAGTCATAGGAACATGTATAAGTCATGAAGAAAGCAATAGCAACATACTAAACGATCAAGTGCTAAGCTAACGGATTGGGTCAAGTCAATCACATAATTCTCCTAATGATGTGATCCCATTTAATCAAATGACAACACATGTCTATGGTTTGGAAACATAACCATCTTTGATTAATGAGCTAGTCAAGTAGAGGCATACTAGTGACAATATGTTTGTCTATGTATTCACACATGTATTATGTTTCCGGTTAATACAATTCTAGCATGAATAATAAACATTTATAATGAAATAAGGAAATAAATAATAACTTTATTATTGCCTCTAGGGCATATTTCCTTCAATCTCCCCCTTGCACTAGAGTCAATAATCTAGTTCACATCGCCATGTGATTTAACACCAATATTCATATCTGTATATGATTAACACCCATAGTTCACATCATCATGTGACCAACACCCAAAGGGTTTACTAGAGCCAATAATCTAGTTCACATCGCTATGTGATTAACACCCAAAGAGTACTAAGGTGTGATCATGTTTTGCTCATGAGAGAATCTTAGCCAACGGGTCTTTCATATTCAGAGCCGTATATATTTTGCAAATATTCTATGTCGACAATGTTCTGCACGGAGCTACTCTAGCTAATTGCTCCCACTTTCAATATGTATCCAGATTGAGACTTAGAGTCATCTGGATCGGTGTAAAAGCTTGCACCAATGTAACTCTTTACGATGGCTTCTTTTATCACCTCCATAATCGAGAAATATTTCCTTAGTCCTCACTAAGGATATTCTTGACCAATGTCCAGTGATCTACTCCTAGATCACTATTGTATTCCCTTACCAAATACAGAACAAGGTATACAATAGGTCTGGTACATAGCATAGCATACTTTATAGAACCTATGACTGAGGCATAGGGAATGACTTTCATTCTCTTTTCTATTTTCTGCTGTGGTCGGGATTTGAGTCTTACTCAATTTCACACCTTTGCAACATAGGCAAGAACTATTTCTTTGACTGTTCCATTTTGAACTATTTCAAAATCTTGACAAGGTATGTACTTATTGAAACTATTATCAAGCGTCTTGATCTATCTCAATAGATCTTGATGCTCAGTATGTAAGTAGCCTTACTGAGGTCTTTCTTTTTACAAAAACTCCTTTCAAACACTCCTTTATGCTTTGCAGAATAATTCTACATTATTTCCGATCAACAATATGTCATTCACATATACTTATCAGAAATGTTGTAGTGCTCCCACTCACTTTCTTCTAAATACAGGCTTCACCACAATTCTGTATAAAACTATATGCTTTGATCAACTTATCAAAGCGTATATTCCAACTCCGAGATGCTTGCACCAGTCCATAGATGGATTGCTGGAGCTTGCATATTTTGTTAGCACCTTTAGGATTGACAAAACCTTCTGGTTGCATCATATACAACTCTTCTTTAAGAAAACCACTAAGGAATGCAGTTTTGACATCCATTTGCCAGATTTCATAAATTGTGGCAATTGCTAACATGATTCGGAAAGACTTAAGAATCGCTACAGCTGGGAAAATCTCATTGTAGTCAACACCTTGAACTTGTCAAAAAACCTTTTTGCGACAAGTCGAGCTTTGTAGATAGTAACACTACTATCAACGTCCGTCTTCCTCTTGAAGATCCATTTATTTTTCTACGGTTTGCCGATCATCGGGCAAGTCCACCAAAGTCCACACTTTGTTCTCATACATGGATCCTATCTCAGATTTCATGGCCTCCAGCCATTTTGCGGAATCTGGGCTCATCATCGCTTCCTCATAGTACGTAGGTTCGCCATGGTCAAGTAACATGACTTCCAGAATAGGATTACCGTACCACTCTGGTGCGGACCTTACTCTGGTAGACCTACAAGATTCGGTAGTAACTTGATCTGAAGTTTCATGATCATTATCATTAGCTTCCTCGCTGATTGGTGTAGTTGTCACAGGAACCGGTTCTTGTGATGAACTACTTTCCAATAAGGGAGCAGGTACAGTTACCTCATCAAGTTCTACTTTCCTCCCACTCACTTCTTTCGAGAGAAACTCCTTCTCTAGAAAGGATCCATTTTTAGCAAGGAATATCTTGCCTTCGGATCTGTGATAGAAGGTGTACCCAACAGTTTCCTTTGGGTATTCTATGAAGACGCTCTTCTCCAATTTGGGTTTGAGCTTATCAGGATGAAACTTTTTCACATAAGCATGGCAGCCCCAAACTTTAAGAAACGACAACTTGGGTTTCTTGCTAAACCACAGTTCATGTGGTGTCGTCTCAACGGATTTAGATGGTGCCCTTTTAACGTGAATGCAGCTGTCTCTAATGCATAACCCCAAAACAATAGTGGTAAATCAGTAAAAGACATCATAGATCGCACCATATCCAATAAAGTGCGGTTACGACGTTCGGACACACCATAACGTTGTGGTGTTCCAGGTGGAGTGAGCTGTGAAACTATTCCACATTGTTTTAATTGAAGACCAAACTCGTAACTCAAATATTTGTCTCCGCGATCAGATCGCAGAAACTTTTATTTTCTTGTTACGATGATTTTTCCACTTCACTCTGAAATTCTTTGAACCTTTCAACTATTTCAGACTTATGTTTCATCAAGTAGATATACCCATATCTGCTCAAATCATCTTGTGAAGGTCAGAAAATAATGATACTTGCCATGAGCATCAACACTCATTGGATCGCACACATCGGTATGTATTATTTCCAATAAGTCAGTAGCTTGTTCCATTGTTCCAGAGAACGGAGTTTTAGTCATCTTGCCCAAAAGGCACGGTTTGCAAGCATCAAATGATTCATAACCAAGTGATTCCGAAAATCCATCTTTATGGAGTTTCTTCATGCGCTTTACACCGATATGACCCAAACGGCAGTGCCACAAATAAGTTGCACTATCATTATTAACTTTGCATCTTTTGGCATCAATATTATTAATATGTGTATCACTACGATCGAGATCCAACAAACTATTTTCATTGGGTGTATAACCATCGAAGGTCTTATTCATGTAAACAGGATAACAATTATTCTTTAACTTCAAATGAATAACCGTATCACAATAAACATGATCAAATCATATTCATGCTCAACACAAACACTAAATAACATTTATTTAGGTTTAACACCAATCTCGAAAATATAGGGAGTGTGTGATGATGATCATATCAATCTTGGATCTATTTCCAACACTCATCGTCACTTCCCCTCAACTAGTCTCTGTTTATTATGTAACTCCTGTTTTGAGTTACTAATCTTAGCAACCGAACAAGTATCAAATACTCAGGGGCTACTATAAACACTAGTAAGGCACACATCAAACACCTGTATATCAAATATACCCCTTTTCACTTTGCCATCCTTCTTATCCACCAAATATTTAGGGCATTTCCGCTTCCAGTGACCATTTCCTTTGCAGTGTAAGCACTCAGTTTTAGGCTTTGGTCCAGCTTTGGTCTTCTTCACGGGAGTGACAACTTGTTTGCCATTCTACTTGACGTTTCCCTTTCTTTCCCATTGCCCTTTTCTTGAAACTAGTGGTCTTGTCAATCATCAACACTTGATGCTCTTTCTTGATTTCTACCTTCGTCGATTTCAACATCACGAAGAGCTCGGGAATCGTTTTCGTCATCCCTAGCATACTATAGTTCATCACGAAGTTCTATTAACTTAGTGATGGTGACTAGAGAATTCTGTCAATCACTATCTTATCTGGAATATTAACTCTCACTTGATTTAAGCGATTGAAGTACCTAGACAATCTGAGCACATGCTCACTAGTTGAGCGATTCTCCTCCATCTTTTAGCTATAGAACTTGTTGAAGACTTCATATCTCTCAACTCGGGTATTTGCTTGAAATATTAACTTCAACTCCTGGAACATCTCATATGGTCCATGACGTTCAAAACGTCTTTGAAGTCCCGATTCTAAGCCGTTTAAGCATGGTGCACTAAACTATCAAGTAGTCATCATATTGAGCTAGCCAAACGTTCATAACGTCTGCATCTGCTCCTGCAATAGGTCTGTCACCTAGCGGTGCATCAAGTGATTACGTGATCCATATCAACTACACCATGTCCGATCGTCACGTGAGATGGATTAGTTTCAACGGTGAACATCAATATGTTGATCATATCTACTATATGATTCATGCTCGACCTTTCGGTCTCCGTGTTCCGAGGCCATATCTGTTATATGCTAGGCTCGTCAACTTTAACCTGAGTATTCCACGTGTGCAACTATTTTGCACCCGTTGTATTTGAACGTAGAGCCTATCACACCCGATCATCACGTGGTGTCTCAGCACGAAGAACTTTCGCAATGGTGCATACTCAGGGAGATAACTTCTTGATAATTTTAGTGAGAGATCATCTTAAAATGCTACCGTCAATCAAAGCAAGATAAGATGCATAAAGGATAAACATCACATGCAATCAATATAAGTGATATGATATGGCCATCATCATCTTGTGCTTGTGATCTCCCTCTCCGAAGCACCGTCGTGATCACCATCGTCACCGACGCGACACCTTGATCTCCATCGTAGCATCGTTGTCGTTACGCCATCTATTGCTTCTATGACTATCGCTACCGCTTAGTGATAAAGTAAAGCAATTACAGGGCGTTTGCATTTCATACAATAAAGCGACAACCATATGGCTCCTGCCAGTTGCCGATAACTTCGGTTACAAAACATGATCATCTCATACAATAAAATATAGCATCACGTCTTGACCATATAACATCACAACATGCCCTACAAAAACAAGTTAGACGTCCTCTACTTTGTTGTTGCAAATTTTACGTGGCTGCTACGGGCTTAGCAAGAATCGTTCTTACCTACGCATCAAAACCACAACGATAGTTCGTCAAGTTAGTGTTGTTTTAACCTTCGCAAGGACCGGGCGTAGCCACACTCGGTTCAACTAAAGTGAGAGAGACAGACACCCGCCAGTCACCTTTAAGCACGAGTGCTCGTAACGGTGAAACCAGTCTCGTGTAAGCGTACGCGTAATGTCGGTCCGGGCCGCTTCATCTCACAATACCGCTGAACCAAAGTATGACATGCTGGTAAGCAGTATGACTTGTGTCGCCCACAACTCACTTGTGTTCTACTCGTGCATATGACATCTACGCATAAAACCAGGCTCTGATACCACTGTTGGGGAACGTAGTAATTTCAAAAAAATTCCTACGCACACGCAAGATCATGGTGATACATAGCAATGAGAGGGGAGAGTGTTGTCCACGTACCCTCGTAGATCGTAAGCAGAAGCGTTATGACAACGCGGTTGATGTAGTCGTATGTCTTCACGATCCGACCCATCCAAGCACCGAACGTACGGCACCTCGGAGTTCAGCACATGTTGAGCTCGATGACGATCCCCGGACTCCGATCCAGCAAAGTGTCGGGGATGAGTTCTGTCATCACGACGGCGTGGTGACGATGATGATGTTCTACCGACGCAGGGCTTCACCTAAGCACCGCAACAATATGACCGAGGTGGAATATGGTGGAGGGGGGCACCGCACACGGCTAAGGAACGATCACGAAGATCAACTTGTGTCATGGGGTGCCCCCTGCCCCCGTATATAAAGGAGCAAGGGGGAGGAGGCCGGCCCTATGAGGGGGCACGCCAAGGGGAGTCCTACTCCCACCGGGAGTAGGACTGAAGGAAATATGCCCTAGAGGCAATAATAAAGTTATTATTTATTTCCTTATATCATGATAAATGTTTATTATTCATACTAGAATTGTATTAACCGGAAACATAATACATGTGTGAATACATAGACAAACAGAGTGCACTAGTATGCCTCTACTTGACTAGCTTGTTGATCAAAGATGGTTATGTTTCCTAACCATCGACATGTGTTGTCATTTGATTAACGGGATCACATCATTAGGTGAATGATGTGATTCACATGACCCATTCCGTTAGCTTAGCACACGATCGTTTAGTATATTGCTATTGCTTTCTTCATGACTTATACATGTTCATATGACTATGAGATTATGCAACTCCCGTTTACCGGAGGAACACTTTGTGTGCTACCAAACGTCACAACGTAACTGGGTGATTATAAAGGTACTCTACAGGTGTCTCCGAAGGTACATGTTGGGTTGGCGTATTTCGAGATTAGGTTTTGTCACTCCGATTGTCGGAGAAGGTATCTCTGGGCCCTTCTCGGTAATGCACATCATTTAAGCCTTGCAAGCATTGTACCTAATGAGTTAGTTACGAAATGATGTATTACGGAACGAGTAAAGAGACTTGCCGGTAACGAGATTGAACTAGGTATTGGATACCGACGATCGAATCTCGAGCAAGTAACATACTGATGACAAAGGGAACAACGTATGTTGTTATGCAGTTTGACCGATAAAGATGTTCATAGAATATGTAGGAACCAATATGAACATCCAGGTTCCTCTATTGGTTATTGACCGAGAATAGTTCTAGGTCATGCCTACATAGTTCTCGAACCCGTAGGGTCCGCACGCTTAACGTTACGATGATAGTTTTATTATGAGTTTATAAGTTTTGATGTACCAAAGGTTGTTCGGAGTCCCGGATGTGATCACGGACATGACGGGGAGTCTCTAAATGGTTGAGACATAAAGATTGATATATTGGATGACTATATTCGGACACCGGAAGTGTTCCGGGTGTTTTCGGAGAAAAACCGGAGTACCGGAGGGTTACCGGAACCCCCCCGGGAACTAATGGGCCTTGATGGGCCCTAGTGGAGAGAGAGAGGGGCCGGCCAGGGCAAGAGGCGCGCCCCCTCCCCTTGAGTCCGAATAGGACAAGGAAGGGGGGGGCGGCGCCCCCCTTGCCTTTCCCCTCTCCCACTCCTTCCTTCCCCCTCCTTCTTGGAATAGGAAAGGGAGGGGGCAAACCTACTTGGAGTAGGTTTCCCCCTCCTAGGGCGCGCCTCCCCCTTGGCCGGCCCCCTCCTCCTCTCCCCCTTTATATACGGGGGAGGGGGCACCCCATAGACACACAAGTTGATCTACGGATTGTTCCTTAGCCGTGTGCGGTGCCCCCCTCCACCATAATCCACCTCGGTCATATCGTCGCGGAGTTTAGGCGAAGCCCTGCGCCGATAGAACATCATCATCGTCACCACGCCATCGTGCTGAGGAACTCATCCCCGACACTTCGCTGGATTGGAGCCCGAGGAACGTCATCGAGCTGAACGTGTGCTGAACACGGAGGTGCCGTACGTTCGGTGCTAGGATCGGTCGGATCGTGAAGACGTACGACTACATCAACCACGTTGTCATAACGCTTCCGCTTGACGGTCTACGAGGGTACGTAGCAACACTCTCCCCTCTCGTTGCTATGCCATCACCATGATCTTGTGTGTGCGTAGGAAAAAAATTTAAATTACTACGTTCCCCAACAGTGGCATCCGAGCCTAGGTTTTATGCGTTGATGTTATATGCACGAGTAGAACACAAGTGAGTTGTGGGCAATACAAGTCATACTGCTTACCAGCATGTCATACTTTGGTTCGGCGGTATTGTTGGATGAAGCGGCCCGGACCGACATTACGCGTACGCTTACGCGAGACTGGTTCTACCGACGTGCTTTGCACACAGGTGGCTGGCGGGTGTCAGTTTCTCCAACTTTAGCTGAACCGAGTGTGGCTACGCCCGGTCCTTGCGAAGGTTAAAACAGCACCAACTTGACAAACTATCATTGTGGTTTTGATGCGTAGGTAAGAACGGTTCTTGCTCAGCCCGTAGCAGCCACGTAAAACTTGCAACAACAAAGTAGAGGACGTCTAACTTGTTTTTGCAGGGCATGTTGTGATGTGATATGGTCAAGACGTGATGCTATATTTTATTGTATGAGATGATCATGTTTTGTAACCGAGTTATCGGCAACTGGCAGGAGCCATATGGTTGTCGCTTTATTGTATGAAATGCAAACGCCCTGTAATTGCTTTACTTTATCACTAAGCGGTAGCGATAGTCGTAGAAGCAATAGTTGGCGAGACGACAACGATGCTACGATGGAGATCAAGGTGTCGTGCCGGTGACGATGGTGATCAGGACGGTGCTTTGAAGATGGAGATCACAAGCACAAGATGATGATGGCCATATCATATCACTTATATTGATTGCATGTGATGTTTATCCTTTATGCATCTTATCTTGCTTTGTTTGACAGTAGCATTTTAAGATGATCTCTCACTAATTATCAAGAAGTGTTCTCCCTGAGTATGCACCGTTGCCAAAGTTCGTCGTGCCCAGACACCACGTGATGATCGGGTGTGATAAGCTCTACGTCCATCTACAATGGGTGCAAGCCAGTTTTGCACACGCGGAATACTCAGGTTAAACTTGACGAGCCTAGCATATGCAGATATAGCCTCGGAACACGGAGACCGAAAGGTCGAGCATGAATCATATAGTAGATATGATCAACATAATGATGTTCACCATTGAAAACTACTCCATCTCACGTGATGATCGGTTATGGTTTAGTTTATTTGGATCACGTGATCACTTAGATGACTAGAGAGATGTCTGTCTAAGTGGGAGTTCTTAAGTAATATGATTAATTGAACTTAAATTTATCATGAACTTAGTCCTGGTAGTATTTTGCAAATTATGTTGTAGATCAATAGCTCGCGTTGTTGCTTTCATATGTTTATTTTGATATGTTCCTAGACAAAATTGTGTTGAAAGATGTTAGTAGCAATGATGCGGATTGGATCCGTGATCTGAGGTTAATCCTCTTTGCTGCACAGAAGAATTATGTCCTTAATGCACCGCTATGTAATAGACCTATTGCAGGAGCAGATGCAGACGTTATGAACGTTTGGCTAGCTCAATATGATGACTACTTGATAGTTTAGTACACCATGCTTAACGGCTTAGAATCGGGACTTCAAAGACGTTTTGAACGTCATGGACCATATGAGATGTTCCAGAATTGAAGTTAATATTTCAAGAAAATACCTGAGTTGAGAGATATGAAGTCTCCAACAAGTTCTATAGCTAAAAGATGGAGGAGACTCGCTCAACTAGTGAGCATGTGCTCAGATTATCTGGGTACTACAATCGCTTGAATCAAGTGGGAGTTAATCTTACAGATAAGATACTGATTGACAGAGTTCTCTAGTCACCATCACCAAGTTACTAGAACTTCGTGATGAACTATGGTATGCAAGGGATGACGAAAACGATTCCCGAGCTCTTCGTGATGTTGAAATCGATGAAGGTAGAAATCAAGAAAGAGCATCAAGTGTTGATGATTGACAAGACCACTAGTTTCAAGAAAAGGGCAAAGGGAAAGAAAAGGAAACTTCAAGTAGAATGACAAGCAAGTTATCACTCCCGCGAAGAAGCTCCAGGCTGGACCAAAGCCTGAAACTGAGTGCTTACGCTGCAAAGGAAATGGTCACTGGAAGCGGAAATGCCATGAATATTTGGTGGATAAGAAGGATGGCAAAGTGAACAAGGGTATATTTGATATACAGGTTATTGATGGATGCCTTACTAGTGTTTATAGTAGCCCCTGAGTATTTGATACTTGTTCGGTTGCTAAGATTAGTAACTCGAAACAGGAGTTACAGAATAAACAAAGACTAGTTGAAGGGGAAGTGATGAGGAGTGTTGGAAGTAGTTCCAAGATTGATATGATCATCATCGCACACTCCCTATACTTTCGGGATTAGTGTTAAACCTAAATAAATGTTATTTGGCGTTTGCGTTAAGCATGAATAGGATTTGATCATGTTTATTGCAATACGGTTATTCATTTAAAATCACAGAATAATTGTTTTTCTATTTAAATGAATAAAACCTTCAATGGTCATACTGAAGGAAATATGCCCTAGAGGCAATAATAAAGTTATTATTTATTTCCTTATATCATCATAAAGGTTTATTATTCTTGCTAGAATTGTATTAACCGGAAACATAATACATGTGTGAATACATAGACAAACAAAGTGTCACTAGTATGCCTCTACTTGACTAGCTCGTTTATCAAAGATGTATATGTTTCCTAGCCATGGACAAAAGAGTTGTCATTTGATTAACGGGATCACATCATTAGGAGAATGATGTGATTGACATGACCCATTCCGTTAGCCTAGCACTTGATCGTTTAGTATGTTGCTATTGCTTTCTTCATTACTTATACATGTTCCTGTAACTATGAGATTATGCAACTCCCGTTTACCGGAGGAACAGTTTGGGTGCTACCAAACGTCACAACGTAACTGGGTGATTATAAAGGAGTACTACAGGTGTCTCCAAAGGTACATGTTGGGTTGGCGTATTTCGAGATTAGGTTTTGTCACTCCGATTGTCAGAGAGGTATCTCTGGGCCCTCTCGGTAATGCACATCACTATAAGCCTTGCAAGCAATGTGACTAAGGAGTTAGTTGCGGAATGATGCATTACATAACGAGTAAAGAGACTTGCCGGTAACGAGATTGAACTAGGTATTGGGATACCGACGATCGAATCTCGGGCAAGTAACATACCGATGACAAAGGGAACAACGTATGTTGTTATGCGGTTTGACCGATAAAGATCTTCGTAGAATATGTGGGAGCCAATATGAGCATCCAGGTTCCGCTATTGGTTATTGACCAAGAATAGTTCTAGGTCATGTCTACATTGTTCTCGAACCCGTAGGGTCCGCACGCTTAAGGTTTCGATGACAGTTATATTATGAGTTTATGAGTTTTGATGCACCTAAGGAGTTCGGAGTCCCGGATGAGATCGGGGACATGACGAGGAGTCTCGAAATGGTCGAGACGTAAAGATCGATATATTGGACAACTATATTCGTAGTTCGGAAAGGTTCCGAGTGATTCGGGTATTTCTCGGAGTACCGGAGAGTTACGGGAATTCGCCAGGGAGTATATGGGCCTTATTGGGCCATACAGGAATAGAGGAGAGAGGCCGAAAGGAAGGAGGCGCGCAGCCCCCCTCTGGTCCGAATTGGACAAGGGGTGCGGCCCCCTTTTCCTTCCTCCTCTTCCCCTCTTTCCCCCCTTCTCCTACTCCAACAAGGAAGGAGGGAGTCCTACTCCCGGTGGGAGTAGGACTCCCCTTGGTGCGCCCCTCCTAGGCCGGCCGCCCCTCCCCCCTTGCTCCTTTATATACGGGGGCAGGGGGCACCTCTAGGCACAACAACAATTGATCCCTTGGATCTCTTAGCCGTGTGCGGTGCCCCCCTCCACCATAATCCACCTCGATAATATCGTAGTGGTGCTTAGGCGAAGCCCTGCGTCGGTAGTACATCAAGATCGTCACCATGCCGTCATGCTGACGGAACTCTCCCTCAACACTCGGCTGGATCGGAGTTCAAGGGACGTCATCAAGCTAAACGTGTGCTAGAACTCGGAGGTGTCGTAGTTTCGGTGCTTGATCGGTCGGGCCGTGAAGACGTACGACTACATCAACCGCGTTGTTCTAACGCTTCCGCATTCGGTCTACAAGGGTACGTGGACAACACTCTCCCCTCTCGTTGCTATACCATCACCATGATCTTGCGTGTGCGTAGGAAATTTTTTGAAATTACTACGTTCCCTAACAGTGGCATCCGAGCCTAGGTTTTATGCGTTGATGTTATATGCACGAGTAGAACACAAGTGAGTTGTGGGCGATACAAGTCATACTGCTTACCAGCATGTCATACTTTGGTTCAGCGGTATTGTTGGATGAAGCGGCCCGGACCGACATTACGCGTACGCTTACGCGAGACTAGTTTTACCGTCGTGCTTTGCACACAGGTGACTAGCGGGTGTCTGTTTCTCCAACTTTAGTTGAACTGAGTGTGGCTACGCCCGGTCCTTGCAAAGGTTAAAACAGCACCAACTTGACGAACTATCATTGTGGTTTTGATGCGTAGGTAAGAACGGTTCTTGCTCAGCCCGTAGCAGCCACGTAAAACTTGCAACAACAAAGTAGAGGACGTCTAACTTGTTTTTGCAGGGCATGTTGTGATGTGATATGGTCTAGACGTGATGAGATATAAGTTGTTGTATGAGATGATCATGTTTTGTTGAAGTTATCGGCAACTGGCAGAAGCCCTATGGTTGTCTCTTTGTTGCATAAGATGCATGTGCCAAATAATTGCTTTACTTTATCGCTGTGCGATAGCAATAGTTGCAAGAGCAATAGTTGGCAAGACGACCATGTGACGACACATTGATATAGATCAAGATGATGAAGATCATGGTGTCGTGCCGGTGACGATAGAGATCATGACAGTACTTTGGAGATGGAGATCAAAGGCGCAAGATGATCATGGCCATATCATGTCACATATTTTGATTGCATATGATGTTTATCTGTTATACATCTTATTTTGTTTTGTTTGACGGTAGCATTTTAAGATGATCTCTCACTAATTATCAAGAAGTGTTCTCCCTGAGTATGCACTGTTGCGAAAGTTCTTCGTGCTGAGACACCACGTGATGATCGGGTGTGATAGGCTCTACGTTCAAATACAACGGGTGCAAAACAGTTGCACACGCGGAATACTCAGGTTAAACTTGACGAGCCTAGCATATACAGATATGGCCTCGGAACACGGAGACCGAAAGGTCGAGCGTGAATCATATAGTAGATATGATCAACATAGTGATGTTCACCATTGAAAACTACTCAATCTCACGTGATGATCGGACATGGTTTAGTTGATTTGGATCACGTGATCACTTAGATGACTAGAGAGATGTTTGTCTAAGTGGGAGTTCTTAAGTAATATTATTAATTGAACTTAAATTTATCATGAACTTAGTCCTGGTAGTATTTTGCAAATTATGTTATAGATCAATAGCTCGCGTTGTTGCTTTCATATGTTTATTTTGACATGTTCCTAGAGAAAAATTGTGTTGAAAAATGTTAGTAGCAATGATGCGGATTGGATCCGTGATCCGAGGTTTATCCTCATTGCTGCACAGAATAATTATGTCCTTGATGCACCGCTAGGTGACGGACCTATTGCAGGAGTAGATGCAGACGTTATGAACGTTTGGCTAGATCAATATGATGACTACTTGATAGTTTTGTGCACCATGCTTTATGGCTTAGAATCGGGACTTCAAAGACGTTTTGAACGTCATGTACCATATGAGATGTTCCAGGAGTTGAAGTTAATATTTCAAGCAAATACCCGAGTTGAGAGATATGAAGTCTCCAACAAGTTCTATGGCTAAAAGATGGAGGAGAATCGCTCAACTAGTGAGCAGGTGCTCAGATTGTCTGGGTACTTCAATCGCTTGAATCAAGTGGGAGTTAACCTTCCAGATACGATAGTGATTGATAGAATTCTCTAGTCACCATCACTAAGTTACTAGAACTTCGTGATGAACTATAGTATGCAAGGGATGACGAAAACGATTCCCGAGCTCTTCGTGATGTTGAAATCAACGAAGGTAGAAATCAAGAAAGAGCATCAAGTGTTGATGATTGACAAGACCACTAGTTTCAAGAAAAGGGCAAAAGGGAAAGAAAGGAAAACTTCAAGAAGAATGGCAAACAAGTTGTCACTCCCGTGAAGAACACCAAAGCTGGACCAAAGCCTGAAACTGAGTGCTTACACTGCAAAGGAAATGGTCACTGGAAACGGAAATACCCTGAATATTTGGTGGATAAGAAGGATGGCAAAGTGAACAAGGGTATATTTGATATACTGATTATTGATGTGTGCCTTACTAGTGTTTATAGTAGCCCCTGAGTATTTGATACTTGTTCGGTTGCTAAGATTAGTAACTCGAAACAGGAGTTACAGAATAAACAGAGACTAGTTGAAGGGAAAGTGACGATGAGTGTTGGAAGTAGTTCCAAGATTGATGTGATCATCATCGCACACTCCCTATACTTTCGGGATTAGTGTTAAACCTAAATAAATGTTATTTGGTGTTTGCATTGAGCATGAATATGATTTGATCATGTTTATTGCAATACGGTTATTCATTTAAAATCCGAGAATAATTGTTGTTCTGTTTACATGAATAAAACCTTCAATGGTCATACACCCAATGAAAATAGTTTGTTGGATCTCGATCATAGTGATACACATATTCATAATATTGAGGCCAAAAGATGCAAAGTTAATAATGATAGTGCAACTTATTTGTGGCACTGCCGTTTGGGTCATATCGGTGTAAAGCGCATGAAGAAACTCCATAAAGATGGATTTTCGGAATCACTTGGTTATGAATCATTTGATGCTTGCGAACCGTGCCTTTTGGGCAAGATGACTAAAACTCCGTTCTTCGGAACAATGGAACGAGCTACTGACTTATTGGAAATAATACATACTGATGTATGCAGACCAATGAGTATGAAGGCTCGTGGCAAGTATCGTTATTTTCTGACCTTCACAAGATGATTTGAGCAGATATGGGTATATCTACTTGATGAAACATAAGTCTGAAATAGTTGAAAGGTTCAAAGAATTTCAGAGTGAAGTGGAAAAATCATCGTAACAAGAAAATAAAGTTTCTGCTATCTGATCGCAGAGACGAATATTTGAGTTACGAGTTTGGTCTTCAATTAAAACAATGTGAAATAGTTTCACAGCTCACGCCACCTGGAACACCACAACGTTATGGTGTGTCCGAACGTCGTAACCGCACTTTATTGGATATGGTGTGATCTATGATGTCTCCTATTGATTTACCATTATTGTTTTGGGGTTATGCATTAGAGACAGCTACATTCATGTTTAATAGGGCACCATCTAAATCTGTTGAGACGACACCATATGAACTGTGGTTTAGCAAGAAACCCAAGTTGTCGTTTCTTAAAGTTTGGAGTTGCAATGCTTATATGAAAAAGTTTTTCAACCTGATAAGCTCGAACCCAAATCGGAGAAGTGCGTCTTCATAGAATACCCAAAGGAAACTGTTGGGTAATCCTTCTATCACAGATCCGAAGGCAAAACATTCATTGCTAAAAATGGATCCTTTCTAGAGAAGGAGTTTCTCTCGAAAGAAGTGAGTGGGAGGAGAGTACAGCTTGATAAGGTAATTTGTACCTTCTCCCAAATTGGAAAGTAGTTCATCACAGAAATCAGTTCCAGTGATTCCTACACCAATTAGTGAGGAAGCTAATGATGATGATCATGAAACTTCAGATCAAGTTACTACAAAACCTCGTAGGTCTTCCAGAGTACGATCCGCACCAGAGTGGTACGGTAATCCTATTCTGGAAGTCATGTTACTAGACCATGATGAATCTACGAACTATGAGGAAGCGATGATGAGCCCAGATTCCGCGAAATGGCTTGAGGCCATAAAATCTGAGATATGATCCATGTATGAGAACAAAGTATGGACTTTGATTGACTTGCTCGATGATCAGCAAGCCATGTTAAATAAATGGATCTTCAAGAGGAAGATGGACACTGATAGTAGTGTTACTATCCACTAAGCTTGACTTGTTGCAAAAGGTTTTCAACAAGTTCAAGGGGTTGAATACGATGAGATTTTCTCACTCGTATCGATGCTTAAGTCTGTCTGAATCATGTTAGCAATTGCCACATTTTATCAAATCTGGCAAATGGATGTCAAAACTGCATTCCTTAATGGATTTATTAAAGAAGAGTTGTATATGATGCAACCAGAAGGTTTTGTCAATCCTAAAGATGCTAACAAAGTGTGCAAGCTCTAGCAATCCATTTATGGACTGGTGCAAGCCTCTCGGAGTTGGAATATACGCTTTGATGAGTTGATCAAAGCATATGGTTTGATACAGACTTTTTGAGAAGCCTGTATTTACAAGAAAGTGAGTGGGAGCTCTGTAGCATTTCTAATATTATATGTGGGTGACATATTGTTGATTGGAAATGATATAGAAATTTTGGATAGCATGAAAGGATACTTGAAAAAGAGTTTTTCAAAGCAAGACCTCGGTGAGGCTGCTTACACATTGAGCATCAAGATCTATATAGATAGATCAAGACGCTTGATAAGATTTTTCAATGAGTACATACCTTGATAAATTTTTGAATAGTTCAAAATGGAACAGTCAATGAAGGAGTTCTTGCCTGTGATGCAAAGGTGTGAAGTTGAGTAAGACTCAAGACCCAACCATGGCAGAAAAATAGAAAGAGAATGAAAAGTCATTCCCTATGCCTCAGTCATAGGTTCTGTAAAGTATGCTATGTTGTGAACCAGACATATTGTATACCTTGCTCTGAGTTTGACAAAGGACTAGAATTTTGATCTAAGAGTAGATCACTAGACAGCGGTCAAGAATATCCTTAGTGAGAACTAAGGAGATGTTTCTCGATTATGGAGGTGATAAAAGAGCCCGTCGTAAAAAGTTACAACGATGCAAGCTTTTACACCAATCCAGATGACTCTAAATCTCAATCTGGATACATATTGAAAGTGGGAGCAATTAGCTAGAGTAGCTCCGTGCAGAGCATTGTGGACATAGAATATTTGCAAAATACATACGGCTCTGAATATGACAGACCCATTGACTAAACTTCTCTCACAAGCAAAACATGATCATACCTTTGTACTCTTTGGGTGTTAATCACATAGCAATGTGAACTAGATTATTGACTCTAGTAAACCCTTTGGGTGTTGATCACATGATGATGTGAAATATGGGTATTAATCACATACAGATGTGAATATTGGTGTTAAATCACATGGCGATGTGAACTAGATTATTGACTCTAGTGCAAGTGGGAGACTGAAGGAAATATGCCCTAGAGGCAATAATAAAGTTATTATTTATTTCCTTATATCATGATAAATGTTTATTATTCATGCTAGAATTGTATTAACCGGAAACATAATACATGTGTGAATACATAGACAAACATAGTGTCACTAGTATGCCTCTACTTGACTAGCTCGTTTATCAAAGATGGTTATGTTTCCTAGCCATGGACAAAAGAGTTGTCATTTGATTAACGGGATCACATCATTAGGAGAATGATGTGATTGACATGACCCATTCCGTTAGCCTAGCACTTGATCGTTTAGTATGTTGCTATTGCTTTCTTCATGACTTATACATGTTCCTGTAAGTATGAGATTATGCAACTCCCGTTTACCGGATGAACACTTTGGGTGCTAACAAACGTCACAACGTAACTGGGTGATTATAATGGAGTACTACAGGTGTCTCCAAAGGTACATGTTGGGTTGGCGTATTTCGAGATTAGGTTTTGTCACTCCGATTGTCGGAGAGGTATCTCTGGGCCCTCTCCGTAATGCACATCACTATAAGCCTTGCAAGCAATGTGACTAAGGAGTTAGTTGCGGGATGATGCATTACATAACGAGTAAAGAGACTTGCCGGTAACGAGATTGAACTAGGTATTGGGATACCGACGATCGAATCTCGGGCAAGTAACATACCGATGACAAAGGGAACAACGTATGTTGTTATGCGGTTTGACCGATAAAGATCCTCGTAGAATATGTGGGAGCCAATATGAGCATCCAGGTTCCGCTATTGGTTATTGACCAAGAATAGTTCTAGGTCATGTCTACATTGTTCTCGAACCCGTAGGGTCCGCACGCTTAAGGTTTCAATGACAGTTATATTATGAGTTTATGAGTTTGATGTACCGAAGGAGTTCGGAGTCCCGGATAAGATCTGGGACATGACGAGGAGTCTCGAAATGGTCGAGACGTAAAGATCGATATATTGGACGACTATATTCGGAGTTCGGAAAGGTTCCGAGTGATTCGGGTATTTTTCGGAGTACCGGAGAGTTACGGGAATTCGCCGGGGAGTATATGGGCCTTATTGGGCCATACGGGAATAGAGGAGAGAGGCCGAAAGGAAGGATGCGCGCAGCCCCCCTCTGGTCCGAATTGGACAAGGGGTGCGGCCCCCTTTTCCTTCCTCCTCTTCCCCTCTTTCCCCCCTTCTCCTACTCCAACAAGGAAGGAGGGAGTGGGAGTAGGACTCCCCTTGGCGCGCCCATCCTAGGCCGACCGCCCCTCCCCCCTTGCTCCTTTATATACGGGGGCAGGGGGGCACCACTAGGCACAACAACAATTGATCCCTTGGATCTCTTAGCCGTGTGCGGTGCCCCCCTCCACCATAATCCACCTCTATAATATCGTAGCGGTGCTTAGGCGAAGCCCTGCGTCGGTAGTACATCAAGATCGTCACCACACCGTCATGCTGACGGAACTCTCCCTCAACACTCGGCTGGATCGGAGTTCGAGGAACGTCATCGAGCTGAACGTGTGCTAGAACTCGGAGGTGCCGTAGTTTCGATGTTTGATCGGTCGAGCCGTGAAGACGTACGACTACATCAACCGCGTTGTTCTAACGCTTCCGCTTTCGGTCTACGAGGGTACGTGGACAACACTCTCCCCTCTCGTTGCTATACCATCACCATGATCTTGCGTGTGCGTAGGAAATTTTTTGAAATTACTACGTTCCCCAACACATACACCCAACAAAAATAGTTTGTTGGCTCTCGATCGTAGTGATGCACATATTCATAATATTGATGCCAAAAGATGCAAAGTTAATAATGATAGTGCAACTTATTTGTGCCACTGCCGTTTTGGTCATATCGGTGTAGAGCGCATGACGAAACTACATAAAGATGGATTTTCGGAATCACTTGGTTATGAATCATCTGATGCTTGCGAACCGTGCCTTTTGTGCAAGATGACTAAAACTCCGTTCTCCGGAACAATGGAACAAGCTACTGACTTATTGGAAATAAAATATACCGATGTATGCGATCCAACGAGTGTTGATGCTCGTGGCAAGTATCGTTATTTTCTGACCTTCACAAGATGATTTGAGCAGATATGGGTATATCTACTTGATGAAACATAAGTCTGAAATAGTTGAAAGGTTCAAAGAATTTAAGAGTGAAGTGGAAAAATCATCGTAACAAGAAAATAAAATTTCTGCGATCTGATCGCGGAGACGAATATTTGAGTTACGAGTTTGGCCTTCAATTAAAACAATGTGGAATAGTTTCACAGCTCACGCCACCTGGAACACCACAACATTATGGTGTGTCCGAACATCGTAATCGTACTTTACTAGATATGGTGCGATCTATGATGTCTCTTACTGATTTACCGCTATCATTTTGGGGTTATGCATTAAAGACAGCTGCATTCACGTTATAAAGGGCACCATCTAATTCCGTTGAGACGATACAATCTGAACTGTGGTTTGGCAAGAAACCAAAGTTGTCGTTTCTTAAAGTTTGAGGTTGTGATGCTTATATGGAAAAGTTTCATCCTGATAAGCTCAAACCCAAATCGGACAAATATGTCTTCATAGGATACCCAAAGGAGACTGTTGGGTACACCTTCTATCACAGATCCGAAGGCAAGACGTTCGTTGCTAAAAATGGATCCTTTCTAGAGAAGGAGTTTCTCTCGAAAGAAGTGAGTGGGAGGAAAGTAGAACTTGATGAGGTAACAGTACCAGCTCCCTTATTGGAAAGTAGTTCATCACAGAAATCGGTTCCTGTGACACCTAACCAATTAGTGAGGAAGTTAATGATGATGATCATGAAACTTCAGATCAAGTTGTTACTGAACTTCGTAGATCAACCAGAGTAAGATCCCCACCAGAGTGGTACGGTAATCCTATTCTGGAAGTCATATTACTAGACCATGATGAACCTACGAACTATGAGGAAGCGATGATGAGCCCAGATTTCGCAAAATGGCTTAAGGCCATGAAATCTGAGATGGGATCCATGTATGAGAACAAAGTGTGGACTTTGGTGGAGTTGCCCGATGATCGGCAAGCCATATTGTATAAATGGATCTTCAAGAGGAAGACGGACGTTGATAGTAGTGTTGCTATCTACAAAGCTCGACTTGTCGCAAAAGGGTTTTTGACAAGTTCAAGGTGTTGACTACAATGGGATTTTCTCAACTGTAGCGATGCTTAAGTCTGTCCGAATCATGTTAGCAATTGCCACAATTTATGAAATCTGGCAAATGGATGTCAAAACTGCATTCCTTAATGGTTTTCTCAAAGAAGAGTTGTATATGATGCAACCAGAAGGTTTTGTCAATCCTAAAGGTACTAACAAAATGTGCATGCTCCAGCGATCCATCTATGGACTGGTTCAAGCATCTCGGAGTTGGAATATACGCTTTGATGAGTTGATCAAAGCATATAGTTTTGTACAGACTTACGGTGAAGCCTGTATTTACAAGAAAGTGAGTGGGAGCACTACAGCATTTCTGATAAGTATATGTGAATGACATATTGTTGATCAGAAATAATGTAGAATTATTCTGCAAAGCATAAAGGAGTGTTTGAAAGGAGTTCTTTAAAATAAATACCTCAGTAAAGCTACTTACATATTGAGCATCAAGATCTATTGAGATAGATCAAGACGCTTGATAAGATTTTCAATGAGTACATACCTTGACAAGATTTTGAAGTAGTTCAAAATGGAACAGTCAAAGAAAGAGTTTCTTGCTTGTGCTACAAGGTGTGAAATTGAGTAAGACTCAAATCCCGACCATGGCAGAAAATAGAAAGAGAATGAAAGTCATTCCCTATGCATCAATCATAGGTTCTATAAAAGTATGCATGCTATAGACCAGACCTATTGTATACTCTGCCATGGTTTGGCAAGAGAGTACAAAAGTGATCTAGGAGTATGAGGGAGTCCTGGACTAGGGGGTGTCCGGACAGCCGGACTATCATCGTCAGCCGGACTACAAGACTATGAAGATACAAGATTGAAGACTCCGTCCCGTGTCCGGATGGGACTTTCCTTGGCGTGGAAGGTAAGCTTGGCGATACGGATATGTAGATCTCCTACCATTGTAACCCTAGCCCTCTCCGGTGTCTATATAAAACGGAGGGTTTTAGTCCGTAGGACAACACAACCATTACAACAATCATACCATAGGCTAGCCTCTAGGGTTTAGCCTCCTTGATCTCGTGGTAGATCCACTCTTGTACTACCCATATCATCAATATAAATCAAGCAAGAGTAGGGTTTTACCTCCATCGAGAGGGCACGAACCTGGGTAAAAACATCGCGTCCCTTCTCTCCTGTTACCATCTGCCTAGACGCACAGTTCGGGACCCCCTACCCGAGATTCGCCGGTTTTGACACCGACATTGGTGCTTTCATTGAGAGTTCCTCTATGTCGTCACCGATAGGCTTGATGGCTCCTTCAATTAACAACGACGCAGTCCAGGGTGAGAATTTTCTCCCCGGATAGATCTTCGTGTTCGGCGGCTTTGCACTGCGGGCCAATTCGCTTGGCCACCTGGAGCAGATCGAAAGCTACGCCCCTGGCCATCAGGTCAGGTTTGGAAGCCTAAACTTCACGGCCAACATCCGCGGAGACTTGATCTTCGACAGATTCGAGCCACAGCCAAGCGTGCCGCACTGTCGCGATGGGCATGATTTAGCTCTACCGCCGGATAGTGCCCTGGAGGCCGCACACGAGTCCGCTCTGACCCATAGTTCGGAGCAGACCGTGCAGATTGAGGACAGGTGGCTGGACACCGCCTCGGGAGCTGCAACTTCTACGGCGATGGAGCCGAATACTGATCTTGTCCCTTATAAAGCTCGTGACTCCGAGATGCCGGACTCCTTGCCGAACTCCGAACCTCCTGCGCCCCTGCCAATCGAATCCGATTGGGCGCCGATCATGGACTTCACCGCCGCGGACATCTTTCAGCACTCACCCTTTGGCGACATCCTAAATTCGCTAAAGCATCTCTTGTTATCGGGAGAACCCTGGCCGGACCGTGGTCAGGATGGTTGGGATGCGGACGACGAAGAAATTCAAAGCCCACCCACCACCCACTTTGTAGCCACTGTCAACGATTTAACCGACATGCTAGACCACGACTCCGAAGACATCGACGGTATGGATGACGATGCCGGAGACGATCAAGAACCAGCGCCTACAGAGTACTGGAGGGCCACCCCAACCCACGATGTATATATGGTGGACACCCCAAAAGGAAGCGATAACAAGGAACAACAGGACGCGGCAAAGGATAATTCCGCCGCCAAACAACCAAAATAGTGACGCAGACGCCGCCCTAAGTCCCGCCTCGACCAAAACAGCACTCCTAATGACCCAGCAATGGAGCAGGGCAAACCAGTGGACGACAAACATGCAACCAAGCAACCATCCGAACAGGATGAATTGGATAATCAATCCATGCCCGGCGAGAACAACAGTCCAGACAACCTCACGCCGGACACACCACCGGAGCATAAGAACCTTCACAAAAGACTCGTCGCCACTGCAAGAAGTCTGAAGAAGGAAAAACGGAAGCTCAAAATAGCGGAAGACATACTCAGAATGAGGTGGAGCAAAGTACTCAAGACCTCGGACAAATATGGCAAAGGCCACCAAACAAAGAGCTACCCGAAGCGCAAGCTGCTGCCAGAATTCGACGAGGAGGCCATAGAGCCCCCACAGTCAAAAAGCAAAGAGGCCGCCTGGCCGGATAGACGACCAGGTGATAGGCCAAAAGCGATAAGCGGCGCCGCACACAAGCCGACTCATGATCCTCGGAAAACAGACGGCCCGGTCAGGTCCATTTATGGGCCAAAAAAGAGGGCCCCAGGAAGCAACACAACATGCCGAGTGTTTGAAGACAACGGCACACCCAAATACAGGTGCGCCGCACACCCACTATGTTTCACCGATGAGGTGCTGGATCATGAATTTCCAGCGGGGTTCAAACCCGTAAGCATAGAGGCATACGACGGAACAATAGACCCTGGAGTCTGGATTGAGGATTACATCCTCCACATACACATGGCCAGAGGAGATGATCTCCACGCCATAAAATATCTACCCCTCAAGCTCAAAGGGCCAGCTCGGCATTGGCTCAAAACCCTCCCAGAAAATACTATTGGAAGTTGGGAAGAGCTCGAGGACGCGTTTAGAGAAAAATTTCAAGGGACTTATGTCCGCCCTCCGGATGCAGACGATTTAAGTCACATAACTCAACAGCCCGGAGAGTCAGCGCGCAAATTCTGGAACAGGTTCCTTACCAAAAAGAACCAAATAGTCGACTGTCCAGACGCCGAAGCCTTAGCAGCTTTTAAACACAATGTCCGAGACGAATGGCTCGCCAGACACCTCGGCCAAGAGAAGCCGAGAACAATGGCCACGCTAACAAACCTCATGACCCGCTTTTGCGCGGGGGAAGATAGCTGGCTAGCAAGATGCAGCACCAGCGACCCGAGTACATCCGAGATCAGAGGTGGAAACGGAAAATCACGGCGCAGAAAGGATCAGCGCCGAAATAAAGAAATAAGCCCAAAGAACACGGCGGTCAACGCCGGATTCAAAAGCTCGCGGCCGAACAAAAAAACGCTGCCTCTTAAGGACAACAGTGACGAGCTATCCAACTTAAACAAAATTTTGGATCGGATATGTCAAATCCACAGCACCTCCGGAAGGCCTGCAAACCACACCCACCAAGATTGTTGGGTCTTCAAACAGTCCGGCCGACTCAACGCCGAACACAAGGTGCTCGACGCGCCAAGCGAGGATGATGACGAACCCCACCAGCAGAGCGCCGGAAAACAAAAGACTTTCCCATAAGAAGTCAAAGCAGTAAACTCACTACATGTGATAGTATGGAAAAATAGTACGGCACCCACTAAAGCACGTGTCGCACGGTCCACCCCAGTGGAACACCGAGATTGGATGTTAAAACCAATTATGTTTGACCACCTGGACTATTCCAGGAATATTCGAAGCGCAGGATGGACTGCTCTGATATTGGATACTATAATCGACGGACTACAATTCACACAAGTCCTGATGGACGGCGGCAGTGATTTAAACCTGCTATATCCGGACACAATCCTCAAGTTGGGGATAGACCTTACTAAAATCCGACATAGTCCAACTTCCTTCAAAGGAGCGACGCCAGGCCCTTACGCCAAGTGCACGGGCTCGTTACTACTAGAAGTTGTGTTCGGGTCACCCGACAATTTCTGACGCGAAAAGCTAATCTTTCATGTCGCCCCATTCAAAAGTAGCCATCAAGCACTATTGGGACGTGAAGCTTTTGTCCGCTTTCATGCAATACCATACTACGCATCTCTTACACTTAAAATGCCCGGTCCACGCGGCATCATCTCATTAAAAGGTCATTCAAGACCCCGGACACGGCTAGACGAGTCCGGCATAAAATAAGCTAGGGGCTCCCTAGCCGCACACCCCTTTAAAAGGGGTTGTGCGTATGAGCTACTATAAGCTCAGCTTTATTCATTCATTCATATTTCAATTTTTAATTCGTTTTTTGCACGATCACTTTTCAAACTATGTTCTTCTCTTTTACAGAGGAACAACGTGTTACACCCGTCCAGGATACAGCACAACGGAGACACAGGCGCAGACGTGCAGTAGGGACCCGTTGCAAGGATTCTTTTCAGATTAAGACCCTGCGTAATCCTTTTTTACTGTCTCTTGTTGCTATATATCCCCTGGTTTTTCATTATAACCAAAGAGGAGACTGACGTTTTGGCATCGGCCGCGTCAGAGGACCTTGCATGTACCTGGACACTAGGGGCATAGGGCATTGTTCTGCCCGATATCATAAAGACCGAACACCTCAGGGAGTGTTCGGCGTCTCGAGTTAGGCCTTATATGCATCAGCTCCGAATCATGTCTTTGGTCAAATGTTGGGTTTACCCGGCTCCTGTGTTTTGCTGCCTTACGTTCCGTATCATCGGCTAATGCGGCACCAGGAGAACTGCTGTGATTGTGCCCCAGTTCGGCCGGGCGAGCACCTCAGCAGAGAAAGCCAAAAACTGACTGTCATGATACAGCGAGAGACTGGTCAACCACTCGATCGACTACCGGAATGTTTAGAATTCCTCCGCTTTGACGAAGGACCATTTCCCGGTCAGGCACATACGCGCCCGAAATTCGGAGAGCGCGGTGCCCCTAGGGGCTATATCGTAGCCCCACCCTCGAACTCCTATGGCTAAGTGAAAGTGATAAAGCATCATAGTCCAGTTGCCTCGTTTGCTACGCTACCACCTCCTTCACAGGACCGAGACGTTGGATTAAGTGTGAAAATGCACTGTTTTTTGCGAACACCCCCGCACCTTGTGCGTGGGGGCTGAAGCCGATGACTGCCATCTTTTAGGTTATACACACGTATACATAAACGGCCGCATAGAAGATATTTCAATACTTGAACGCACAAGTACAAAAGGCGCTTACATCATAAACATCGTTTTACAAACCAACACGTTCATTTGAACGTGACATTTTTTGAGCACTGCGACTCTATTACACGAGCACCACGCAGAACTTCCCCAAAATAGTGCTCGGCGGGTAACCGGCTCTCGTCCGAACCCTGGGTCGCAACAGCGGTGGCATCCATCTCTGTCCAATGTGTCTTCACACGAGCGAGGGCCATCCGTGCACCCTCTATGCAGGCCGACCGCTTCATCGCCTTGATATGAGGCACCGCCCCAAGAAAGTGTTGTAGTAAGCCAAAATAACTCTTTGGCTTGGGCCTATCCGGCCAGACATGAGTCACGATATCCGTCATGGCAAGTCCAGACAATCCATTCAGCTCAGCCCACTCGGCCAACCGATCGGTCAGCGGAAGTGAACGCTCCGGACTATGGAATTGAGACCAAAACAGCTCTTTCGTCTTGTGATCCTTCTGACTTCGGAAGTGCACAACGGCATCCGCCGCACTCGCCGCTAAGTCCATATAAGGATCCTCCGGACCCCACAGCTGGCCAAGCTGAGCATACTTTGGATCCGTAAACCTTCAGCGCAGAAGAAAGGGCTTGCCAGCCACAATGTCTCCGGCCTGGCGCAGCTCCTCCTTTATAGCCCGCATTGCAGAACGGGCATCCTTGGCTTCGGTGGTGGCCTTCCCCTGGTCTTGTCGCTCCGCTAGGCGCTCCCTTTCAAGAACCTCATTGCGGTCGGTAGCATCTTTTAACTTCACGGCCATTTCGTCCATCTCCTCCCTGCTTCGGCAGTGTGCAGCCCTTTCGGCTTCTAGCTCTTCGGCCGCCCTCGAGGCAGCCGCATCACTCCTTCTGGCTTGCTCCTTGGCTTGAGCAAGTTCTGCCCGAAGGCTCTCCACAGCAGCGGCACCATCTGCGTCAAGCACACATATTGTAAGGGGTGGGCTTCGGCTCCCTTACTAGGTGACCACGGCGAAGAAACCTACCTTGCGACTCATCAAGTCGCCTGTTGACTAGCGCGATGTCCGCATTCGCAACATCGAGTTTCCGCTTTAGTTCGGCAACTCCATCAGTCCGGCTAGCCACTGAACTATCCGCCACCTGCTTAGGAAAGGTGTAAATCAATACCTGGGATTTTGATCCTTGGCATGCTATCGTTCTCGACACCCTACCGAGTCTCATGGGCTACTATCTATACAGGGCGCACTTTATGTGTAAAACTGTCAAAGAGTATGTCATTTTTACGTACCTCAAACCCCGCCAGCAAACTCCTGACGGCATCACGCAATCCGCCTTCGGCGGATGAAATTCTTTCAATCACCGTACTCATCAGTGTACGGTGACCTTCTGAGATGGACGCCCTCTCAAGCAGATCCTTCAGCTCCCCCGGCCGCACACCAGTTGGTGCCGAACTATTCGGCCCTGCTGGACTCGGGGATACCCTCCGGTGATGACACTTCAGGCTCGTCCGCCCTATCCGATGGCACGGCGGATGGAGGCGCCTCGCTCTCCATCATCTCCGGACGGAGTTCCCCCGAAGACGAGCTCATCTGAGAAGGACGGAGATCCAAACTACAAGGTAAAAACTTAAGTTATCCTCAGAAGCATAAATAGGGATGTCCCTTATTACAAAACTCCATTTTTTCTACTTACGGCTCGCTGGAGGGCTGATTCTTTAGGGGAGATTGTGCGGCCAGAGCCTCTCCGGACGCAGGACCCTCTGGTGAAGATCTCTTCCCCCGCTTCGGGGCTTTAGCCTCCGGGTTTTCGAAGGTGGTCCTCTTCTCCCCCTGGAAGGAGGGATTTTCGATCCCCCCTTCCTCAAAAGCCTCCTTGGTTGAGGCGGTAGTTCCTCTGTTCTCCCCTTCGCCTTCCTCTGAAGGCGCAACCTCCAGCATCCTGACCAGCACGGGATCCGGCGCGGTCGGCCGGACACCATATCAGTTTTGCTTGCGCTATCCACTCCTGTTTAGACGGTAATTGGTCAAAAGGCGAATCACAGAAAGGCAAACAAACGGTATGTCCGGACACGGAGCTACTTACTCGTGTATCCGGGCGATTGCAGCTTAGGCCGGCGTCCTCGGTCAATTCCGGACACGCCTCTCGTGATCCGAAGAATAATTTGTACATCTCCACGAGTGTCATACCCATGAAGTGTTGGAGAATCCGTGGTCCCTCCGGATTAAAGTCCCACAGTCGGAGAGGGCGACGTTTGCAGGACAGGAGACGCCTAATTAGCATGACCGGCATCACCACGACCAGATCGATCTCCCTCGCTTGGAGGTCTCGAATCCAGCCCTGCAATAGGGGCACGTCCTTTGGTGGCCCCTAGTTGAGCCCTTGGCTGACCCATGACATCAGCTGCTGTGGAAGGCCCAAGCGGAAGATCGGCGGCGGCTTCTGCCTGCTGCCCCTGGGAACAGTTATGTAGAACCACTCCTGCTGCCACAAGCCGAGCTCCTCCTGGAGAGAGCCCTCGGTCCATGGAGCGTCGGCCCTTCTGCTCACAATCGCCCCGCCGCACTCTGCTTGACGCCCCTCGATCATCTTCGGCTTCATGTCGAAGGTCTTAAGCCACAAGCCGAAGTGAGGGGTGACGCGGAGGAAGGCTTCGTAGACGACAACAAATGCAGAAATATGGAGGATGGACTCCGGAGCCAAGTCGTGGAATTCCAACCCATAGTAAAACATGAGCCCTCTCACAATAGGATCCATTGGGAAGCCTAAACCCCGACGGAGGTGGGTTACAAACACGACATACTCGCCGGGCTCGGGGTGGGGATAACTTGCCCTTCGGCGGGCAACCTGTGCGAAATCTCGTAAGACAGGTACTTGGCCTCTCGCAGCTTTAGCACGTCTTCTTTCGTAACGGAGGAGGGCATCCACCGACCCTGTAGGTCGGAGCCGGACATTGTTGAAGGTCCGAAGCGCTCGAATCTGGGGCTCTGGGTGTTGGAACTCGGGGCAAGGAGTAGATTTGATTGAAGATTGAAGAAAAGAAACAAGCCTTGGTCCCATTATAAAGAGGGAGAATACCAAGAGCCGTCCCCGTGACCGTTCGGGACTCGCCTCCGATAGAGGGGGCATGGCAACGGGCACGGTTGGGTTTCCCACGTCCGTATTGATGGGAATCCCGGAATAAGGGGAACACGATCTCTGCTTCGACAAGATGTGCCAAGGAAACCGCTTCGCTAAACGCGCTGAGGTGGTATAATAAAAAAACAATTCAAGTAAAGGCTTGGTGGTGGTATGACGTCATGCCACAAAATACGTCAGCAGATTGAACTTGTGTACATATTATTCTCTCTACGGCGGAATGTGGAAATTATTTTGCAGAGCCGGACACTATCCTGATGTTCACAATCTTCTATGAATTATTCAGAGGAGGAACCCGCCTTGCAATGCCGAACAATATGCGCGCCGGACTCATCGTCATTGAAGCCTGGTTCAGGGGCTACTGAGGGAGTCCTGGACTAGGGGGTGTCCAGACAGCCGGACTATCATCGTTAGCCGGACTCCAAGACTATGAAGATACAAGATTGAAGACTCCGACCCGTGTCCGGATGGGACTTTCCTTGGCATGGAAGTCAAGCTTGGCGATACGCATATGTAGATCTCCTACCATTATAACCGACTCTGTGTAACCCTAGCCCTCTCCGGTGTCTATATAAACCGGAGGGTTTTAGTCCGTAGGACAACACAACCATTACAACAATCATACCATAGGCTAGCCTCTATGGTTTAGCCTCCTTGATCTCGTGGTAGATCCACTCTTGTACTACCCATATCATTAATATCAATCAAGCAGGAGTAGGGTTTTACCTCCATCGAGAGGGCCCGAACCTGGGTAAAAACATCGCGTCCCCTGTCTCCTGTTACCATCCGCCTAGACGCACAGTTCGGGACCCCCTACCCGAGATCCGCCGGTTTTGACACCGACAGAGTAGATCACTGGACATTGGTCAAAATTATCCTTAGTGGAATAAGGATATGTTTCTCGATTATGGAGGTGACAAAAAGATTCATCGTAAAGGGTTATGTCGATACAAGTTTTGGCACTGATCCAGATGACTTTAAGTCTTAATCTGGATACATATTGAAAGTGGGAGCAATTAGCTAGAGTAGCTCCATGCAGAGCATTGTAGACATAGAATATTTGCAAAATACATACGGCTCTGAATGTGACAGACCCGTTGACTAAACTTCTCTCACAAGCAAAACATGATTATACCTTAGTACTCTTTAGGTGTTAATCACACAGTGATGTGAACTAGATTATTGACTCTAGTAAAACCCTTTGAGTGTTGATCACATGACGATGTGAACTATTGGTATTAATCACATACAGATGTGTATATTGGTGTTAAAGCACATGGTGATGTGAACTAGATTATTGACTCTAGTGCAAGTGGGAGACTGAAGGAAATATGCCCTAGAGGCAATAATAAAGTTATTATTTATTTCCTTATATCATGATAAATGTTTATTATTCATGCTAGAATTGTATTAACCGGAAACATAATACATGTGTGAATACATAGACAAACAGAGTGTCACTAGTATGCCTCTACTTGACTAGCTTGTTGATCAAAGATGGTTATGTTTCCTAACCATAGACATGTGTTGTCATTTGATTAACGGGATCACATCGTTAGGTGAATGATGTGATTGACATGACCCATTCTGTTAGCTTAGCACACGATCGTTTAGTATATTGCTATTGCTTTCTTCATGACTTATACATGTTCCTATGACTATGAGATTATGCAACTCCCGTTTACCGGAGGAACACTTTGTGTGCTACCAAACATCACAACGTAACTGGGTGATTATAAAGATGCTCTACAGGTGTCTCCGAAGGTACATGTTGGGTTGGCGTATTTCGAGATTAGGTTTTGTCACTCCGATTGTCGGAGAAGGTATCTCTGGGCCCTTCTCGGTAATGCACATCACTTAAGCCTTGCAAGCATTGTAACTAATGAGTTAGTTACGAAATGATGTATTACGGAACGAGTAAAGAGACTTGCCGGTAACGAGATTGAACTAGGTATTGGATACCGACGATCGAATCTCGGGCAAGTAACATACCGATGACAAAGGGAACAACGTATGTTGTTATGCGGTTTGACCGATAAAGATCTTCGTAGAATATGTAGGAACCAATATGAACATCCAGGTTCCGCTATTGGTTATTGACCGAGAATAGTTCTAGGTAATGTCTACATAGTTCTCGAACCCGTAGGGTCCGCCCGCTTAATATTACGATGACAGTTTTATTATGAGTTTATAAGTTTTGATGTACCGAAGGTTGTTCGGAGTCTCGGATGTGACCACGGACATGATGAGGAGTCTCAAAATGGTCGAGACATAAAGATTGATATATTGGATGACTATATTCGGACATCGGAAGTGTTCCGGGTGTTTTCAGAGAAAAGCCGGAGTACTAGAGGGTTACCGGACCCCCCGCCCCCCCGGGAACTAATGGGCCTTGATGGGCCCTAGTGGAGAGAGAGAGGGGCCGGCCAGGGCAAGAGGCGCGCCCCCTCCCCTTGAGTCCGAATAGGACAAGGAAGGGGGGGCGGCGCCCCCCTTGCCTTTCCCCTCTCCCACTCCTTCCTTCCCCCTCCTTCTTGGAATAGGAAAGGGAGGGGGCAAACCTACTTGGAGTAGGTTTCCCCCTCCTAGGGCGCGCCTCCCCCTTGGCCGGCCCCCTCCTCCTCTCCCCCTTTATATACGGGGGAGGGGGCACCCCATAGACACACAAGTTGATCTACGGATCGTTCCTTAGCCGTGTGCGGTGCCCCCCTCCACCATAATCCACCTCGGTCATATCGTCGCGGAGTTTAGGCGAAGCTCTGCCGGTAGAACATCATCATCGTCACCACGCCATCGTGCTGACTGAACTCATCCCCAACGCTTCGCTGGATTGGAGCCCGATGAACGTCATCGAGCTGAACATGTGCTGAACACGGAGGTGCCGTACATTCGCTGCTTGGATCGGTCGGATCGTGAAGACGTACGACTACATCAACCGCATTGTCATAACGCTTCCGCTTGATGCTCTACGAGGGTACGTAGACAACACTCTCCCCTCTCATTGCTATGCCATCACCATGATCTTGTGTGTGCGTAGGAAATTTTTTGAAATTACTACGTTCCCCAACAAGGACTCCCTCCTTCCTTGTTGGAGTAGGAGAAGGGGGAAAGAGGGGGAGAGGAAGAAGGAAAAGGGGGCTGCGCCCCTTGTCCAATTCGGACCAGAGGGGGGGGGCAGGCCTCCTTCCTTTTGGCCTCTCTCCTCTATTCCCGTATGGCCCAATAAGGCCCATATACTCCCCGGCGAATTCCTGTAACTCTCCGGTACTCCGAAAAATACCCGAATCACTCGGAACCTTTCCGAACTCGAAATATAGTCATCCAATATATCGATCTTTATGTCTCGACCATTTTGAGACTCCTCGTCATGTCCCCGATCTCATCCGGGACTCCGAACTCCTTCGGTACATCAAAACTCATAAACTCATAATATAACTATCATCGAGAACTATGTAGACATGACCTAGAACTATCCTCGGTCAATAACCAATAGCGGAACCTGGATGCTCATATTGGGTCCTACATATTCAACGAAGATCTTTATCGGTCAAACCGCATAACAACATACGTTGTTCCCTTTGTCATCGGTATGTTACTTGCCCGAGATTCGATCATCGGTATCCAATACCTAGTTCAATCTCGTTACCGGCAAGTCTCTTTACTCGTTATGTAATGCATCATTCCGTAACTAACTCATTAGCTACATTGCTTGCAAGGCTTATAGTGATGTGCATTACCGAGAGGGCCCAGAGATACCTCTCCGACAATCAGAGTGACAAATCCTAATCTCGAAATATGCCAACCCAACATGTACCTTCGGAGACACCTGTAGAGCTCCTTTATAATCACCCAGTTACGTTGTGACGTTTGGTAGCACACAAAGTGTTCCTCCGGTAAACGGGATTTGCATAATCTCATAGTCATAGGAACATGTATAAGTCATGAAGAAGGCAATAGCAACATACTAAACGATCAAGTGCTAAGCTAACGGATTGGGTCAAGTCAATCACATAATTCTCCTAATGATGTGATCCCGTTTAATCAAATGACAACACATGTCTATGGTTAGGAAACATAACCATCTTTGATTAATGAGCTAGTCAAGTAGAGGCATACTAGTGACAATATGTTTGTCTATGTATTCACACATGTATTATGTTTCTGGTTAATACAATTCTAGCATGAATAATAAACATTTATAATGAAATAAGGAAATAAATAATAACTTTATTATTGCCTCTAGGGCATATTTCCTTCAATCTCCCACTTGCACTAGAGTCAATAATCTAGTTCACATCGCCATGTGATTTAACACCAATATTCATATCTGTATATGATTAACACCCATAGTTCACATCGTCATGTGACCAACACCCAAAGGGTTTACTAGAGTCAATAATCTAGTTCACATCGCTATGTGATTAACACCCAAAGAGTACTAAGGTGTGATCATGTTTTGCTCGTGAGAGAATCTTAGTCAACGGGTCTTTCATATTCAGAGCCGTATATATTTTGCAAATATTCTATGTCGACAATGTTCTGCACGGAGCTACTCTAGCTAATTGCTCCCACTTTCAATATGTATCTAGATTGAGACTTAGAGTCATCTGGATCGGTGTAAAAGCTTGCACCAATGTAACTCTTTACGATGGCTTCTTTTATCACCTCCATAATCGAGAAATATTTCCTTAGTCCTCACTAAGGATATTCTTGACCAATGTCCAGTGATCTACTCCTAGATCACTATTGTATTCCCTTACCAAATACAGAACAAGGTATACAATAGGTCTGGTACATAGCATAGCATACTTTATAGAACCTATGACTGAGGCATAGGGAATGACTTTCATTCTCTTTTCTATTTTCTGCTGTGGTCGGGATTTGAGTCTTACTCAATTTCACACCTTTGCAACACAGGCAAGAACTCTTTCTTTGACTGTTCCATTTTGAACTATTTCAAAATCTTGACAAGGTATGTACTTATTGAAAAACTTATCAAGCGTCTTGATCTATCTCAATAGATCTTGATGCTCAATATGTAAGTAGCTTTACTGAGGTCTTTCTTTTTACGAAAACTCCTTTCAAACACTCCTTTATGCTTTGCAGAATAATTCTACATTATTTCCGATCAACAATATGTCATTCACATATACTTATCAGAAATGTTGTAGTGCTCCCACTCACTTTCTTGTAAATACAGGCTTCACCACAATTCTGTATAAAACTGTATGCTTTGATCAACTTATCAAAGCATATATTCCAACTCGGAGATGCTTGCACCAGTCCATAGATGGATTGCTGGAGCTTGCATATTTTGTTAGCACCTTTAGGATTGACAAAACCTTCTGGTTGCATCATATACACTCTTCTTTAAGAAAACCACTAAGGAATGCAGTTTTGACATCCATTTGCCAGATTTCATAAATTGTGGCAATTGCTAACATGATTCGGAAAGACTTAAGAATCGCTACAGCTGAGAAAATCTCATTGTAGTCAACACCTTGAACTTGTCAAAAAACCTTTTTGCGACAAGTCGAGCTTTGTAGATAGTAACACTACTATCAACGTCCGTCTTCCTCTTGAAGATCCATTTATTTTTCTACGGTTTGCCGATCATCGGGCAAGTCCACCAAAGTCCACACTTTGTTCTCATACATGGATCCTATCTCAGATTTCATGGCCTCCAGCCATTTTGCGGAATCTGGGCTCATCATCGCTTCCTCATAGTACGTAGGTTCGCCATCGTCAAGTAACATGACTTCCAGAATAGGATTACCGTACCACTCTGGTGCGGACCTTACTCTGGTAGACCTACGAGGTTCGGTAGTAACTTGATCTGAAGTTTCATGATCATTATCATTAGCTTCCTCGCTGATTGGTGTAGTTGTCACAGGAACCGGTTCTTGTGATGAACAACTTTCCAATAAGGGAGCAGGTACAGTTACCTCATCAAGTTCTACTTTCCTCCCACTCACTTCTTTCGAGATAAACTCCTTCTCTAGAAAGGATCCATTTTTAGCAAGGAATATCTTGCCTTCGGATCTGTGATAGAAGGTGTACCCAACAGTTTCCTTTGGGTATTCTATGAAGACGCTCTTCTCCAATTTGGGTTTGAGCTTATCAGGATGAAACTTTTTCACGTAAGCATCGCAGCCCCAAACTTTAAGAAACGACAACTTGGGTTTCTTGCTAACCACAGTTCATATGGTGTCGTCTCAATGGATTTAGATGGTGCCCTTTTAACGTGAATGCAGCTGTCTCTAATGCATAACCCCAAACCAATAGTGGTAAATCAGTAAGAGACATCATAGATCGCACCATATCCAATAAAGTGCGGTTACGATGTTCGGACACACCATAACGTTGTGGTGTTCCAGGTGGAGTGAGCTGTGAAACTATTCCACATTGTTTTAATTGAAGACCAAACTCGTAACTCAAATATTCGTCTCCGCAATCAGATCGCAGAAACTTTTATTTTCTTGTTATGATGATTTTTCCACTTCACTCTGAAATTCTTTGAACCTTTCAACTATTTCAGACTTATGTTTCATCAAGTAGATATACCCATATCTGCTCAAATCATCTTGTGAAGGTCAGAAAATAATGATACTTGCCACGAGCATCAACACTCATTGGATCGCACACATCGGTATGTATTATTTCCAATAAGTCAGTAGCTTGTTCCATTGTTCCGGAGAACGGAGTTTTAGTCATCTTGCCCAAAAGGCACGGTTTGCAAGCATCAAATCATTCATAACCAAGTGATTCCGAAAATCCATCTTTATGGAGTTTCTTCATGCGCTTTACACCGATATGACCCAAACGGCAGTGCCACAAATAAGTTGCACTATCATTATTAACTTTGCATCTTTTGGCATCAATATTATTAATATGTGTATCACTACGATCGAGATCCAACAAACTATTTTCATTGGGTGTATAACCATCGAAGGTCTTATTCATGTAAACAGAATAACAATTATTCTTTAACTTCAAATGAATAACCGTATCACAATAAACATGATCAAATCATATTCATGCTCAACGCAAACACTAAATAACATTTATTTAGGTTTAACACCAATCTCGAAAATATAGGGAGTGTGTGATGATGATCATATCAATCTTGGATCTATTTCCAACACTCATCGTCACTTCCCCTCAACTAGTCTCTGTTTATTATGTAACTCCTGTTTTGAGTTACTAATCTTAGCAACCGAACAAGTATCAAATACTCAGGGGCTACTATAAACACTAGTAAGGCACACATCAAACACCTGTATATCAAATATACCCCTTTTCACTTTTCCATCCTTCTTATCCACCAAATATTTAGGGCGTTTCCGCTTCCAGTGACCATTTCCTTTGCAGTGTAAGCACTCAGTTTTGGGCTTTGATCCAGCTTTGGTCTTCTTCACGGGAGTGACAACTTGTTTGCCATTCTACTTGAAGTTTCCCTTTCTTTCCCTTTGCCCTTTTCTTGAAACTAGTGGTCTTATCAATCATCAACACTTGATGCTCTTTCTTGATTTCTACCTTCGTCGATTTCAACATCACGAAGAGCTCGGGAATCGTTTTCGTCATCCCTTGGATACTATAGTTCATCACGAAGTTCTATTAACTTAGTGATGGTGACTAGAGAATTCTGTCAATCACTATCTTATCTGGAATATTAACTCTCACTTGATTTAAGTGATTGAAGTACCTAGACAATCTGAGCACATGCTCACTAGTTGAGCGATTCTCCTCCATCTTTTAGCTATGTAACTTGTTGAAGACTTCATATCTCTCAACTCGGGTATTTTCTTGAAATATTAACTTCAACTCCTGGAACATCTCATATGGTCCATGACGTTCAAAACGTCTTTGAAGTCCCGATTCTAAGCCGTTTAAGCATGGTGCACTAAACTATCAAGTAGTCATCATATTGAGCTAGCCAAACGTTCATAACGTCTGCATCTGCTCCTGCAATAGGTCTGTCACCTAGCGGTGCATCAAGGACATAATTCGTCTGTGCAGCAATGAGGATAAACCTCAGATCACGGATCCAATCCGCATCATTGCTACTAACATTTTTCAACATAATTTTCTCTAGGAACATATCAAAATAAACATATGAAAGCAACAATGCGAGCTATTGATCTACAACATAATTTGCAAAATACTACCAGGACTAAGTTCATGATAAATTTAAGTTCAATTAATCATATTACCTAAGAACTCCCACTTAGATAGACATCCCTCTAATCCTCTAAGTGATTACGTGATCCATATCAACTACACCATGTCCGATCGTCACGTGAGATGGATTAGTTTCAACGGTGAACATCAATATGTTGATCATATCTACTATATGATTCATGCTCGACCTTTCGGTCTCCGTGTTCTGAGGCCATATCTGTTATATGCTAGGCTCGTCAAATTTAACCTGAGTATTCCACGTGTGCAACTGTTTTGCACCCGTTGTATTTGAACATAGAGCCTATCACACCCGATCATCATGTGGTGTCTTAGCATGAAGAACTTTCGCAACGGTGCATACTCAGGGAGATAACTTCTTGATAATTTTAGTGAGAGATCATCTTAAAATGCTACCGTCAATCAAAGCAAGATAAGATGCATAAAGGCTGCTACGGGCTTAGCAAGAACCGTTCTTACCTACGCATCAAAACCACAACAATAGTTCGTCAAGTTAGTGTTGTTTTAACCTTCGCAAGGACCGGGCGTAGCCACACTCGGTTCAACTAAAGTGAGAGAGACAGACACCCGCCAGTCACCTTTATGCACGAGTGCTCATAACGGTGAAACCAGTCTCATGTAAGCGTATGCGTAATGTCGGTCCGGGCCGCTTCATCTCACAATACCGCTGAACCAACGTATGACATGCTGGTAAGCAGTATGACTTGTGTCGCCCACAACTCACTTGTGTTCTACTCGTGCATATGACATCTACGCATAAAACCAGGCTCTGATACCACTGTTGGGGAACGTAGTAATTTCAAAAAAATTCCTACGCACACGCAAGATCATGGTGATGCATAGCAATGAGAGGGGAGAGTGTTGTCCACGTACCCTCGTAGATCGTAAGTAGAAGCGTTATGACAACGCGGTTGATGTAGTCGTATGTCTTCACGATCCAACCGATCCAAGCACCGAACGTACGGCACCTCGGAGTTCAGCACATGTTCAGCTCGATGACGATCCCCGGACTCCGATCCAGCAAAGTGTCGGGGATGAGTTCTGTCAGCACGACAGCGTGGTGACGATGATGATGTTCTACCGACGCAGGGCTTCACCTAAGCACCGCAACGATATGACCGAGGTGGAATATGGTGGAGGGGGGCACCGCACACGGCTAAGGAACGATCACGAAGATCAACTTGTGTCATGGGGTGCCCCCTGCCCCCGTATATAAAGGAGCAAGGGGGAGGAGGCCGGCCCTAGGAGGGGGCGCGCCAAGGGGAGTCCTACTCCCACCGGGAGTAGGACTGAAGGAAATATGCCCTAGAGGCAATAATAAAGTTATTATTTATTTCCTTATATCATGATAAATGTTTATTATTCATGCTAGAATTGTATTAACCGGAAACATAATACATGTGTGAATACATAGACAAACAGAGTGTCACTAGTATTCCTCTACTTGACTAGCTTGTTGATCAAAGATGGTTATGTTGCCTAACCATCGACATGTGTTGTCATTTGATTAACGGGATCACATCATTAGGTGAATGATGTGATTGACATGACCCATTCCGTTAGCTTAGCACACGATCATTTAGTATATTGCTATTGCTTTCTTCATGACTTATACATGTTCCTATGACTATGAGATTATGCAACTCCCGTTTACTGGAGGAACACTTTGTGTGCTACCAAACGGCACAACGTAACTGGGTGATTATAAAGGTACTCTACAGGTGTCTCCGAAGGTACATGTTGGGTTGGCGTATTTCGAGATTAGGTTTTGTCACTCCGATTGTCGGAGAAGGTATCTCTGGGCCCTTCTCGGTAATGCACATCACTTAAGCCTTGCAAGCATTGTACCTAATGAGTTAGTTACGAAATGATGTATTACGGAACGAGTAAAGAGACTTGCCGGTAACGAGATTGAACTAGGTATTGGATACCGACGATCGAATCTCGGGCAAGTAACATACCGATGACAAAGGGAACAACGTATGTTGTTATGCGGTTTGAACGATAAAGATGTTCGTAGAATATGTAGGAACCAATATGAACATCCAGGTTCCGCTATTGGTTATTGACCGAGAATAGTTCTAGGTCATGCCTACATAGTTCTCGAACCCGTAGGGTCCGCACGCTTAACGTTACGATGACAGTTTTATTATGAGTTTATAAGTTTTGATGTACCGAAGGTTGTTCGGAGTCCCGGATGTGATCACGGACATGACGGGGAGTCTCGAAATGGTCGAGACATAAAGATTGATATATTGGATGACTATATTCGGACACCGGAAGTGTTCCGGGTGTTTTCGGAGAAAAACCGGAGTACTGGAGGGTTACCGGAACCCCCCCGGGAACTAATGGGCCTTGATGGGCCCTAGTGGAGAGAGAGAGGGGCCGGCCAGGGCAAGAGGTGCGCCACCTCCCCTTGAGTCCGAATAGGACAAGGAAGGGGGGGGCGGCACCCCCCTTGCCTTTCCCCTCTGCCACTCCTTCCTTCCCCCTCCTTCTTGGAATAGGAAAGGAAGGGGGCAAACCTACTTGGAGTAGGTTTCCCCCTCCTAGGGCGTGCCTCCCCCTTGGCCGGCCCCCTCCTCCTCAACCCCTTTATATACGGGGGAGGGGGCACCCCATAGACACACAAGTTGATCTACGGATCGTTCCTTAGCCGTGTGCGGTGCCCCCCTCCACCATAATCCACCTCGGTCATATCGTCGCGGAGTTTAGGCGAAGCCCTGCGCCGGTAGAACATCATCATCGTCACCACGCCGTCGTGCTGTGGAACTCATCCCCGACGCTTCGCTGGATTGGAGCCCGAGGAACATCATCGAGCTGAACATGTGCTGAACACGGAGGTGCTGTACGTTCGGTGCTTGGATCGGTCGGATCGTGAAGACGTACGACTACATCAACCGCGTTGTCATAACGCTTCCGCTTGACGGTCTACGAGGGTACGTAGACAACACTCTCCCCTCTCGTTGCTATGCCATCACCATGATCTTGTGTGTGCGTAGGAAAAAAATTTAAATTACTACGTTCCCCAACAGTGGCATCCGAGCCTAGGTTTTATGCGTTGATGTTATATGCACGAGTAGAACACAAGTGAGTTGTGGGCAATACAAGTCATACTGCTTACCAGCATGTCATACTTTGGTTCTGCGGTATTGTTGGATGAAGCGGCCCGGACCGACATTACGCATACGCTTACGCGAGACTGGTTCTACCGACGTGCTTTGCACACAGGTGGCTGGCGGGGGTCAGTTTCTCCAACTTTAGTTGAACCGAGTGTGGCTACGCCCGGTCCTTGTGAAGGTTAAAACAGCACCATCTTGACGAACTATCGTTGTGGTTTTGATGCGTAGGTAAGAACGGTTCTTGCTCAGCCCGTAGCAGCCACGTAAAACTTGCAACAACAAAGTAGAGGACGTCTAACTTGTTTTTGCAGGGCATGTTGTGATGTAATATGGTCAAGACGTGATGCTATATTTTATTGTATGAGATGATCATGTTTTGTAACCGAGTTATCGGCAACTGGCAGGAGCCATATGGTTGTCGCTTTATTGTATGAAATGCAAACGCCCTGTAATTGCTTTACTTTATCACTAAGCGGTAGCGATAGTCGTAGAAGCAATAGTTGGCGAGACGACAACGATGCTACGATGGAGATCAAGGTGTCGTGCCGGTGACGATGGTGATCAGGACGGTGCTTTGAAGATGGAGATCAGAAGCACAAGATGATGATGGCCATATCATATCACTTATATTGATTGCATGTGATGTTTATCCTTTATGCATCTTATATTGCTTTGTTTGACGGTAGCATTTTAAGATGATCTCTCACTAATTATCAAGAAGTGTTCTCCCTGAGTATGCACCGTTGCCAAAGTTCGTCGTGCCCAGACACCACGTGATGATCGGGTGTGATAAGCTCTACGTCCATCTACAACGGGTGCAAGCCAGTTTTGCACACGCGGAATACTCAGGTTAAACATGACGAGCCTAGCATATGCAGATATAGCCTCGGAACACGGAGACCGAAAGGTCGAGCATGAAGCATATAGTAGATATGATCAACATAATGATGTTCACCATTGAAAACTACTCCATCTCACGTGATGATCGGTTATGGTTTAGTTGATTTGGATCACGTGATCACTTAGATGACTAGAGAGATGTCTGTCTAAGTGGGAGTTCTTAAGTAATATGATTAATTGAACTTAAATTTATCATGAACTTAGTCCTGGTAGTATTTTGCAAATTATGTTGTAGATCAATAGCTCGCGTTGTTGCTTTCATATGTTTATTTTGATATGTTCCTAGACAAAATTGTGTTGAAAGATGTTAGTAGCAATGATGCGGATTGGATCCGTGATCTGAGGTTAATCCTCTTTGCTGCACAGAAGAATTATGTCCTTAATGCACCGCTATGTAATAGACCTATTGCAGGAGCAGATGCAGACGTTATGAACGTTTGGCTAGCTCAATATGATGACTACTTGATAGTTTAGTACACCATGCTTAACGGCTTAGAATCGGGACTTCAAAGACGTTTTGAACGTCATGGACCATATGAGATGTTCCAGGAATTGAAGTTAATATTTTAAGAAAATACCTGAGTTGAGAGATATGAAGTCTCCAACAAGTTCTATAGCTAAAAGATGGAGGAGAATCACTCAACTAGTGAGCATGTGCTCAGATTATCTGGGTACTACAATCGCTTGAATCAAGTGGGAGTTAATCTTCCAGATAAGATACTGATTGACAGAGTTCTCTAGTCACCATCACCAAGTTACTAGAACTTCGTGATGAACTATGGTATGCAAGGGATGACGAAAACGATTCCCGAGCTCTTCGTGATGTTGAAATCGACGAAGGTAGAAATCAAGAAAGAGCATCAAGTGTTGATGATTGACAAGACCACTAGTTTCAAGAAAAGCGCAAAGGGAAAGAAAAGGAAACTTCAAGTAGAATGACAAGCAAGTTATCACTCCCGCGAAGAAGCTCCAAGCTGGACCAAAGCCTGAAACTGAGTGCTTACGCTGCAAAGGAAATGGTCACTGGAAGCGGAAATGCCATGAATATTTGGTGGATAAGAAGGATGGCAAAGTGAACAAGGGTATATTTGATATACAGGTTATTGATGGATGCCTTACTAGTGTTTATAGTAGCCCCTGAGTATTTGATACTTGTTCGGTTGCTAAGATTAGTAACTCGAAACAGGAGTTACAGAATAAATAAAGACTAGTTGAAGGGGAAGTGATGAGGAGTGTTGGAAGTAGTTCCAAGATTGATATGATCATCATCGCACACTCCCTATACTTTCGGGATTAGTGTTAAACCTAAATAAATGTTATTTGGCGTTTGCGTTAAGCATGAATATGATTTGATCATGTTTATTGCAATACGGTTATTCATTTAAAATCAGAGAATAATTGTTGTTCTATTTAAATGAATAAAACCTTCAATGGTCATACTGAAGGAAATATGCCCTAGAGGCAATAATAAAGTTATTATTTATTTCCTTATATCATGATAAATGTTTATTATTCTTGCTAGAATTGTATTAACCGGAAACATAATACATGTGTGAATATATAGACAAACAAAGTGTCACTAGTATGCCTCTACTTGACTAGCTCGTTTATCAAAGATGGTTATGTTTCCTAGCCATGGACAAAAGAGTTGTCATTTGATTAACGGGATCACATCATTAGGAGAATGATGTGATTGATATGACCCATTCCGTTAGCCTAGCACTTGATCGTTTAGTATGTTGCTATTGCTTTCTTCATTACTTATACATGTTCCTGTAACTATGAGATTATGCAACTCCCGTTTACCGGAGGAACAGTTTGGGTGCTACCAAACGTCACAACGTAACTGGGTGATTATAAAGGAGTACTACAGGTGTCTCCAAAGGTACATGTTGGGTTGGCGTATTTCGAGATTAGGTTTTGTCACTCCGATTGTCGGAGAGGTATCTCTGGGCCCTCTCGGTAATGCACATCACTATAAGCCTTGCAAGCAATGTGACTAAGGAGTTAGTTGCGGAATGATGCATTACATAACGAGTAAAGAGACTTGCCGGTAATGAGATTGAACTAGGTATTGGGATACCGACGATCGAATCTCGGGCAAGTAACATACCGATGACAAAGGGAACAACGTATGTTGTTATGCGGTTTGACCGATAAAGATCTTCGTAGAATATGTGGGAGCCAATATGAGCATCCAGGTTCCGCTATTGGTTATTGACCAAGAATAGTTCTAGGTCATGTCTACATTGTTCTCGAACCCGTAGGGTCCGCACGCTTAAGGTTTCGATGACAGTTATATTATGAGTTTATGAGTTTTGATGCACCTAAGGAGTTCGGAGTCCCGGATGAGATCTGGGACATGACGAGGAGTCTCGAAATGGTCGAGACGTAAAGATCGATATATTGGACGACTATATTCGGAGTTCGGAAAGGTTCCGAGTGATTCGGGTATTTTTCGGAGTACCGGAGAGTTACGGGAATTCGCCGGGGAGTATATGGGCCTTATTAGGCCATACAGGAATAGAGGAGAGAGGCCGAAAGGAAGGAGGCGCGCAGCCCCCCTCTGGTCCGAATTGGACAAGGGGTGCGGCCCCCTTTTCCTTCCTCCTCTTCCCCTCTTTCCCCCCTTCTCCTACTCCAACAAGGAAGGAGGGAGTCCTACTCCCGGTGGGAGTAGGACTCCCCTTGGTGCGCCCCTCCTAGGCCGGCCGCCCCTCCCCCCTTGCTCCTTTATATACGGGGGCAGGGGGCACCTCTAGGCACAACAACAATTGATCCCTTGGATCTCTTAGCCGTGTGCGGTGCCCCCCTCCACCATAATCCACCTCGATAATATCGTAGCGGTGCTTAGGCGAAGCCCTGCGTCGGTAGTACATCAAGATCGTCACCACGCTGTCGTGCTGACGGAACTCTCCCTCAACACTCGGCTAGATCGGAGTTCAAGGGACGTCATCAAGCTAAACGTGTGCCAGAACTCGGAGGTGCCGTAGTTTCGGTGCTTGATCGGTCGGGCCGTGAAGACGTACGACTACATCAACCGCGTTGTTCTAACGCTTCCGCATTCGGTCTACAAGGGTACGTGGACAACACTCTCCCCTCTCGTTGCTATACCATCACCATGATCTTGCGTGTGCGTAGGAAATTTTTTGAAATTACTACGTTCCCTAACAGTGGCATCCGAGCCTAGGTTTTATGCGTTGATGTTATATGCACGAGTAGAACACAAGTGAGTTGTGGGCGATACAAGTCATACTGCTTACCAGCATGTCATACTTTGGTTCAGCGGTATTGTTGGATGAAGCAGCCCGGACCGACATTACGCGTACGCTTACGCGAGACTAGTTTTACCGTCGTGCTTTGCACACAGGTGACTAGCGGGTGTCGGTTTCTCCAACTTTAGTTGAACCGAGTGTGGCTACGCCCGGTCCTTGCGAAGGTTAAAACAGCACCAACTTGACGAACTATCGTTGTGGTTTTGATGCGTAGGTAAGAACGGTTCTTGCTCAGCCCGTAGCAGCCACGTAAAACTTGCAACAACAAAGTAGAGGACGTCTAACTTGTTTTTGCAGGGCATGTTGTGATGTGATATGGTCAAGACGTGATGAGATATAAGTTGTTGTATGAGATGATCATGTTTTGTTGAAGTTATCGGCAACTGGCAGAAGCCCTATGGTTGTCTCTTTGTTGCATAAGATGCAAGTGCCAAATAATTGCTTTACTATATCGCTGTGCGATAGCAATAGTTGCAAGAGCAATAGTTGGCAAGACGACCATGTGACGATACATTGATATAGATCAAGATGATGAAGATCATGGTGTCGTGCCGGTGACGATAGAGATCATGACAGTACTTTGGAGATGGAGATCAAAGGCGCAAGATGATCATGGCCATATCATGTCACATATTTTGATTGCATATGATGTTTATCTGTTATACATCTTATTTTGTTTTGTTTGACGGTAGCATTTTAAGATGATCTCTCACTAATTATCAAGAAGTGTTCTCCCTGAGTATGCACCGTTGCGAAAGTTCTTTATGCTGAGACACCACGAGATGATCGGGTGTGATAGGCTCTATGTTCAAATACAACGGGTGCAAAACAGTTGCACACGCGGAATACTCAGGTTAAACTTGACGAGCCTAGCATATACAGATATGGCCGCGGAATACTCAAGTTCTACTTTCCTCCCACTCACTTCTTTCGAGATAAACTCCTTCTCTAGAAAGGATCCATTTTTAGCAAGGAATATCTTGCCTTCGGATCTGTGATAGAAGGTGTACCCAACAGTTTCCTTTGGGTATTCTATGAAGACGCTCTTCTCCAATTTGGGTTTGAGCTTATCAGGATGAAACTTTTTCACGTAAGCATCGCAGCCCCAAACTTTAAGAAACGACAACTTGGGTTTCTTGCTAACCACAGTTCATATGGTGTCGTCTCAATGGATTTAGATGGTGCCCTTTTAACGTGAATGCAGCTGTCTCTAATGCATAACCCCAAACCAATAGTGGTAAATCAGTAAGAGACATCATAGATCGCACCATATCCAATAAAGTGCGGTTACGATGTTCGGACACACCATAACGTTGTGGTGTTCCAGGTGGAGTGAGCTGTGAAACTATTCCACATTGTTTTAATTGAAGACCAAACTCGTAACTCAAATATTCGTCTCCGCGATCAGATCGCAGAAACTTTTATTTTCTTGTTATGATGATTTTTCCACTTCACTCTGAAATTCTTTGAACCTTTCAACTATTTCAGACTTATGTTTCATCAAGTAGATATACCCATATCTGCTCAAATCATCTTGTGAAGGTCAGAAAATAATGATACTTGCCACGAGCATCAACACTCATTGGATCGCACACATCGGTATGTATTATTTCCAATAAGTCAGTAGCTTGTTCCATTGTTCCGGAGAACGGAGTTTTAGTCATCTTGCCCAAAAGGCACGGTTTGCAAGCATCAAATCATTCATAACCAAGTGATTCCGAAAATCCATCTTTATGGAGTTTCTTCATGCGCTTTACACCGATATGACCCAAACGGCAGTGCCACAAATAAGTTGCACTATCATTATTAACTTTGCATCTTTTGGCATCAATATTATTAATATGTGTATCACTACGATCGAGATCCAACAAACTATTTTCATTGGGTGTATAACCATCGAAGGTCTTATTCATGTAAACAGAATAACAATTATTCTTTAACTTCAAATGAATAACCGTATCACAATAAACATGATCAAATCATATTCATGCTCAACGCAAACACTAAATAACATTTATTTAGGTTTAACACCAATCTCGAAAATATAGGGAGTGTGTGATGATGATCATATCAATCTTGGATCTATTTCCAACACTCATCGTCACTTCCCCTCAACTAGTCTCTGTTTATTATGTAACTCCTGTTTTGAGTTACTAATCTTAGCAACCGAACAAGTATCAAATACTCAGGGGCTACTATAAACACTAGTAAGGCACACATCAAACACCTGTATATCAAATATACCCCTTTTCACTTTTCCATCCTTCTTATCCACCAAATATTTAGGGCGTTTCCGCTTCCAGTGACCATTTCCTTTGCAGTGTAAGCACTCAGTTTTGGGCTTTGATCCAGCTTTGGTCTTCTTCACGGGAGTGACAACTTGTTTGCCATTCTACTTGAAGTTTCCCTTTCTTTCCCTTTGCCCTTTTCTTGAAACTAGTGGTCTTATCAATCATCAACACTTGATGCTCTTTCTTGATTTCTACCTTCGTCGATTTCAACATCACGAAGAGCTCGGGAATCGTTTTCGTCATCCCTTGGATACTATAGTTCATCACGAAGTTCTATTAACTTAGTGATGGTGACTAGAGAATTCTGTCAATCACTATCTTATCTGGAATATTAACTCTCACTTGATTTAAGTGATTGAAGTACCTAGACAATCTGAGCACATGCTCACTAGTTGAGCGATTCTCCTCCATCTTTTAGCTATGTAACTTGTTGAAGACTTCATATCTCTCAACTCGGGTATTTTCTTGAAATATTAACTTCAACTCCTGGAACATCTCATATGGTCCATGACGTTCAAAACGTCTTTGAAGTCCCGATTCTAAGCCGTTTAAGCATGGTGCACTAAACTATCAAGTAGTCATCATATTGAGCTAGCCAAACGTTCATAACGTCTGCATCTGCTCCTGCAATAGGTCTGTTACCTAGCGGTGCATCAAGGACATAATTCGTCTGTGCAGCAATGAGGATAAACCTCAGATCACGGATCCAATCCGCATCATTGCTACTAACATTTTTCAACATAATTTTCTCTAGGAACATATCAAAATAAACATATGAAAGCAACAATGCGAGCTATTGATCTACAACATAATTTGCAAAATACTACCAGGACTAAGTTCATGATAAATTTAAGTTCAATTAATCATATTACCTAAGAACTCCCACTTAGATAGACATCCCTCTAATCCTCTAAGTGATTACGTGATCCATATCAACTACACCATGTCCGATCGTCACGTGAGATGGATTAGTTTCAACGGTGAACATCAATATGTTGATCATATCTACTATATGATTCATGCTCGACCTTTCGGTCTCCGTGTTCTGAGGCCATATCTGTTATATGCTAGGCTCGTCAAATTTAACCTGAGTATTCCACGTGTGCAACTGTTTTGCACCCGTTGTATTTGAACATAGAGCCTATCACACCCGATCATCATGTGGTGTCTTAGCATGAAGAACTTTCGCAACGGTGCATACTCAGGGAGATAACTTCTTGATAATTTTAGTGAGAGATCATCTTAAAATGCTACCGTCAATCAAAGCAAGATAAGATGCATAAAGGCTGCTACGGGCTTAGCAAGAACCGTTCTTACCTACGCATCAAAACCACAACAATAGTTCGTCAAGTTAGTGTTGTTTTAACCTTCGCAAGGACCGGGCGTAGCCACACTCGGTTCAACTAAAGTGAGAGAGACAGACACCCGCCAGTCACCTTTATGCACGAGTGCTCGTAACGGTGAAACCAGTCTCATGTAAGCATATGCGTAATGTCGGTCCGGGCCGCTTCATCTCACAATACCGCTGAACCAACGTATGACATGCTGGTAAGCAGTATGACTTGTGTCGCCCACAACTCACTTGTGTTCTACTCGTGCATATGACATCTACGCATAAAACCAGGCTCTGATACCACTGTTGGGGAACGTAGTAATTTCAAAAAAATTCCTACGCACACGCAAGATCATGGTGATGCATAGCAATGAGAGGGGAGAGTGTTGTCCACGTACCCTCGTAGATCGTAAGTAGAAGCGTTATGACAACGCGGTTGATGTAGTCGTATGTCTTCACGATCCGACCGATCCAAGCACCGAACGTACGGCACCTCGGAGTTCAGCACATGTTCAGCTCGATGACGATCCCCGGACTCCGATCCAGCAAAGTGTCGGGGATGAGTTCTGTCAGCACGACAGCGTGGTGACGATGATGATGTTCTACCGACGCAGGGCTTCACCTAAGCACCGCAACGATATGACCGAGGGGGAATATGGTGGAGGGGGGCACCGCACACGGCTAAGGAACGATCACGAAGATCAACTTGTGTCATGGGGTGCCCCCTGCCCCCGTATATAAAGGAGCAAGGGGGAGGAGGCCGGCCCTAGGAGGGGGCGCGCCAAGGGGAGTCCTACTCCCACCGGGAGTAGGACTGAAGGAAATATGCCCTAGAGGCAATAATAAAGTTATTATTTATTTCCTTATATCATGATAAATGTTTATTATTCATGCTAGAATTGTATTAACCGGAAACATAATACATGTGTGAATACATAGACAAACAGAGTGTCACTAGTATTCCTCTACTTGACTAGCTTGTTGATCAAAGATGGTTATGTTGCCTAACCATCGACATGTGTTGTCATTTGATTAACGGGATCACATCATTAGGTGAATGATGTGATTGACATGACCCATTCCGTTAGCTTAGCACACGATCGTTTAGTATATTGCTATTGCTTTCTTCATGACTTATACATGTTCCTATGACTATGAGATTATGCAACTCCCGTTTACTGGAGGAACACTTTGTGTGCTACCAAACGGCACAACGTAACTGGGTGATTATAAAGGTACTCTACAGGTGTCTCCGAAGGTACATGTTGGGTTGGCGTATTTCGAGATTAGGTTTTGTCACTCCGATTGTCGGAGAAGGTATCTCTGGGCCCTTCTCGGTAATGCACATCACTTAAGCCTTGCAAGCATTGTACCTAATGAGTTAGTTACGAAATGATGTATTACGGAACGAGTAAAGAGACTTGCCGGTAACGAGATTGAACTAGGTATTGGATACCGACGATCGAATCTCGGGCAAGTAACATACCGATGACAAAGGGAACAACGTATGTTGTTATGCGGTTTGAACGATAAAGATGTTCGTAGAATATGTAGGAACCAATATGAACATCCAGGTTCCGCTATTGGTTATTGACCGAGAATAGTTCTAGGTCATGCCTACATAGTTCTCGAACCCGTAGGGTCCGCACGCTTAACGTTACGATGACAGTTTTATTATGAGTTTATAAGTTTTGATGTACCGAAGGTTGTTCGGAGTCCCGGATGTGATCACGGACATGACGGGGAGTCTCGAAATGGTCGAGACATAAAGATTGATATATTGGATGACTATATTCGGACACCGGAAGTGTTCCGGGTGTTTTCGGAGAAAAACCGGAGTACTGGAGGGTTACCGGAACCCCCCCGGGAACTAATGGGCCTTGATGGGCCCTAGTGGAGAGAGAGAGGGGCCGGCCAGGGCAAGAGGTGCGCCACCTCCCCTTGAGTCCGAATAGGACAAGGAAGGGGGGGGCGGCACCCCCCTTGCCTTTCCCCTCTGCCACTCCTTCCTTCCCCCTCCTTCTTGGAATAGGAAAGGAAGGGGGCAAACCTACTTGGAGTAGGTTTCCCCCTCCTAGGGCGTGCCTCCCCCTTGGCCGGCCCCCTCCTCCTCAACCCCTTTATATACGGGGGAGGGGGCACCCCATAGACACACAAGTTGATCTACGGATCGTTCCTTAGCCGTGTGCGGTGCCCCCCTCCACCATAATCCACCTCGGTCATATCGTCGCGGAGTTTAGGCGAAGCCCTGCGCCGGTAGAACATCATCATCGTCACCACGCCGTCGTGCTGTGGAACTCATCCCCGACGCTTCGCTGGATTGGAGCCCGAGGAACGTCATCGAGCTGAACATGTGCTGAACACGGAGGTGCCGTACGTTCGGTGCTTGGATCGGTCGGATCGTGAAGACGTACGACTACATCAACCGCGTTGTCATAACGCTTCCGCTTGACGGTCTACGAGGGTACGTAGACAACACTCTCCCCTCTCGTTGCTATGCCATCACCATGATCTTGTGTGTGCGTAGGAAAAAAATTTAAATTACTACGTTCCCCAACAGTGGCATCCGAGCCTAGGTTTTATGCGTTGATGTTATATGCACGAGTAGAACACAAGTGAGTTGTGGGCAATACAAGTCATACTGCTTACCAGCATGTCATACTTTGGTTCTGCGGTATTGTTGGATGAAGCGGCCCGGACCGACATTACGCATACGCTTACGCGAGACTGGTTCTACCGACGTGCTTTGCACACAGGTGGCTGGCGGGTGTCAGTTTCTCCAACTTTAGTTGAACCGAGTGTGGCTACGCCCGGTCCTTGTGAAGGTTAAAACAGCACCATCTTGACGAACTATCGTTGTGGTTTTGATGCGTAGGTAAGAACGGTTCTTGCTCAGCCCGTAGCAGCCACGTAAAACTTGCAACAACAAAGTAGAGGACGTCTAACTTGTTTTTGCAGGGCATGTTGTGATGTAATATGGTCAAGACGTGATGCTATATTTTATTGTATGAGATGATCATGTTTTGTAACCGAGTTATCGGCAACTGGCAGGAGCCATATGGTTGTCGCTTTATTGTATGAAATGCAAACGCCCTGTAATTGCTTTACTTTATCACTAAGCGGTAGCGATAGTCGTAGAAGCAATAGTTGGCGAGACGACAACGATGCTACGATGGAGATCAAGGTGTCGTGCCGGTGACGATGGTGATCAGGACGGTGCTTTGAAGATGGAGATCAGAAGCACAAGATGATGATGGCCATATCATATCACTTATATTGATTGCATGTGATGTTTATCCTTTATGCATCTTATCTTGCTTTGTTTGACGGTAGCATTTTAAGATGATCTCTCACTAATTATCAAGAAGTGTTCTCCCTGAGTATGCACCGTTGCCAAAGTTCGTCGTGCCCAGACACCACGTGATGATCGGGTGTGATAAGCTCTACGTCCATCTACAACGGGTGCAAGCCAGTTTTGCACACGCGGAATACTCAGGTTAAACATGACGAGCCTAGCATATGCAGATATAGCCTCGGAACACGGAGACCGAAAGGTCGAGCATGAAGCATATAGTAGATATGATCAACATAATGATGTTCACCATTGAAAACTACTCCATCTCACGTGATGATCGGTTATGGTTTAGTTGATTTGGATCACGTGATCACTTAGATGACTAGAGAGATGTCTGTCTAAGTGGGAGTTCTTAAGTAATATGATTAATTGAACTTAAATTTATCATGAACTTAGTCCTGGTAGTATTTTGCAAATTATGTTGTAGATCAATAGCTCGCGTTGTTGCTTTCATATGTTTATTTTGATATGTTCCTAGACAAAATTGTGTTGAAAGATGTTAGTAGCAATGATGCGGATTGGATCCGTGATCTGAGGTTAATCCTCTTTGCTGCACAGAAGAATTATGTCCTTAATGCACCGCTATGTAATAGACCTATTGCAGGAGCAGATGCAGACGTTATGAACGTTTGGCTAGCTCAATATGATGACTACTTGATAGTTTAGTACACCATGCTTAACGGCTTAGAATCAGGACTTCAAAGACGTTTTGAACGTCATGGACCATATGAGATGTTCCAGGAATTGAAGTTAATATTTTAAGAAAATACCTGAGTTGAGAGATATGAAGTCTCCAACAAGTTCTATAGCTAAAAGATGGAGGAGAATCACTCAACTAGTGAGCATGTGCTCAGATTATCTGGGTACTACAATCGCTTGAATCAAGTGGGAGTTAATCTTCCAGATAAGATACTGATTGACAGAGTTCTCTAGTCACCATCACCAAGTTACTAGAACTTCGTGATGAACTATGGTATGCAAGGGATGACGAAAACGATTCCCGAGCTCTTCGTGATGTTGAAATCGACGAAGGTAGAAATCAAGAAAGAGCATCAAGTGTTGATGATTGACAAGACCACTAGTTTCAAGAAAAGCGCAAAGGGAAAGAAAAGGAAACTTCAAGTAGAATGACAAGCAAGTTATCACTCCCGCGAAGAAGCTCCAAGCTGGACCAAAGCCTGAAACTGAGTGCTTACGCTGCAAAGGAAATGGTCACTGGAAGCGGAAATGCCATGAATATTTGGTGGATAAGAAGGATGGCAAAGTGAACAAGGGTATATTTGATATACAGGTTATTGATGGATGCCTTACTAGTGTTTATAGTAGCCCCTGAGTATTTGATACTTGTTCGGTTGCTAAGATTAGTAACTCGAAACAGGAGTTACAGAATAAATAAAGACTAGTTGAAGGGGAAGTGATGAGGAGTGTTGGAAGTAGTTCCAAGATTGATATGATCATCATCGCACACTCCCTATACTTTCGGGATTAGTGTTAAACCTAAATAAATGTTATTTGGCGTTTGCGTTAAGCATGAATATGATTTGATCATGTTTATTGCAATACGGTTATTCATTTAAAATCAGAGAATAATTGTTGTTCTATTTAAATGAATAAAACCTTCAATGGTCATACTGAAGGAAATATGCCCTAGAGGCAATAATAAAGTTATTATTTATTTCCTTATATCATGATAAATGTTTATTATTCTTGCTAGAATTGTATTAACCGGAAACATAATACATGTGTGAATATATAGACAAACAAAGTGTCACTAGTATGCCTCTACTTGACTAGCTCGTTTATCAAAGATGGTTATGTTTCCTAGCCATGGACAAAAGAGTTGTCATTTGATTAACGGGATCACATCATTAGGAGAATGATGTGATTGATATGACCCATTCCGTTAGCCTAGCACTTGATCGTTTATTATGTTGCTATTGCTTTCTTCATTACTTATACATGTTCCTGTAACTATGAGATTATGCAACTCCCGTTTACCGGAGGAACAGTTTGGGTGCTACCAAACGTCACAACGTAACTGGGTGATTATAAAGGAGTACTACAGGTGTCTCCAAAGGTACATGTTGGATTGGCGTATTTCGAGATTAGGTTTTGTCACTCCGATTGTCGGAGAGGTATCTCTGGGCCCTCTCGGTAATGCACATCACTATAAGCCTTGCAAGCAATGTGACTAAGGAGTTAGTTGCGGAATGATGCATTACATAACGAGTAAAGAGACTTGCCGGTAATGAGATTGAACTAGGTATTGGGATACCGACGATCGAATCTCGGGCAAGTAACATACCGATGACAAAGGGAACAACGTATGTTGTTATGCGGTTTGACCGATAAAGATCTTCGTAGAATATGTGGGAGCCAATATGAGCATCCAGGTTCCGCTATTGGTTATTGACCAAGAATAGTTCTAGGTCATGTCTACATTGTTCTCGAACCCGTAGGGTCCGCACGCTTAAGGTTTCGATGACAGTTATATTATGAGTTTATGAGTTTTGATGCACCTAAGGAGTTCGGAGTCCCGGATGAGATCTGGGACATGACGAGGAGTCTCGAAATGGTCGAGACGTAAAGATCGATATATTGGACGACTATATTCGGAGTTCGGAAAGGTTCCGAGTGATTCGGGTATTTTTCGGAGTACCGGAGAGTTACGGGAATTCGCCGGGGAGTATATGGGCCTTATTAGGCCATACAGGAATAGAGGAGAGAGGCCGAAAGGAAGGAGGCGCGCAGCCCCCCTCTGGTCCGAATTGGACAAGGGGTGCGGCCCCCTTTTCCTTCCTCCTCTTCCCCTCTTTCCCCCCTTCTCCTACTCCAACAAGGAAGGAGGGAGTCCTACTCCCGATGGGAGTAGGACTCCCCTTGGTGCGCCCCTCCTAGGCCGGCCGCCCCTCCCCCCTTGCTCCTTTATATACGGGGGCAGGGGGCACCTCTAGGCACAACAACAATTGATCCCTTGGATCTCTTAGCCGTGTGCGGTGCCCCCCTCCACCATAATCCACCTCGATAATATCGTAGCGGTGCTTAGGCGAAGCCCTGCGTCGGTAGTACATCAAGATCGTCACCACGCTGTCGTGCTGACGGAACTCTCCCTCAACACTCGGCTAGATCGGAGTTCAAGGGACGTCATCAAGCTAAACGTGTGCCAGAACTCGGAGGTGCCGTAGTTTCGGTGCTTGATCGGTCGGGCCGTGAAGACGTACGACTACATCAACCGCGTTGTTCTAACGCTTCCGCATTCGGTCTACAAGGGTACGTGGACAACACTCTCCCCTCTCGTTGCTATACCATCACCATGATCTTGCGTGTGCGTAGGAAATTTTTTGAAATTACTACGTTCCCTAACAGTGGCATCCGAGCCTAGGTTTTATGCGTTGATGTTATATGCACGAGTAGAACACAAGTGAGTTGTGGGCGATACAAGTCATACTGCTTACCAGCATGTCATACTTTGGTTCAGCGGTATTGTTGGATGAAGCAGCCCGGACCGACATTACGCGTACGCTTACGCGAGACTAGTTTTACCGTCGTGCTTTGCACACAGGTGACTAGCGGGTGTCGGTTTCTCCAACTTTAGTTGAACCGAGTGTGGCTACGCCCGGTCCTTGCGAAGGTTAAAACAGCACCAACTTGACGAACTATCGTTGTGGTTTTGATGCGTAGGTAAGAACGGTTCTTGCTCAGCCCGTAGCAGCCACGTAAAACTTGCAACAACAAAGTAGAGGACGTCTAACTTGTTTTTGCAGGGCATGTTGTGATGTGATATGGTCAAGACGTGATGAGATATAAGTTGTTGTATGAGATGATCATGTTTTGTTGAAGTTATCGGCAACTGGCAGAAGCCCTATGGTTGTCTCTTTGTTGCATAAGATGCAAGTGCCAAATAATTGCTTTACTATATCGCTGTGCGATAGCAATAGTTGCAAGAGCAATAGTTGGCAAGACGACCATGTGACGATACATTGATATAGATCAAGATGATGAAGATCATGGTGTCGTGCCGGTGACGATAGAGATCATGACAGTACTTTGGAGATGGAGATCAAAGGCGCAAGATGATCATGGCCATATCATGTCACATATTTTGATTGCATATGATGTTTATCTGTTATACATCTTATTTTGTTTTGTTTGACGGTAGCATTTTAAGATGATCTCTCACTAATTATCAAGAAGTGTTCTCCCTGAGTATGCACCGTTGCGAAAGTTCTTTATGCTGAGACACCACGAGATGATCGGGTGTGATAGGCTCTATGTTCAAATACAACGGGTGCAAAACAGTTGCACACGCGGAATACTCAGGTTAAACTTGACGAGCCTAGCATATACAGATATGGCCTCGGAACACGGAGACCGAAAGGTCGAGCGTGAATCATATAGTAGATATGATCAACATAGTGATGTTCACCATTGAAAACTACTCCATCTCACGTGATGATCAGACATGGTTTAGTTGATTTGGATCACGTGATCACTTAGATGACTAGAGAGATGTCTGTCTAAGTGGGAGTTCTTAAGTAATATTATTAATTGAATTTAAATTTATCATGAACTTAGTCCTGGTAGTATTTTGCAAATTATGTTATAGATCAATAGCTCGCGTTGTTGCTTTCATATGTTTATTTTGACATGTTCCTAGAGAAAAATTGTGTTGAAAAATGTTAGTAGCAATGATGCGGATTGGATCCGTGATCTGACTTTATCCTCATTGTTGCACAGAATAATTATGTCCTTGATGCACCGCTAGGTCACGGACCTATTGCAGGAGTAGATGTAGACGTTATGAACGTTTGGCTAGCTCAATATGATGACTACTTGATAGTTTTGTGCACCATGCTTTATGGCTTAGAATCGGGACTTCAAAGACGTTTTGAACGTCATGTACCATATGAGATGATCCAGGAGTTAAAGTTAATATTTCAAGCAAATACCCGAGTTGAGAGATATGAAGTCTCCAACAAGTTCTATGGCTAAAAGATGGAGGAGAATCGCTCAACTAGTGAGCAGGTGCTCAGATTGTCTGGGTACTTCAATCGCTTGAATCAAGTGGGAGTTAACCTTCTAGATACGATAGTGATTGACAGAATTCTCTAGTCACCATCACTAAGTTAATAGAACTTCGTGATGAACTATAGTATGCAAGGGATGACGAAAACGATTCCCGAGCTCTTCGTGATGTTGAAATCAACGAAGGTAGAAATCAAGAAAGAGCATCAAGTGTTGATGATAGACAAGACCACTAGTATCAAGAAAAGGGCAAAAGGGAAAGAAAGGAAAACTTCAAGAAGAATGGCAAACAAGTTGTCACTCCCGTGAAGAAGACCAAAGCTGGACCAAAGCCTGAAACTGAGTGCTTACACTGCAAAGGAAATGGTCACTGGAAACGGAAATACCCTGAATATTTGGTGGATAAGAAGGATGGCAAAGTGAACAAGGGTATATTTGATATACAGATTATTGATGTGTGCCTTACTAGTGTTTATAGTAGCCCCTGAGTATTTGATACTTGTTCGGTTGCTAAGATTAGTAACTCGAAACAGGAGTTACAGAATAAACAGAGACTAGTTGAAGGGAAAGTGACGATGAGTGTTGGAAGTAGTTCCAAGATTGATATGATCATCATCACACACTCCCTATACTTTCGGGATTAGTGTTAAACCTAAATAAATGTTATTTGGCGTTTGCGTTGAGCATGAATATGATTTGATCATGTTTATTGCAATACGGTTATTCATTTGAAGTTAAAGAATAATTGTTGTTCTGTTTACATGAATAAAACCTTCAATGGTCATACACCCAATGAAAATAGTTTGTTGGATCTCGATCGTAGTGATACACATATTCATAATATTGAGGCCAAAAGATGCAAAGTTAATAATGATAGTGCAACTTATTTGTGGCACTGCCGTTTGGGTCATATCGGTGTAAAGCGCATGAAGAAACTCCATAAAGATGGATTTTCGGAATCACTTGGTTATGAATCATTTGATGCTTGCGAACAATGCCTTTTGGGCAAGATGACTAAAACTCCGTTCTTCGGAACAATGGAACGAGCTACTGACTTATTGGAAATAATACATACTGATGTATGCAGACCAATGAGTATGAAGGCTCGTGGCAAGTATCGTTATTTTCTGACCTTCACAAGATGATTTGAGCAGATATGGGTATATCTACTTGATGAAACATAAGTCTGAAATAGTTGAAAGGTTCAAAGAATTTCAGAGTGAAGTGGAAATATCATCGTAACAAGAAAATAAAGTTTCTGTTATCTGATCGCAGAGACGAATATTTGAGTTACGAGTTTGGTCTTCAATTAAAACATTGTGAAATAGTTTCACAGCTCATGCCACCTGGAACACCACAACGTTACGGTGTGTCCGAACGTCGTAACCGCACTTTATTGGATATGGTGCGATCTATGATGTCTCTTATTGATTTACCATTATTGTTTTGGGGTTATGCATTAGAGACAGCTACATTCACGTTTAATAGGGCACCATCTAAATCCGTTGAGATGACACCATATGAACTGTGGTTTAGCAAGAAACCCAAGTTGTCGTTTCTTAAAGTTTGGAGTTGCGATGCTTATATGAAAAAGTTTTTCAACCTGATAAGCTCGAACCCAAATCGGAGAAGTGCGTCTTCATAGAATACCCAAAGGAAACTGTTGGGTAATCCTTCTATCACAGATCCGAAGGCAAAACATTCATTGCTAAAAATGGATCCTTTCTAGAGAAGGAGTTTCTCTCGAAAGAAGTGAGTGGGAGGAGAGTAGAGCTTGATAAGGTAATTTGTACCTTCTCCTGAATTGGAAAGTAGTTCATCACAGAAATCAGTTCCAGTGATTCCTACACCAATTAGTGAGGAAGCTAATGATGATGATCATGAAACTTCAGATCAAGTTACTACAAAACCTCGTAGGTCTTCCAGAGTACGATCCGCACCAGAGTGGTACGGTAATCCTATTCTAGAAGTCATGTTACTAGACCTTGATGAACCTATGAACTATGAGGAAGCGATGATGAGCCCAGATTCCGCGAAATGGCTTGAGGCCATAAAATCTGAGATATGATCCATGTATGAGAACAAAGTATGGACTTTGATTGACTTGCTCGATGATCAGCAAGCCATGTTAAATAAATGGATCTTCAAGAGGAAGACGGACACTGATAGTAGTGTTACTATCCACTAAGCTTGACTTGTTGCAAAAGGTTTTCAACAAGTTCAAGGGGTTGAATACGATGAGATTTTCTCACTCGTATCGATGCTTAAGTCTGTCTGAATCATGTTAGCAATTGCCACATTTTATGAAATCTGGCAAATGGATGTCAAAACTGCATTCCTTAATGGATTTATTAAAGAGGAGTTGTATATGATGCAACCAGAAGGTTTTGTCAATCCTAAAGATGCTAACAAAGTGTGCAAGCTCCAGCAATCCATTTATGGACTGGTGCAAGCCTCTCGGAGTTGGAATATACGCTTTGATGAGTTGATCAAAGCATATGGTTTTATACAGACTTCTTGAGAAGCCTGTATTTACAAGAAAGTGAGTGGGAGCTCTGTAGCATTTCTAATATTATATGTGGGTGACATATTGTTGATTGGAAATGATATAGAAATTCTGGATAGCATGAAAGGATACTTGAAAAAGAGTTTTTCAAAGCAAGACCTCGGTGAGGCTGCTTACACATTGAGCATCAAGATCTATATAGATAGATCAAGACGCTTGATAAGATTTTTCAATGAGTACATACCTTGATAAATTTTTGAATAGTTCAAAATGGAACAGTCAATGAAGGAGTTCTTGCCTGTGATGCAACGGTGTGAAGTTGAGTAAGACTCAAGACCCAACCATGGCAGAAAAATAGAAAGAGAATGAAAAGTCATTCCCTATGCCTCAGTCATAGGTTCTATAAAGTATGCTGTGTTGTGAACCAGACCTATTGTATACCTTGCTCTGAGTTTGACAAAGGAATACAATTTTGATCTAAGAGTAGATCACTGGACAGCGGTCAAGAATATCCTTAGTGAGAACTAAGGAGATGTTTCTCGATTATGGAGGTGATAAAAGAGCCCGTCGTAAAAAGTTACAACGATGCAAGCTTTTACACCAATCCAGATGACTCTAAATCTCAATCTGGATACATATTGAAAGTGGGAGCAATTAGCTAGAGTAGCTCCGTGCAGAGCATTGTGGACATAGAATATTTGCAAAATACATACGGCTCTGAATATGACAGACCCATTGACTAAACTTCTCTCACAAGCAAAACATGATCATACCTTAGTACTCTTTGGGTGTTAATCACATAGCAATGTGAACTAGATTATTGACTCTAGTAAACCCTTTGGGTGTTGATCACATGATGATGTGAAATATGGGTATTAATCACATACAGATGTGAATATTGGTGTTAAATCACATGGCGATGTGAACTAGATTATTGACTCTAGTGCAAGTGGGAGACTGAAGGAAATATGCCCTAGAGGCAATAATAAAGTTATTATTTATTTCCTTATATCATGATAAATGTTTATTATTCATGCTAGAATTGTATTAACCGGAAACATAATACATGTGTGAATACATAGACAAACATAGTGTCACTAGTATGCCTCTACTTGACTAGCTCGTTTATCAAAGATGGTTATGTTTCCTAGCCATGGACAAAAGAGTTGTCATTTGATTAACGGGATCACATCATTAGGAGAATGATGTGATTGACATGACCCATTCCGTTAGCCTAGCACTTGATCGTTTAGTATGTTGCTATTGCTTTCTTCATGACTTATACATGTTCCTGTAAATATGAGATTATGCAACTCCCGTTTACCGGAGGAACACTTTGGGTGCTACCAAACGTCACAACGTAACTGGGTGATTATAATGGAGTACTACAGGTGTCTCCAAAGGTACATGTTGGGTTGGCGTATTTCGAGATTAGGTTTTGTCACTCCGATTGTCGGAGAGGTATCTCTGGGCCCTCTCGGTAATGCACATCACTATAAGCCTTGTAAGCAATGTGACTAATGAGTTAGTTGCGGGATGATGCATTACATAACGAGTAAAGAGACTTGCCGGTAACGAGATCGAACTAGGTATTGGGATACCGACGATCGAATCTCGGGCAAGTAACATACCGATGACAAAGGGAACAACGTATGTTGTTATGCGGTTTGACCGATAAAGATCTTCGTAGAATATGTGGGAGCCAATATGAGCATCCAGGTTCCGCTATTGGTTATTGACCAAGAATAGTTCTAGGTCATGTCTACATTGTTCTCGAACCCGTAGGGTCCGCACGCTTAAGGTTTCAATGACAGTTATATTATGAGTTTATGAGTTTTGATGTACCGAAGGAGTTCGGAGTCCCGGATGAGATCTGGGACATGACGAGGAGTCTCGAAATGGTCGAGACGTAAAGATCGATATATTGGACGACCATATTCGGAGTCGGAAAGGTTCCGAGTGATTCGGGTATTTTTCGGAGTACCGGAGAGTTACAGGAATTCGCCGGGGAGTATATGGGCCTTATTGGGCCATACGGGAATAGAGGAAAGAGGCCGAAAGGAAGGAGGCGCGCAGCCCCCCTCTGGTCCGAATTGGACAAGGGGTGCGGCCCCCTTTTCCTTCCTCCTCTTCCCCTCTTTCCCCCTTCTCCTACTCCAACAAGGAAGGAGGGAGTGGGAGTAGGACTCCCCTTGGCGCGCCCATCCTAGGCCGCCCGCCCCTCCCCCCTTGCTCCTTTATTTACGGGGGCAGGGGGGCACCTCTAGGCACAACAACAATTGATCCCTTGGATCTCTTAGCTGTGTGCGGTGCCCCCCTCCACCATAATCCACCTCGATAATATCGTAGCGGTGCTTAGGCGAAGCCCTGCGTCGGTAGTACATCAAGATCGTCACCACGCCGTCGTGCTGACGGAACTCTCCCTCAACACTCGGCTGGATCGGAGTTCGAGGAACGTCATCGAGCTGAACGTGTGCTAGAACTCGGAGGTGCCGTAGTTTCGGTGCTTGATCGGTCGAGCCGTGAAGACGTACGACTACATCAACCGCGTTGTTCTAACGCTTCCGCTTTCGGTCTACGAGGGTACGTGGACAACACTCTCCCCTCTCGTTGCTATACCATCACCATGATCTTGCGTGTGCGTAGGAAATTTTTTGAAATTACTACGTTCCCCAACACATACACCCAACAAAAATAGTTGGCGAGACGACAACGATGCTACGATGGAGATCAAGGTGTCGTGCCGGTGACGATGGTGATCAGGACGGTGCTTTGAAGATGGAGATCAGAAGCACAAGATGATGATGGCCATATCATATCACTTATATTGATTGCATGTGATGTTTATCCTTTATGCATCTTATCTTGCTTTGTTTGACGGTAGCATTTTAAGATGATCTCTCACTAATTATCAAGAAGTGTTCTCCCTGAGTATGCACCGTTGCCAAAGTTCGTCGTGCCCAGACACCACGTGATGATCGGGTGTGATAAGCTCTACGTCCATCTACAACGGGTGCAAGCCAGTTTTGCACACGCGGAATACTCAGGTTAAACATGACGAGCCTAGCATATGCAGATATAGCCTCGGAACACGGAGACCGAAAGGTCGAGCATGAAGCATATAGTAGATATGATCAACATAATGATGTTCACCATTGAAAACTACTCCATCTCACGTGATGATCGGTTATGGTTTAGTTGATTTGGATCACGTGATCACTTAGATGACTAGAGAGATGTCTGTCTAAGTGGGAGTTCTTAAGTAATATGATTAATTGAACTTAAATTTATCATGAACTTAGTCCTGGTAGTATTTTGCAAATTATGTTGTAGATCAATAGCTCGCGTTGTTGCTTTCATATGTTTATTTTGATATGTTCCTAGACAAAATTGTGTTGAAAGATGTTAGTAGCAATGATGCGGATTGGATCCGTGATCTGAGGTTAATCCTCTTTGCTGCACAGAAGAATTATGTCCTTAATGCACCGCTATGTAATAGACCTATTGCAGGAGCAGATGCAGATGTTATGAACGTTTGGCTAGCTCAATATGATGACTACTTGATAGTTTAGTACACCATGCTTAACGGCTTAGAATCAGGACTTCAAAGACGTTTTGAACGTCATGGACCATATGAGATGTTCCAGGAATTGAAGTTAATATTTTAAGAAAATACCTGAGTTGAGAGATATGAAGTCTCCAACAAGTTCTATAGCTAAAAGATGGAGGAGAATCACTCAACTAGTGAGCATGTGCTCAGATTATCTGGGTACTACAATCGCTTGAATCAAGTGGGAGTTAATCTTCCAGATAAGATACTGATTGACAGAGTTCTCTAGTCACCATCACCAAGTTACTAGAACTTCGTGATGAACTATGGTATGCAAGGGATGACGAAAACGATTCCCGAGCTCTTCGTGATGTTGAAATCGACGAAGGTAGAAATCAAGAAAGAGCATCAAGTGTTGATGATTGACAAGACCACTAGTTTCAAGAAAAGCGCAAAGGGAAAGAAAAGGAAACTTCAAGTAGAATGACAAGCAAGTTATCACTCCCGCGAAGAAGCTCCAAGCTGGACCAAAGCCTGAAACTGAGTGCTTACGCTGCAAAGGAAATGGTCACTGGAAGCGGAAATGCCATGAATATTTGGTGGATAAGAAGGATGGCAAAGTGAACAAGGGTATATTTGATATACAGGTTATTGATGGATGCCTTACTAGTGTTTATAGTAGCCCCTGAGTATTTGATACTTGTTCGGTTGCTAAGATTAGTAACTCGAAACAGGAGTTACAGAATAAATAAAGACTAGTTGAAGGGGAAGTGATGAGGAGTGTTGGAAGTAGTTCCAAGATTGATATGATCATCATCGCACACTCCCTATACTTTCGGGATTAGTGTTAAACCTAAATAAATGTTATTTGGCGTTTGCGTTAAGCATGAATATGATTTGATCATGTTTATTGCAATACGGTTATTCATTTAAAATCAGAGAATAATTGTTGTTCTATTTAAATGAATAAAACCTTCAATGGTCATACTGAAGGAAATATGCCCTAGAGGCAATAATAAAGTTATTATTTATTTCCTTATATCATGATAAATGTTTATTATTCTTGCTAGAATTGTATTAACCGGAAACATAATACATGTGTGAATATATAGACAAACAAAGTGTCACTAGTATGCCTCTACTTGACTAGCTCGTTTATCAAAGATGGTTATGTTTCCTAGCCATGGACAAAAGAGTTGTCATTTGATTAACGGGATCACATCATTAGGAGAATGATGTGATTGATATGACCCATTCCGTTAGCCTAGCACTTGATCGTTTAGTATGTTGCTATTGCTTTCTTCATTACTTATACATGTTCCTGTAACTATGAGATTATGCAACTCCCGTTTACCGGAGGAACAGTTTGGGTGCTACCAAACGTCACAACGTAACTGGGTGATTATAAAGGAGTACTACAGGTGTCTCCAAAGGTACATGTTGGGTTGGCGTATTTCGAGATTAGGTTTTGTCACTCCGATTGTCGGAGAGGTATCTCTGGGCCCTCTCGGTAATGCACATCACTATAAGCCTTGCAAGCAATGTGACTAAGGAGTTAGTTGCGGAATGATGCATTACATAACGAGTAAAGAGACTTGCCGGTAATGATATTGAACTAGGTATTGGGATACCGACGATCGAATCTCGGGCAAGTAACATACCGATGACAAAGGGAACAACGTATGTTGTTATGCGGTTTGACCGATAAAGATCTTCGTAGAATATGTGGGAGCCAATATGAGCATCCAGGTTCCGCTATTGGTTATTGACCAAGAATAGTTCTAGGTCATGTCTACATTGTTCTCGAACCCGTAGGGTCCGCACGCTTAAGGTTTCGATGACAGTTATATTATGAGTTTATGAGTTTTGATGCACCTAAGGAGTTCGGAGTCCCGGATGAGATCTGGGACATGACGAGGAGTCTCGAAATGGTCGAGACGTAAAGATCGATATATTGGACGACTATATTCGGAGTTCGGAAAGGTTCCGAGTGATTCGGGTATTTTTCGGAGTACCGGAGAGTTACGGGAATTCGCCGGGGAGTATATGGGCCTTATTAGGCCATACAGGAATAGAGGAGAGAGGCCGAAAGGAAGGAGGCGCGCAGCCCCCCTCTGGTCCGAATTGGACAAGGGGTGCGGCCCCCTTTTCCTTCCTCCTCTTCCCCTCTTTCCCCCCTTCTCCTACTCCAACAAGGAAGGAGGGAGTCCTACTCCCGGTGGGAGTAGGACTCCCCTTGGTGCGCCCCTCCTAGGCCGGCCGCCCCTCCCCCCTTGCTCCTTTATATACGGGGGCAGGGGGCACCTCTAGGCACAACAACAATTGATCCCTTGGATCTCTTAGCCGTGTGCGGTGCCCCCCTCCACCATAATCCACCTCGATAATATCGTAGCGGTGCTTAGGCGAAGCCCTGCGTCGGTAGTACATCAAGATCGTCACCACGCTGTCGTGCTGACGGAACTCTCCCTCAACACTCGGCTAGATCGGAGTTCAAGGGACGTCATCAAGCTAAACGTGTGCCAGAACTCGGAGGTGCCGTAGTTTCGGTGCTTGATCGGTCGGGCCGTGAAGACGTACGACTACATCAACCGCGTTGTTCTAACGCTTCCGCATTCGGTCTACAAGGGTACGTGGACAACACTCTCCCCTCTCGTTGCTATACCATCACCATGATCTTGCGTGTGCGTAGGAAATTTTTTGAAATTACTACGTTCCCTAACAGTGGCATCCGAGCCTAGGTTTTATGCGTTGATGTTATATGCACGAGTAGAACACAAGTGAGTTGTGGGCGATACAAGTCATACTGCTTACCAGCATGTCATACTTTGGTTCAGCGGTATTGTTGGATGAAGCAGCCCGGACCGACATTACGCGTACGCTTACGCGAGACTAGTTTTACCGTCGTGCTTTGCACACAGGTGACTAGCGGGTGTCGGTTTCTCCAACTTTAGTTGAACCGAGTGTGGCTACGCCCGGTCCTTGCGAAGGTTAAAACAGCACCAACTTGACGAACTATCGTTGTGGTTTTGATGCGTAGGTAAGAACGGTTCTTGCTCAGCCCGTAGCAGCCACGTAAAACTTGCAACAACAAAGTAGAGGACGTCTAACTTGTTTTTGCAGGGCATGTTGTGATGTGATATGGTCAAGACGTGATGAGATATAAGTTGTTGTATGAGATGATCATGTTTTGTTGAAGTTATCGGCAACTGGCAGAAGCCCTATGGTTGTCTCTTTGTTGCATAAGATGCAAGTGCCAAATAATTGCTTTACTATATCGCTGTGCGATAGCAATAGTTGCAAGAGCAATAGTTGGCAAGACGACCATGTGACGATACATTGATATAGATCAAGATGATGAAGATCATGGTGTCGTGCCGGTGACGATAGAGATCATGACAGTACTTTGGAGATGGAGATCAAAGGCGCAAGATGATCATGGCCATATCATGTCACATATTTTGATTGCATATGATGTTTATCTGTTATACATCTTATTTTGTTTTGTTTGACGGTAGCATTTTAAGATGATCTCTCACTAATTATCAAGAAGTGTTCTCCCTGAGTATGCACCGTTGCGAAAGTTATTTATGCTGAGACACCACGAGATGATCGGGTGTGATAGGCTCTATGTTCAAATACAACGGGTGCAAAACAGTTGCACACGCGGAATACTCAGGTTAAACTTGACGAGCCTAGCATATACAGATATGGCCTCGGAACACGGAGACCGAAAGGTCGAGCGTGAATCATATAGTAGATATGATCAACATAGTGATGTTCACCATTGAAAACTACTCCATCTCACGTGATGATCAGACATGGTTTAGTTGATTTGGATCACGTGATCACTTAGATGACTAGAGAGATGTCTGTCTAAGTGGGAGTTCTTAAGTAATATTATTAATTGAATTTAAATTTATCATGAACTTAGTCCTGGTAGTATTTTGCAAATTATGTTATAGATCAATAGCTCGCGTTGTTGCTTTCATATGTTTATTTTGACATGTTCCTAGAGAAAAATTGTGTTGAAAAATGTTAGTAGCAATGATGCGGATTGGATCCGTGATCTGACTTTATCCTCATTGTTGCACAGAATAATTATGTCCTTGATGCACCGCTAGGTCACGGACCTATTGCAGGAGTAGATGTAGACGTTATGAACGTTTGGCTAGCTCAATATGATGACTACTTGATAGTTTTGTGCACCATGCTTTATGGCTTAGAATCGGGACTTCAAAGACGTTTTGAACGTCATGTACCATATGAGATGATCCAGGAGTTAAAGTTAATATTTCAAGCAAATACCCGAGTTGAGAGATATGAAGTCTCCAACAAGTTCTATGGCTAAAAGATGGAGGAGAATCGCTCAACTAGTGAGCAGGTGCTCAGATTGTCTGGGTACTTCAATCGCTTGAATCAAGTGGGAGTTAACCTTCTAGATACGATAGTGATTGACAGAATTCTCTAGTCACCATCACTAAGTTAATAGAACTTCGTGATGAACTATAGTATGCAAGGGATGACGAAAACGATTCCCGAGCTCTTCGTGATGTTGAAATCAACGAAGGTAGAAATCAAGAAAGAGCATCAAGTGTTGATGATAGACAAGACCACTAGTATCAAGAAAAGGGCAAAAGGGAAAGAAAGGAAAACTTCAAGAAGAATGGCAAACAAGTTGTCACTCCCGTGAAGAAGACCAAAGCTGGACCAAAGCCTGAAACTGAGTGCTTACACTGCAAAGGAAATGGTCACTGGAAACGGAAATACCCTGAATATTTGGTGGATAAGAAGGATGGCAAAGTGAACAAGGGTATATTTGATATACAGATTATTGATGTGTGCCTTACTAGTGTTTATAGTAGCCCCTGAGTATTTGATACTTGTTCGGTTGCTAAGATTAGTAACTCGAAACAGGAGTTACAGAATAAACAGAGACTAGTTGAAGGGAAAGTGACGATGAGTGTTGGAAGTAGTTCCAAGATTGATATGATCATCATCACACACTCCCTATACTTTCGGGATTAGTGTTAAACCTAAATAAATGTTATTTGGCGTTTGCGTTGAGCATGAATATGATTTGATCATGTTTATTGCAATACGGTTATTCATTTGAAGTTAAAGAATAATTGTTGTTCTGTTTACATGAATAAAACCTTCAATGGTCATACACCCAATGAAAATAGTTTGTTGGATCTCGATCGTAGTGATACACATATTCATAATATTGAGGCCAAAAGATGCAAAGTTAATAATGATAGTGCAACTTATTTGTGGCACTGCCGTTTGGGTCATATCGGTGTAAAGCGCATGAAGAAACTCCATAAAGATGGATTTTCGGAATCACTTGGTTATGAATCATTTGATGCTTGCGAACAATGCCTTTTGGGCAAGATGACTAAAACTCCGTTCTTCGGAACAATGGAACGAGCTACTGACTTATTGGAAATAATACATACTGATGTATGCAGACCAATGAGTATGAAGGCTCGTGGCAAGTATCGTTATTTTCTGACCTTCACAAGATGATTTGAGCAGATATGGGTATATCTACTTGATGAAACATAAGTCTGAAATAGTTGAAAGGTTCAAAGAATTTCAGAGTGAAGTGGAAATATCATCGTAACAAGAAAATAAAGTTTCTGTTATCTGATCGCAGAGACGAATATTTGAGTTACGAGTTTGGTCTTCAATTAAAACATTGTGAAATAGTTTCACAGCTCATGCCACCTGGAACACCACAACGTTACGGTGTGTCCGAACGTCGTAACCGCACTTTATTGGATATGGTGCGATCTATGATGTCTCTTATTGATTTACCATTATTGTTTTGGGGTTATGCATTAGAGACAGCTACATTCACGTTTAATAGGGCACCATCTAAATCCGTTGAGATGACACCATATGAACTGTGGTTTAGCAAGAAACCCAAGTTGTCGTTTCTTAAAGTTTGGAGTTGCGATGCTTATATGAAAAAGTTTTTCAACCTGATAAGCTCGAACCCAAATCGGAGAAGTGCGTCTTCATAGAATACCCAAAGGAAACTGTTGGGTAATCCTTCTATCACAGATCCGAAGGCAAAACATTCATTGCTAAAAATGGATCCTTTCTAGAGAAGGAGTTTCTCTCGAAAGAAGTGAGTGGGAGGAGAGTAGAGCTTGATAAGGTAATTTGTACCTTCTCCTGAATTGGAAAGTAGTTCATCACAGAAATCAGTTCCAGTGATTCCTACACCAATTAGTGAGGAAGCTAATGATGATGATCATGAAACTTCAGATCAAGTTACTACAAAACCTCGTAGGTCTTCCAGAGTACGATCCGCACCAGAGTGGTACGGTAATCCTATTCTAGAAGTCATGTTACTAGACCTTGATGAACCTATGAACTATGAGGAAGCGATGATGAGCCCAGATTCCGCGAAATGGCTTGAGGCCATAAAATCTGAGATATGATCCATGTATGAGAACAAAGTATGGACTTTGATTGACTTGCTCGATGATCAGCAAGCCATGTTAAATAAATGGATCTTCAAGAGGAAGACGGACACTGATAGTAGTGTTACTATCCACTAAGCTTGACTTGTTGCAAAAGGTTTTCAACAAGTTCAAGGGGTTGAATACGATGAGATTTTCTCACTCGTATCGATGCTTAAGTCTGTCTGAATCATGTTAGCAATTGCCACATTTTATGAAATCTGGCAAATGGATGTCAAAACTGCATTCCTTAATGGATTTATTAAAGAGGAGTTGTATATGATGCAACCAGAAGGTTTTGTCAATCCTAAAGATGCTAACAAAGTGTGCAAGCTCCAGCAATCCATTTATGGACTGGTGCAAGCCTCTCGGAGTTGGAATATACGCTTTGATGAGTTGATCAAAGCATATGGTTTTATACAGACTTTTTGAGAAGCCTGTATTTACAAGAAAGTGAGTGGGAGCTCTGTAGCATTTCTAATATTATATGTGGGTGACATATTGTTGATTGGAAATGATATAGAAATTCTGGATAGCATGAAAGGATACTTGAAAAAGAGTTTTTCAAAGCAAGACCTCGGTGAGGCTGCTTACACATTGAGCATCAAGATCTATATAGATAGATCAAGACGCTTGATAAGATTTTTCAATGAGTACATACCTTGATAAATTTTTGAATAGTTCAAAATGGAACAGTCAATGAAGGAGTTCTTGCCTGTGATGCAACGGTGTGAAGTTGAGTAAGACTCAAGACCCAACCATGGCAGAAAAATAGAAAGAGAATGAAAAGTCATTCCCTATGCCTCAGTCATAGGTTCTATAAAGTATGCTGTGTTGTGAACCAGACCTATTGTATACCTTGCTCTGAGTTTGACAAAGGAATACAATTTTGATCTAAGAGTAGATCACTGGACAGCGGTCAAGAATATCCTTAGTGAGAACTAAGGAGATGTTTCTCGATTATGGAGGTGATAAAAGAGCCCGTCGTAAAAAGTTACAACGATGCAAGCTTTTACACCAATCCAGATGACTCTAAATCTCAATCTGGATACATATTGAAAGTGGGAGCAATTAGCTAGAGTAGCTCCGTGCAGAGCATTGTGGACATAGAATATTTGCAAAATACATACGGCTCTGAATATGACAGACCCATTGACTAAACTTCTCTCACAAGCAAAACATGATCATACCTTAGTACTCTTTGGGTGTTAATCACATAGCAATGTGAACTAGATTATTGACTCTAGTAAACCCTTTGGGTGTTGATCACATGATGATGTGAAATATGGGTATTAATCACATACAGATGTGAATATTGGTGTTAAATCACATGGCGATGTGAACTAGATTATTGACTCTAGTGCAAGTGGGAGACTGAAGGAAATATGCCCTAGAGGCAATAATAAAGTTATTATTTATTTCCTTATATCATGATAAATGTTTATTATTCATGCTAGAATTGTATTAACCAGAAACATAATACATGTGTGAATACATAGACAAACATAGTGTCACTAGTATGCCTCTACTTGACTAGCTCGTTTATCAAAGATGGTTATGTTTCCTAGCCATGGACAAAAGAGTTGTCATTTGATTAACGGGATCACATCATTAGGAGAATGATGTGATTGACATGACCCATTCCGTTAGCCTAGCACTTGATCGTTTAGTATGTTGCTATTGCTTTCTTCATGACTTATACATGTTCCTGTAAATATGAGATTATGCAACTCCCGTTTACCGGAGGAACACTTTGGGTGCTACCAAACGTCACAACGTAACTGGGTGATTATAATGGAGTACTACAGGTGTCTCCAAAGGTACATGTTGGGTTGGCGTATTTCGAGATTAGGTTTTGTCACTCCGATTGTCGGAGAGGTATCTCTGGGCCCTCTCGGTAATGCACATCACTATAAGCCTTGTAAGCAATGTGACTAATGAGTTAGTTGCGGGATGATGCATTACATAACGAGTAAAGAGACTTGCCGGTAACGAGATCGAACTAGGTATTGGGATACCGACGATCGAATCTCGGGCAAGTAACATACCGATGACAAAGGGAACAACGTATGTTGTTATGCGGTTTGACCGATAAAGATCTTCGTAGAATATGTGGGAGCCAATATGAGCATCCAGGTTCCGCTATTGGTTATTGACCAAGAATAGTTCTAGGTCATGTCTACATTGTTCTCGAACCCGTAGGGTCCGCACGCTTAAGGTTTCAATGACAGTTATATTATGAGTTTATGAGTTTTGATGTACCGAAGGAGTTCGGAGTCCCGGATGAGATCTGGGACATGACGAGGAGTCTCGAAATGGTCGAGACGTAAAGATCGATATATTGGACGACCATATTCGGAGTCGGAAAGGTTCCGAGTGATTCGGGTATTTTTCGGAGTACCGGAGAGTTACAGGAATTCGCCGGGGAGTATATGGGCCTTATTGGGCCATACAGGAATAGAGGAAAGAGGCCGAAAGGAAGGAGGCGCGCAGCCCCCCTCTGGTCCGAATTGGACAAGGGGTGCGGCCCCCTTTTCCTTCCTCCTCTTCCCCTCTTTCCCCCTTCTCCTACTCCAACAAGGAAGGAGGGAGTGGGAGTAGGACTCCCCTTGGCGCGCCCATCCTAGGCCGCCCGCCCCTCCCCCCTTGCTCCTTTATTTACGGGGGCAGGGGGGCACCTCTAGGCACAACAACAATTGATCCCTTGGATCTCTTAGCTGTGTGCGGTGCCCCCCTCCACCATAATCCACCTCGATAATATCGTAGCGGTGCTTAGGCGAAGCCCTGCGTCGGTAGTACATCAAGATCGTCACCACGCCGTCGTGCTGACGGAACTCTCCCTCAACACTCGGCTGGATCGGAGTTCGAGGAACGTCATCGAGCTGAACGTGTGCTAGAACTCGGAGGTGCCGTAGTTTCGGTGCTTGATCGGTCGAGCCGTGAAGACGTACGACTACATCAACCGCGTTGTTCTAACGCTTCCGCTTTCGGTCTACGAGGGTACGTGGACAACACTCTCCCCTCTCGTTGCTATACCATCACCATGATCTTGCGTGTGCGTAGGAAATTTTTTGAAATTACTACGTTCCCCAACACATACACCCAACAAAAATAGTTTGTTGGCTCTCGATCGTAGTGATGCACATATTCATAATATTGATGCCAAAAGATGCAAAGTTAATAATGATAGTGCAACTTATTTGTGGCACTGCCGTTTTGGTCATATCGGTGTAGAGCGCATGAAGAAACTACATAAAGATGGATTTTCGGAATCACTTGGTTATGAATCATTTGATGCTTGCGAACCGTGCCTTTTGTGCAAGATGACTAAAACTCCGTTCTCCGGAACAATGGAACAAGCTACTGACTTATTGGAAATAAAATATACCGATGTATGCGATCCAATGTGTGTTGATGCTCGTGGCAAGTATTGTTATTTTCTGACCTTCACAAGATGATTTGAGCAGATATGGGTATATCTACTTGATGAAACATAAGTCTAAAATAGTTGAAAGGTTCAAAGAATTTAAGAGTGAAGTGGAAAAATCATCGTAACAAGAAAATAAAATTTCTGCGATCTGATCGCGGAGACGAATATTTGAGTTACGAGTTTGGCCTTCAATTAAAACAATGTGGAATAGTTTCATAGCTCACGCCACCTGGAACACCACAACATTATGGTGTGTCCGAACATCGTAATCGTACTTTACTAGATATGGTGCGATCTATGATGTCTCTTACTGATTTACCGCTATCATTTTGGGGTTATGCATTAAAGACAGCTGCATTCACGTTAAAAAGGGCACCATCTAATTCCGTTGAGACGATACAATCTGAACTGTGGTTTGGCAAGAAACCAAAGTTGTTGTTTCTTAAAGTTTGAGGTTGTGATGCTTATATGGAAAAGTTTCATCCTGATAAGCTCAAACCCAAATCTGACAAATATGTCTTCATAGGATACCCAAAGGTGACTGTTGGGTACACCTTCTATCACAGATCCGAAGGCAAGACGTTCGTTGCTAAAAATGGATCCTTTCTAGAGAAGGAGTTTCTCTCGAAAGAAGTGAGTGGGAGGAAAGTAGAACTTGATGAGGTAACAGTACCAGCTCCCTTATTGGAAAGTAGTTCATCACAGAAATCGGTTCCTGTGACACCTAACCAATTAGTGAGGAAGTTAATGATGATGATCATGAAACTTCAGATCAAGTTGTTACTGAACTTCGTAGATCAACCAGAGTAAGATCCGCACCAGAGTGGTACGGTAATCCTATTCTGGAAGTCATATTACTAGACCATGATGAACCTACGAACTATGAGGAAGCGATAATGAGCCCAGATTCCGCAAAATGGCTTAAGGCCATGAAATCTGAGATGGGATCCATGTATGAGAACAAAGTGTGGACTTTGGTGGAGTTGCCCGATGATCGGCAAGCCATATTGTATAAATGGATCTTCAAGAGGAAGACGGACGTTGATAGTAGTGTTGCTATCTACAAAGCTCGACTTGTCGCAAAAGGGTTTTTGACAAGTTCAAGGTGTTGACTACAATGGGATTTTCTCAACTGTAGCGATGCTTAAGTCTGTCCGAATCATGTTAGCAATTGCCACAATTTATGAAATCTGGCAAATGGATGTCAAAATTGCATTCCTTAATGGTTTCCTCAAAGAAGAGTTGTATATGATGCAACCAGAAGGTTTTGTCAATCCTAAAGGTACTAAGAAAATGTGCATGCTCCAGCGATCCATCTATGGACTGGTTCAAGCATCTCGGAGTTGGAATATACGCTTTGATGAGTTGATCAAAGCATATAGTTTTGTACAGACTTACGGTGAAGCCTGTATTTACAAGAAAGTGAGTGGGAGCACTACCGCATTTCTGATAAGTATATGTGAATGACATATTGTTGATCAGAAATAATGTAGAATTATTCTGCAAAGCATAAAGGAGTGTTTGAAAGGAGTTCTTTAAAATAAAGACCTCAGTAAAGCTACTTACATATTGAGCATCAAGATCTATTGAGATAGATCAAGACGCTTGATAAGATTTTCAATGAGTACATACCTTGACAAGATTTTGAAGTGGTTCAAAATGGAACAGTCAAAGAAAGAGTTTCTTGCTTGTGTTACAAGGTGTGAAATTGAGTAAGACTCAAATCCCGACCACGGCAGAAAATAGAAAGAGAATGAAAGTCATTCCCTATGCATCAATCATAGGTTCTATAAAAGTATGCATGTTATAGACCAGACCTATTGTATACTCTGCCATGGTTTGGCAAGAGAGTACAAAAGTGATCTAGGAGTATGAGGGAGTCCTGGACTAGGGGGTGTCCGGACAGCCGGACTATCATCGTCAGCCGGACTCCAAGACTATGAAGATACAAGATTGAAGACTCCGTCCCGTGTCCGGATGGGACTTTCCTTGGCGTGGAAGGTAAGCTTGGCGAAACGGATATGTAGATCTCCTACCATTGTAACCAACTCTGTGTAACCCTAGCCCTCTCCAGTGTCTATATAAAACGGAGGGTTTTAGTCCGTAGGACAACACAACCATTACAACAATCATACCATAGGCTAGCCTCTAGGATTTAGCCTCCTTGATCTCGTGGTAGATCCACTCTTGTACTACCCATATCATCAATATAAATCAAGCAAGAGTAGGGTTTTACCTCCATCGAGAGGGCCCGAACCTGGGTAAAAACATCGCGTCCCTTGTCTCCTGTTACCATCCGCCTAGATGCACAGTTCGGGACCCCCTACCCGAGATCCACCGGTTTTGACACCGACATTGGTGCTTTCATTGAGAGTTCCTCTATGTCGTCACCGATAGGCTTGATGGCTCCTTCAATTAACAACGACGTAGTCCAAGGTGAGAATTTTCTCCCCGGATAGATCTTCGTGTTCGGCGGCTTTGCACTGCGGGCCAATTCGCTTGGCCACCTGGAGCAGATCGAAAGCTACGCCCCTGGCCATCAGGTCAGGTTTGGAAGCCTAAACTTCACGGCCAACATACGCGGAGACTTGATCTTCGACGGATTCGAGCCACAGCCGAGCGTGCCGCACTGTCGCGATGGGCATGATTTAGCTCTACTGCCGGATAGTGCCCTGGAGGCCGCACACGAGTCCGCTCTGACCCATAGTTCGGAGCAGACCGCGCAGATCGAGGACAGGTGGCTGGACACCGCCTCGGGAGCTGCAACTTCTACGGCGATGGAGCCGAATACTGATCTTGTCCCTTATAAAGCTCGTGACTCCAAGATGCCGGACTCCTTGCCGAACTCCGAACCTCCTTCGCCCCTGCCAATCGAATCCGATTGGGCACCGATCATGGAGTTCACCGCCGCGGACATCTTTCAGCACTCACCCTTTGGCGACATCCTAAATTCGCTAAAGCATCTCTTGTTATCGGGAGAACCCTGGCCGGACCGTGGTCAGGATGGTTGGGATGCGGACGACGAAGAAATTTAAAGCCCACCCACCACCCACTTTGTAGCCACTGTCGACGATTTAACCGACATGCTAGACCACGACTCCGAAGACATCGACGGTATGGATGACGATGCCGGAGACGATCAAGAACCAGCGCCTACAGAGTACTGGAGGGCCACCCCAACCCACGATGTATATATGGTGGACACCCCAAAAGGAAGCGATAACAAGGAACAACAGGACGCGGCAAAGGATAATTCCGCCGCCAAACAACCAAAACGGTGACGCAGACGCCGCCCTAAGTCCCGCCTCGACCAAAACAGCACTCCTAATGACCCAGCAATGGAGTAGGGCAAACCAGTGGACGACAAACATGCAACCAAGCAACCATCCGAACAGGATGAATCGGATAATCAATCCATGCCCGGCGAGAACAACAGTCCAGACGACCTCACGCCGGACACACCACCGGAGCATAAGAACCTTCACAAAAGACTCGTCGCCACTGCAAGAAGTCTGAAGAAGGAAAAACGGAAGCTCAAAACAGCGGAAGACATACTCAGAATGAGGTGGAGCAAAGTACTCAAGACCGCGGACAAATATGGCAATGGCCACCAAACAAAGAGCTACCCGAAGTGCAAGCTGCTGCCAGAATTCGACGAGGAGGCCATAGAGCCCCCACAGTCAAAAAACAAAGAGGCCGCCTGGCCGGATAGACGACCAGATGATAGGACAAAAGCGATAAGCGGCGCCGCACACAAGCCGACTCATGATCCTCGGAAAACAGACGGCCCGGTCAGGTCCATTTATGGGCCAAAAAAGAGGGCCCCAGAAAGCAACACAACACGCCGAGTGTTCGAAGACAACGGCACACCCAAATACAGGGGCGCCGCACACCCACTATGTTTCACCGATGAGGTGCTGGATCATGAATTTCCAGCGGGGTTCAAACCCGTAAGCATAGAGGCATACGACGGAACAATAGACCCTGGAGTCTGGATTGATGATTACATCCTCCACATACACATGGCCAGAGGAGATGATCTCCATGCCATAAAATATCTACCCCGCAAGCTCAAAGGGCCAGCTCGGCATTGGCTCAAAACCCTCCCAGAAAATACTATTGGAAGTTGGGAAGAGCTCGAGGACGCGTTTAGAGAAAAATTTCAAGGGACTTATGTCCGCCCTCCGGATGCAGACGATTTAAGTCACATAACTCAACAGCCCGGAGAGTCAGCGCGCAAATTCTGGAACAGGTTCCTTACCAAAAAGAACCAAATAGTCGACTGTCCGGACGCCGAAGCCTTAGCAGCTTTTAAGCACAATGTCCGAGACGAATGGCTCGCCAGACACCTCGGCCAAGAGAAGCCGAGAAGAATGGCCACGCTAACAAACCTCATGACCCGCTTCTGCGCGGGGGAAGACAGCTAGCTAGCAAGATGTAGCACCAGCGACCCGAGTACATCCGAGATCAGAGATGGAAACGGAAAATCACGGCGCAGAAAGGATCAGCGCCGAAATAAAGAAATAAGCCCAAAGAACACGGCGGTCAACGCCGGATTCAAAAGCTCGCGGTCGAACAACAAAACACTGCCTCTTAAGGACAACAGTGACGAGCTATCCAACTTAAACAAAATTTTGGATCGGATATGTCAAATCCACAGCACCTCTGGAAGGCCTGCAAACCACACCCACCAAGATTGTTGGGTCTTCAAACAGTCCGGCCGACTCAACGCCGAACACAAGGTGCTCGACGCGCCAAGCGAGGATGATGACGAACCCCACCAGCAGAGCGCCGGAAAACAAAAGACTTTCCCACAAGAAGTCAAAGCAGTAAACTCACTACATGTGATAGTACGGAAAAATAGTACGGCACCCGCTAAAGCACGTGTCGCACAGTCCACCCCAGCGGAACACCGAGATTGGATGTTAAAACCAATTATGTTCGACCACCTGGACTATTCCAGGAATATTCGAAGCGCAGGATGGACTGCTCTGATATTGGATCCTATAATCGACGGACTACAATTCACACAAGTCCTGATGGACGGTGGCAGTGATTTAAACCTGCTATATCCGGACACAATCCGCAAGTTGGGGATAGACCTTACTAAAATCCGACATAGTCGCACTTCCTTCAAAGGAGTGACGCCAGGCCCTTACGCCAAGTGCACGGGCTCGTTACTACTAGAAGTTGTGTTCGGGTCACCTGACAATTTCCGACGCGAAAAGCTAATCTTTCATGTCGCCCCATTCAAAAGTAGCCATCAAGCACTATTGGGACGTGAAGCTTTTGTCCGCTTTCATGCAATACCATACTACGCGTCTCTTACACTTAAAATGCCCAGTCCACGCGGCATCATCTCATTAAAAGGTCATTCAAGACCCCGGACACGGCTAGACGAGTCCGGCATAAAATAAGCTAGGGGCTCCCTAGCTGCACACCCCTTTACAAGGGGTTGTGCGTATGAGCTACTATAAGCTCAGCTTTATTCATTCATTCATATTTCAATTTTTAATTCATTTTTTGCACGATCACTTTTCAAACTAAGTTCTTCTCTTTTACAGAGGAACAGCGTGTTACACCCGTCCAGGATACAGCACAACGGAGACACAGGCGCAGACGTGCAGTAGGGACCCGTTGCAAGGATTATTTTCAGATTAAGACCCTGCGTAAACCTTTTTTACTGTCTCTTGTTGCTATATATCCCCTGGTTTTTCATTATAACCAGAGAGGAGACTGACGTTTTGGCATCGGCCGCGTCAGAGGACCTTGCATGTACCTGGACACTAGGGGCTTAGGGCATTGTTCTGCCCGATATCATAAAGACCGAACACCTCAGGGAGTGTTCGGCGTCTCGAGTTAGGCCTTATATGCATCAGCTCCGAATCATGTCTTTGGTCAAATGTTGGGTTTACCCGGCTCCTATGTTTTGCTGCCTTACGTTCCATATCATCGTCTAACGCGGCACCAGGAGAACTGCTGTGATTGTGCCCCAGTTCGGCCGGGCGAGCACCTCAGCAGAGAAAGCCGAAAACTGACTGTCATGATACAGCGAGAGACTGGTTAACCACTCGATCGACTACCGGAATGTTTAGAATTCCTCCGCTTTGACGAAGGACCGTTTCCCGGTCAGGCACATACGCGCCCCAAATTCGGAGAGCGCGGTGCCCCTAGGGGCTATATCGTAGCCCCACCCTCGAACTCCTATGGCTAAGTGAAAGTGATAAAGCATCATAGTCCAGTTGCCTCGTTTGCTACGCTACCACCTCCTTCACAGGACCGAGACATCGGATTAAGTGTGAAAATGCGCTATTTTTTGCGAACACCCCCGCACCTTGTGCGTGGGGGCTGAAGCCGACGACTGCCATCTTTCAGGTTATACACACGTATACATAAACGGCCGCATAGAAGATATTTCAATACTTGAACGCACAAGTACAAAAGGCGCTTACATCATAAACATCGTTTTACAAACCAACACGTTCATTTGAACGTGACATTTTTTGAGCACTGCGACTCTATTACACGAGCACCACGCAGAACTTCCCCAAAATAGTGCTCGGCGGGTAACCGGCTCTCGTCCGAACCCTGGGTCGCAACAGCGGTGGCATCCATCTCTGTCCAATGTGTCTTCACACGGGCGAGGGCCATCCGTGCACCCTCTATGCAGGCCGACCGCTTCATCGCCTTGATATGAGGCACCGCCCCAAGAAATTGCTGCAGTAAGCCAAAATAACTCTTTGGCTTGGGCCTATCCGACCAGACATGAGTCACGATATCCGTCATGGCAAGTCCAGACAATCCATTCAGCTCAGCCCACTCGGCCAACCGATCGGTCAGCGGAAGTGAACGCTCCGGACTATGGAATTGAGACCAAAACAGCTCTTCCGTCTTGTGATCCTTCTGACTTCGGAAGTGCACAACGGCATCCGCCGCACTCGCCGCTAAGTCCATATAAGGATCCTCCGGACCCCACAGCTGGCCAAGCTGAGCATACTTTGGATCCGTAAACCTTCGGCGCAGCAGAAAGGGCTTGCCAGCCACAATGTCTCCGGCCTGGCGCAGCTCCTCCTTTATAGCCCGCATTGCAGAACGGGCATCCTTGGCTTCGGTGGTGGCCTTCCCCTGGTCTTCTCGCTCCGCTAGGCGCTCCCTTTCAAGAACCTCATTGCGGTCGGTAGCATCTTTGAACTTCACGGCCATTTCGGCCATCTCCTCCCTGCTTCGGCAGTGTGCAGCCCTTTCGGCTTCTAGCTCTTCGGCCGCCCTCGAGGCAGCCGCATCACTCCTTCTGGCTTGCTCCTTGGCTTGAGCAAGTTCTGCCCGAAGGCTCTCCACAGCAGCGGCACCATCTGCGTCAAGCACACATATTGTAAGGGGTGGGCTTTGGCTCCCTTACTAGGTAACCACGGAGAAGAAACCTACCTTGCGACTCATCAAGTCGCCTGTTGACTAGCGCGATGTCCGCATCCGCAACATCGAGTTGCCGCTTTAGTTCGGCAACTCCATCAGTCCGGCTAGCCACCGAACTATCTGCCACCTGCTTAGGAAAGGTGAAAATCAATACCTAGGATTTTGATCCTCGGCATGCTATCGTTCTCGACACCCTACCGAGTCTCATGGGCTACTATCTATACAGGGCGCACTTTATGTGTAAAACTGTCAAAGAGTATGTCATTTTTACGTACCTCAAACCCCGCCAGCAAACTCCTGACGGCATCACGCAATCCGCCTTCGGCGGATGAAATTCTTTCAATCACCATACTCATCAGTGTACGGTGACCTTCTGAGATGGACGCCCTCTCAAGCAGATCCTTCAGCTCCCCCGGCCGCACACCAGTTGGTGCTGAACTATTCGGCCCTGCCGGACTCGGGGATACCCTCCGGTGATGACACTTCAGGCTCGTCCGCCCTATCCGATGGCACGGCGGATGGAGGCGTCTCACTCTCCATCATCTCCGGACGGAGTTCCCCCGAAGACGAGCTCATCTGAGAAGGACGGAGATCCGAACTACAAGGTAAAAACTTAAGTTATCCTCAGAAGCATAAATAGGATGTCCCTTATTACAAAACTCCATTTTTTCTACTTACGGCTCGCTGGAGGGCTGATTCTTTAGGGGAGATTGTGCGGCCGGAGCCTCTCCGGACGCAGGACCCTCTGGTGAAGATCTCTTCCCCCGCTTCGGGGCTTTAGCCTCCGGGTTTTCGAAGGCGGTCCTCTTCTCCCCCTGGAAGGAGGGATTTTCGATCCCCCCTTCCTCAAAAGCCTCCTTGGTTGAGGCGGTAGTTCCTCTGTTCTCCCCTTCGCCTTCCTCTGAAGGCGCAACCTCCAGCATCCTGACCAGCACGGGATCCGGCGCGGTCGGCCAGACACCATATCAGTTTTGCTTGCGCTATCCACTCCTGTTTAGACGGCAATTGGTCAAAAGGCGAATCACAGAAAGGCAAACAAACGGTATGTCCGGACACGGAGCTACTTACTCGTGTATCCGGGCGATTGCAGCTTAGGCCGGCGTCCTCGGTCAATTCTGGACACGCCTCTCGTGATCCGAAGAATAATTTGTACATCTCCACGGGTGTCATACCCATGAAGTGTTGGAGAATCCGTGGTCCCTCCGGATTAAACTCCCACAGCCGGAGAGGGCAGCGTTTGCAGGGCAGGAGATGCCTAATTAGCATGACCTGCATCACCATGACCAGATCAATCTCCCTCGCTTGGAGGTCTCGAATCCAGCCCTGCAATAGGGGCACGTCCTTTGGTGGCCCCCAGTTGAGCCCTTGGCTGACCCATGACATCAGCTGCTGTGGAAGGCCCGAGCGGAAGATGGGTGGCGGCTTCTGCCTGCTGCCCCTGGGAACAGTTATGTAGAACCACTCCTGCTGCCACAAGCCGAGCTCCTCCTGGAAAGAGCCCTCGGGCCATGCAGCGTCGGCCCTTCTGCTCACAATCGCCCCGCCGCACTCTGACGCCCCTCGATCATCTTCGGCTTCATGTCGAAGGTCTTAAGCCACAAGCCGAAGTGAGGGGTGACGCGGAGGAAGGCTTCGCAGACGACAACAAATGCAGAAATATGGAGGATGGACTCCGGAGCCAAGTCGTGGAATTCCAACCCATAGTAAAACATGAGCCCTCTCACAAAAGGATCCATCGGGAAGCCTAAACCCCGACGGAGGTGGGTTACAAACACGACATACTCGCCGGGCTCGGGGTGGGGATAACTTTCCCTTCGGTGGGCAACCTGTGCGAAATCTCGTAAGACAGGTACTTGGCCTCTCGCAGCTTTAGCACGTCTTCTTTCGTAACAGAGGAGGGCATCCACCGACCCTGTAGGTCGGAGCCGGACATTGTTGAAGGTCCGAAGCGCTCGAATCTGGGGCTCTGGGTGTTGGAACTCGGGGCAAGGAGTAGATTCGATTGAAGATTGAAGAAAAGAAACAAGCCTTGGTCCCATTATAAAGAGGGAGAATACCAAGAGCCATCCCCGTGACCGTTCGGGACTCGCCTCCGATAGAGGGGGCGTGGCAACGGGCACGGTTGGGTTGCCCACGTCCGTATTGATGGGAATCCCGGAATAAGGGGAACACGATCTCTGCTTCGACAAGACGTGCCAAGGAAACCGCTTCGCTAAACGCGCTGAGGTGGTATAATAAAAAAATGATTCAAGTAAAGGCTTGGTGGTGGTATGATGTCATGCCACAAAATACGTCAGCAGATTGAACTTGTGTACATATTATTCTCTCTACGGCGGAATGTGGAAATTATTTTGCAGAGCCGGACACTATCCTGATGTTCACAATCTTCTATGAATTATTCAGAGGAGGAACCCGCCTTGCAATGCCGAACAATATGCGCGCCGGACTCATCGTCATTGAAGCCTAGTTTAGGGGCTACTGAGGGAGTCCTGGACTAGGGGGTGTCCGGACAGCCGGACTATCATCGTCAGCCGGACTCCAAGACTATGAAGATACAAGATTGAAGACTCCGACCCGTGTCCGGATGGGACTTTCCTTGGCGTGGAAGGCAAGCTTGGCGATACGGATATGTAGATCTCCTACCATTATAACCGACTCTGTGTAACCCTAGCCCTCTCCGATGTCTATATAAACCGGAGGGTTTTAGTCCGTAGGACAACACAACCATTACAACAATCATACCATAGGCTAGCCTCTATGGTTTAGCCTCCTTGATCTCGTGGTAGATCCACTCTTGTACTACCCATATCATTAATATCAATCAAGCAGGAGTAGGGTTTTACCTCCATCAAGAGGGCCCGAACCTGGGTAAAAACATCGCGTCCCTTGTCTCCTGTTACCATCCGCCTAGACGCACAGTTCGGGACCCCCTACCCGAGATCCGCCGGTTTTGACACCGACAGAGTAGATCACTGGACATTGGTCAAAATTATCCTTAGTGGAATAAGGATATGTTTCTCGATTATGGAGGTGACAAAAAGGTTCGTCATAAAGGGTTACGTCGATACAAGTTTTGGCACTGATCGAGATGACTTTAAGTCTTAATCTGGATACATATTGAAAGTGGGAGCAATTAACTAGAGTAGCTCCGTGCAGAGCATTGTAGACATAGAATATTTGCAAAATACATACGGCTCTGAATGTGACAGACCCGTTGACTAAACTTCTCTCACAAGCAAAACATGATTATACCTTAGTACTCTTTAGGTGTTAATCACATAGCGATGTGAACTAGATTATTGACTCTAGTAAAACCCTTTGAGTGTTGATCACATGACGATGTGAACTATTGGTATTAATCACATACAGATGTGTATATTGGTGTTAAAGCACATGGTGATGTGAACTAGATTATTGACTCTAGTGCAAGTGGGAGACTGAAGGAAAAATGCCCTAGAGGCAATAATAAAGTTATTATTTATTTCCTTATATCATGATAAATGTTTATTATTCATGCTAGAATTGTATTAACCGGAAACATAATACATGTGTGAATACGTAGACAAACAGAGTGTCACTAGTATGCCTCTACTTGACTAGCTTGTTGATCAAAGATGGTTATGTTTCCTAACCATAGACATGTGTTGTCATTTGATTAACGGGATCACATCGTTAGGTGAATGATGTGATTGACATGACCCATTCCGTTAGCTTAGCACACGATCGTTTAGTATATTGCTATTGCTTTCTTCATGACTTATACATGTTCCTATGACTATGAGATTATGCAACTCCCGTTTACCGGAGGAACACTTTGTGTGCTACCAAACATCACAACGTAACTGGGTGATTACAAAGATGCTCTACAGGTGTCTCCGAAGGTACATGTTGGGTTGGCGTATTTCGAGATTAGGTTTTGTCACTCCGATTGTCGGAGAAGGTATCTCTGGGCCCTTCTCGGTAATGCACATCACTTAAGCCTTGCAAGCATTGTAACTAATGAGTTAGTTACGAAATGATGTATTACGGAACGAGTAAAGAGACTTGCCGGTAACGAGATTGAACTAGGTATTGGATACCGACAATCGAATCTCGGGCAAGTAACATACCGATGACAAAGGGAACAACGTATGTTGTTATGCGGTTTGACCGATAAAGATCTTCGTAGAATATGTAGGAACCAATATGAACATCCAGGTTCCGCTATTGGTTATTGACCGAGAATAGTTCTAGGTCATGTCTACATAGTTCTCGAACCCGTAGGGTCCGCACGCTTAATGTTACGATGACAGTTTTATTATGAGTTTATAAGTTTTGATGTACCGAAGGTTGTTCGGAGTCCCGGATGTGATGACAGACATGATGAGGAGTCTCAAAATGGTCGAGACATAAAGATTGATATATTGGATGACTATATTCGGACATCGGAAGTGTTCCGGGTGTTTTCGGAGAAAAACCGGAGTACCGGAGGGTTACCAGAACCCCCCCCCCCCCCCCGGGAACTAATGGGCCTTGATGGGCCCTAGTGGAGAGAGAGAGGGGCCGGCCAGGGCAAGAGGCGCGCCCCCTCCCCTTGAGTCCGAATAGGACAAGGAAGGGGGGGCGGCGCCCCCCTTGCCTTTCCCCTCTCCCACTCCTTCCTTCCCCCTCCTTCTTGGAATAGGAAAGGGAGGGGGCAAACCTACTTGGAGTAGGTTTCCCCCTCCTAGGGCGCGCCTCCCCCTTGGCCGGCCCCCTCCTCCCCTCCCCCTTTATATACGGGGGAGGGGGCACCCCATAGACACACAAGTTGATCTACGGATCGTTCCTTAGCCGTGTGCGGTGCCCCCCTCCACCATAATCCACCTCGGTCATATCGTCGCGGAGTTTAGGCGAAGCCCTGCGCCGGTAGAACATCATCATCGTCACGACGCCATCGTGCTGACTGAACTCATTCCCAACGCTTCGCTGGATTGGAGCCCGATGAACGTCATCGAGCTGAACGTGTGCTGAACACGGAGGTGCCGTACGTTCGGTGCTTGGATCGGTCGGATCGTGAAGACGTACGACTACATCAACCACGTTGTCATAACGATTCCGCTTGATGCTCTACGAGGGTGCGTAGACAACACTCTCCCCTCTCATTGCTATGCCATCACCATGATCTTGTGTGTGCGTAGGAAATTTTTTGAAATTACTACGTTCCCCCACAAGGACTCCCTCCTTCCTTGTTGGAGTAGGAGAAGGGGGAAAGAGGGGGAGAGGAAGAAGGAAAAGGGGGTTGCGCCCCTTGTCCAATTCGGACCAGAGGGGGGGCGCAGGCCTCCTTCCTTTTGGCCTCTCTCCTCTATTCCCGTATGGCCCAATAAGGCCCATATACTCCCCGGCGAATTCCTGTAACTCTCCCGTACTCCGAAAAATACCCGAATCACTCGGAACCTTTCCGAACTCGAAATATAGTCATCCAATATATCGATATTTACGTCTCGGCCATTTCGAGACTCCTCGTCATGTCCCCGATCTCATCCGGGACTCCGAACTCCTTCGGTACATCAAAACTCATAAACTCATAATATAACTGTCATCGAAACCTTAAGCGTGTGGACCCTACGGGTTCGAGAACTATGTAGACATGACCTAGAACTATCCTCGGTCAATAACCAATAGCGGAACCTGGATGCTCATATTGGCTCCTACATATTCTACGAAGATCTTTATCGGTCAAACCGCATAACAACATACGTTGTTCCCTTTGTCATCGGTATGTTACTTGCCCGAGATTCGATCGTCGGTATCCAATACCTAGTTCAATCTCGTTATCGGCAAGTCTCTTTACTCGTTACGTAATGCATCATTCCGTAACTAACTCATTAGCTACATTGCTTGCAAGGCTTATAGTGATGTGCATTACCGAGAGGGCCCAGAGATACCTCTCCGACAATCGGAGTGACAAATCCTAATCTCGAAATACGCCAACCCAACATGTACCTTCGGAGACACCTGTAGAGCTCCTTTATAATCACCCAGTTACGTTGTGAAGTTTGGTAGCACACAAAGTGTTCCTCTGGTAAACGGGATTTGCATAACCTCATAGTCATAGGAACATGTATAAGTCATGAAGAAAGCAATAGCAACATACTAAACGATCAAGTGCTAAGCTAACGGATTGGGTCAAGTCAATCACATAATTCTCCTAATGATGTGATCCCATTTAATCAAATGACAACACATGTCTATGGTTAGGAAACATAACCATCTTTGATTAATGAGCTAGTCAAGTAGAGGCATACTAGTGACAATATGTTTGTCTATGTATTCACACATGTATTATGTTTCCAGTTAATACAATTCTAGCATTAATAATAAACATTTATAATGAAATAAGGAAATAAATAATAACTTTATTATTGCCTCTAGGGCATATTTCCTTCATTGGGGACACAAGGGATTGCTTATATTTGATTATCGGATTTTTTGAGAGAGACCATCTTCATCCTACGCCTCCCATGGATTGACAAACCTTAGGTCATCCACTTGAGGGAAATTTGTTGTTGCATTGCAAAACTCTGCGTTTGGAATCCCAACACGAGTCTACAAGAATAAATTATGTAGTAGACATTTGCCACCTCGGACACCATTGGCGCGGTTGGAGGCGGAGCTTCGACCTGGTGGTTCTTTGTCATCCCCAAGCTTTTTTCAGCACCAGCTTCGGCGCATGGGTGGTTCCCAGCGGCGAAAAGCCAGCTCCGGTGGCTGGAGGAGTGAGCAGGGGGTGGTTATCCATTCTCGCCTACTCTCTCTCTCTCTCTCTCTCTCTCTCTCGTGTTCTTGATTTGGAACGATCTTGATGTACCGCGAGCTTTGTTAATATAGTTGGATCATATGGTGTTTCTCCCTCTTTATCTTATTGTGATGAATTGAGTTTTTTCCTTTAAGGTTTCCCTATTATCTGATTGAATACTTTTATGGATTTGAGAACGCTTGATGTATGTCTTGCATGTGGGTACCCGTGGTGACAATGGGGTGTTCTATTGATTCACTTGTTATATATTTTGGTATTCAACTTGCGGATTATCGTGACATTGGGGTAATCTATGCATAGGGATTGATACACGTTTTCGTCCTACTTTCTCCGGTAGAAATCTTAGGGCACTCTTTGAAATTCTTTGTGTTGAGTCGTATATTATGAATCTGAAGTCGTTTTATGCATATCGAATAATCAACTCACGGATACTTGTGGTGACATTGGAGTATCTAGGTGACATTAGAGTTGGTTGATGTGCATCATATGGTGTTATTTTAGTAAGAAATTTGGGGCTGTTTGTGACACTTACAGAAATAGCCCAATAGATTGATCGAAGAGGATAACTTTGAGGTGGTTTCGTATCCTCAACAATTTCATCATATGTTATCCGCTAGATAAGAACTTTGGAGTGGTTCTTTGTCGCACCTTAGGGATTGTTATATGATTCAATTATGTTAGCACTGTTGAGAGATTGCATTAGTGAAAGTATGAACCCTTGGCCTTGTTTCTAAGTATTGAAATACCGTTTTGCTCGTTGTTTGCTACTTGTTACGTTGTTGTTTTATAATTTCATATTACAAAAGTCCATATTTACCATCCTAACTACACTGGTATCACCATTTCTTCGCCGAACTAGTGCAACTATACAACTTATCATTGTATTGCGTGTGTTGGGGACACAAGGGATTGCTTATATTTGATTATCGGATTTTTTTGAGAGAGACCATCTTCATCCTACGCCTCCCATGGATTGACAAACCTTAGGTCATCCACTTGAGGGAAATTTGTTGTTGCATTGCAAAACTCTGCGTTTGGAGTCCCAACACGAGTCTACAAGAATGAATTATGTAGTAGACATTTGCCACCTCAGACACCATTGGCGCGGTTGGAGGCGGAGCTTCGACCCGGTGGTTCTTTGTCATCCCCATGCTTTTTTTCAGCACCAGCTGCGGCGCGTGAGTGGTTCCCAGCGGCGAAAAGCCGGCTCCGGTGGCCGGAGGAGTGAGCAGGGGGTGGCTATCCATTCTCGCCGACTCTCTCTCTCTCTCTCTCGTGTTCTTGATTTGGAACGATCTTGATGTACCGCGAGCTTTGTTAATATAGTTGGATCATATGGTGTTTCTCCCTCTTTATCTTATTGTGATGAATTGAGTTTTTACCTTTGAGGTTTCCCTATTATCTGATTGAATACTTTTATGGATTTGAGAACACTTGATGTATGTCTTGCATGTGGGTACCCGTGGTGACAATGGGGTGTTCTATTGATTCACTTGTTATATATTTTGGTATTCAACTTGCGGATTATCGTGACATTGGGGTAATCTATGCATAGGGATTGATACACGTTTTCGTCCTACTTTCTCCGGTAGAAATCTTAGGGCGCTCTTTGAAATTCTTTGTGTTGAGTCGTAGATTATGAATCTGAAGTCGTTTGATGCATATCGAATAATCAACTCACGGATACTTGTGGTGACATTGGAGTATCTAGGTGACATTAGAGTTGGTTGATGTGCATCATATGGTGTTATTTTAGTAAGAAATTTGGGGCTGTTTGTGACACTTACAGAAATAGCCCAATAGATTGATCGAAAAGGATAACTTTGAGGTGGTTTCGTATCCTCAACAATTTCATCATATGTTCTCCGCTAGATAAGAACTTTGGAGTGGTTCTTTGTCGCACCTTAGGGATTGTTATATGATTCAATTATGTTAGCACTGTTGAGAGATTGCATTAGTGAAAGTATGAACCCTTGGCCTTGTTTCTAAGTATTGAAATACCGTTTTGCTCGTTGTTTGCTACTTGTTACGTTGATGTTTTATAATTTCATATTACAAAAGTCCATATTTACCATCCTAACTACACTGGTATCACCATGTCTTCGCCGAACTAGTGCAACTATACAACTTATCATTGTATTGCGTGTGTTGGGGACACAAGGGATTGCTTATATTTGATTATCGGATTTTTTTGAGAGAGACCATCTTCATCCTACGCCTCCCATGGATTGACAAACCTTAGGTCATCCACTTGAGGGAAATTTGTTGTTGCATTGCAAAACTCTGCGTTTGGAGTCCCAACACGAGTCTACAAGAATGAATTATGTAGTAGACATTTGCCACCTCAGACACCATTGGCGCGGTTGGAGGCGGAGCTTCGACCCGGTGGTTCTTTGTCATCCCCATGCTTTTTTCAGCACCAGCTGCGGCGCGTGAGTGGTTCCCAGCGGCGAAAAGCCGGCTCCAGTGACCGGAGGAGTGAGCAGGGGGTGGCTATCCATTCTCGCCGACTCTCTCTCTCTCTCTCTCTCTCTCTCTCTCTCTCTCTCTCTCTCTCTCGTGTTCTTGATTTGGAACGATCTTGATGTACCGCGAGCTTTGTTAATATAGTTGGATCATATGGTGTTTCTCCCTCTTTATCTTATTGTGATGAATTGAGTTTTTACCTTTGAGGTTTCCCTATTATCTGATTGAATACTTTTATGGATTTGAGAACACTTGATGTATGTCTTGCATGTGGATACCCGTGGTGACAATGGGGTGTTCTATTGATTCACTTGTTATATATTTTGGTATTCAACTTGCGAATTATCGTGACATTGGGGTAATCTATGCATAGGGATTGATACACGTTTTCGTCCTACTTTCTCCGGTAGAAATCTTAGGGCACTCTTTGAAATTCTTTGTGTTGAGTCATAGATTATGAATCTGAAGTCGTTTGATGCATATTGAATAATCAACTCACGGATACTTGTGGTGACATTGGAGTATCTAGGTGACATTAGAGTTGGTTGATGTGCATCATATGGTGTTATTTTAGTAAGAAATTTGGGGTTGTTTGTGACACTTACAGAAATAGCCCAATAGATTGATCGGAAAGGATAACTTTGAGGTGGTTTCGTATCCTCCAACAATTTCATCATATGTTCTTCGCTGGATAAGAACTTTGGAGTGGTTCTTTGTCGCACCTTAGGGATTGTTATATGATTCAATTATGCACCCTGCTAAAGAGTAACCGACTGTTTTGCGGTATGGTTATCATCAAAACCATTTGACTGTATTGTTTATACTTTAATTGTTGCTAGCTTCTATTCAAGATCATGTGTATTCCAAGAAAAAGAGGCAGCTTGCAAAGTTGCAATTGCTGCATCTGGACAAGCTATTAGCCATCCTAACTTTGTGTACCTAATACTCCTTCCATCCCATAATATATAGTATCAAAAATGCTCTTATATTATGGGACGGAGGGAATACCTTATTCCTGAATTATTTTCTCCCAGGCATATGTTTCTTGAATCATGATTTCTTAAGTTAATGTACACAGGTAGCTAGTCAAGTACAATGCAATGCTTCATTTAGAACAACTTCAAACTAGGATTCATTTGCAGAAGCAACATAATACATTGTTTCATGTGCATACATAAGGTCTAGGCTCTGCAGACTACAGGTATATAATATAGAATTATGGATAGATATGTAGGTAGTTAGATACATGGTGAAGTCGCATACATAGAAAAATGAAACAAAGTGATATAATCAACTTAAAGGATTGGTAAATCTGCATTCAATTGAACATGGTAACCGTACAATTGGTACTTCAGGTCTACAGGTCAAATTATTGCTGATTGTATACAGCTAATCACCATGTTCACCTCTAACCTCAAGATATTATGAGTTGAGGTTCCTTTATAAGGAAAGAAGAGTTGACTTCTGAATTCTGATCCATACACAGGTATGACTGCATACTACCACAGTGCTAATTTTGTATGTCTCATTGTAACAACTTGCAAGTTATCTTTCCTTCCTCCAAGTCAAACAAGTATATATGCACATGTGATGTTAAGAAAATTCAGAGACTAAGACATAAGGTTGTAAACAAAAATATCCAACTAATGAATGTAGTGAATTAGAAATGCCACTTGTTACCTAGGAAAATAGAAGCACCATCATTTCATTTAGGAGAAATAGAAGAGGAAGCAAACTTGAAAAGACCCATCACACACATATATTGTTCAGCGGAAGCCACCGATTTTTTTAAATCCATGTGTTTACCTACCACTTGAATTGCTGCAAATTGCAATCCCTAAACCACCTAACATATATAGTGTGTAAGCTCCAGCTGCCAGTTGTGCACAAATTCAAACAACAAGCTTGAACAGCACTTCAGTTCCCAAATGGAAAATTAGGATAATTAACTAAGTTTAGATTAGCATAAATAGTGTTATACTCTCTGTGGATAAATGTTGGGTGCAATTATTGAGCATTTTAGCATAGAGATCGCCTCTGTTGCTAATGGACGATGAGAGGCATGAACTGTTGCATACAGGGCAAGTAAGCAATTGAAAATGAAGGTTTCAACGTATCGGGATCTAAAAAGAATGGTGGCACTAAATACATGATAACTGTATCGGTAAGATAGAGAGAGCAGCAACGGGATCACTGTAAGAGGTAGCCAGAGCCTCAAAGACCGCCCCAAGCTGAACTATAGTACTCACGAGGTATTCTAGGCAAATGGTGCATCTAATTAACCTTGGATCACAGCACTGTGCCTTTTCTTAATCCCCATGATGAGATTAGCCATGATTAAGGTCAATGGTCTTGCATTTGATTATTGTGTTCATATGTTGATTCCCCGAAGAATTCCGTGCAATTAGTCCACTACAGAACGTGCATGCCTGTGGTAGAGGGAAACCTTGGATCTAGGGAGATATATCTAGTCGTTGTCCAACCTTTGCAGGCCCAGACCAGTTCTTGATGATAGATCTCACTAGCCAGCGAGAAATCATTAGTTTTATTAAACTTTTTTTGTGACTTCCGTTCGAAAAAATTAAATGGACTCCAAGAAATTTTCCTGTGACATATACTGTACTTACATAACTACAGTACTGACAAGTACGCCGCCAAATGAAATGGACTTCTTTCTGGCAGGAAATTCTGACTTAGACTGGGAGACACATGGGGCCGGCCGTCTTGCCCTCCCTCTCACCAAATCTCATTACATGGATCAAAGACATATATGTATGAGCCAATATGACTGAACTTCCTCTGACGAATGGCCCTACGCAGGACTGAAATTTGGTCTGAAAGCGATTCCTTGCTTGACGACAGAGTCTCTCCAGCCATAATAATGGGCTGAGCCGATGACGCCGACGATGAGGACTGGCACGAAGCTTCATCAACATCGTCGGACGGACGCGCTCGACGACGTATGTAACACACAGTCTGGACGCGCATCTTAGTTATATATTCCACGCACGTAAATCTCAGTCTCCTCTGCCGATATATGTACTGTATTTTTCTGGCTCTCTGCGAGTCTTCACCAAAGAGTGCGGCTGTGGTTTGACATTTCTGACGACGCTGACCGCCTAATCAGGCGCAGGTAAGCACCGGCGTACGGCATTTGTTTAAGCCAAAAATCTAGCTCGTCCAAACTGGAGGGGGGAAGACAGAGAGAAGGTCCAGGCCATGGTCTAGGCGTCTAGCTAGCAGCCTCTCTATATATACAAGGCCATGGCAAAGCTGGTGCAGGGCTAGAGAAGAAAGGGTTGGAAGCCTAGAGAAGCTAGAGAGAGGAGAAGGACGTTTGCCTTGGAGCAAGGAGAGATAAGCTTGTCTTCTGTGAAAGGAGATCGAGATGATCAAGGGAGACCAGAGGCAGCTTGGCGGCCATGAAGATCGGCTGAAAGATCAGGTTTGGGACTGTGTAATTACTTCTCTTGATTTTGTGTTTGTGCTTTTATATTCTTCAAAGAGTTTGATTTTTCTTTTCTTGAATGCGTGTTCATTTATTTGGATAAGTATGCTTTGGACTAGTGGTTAGGACTTGGCTGAGTTTCTCTCTTCTCTGGGATGTGGTTCTTGGTCCATGAATGGAAGTCAGGAACTTCTCTTTCTGATCGATGTCAAAATGAATCAGCTGGTGATCATCTTTAGGGACCACAGATCCTGGTGCTCGTAGAAAAGTCAAATTAAACATGTGGATAAGCCAGGAAATGGATTTCTCCACAGCTTGTCATCCAATAAATTCACAGTGTTTATGAATTGTTTGCTCATCTTTTCGAAATTGTTTGCTCATCTTATACTCATCTAGACTTTCATGTTGGTGTTGCAGGTGAGAGATGATCATCGGGCCTCAGATGGCAATTTTTTCAAGTTCTTGCAAAACCAGTCAAGCGCAAAAAAAAGACGTACACAATTATCAAACACGTTCAACAAACATAAACAGCACAAATTTTCGTAATTGGTTACATAAGGCAGGGTCTGGTACTACATATCCCCCTTTTATTCTTTTTTATTTCAGAAGCGGAAGTAAAAATTCTTAATTACCCTGAAATTCCTCAACTAATTCACGAAAAAAGAACCTACACCTATCAGCTATTTATATTTTCCTATAGTATTGTTCATCTTCCTAGTTGCAGAAGTAGTTAGTGCCAACTGCCAAGTAATACATACAAACCAAGCCAAGTAGCCAACTAGCCATTATCATATGTGATTTGCTTCGCCAATGAGTATGTAACTAATAACAGGTCTCGCTGTTGTGATGCTTTCATCGATTCAGGCTCAAGAAGACAAGATCGCTTCCACAAGGGCAGAGATGGGCGAAGTGAGAAAAGAGAACGAGAGGCTCAAGACGATGCTGTCACGGATGGTGGAGGACCATCGATCCCTTCAGAAGCAGTTCGATGTTCTCCACCAGCAAGGACGAGGCAAAAACCTCGCCGTGGGCTCAACGGAGCACACATTGCCCGCCGACGGCGTCATGGACCCCAGATTCGTCGCACTACGCCTCGGAGCAAGCGCGAGCACGAGCAGCCAGAACATGGGAGAAGAGATCAGGACCGGTACTAATAATGCAGATGGCAAGGGCGTCTCTCTTGGACTTTCATCAGGCTGCAAAGCTGGTGGTGCAGCTGGTCAAAGTGAGATGAAGGTGCAGCCGGATGTGCTGATGTTGAGCCCTGAAGGCAGCTCCGAGGAGGACGCCGCCACAGAGACGACAACAACATCGGCGGTGAGCAAAGCAGCGAAGAACCCGAGGAGCACCAGCGGTGGCGCGGAGCCGGAGGAGGAGGCGGCCCAGCATCCATTGGCCAAGAAGGCCAGGGTGTCAGTGAGGGCACGGTGTGACACACCAACGGTACGTACATACTTAAACAATGTACACAAGTGACTACTCCCTCCGTTCCAAAATATAAGCCTTTTTAGAGATTCCAATATGAACTATATGAGCAAAATATCTCTACAGTCTACACTCTAAAATATATATATCCATATGTAATTCGTATTGAAATCTCTAAAAGGGCTTATATTTACAAACGGAGGGAGAAGAAAATTAAATGACATTGATCTCTTGCTAATACATGGTGAGGTGACTGGGATACCCATATATATGTGATTTGTGGTTTGTTGGTGTTCAGATGAACGATGGGTGCCAGTGGAGGAAGTACGGGCAGAAGATATCCAAAGGAAACCCGTGTCCACGTGCCTACTACCGCTGCACCGTCGCAACAGGGTGCCCCGTCAGAAAACAGGTATATATGTATATTCACTGCCATACATCGCAAAACAACCCCAACACATGGTACCAAAGAATCTGCGGCAAAGCGTGTTTCGCAAACCAAACATGACGAAGAACTATACATGTGTTGTTTCCGAACCTTAATTAGCACTCCCTCTATTTGTAATTCTCACACACTACTTGATCGTTAATTTTATCAGCAAAATATGAGTTGTATGTCAAAAAAAGATGAGGTTCAAGAAAAGTCGAGCTTACACACCTGCAAGAGGTTGCTGCATTATACAGTTCCTATTAGAGATTCGATAATAAGTACTCCCTATGTAATGAAATATAAGAGCGTTGAGATGACCAACCAAATTAAGCCGCCACGTGCACGGTCGCTCCCAAATCCGGCGTCCACATCCCATAAATCAAGCGACCAGGCACTGGGGCCGCCAGGGAGGGAACTAGCGGATCAAAACTGGTGAGCACGTACCGGGGGTCGAACTCGGAGATCGGAACCTCACCTGATCGCGAGGGCCGGGAGGTGGGCGCCTCTCCTGCCTGGGCAACGGCGTCGCCGTCGGGCTCTCTCTGGCGGCGATGGGCGCGCGGCTTCTCGATCGGCGGCCGGCAACGTCAACGGTGCTGTTGGGGTTTAGTCGCTGCTCGCATCGAAACAAACTGATATTTTTTTTTGAGGCGATGAAACAAACTGATCCCACATGGCCGATGGGGGGTTTAGAAATGCTGGAGACTATGATGGGCTTTGGGTTGGGCCAGCGTCGCCACTTGAACAAAGTCCACTCATCAAAAATACAAAGACCCTAATCCCTCCAAAAAAGAAATAGAAAGACCCTAAGAAAAACTCGAAGGATAAACTTCTCCTAAAAGAACTTCTTATTCTTTTAACTTATATACAAAACCTACTGCAAGCATTACATGTCTTTCCAAAATGTCTAATGATCCATCATATGTCTTCTCTATTTATATTCGAGTATCTAGCGAATCTATACTGCGCATTTAGGTATCTGAAAACAGCTATGTACATAGAAATAGCATACCTCTAACTAATAAAAACATTTTAAAAATTAAATATATATACCTTCAGATTGAGAAATAAATATACAAAATTCAAATGTGGAAACGTTAGAACACAATATTCATATCCCTTGGTTTAAGTAAGTACTATTTGTAGCATGATTTGTCTTTTTCTTGTTGTGAGTCGAATTTTTAATTGAGATTTTTGATAGACTATATTGTGTATGTGTAGTGAATTATTTTCAGGATTTTTAATGACTTTTAAAATTGGTACTCCCTCCATTCCCTTATACAAGGCCACAAACTCATATTACAGGTACCAAAGTAAAATTTAATGACTGATTTGTAAGCTAACTTTTCTTCTCGTTAACCGGGAATATTAATATGCCCACATGCATGCAAGGAAGGAATGAGAAGGAAATAACACAGTGTCATTATGACTACATGCATGCAAGTATTAAATAAGTTGCTATTATGAGGAAACATCATTAATTTTTACCTCGATTAATATTAGTGGCCTTGTATAGATGCAAAACGAATTTTTCACAGTGGCCTTGTATAAGGAAATAGAGGGAGTACACCGGTTGCACAAGAACTTCATGTGCAAATGCGTGTGTGCATATTTCGAGAAACATTCTTGACTAATAGCAGTAGCAGGGATTTGCACTTGAGCTAATCAAGTTCTCAAATAACATTCTTGACTAATAATACTATGAAAGATGCTTTAAAACTCGCGGTCAGCTCTCTTCAATGGCATGCACACAGACTCCACAACGCACCCTTCCTCGCCATGCATGGTGACCGACTGACCATGCACGTACAATTTCTTCCCCAGGTGCAGAGATGTGCAGAGGACATGTCGATCCTGATCACCACCTACGAGGGCGCGCACAATCACCCGCTCTCCGCCTCCACAGCCGCCATGGCGTCTACCACCTCCGCCGCCGCGTCCATGCTCACGTCGGGCTCTTCCACCTCGCTCGGCCTTAGGTTCGGCCTCCCGGCGGCCGCCAGCGACGCCTCCACCAGCCAGCTGGGTGGCCGGCCGTTCTTCCTCCCGTCCGGCGCCGGCGCGTCCATCAGTGCCACGCCGTCGTACCCCACCATCACGCTCGACCTCACGTCGCAGGCCGCCTCGCAGCAGGCCTTCTCCGTCAGCAACACCAACAGGTTCTCCGCCAGCTTCCCCAGCTCTCACGGCTACAGCAGCAGCGCTGGTAGGTACTCTTCCACGAGCTTCTCCTTCTCCGGCTCCGGCGCCACCGCGTGGCCGGCCGGCGTTGGATCATATCTGAGCTACGGATCCTCGTCTGGCGCGCCCTACAACGGCGCCGGCAAGAGCCCGTTCGAGGCAGTGGCCGCGCTGAGCGGCATCAACGGGAGGCAGCAAGCCTCGGCGTCGCTCTACCAGCCGGCGCCAGGTGCAGCAGAGGGCGGCTCAGTTGAGCGGCGGCGGCACGGGCACGGCGGCACCGGTCGTGCTCACCGACACGATCGCCAAGGCGATCACGTCAGACCCGGGCTTCCACACGGCGCTCGCGGCCGCCATCACGTCGTACGTCGGCAAGCCGGCTGCAGGAGGCGGCAAGGGGCTCGAGTGGGGGGAGCACCTCGGGCTGGGCCCGTCTGGTGCGGCCGCCGCCGCGTGCTCGGCGGCGCGGCTGGCACGGTCGTCGTCCACGGGGGCGGCACAGAGCGGTTCTCCGAACGGCAAGAAGATGTCGTTTTTGCAGCCGTCGCTGGCACTGTCGGGCTCCACTAGTGCTACTGCTTCCACCTCACCTGTGAAAAGCAGGGAGCACAAAATGGACTAATTTGATCATTTGTTGTACATATATACTGACTGTAGCATAATTGCTGGAAATGTGTCGATTGGTGCATCATTCACACCCTAAATACGCCCATTTTGTGTTTGGGACAAGCTAATAGCAAACCTGGTTGTGTTTTATGGGTCAGCAGAAGAAGTGTTGTGAACTGAACATGATACATGAGCACGCAACAATTAGTCAGCTTCCCAGAGAAATTACAGGCAAAAAATAACTTGATTCAGATCTCCATTACTTCCAGAAAAGAATATCTATGTACAATAGCTTTGATCCAGTTACATAACTACAAATTGCACCGCCATATGATGTGTGTATAGTATACAGACCAAGTGCATGCAAACCATTGTTCTGAACTTCTCTGATTTCTGAACAGCAGCAGCGTGTAGCCCCTGCCCATGCATGAAGTTGCCCAAGCACCGCCATATCCGCCGTGCGCCTGAACCAAATCCTCTTTGGAGGTGCTTATGATGGCTTCAAATGTGGAGAGAGCTGCCTGGGATGTTCACTTGGAGATGACCCTCATAAACCGGCTCACGGAGCTAAACGCGGCCATGACATTGGTCATCATTGAAGGCTCCTCTTCAGGTTGCTCGCTGGCGCCGCCGCCACCAAATATTATCTGCGGAGTAGAATGGTGTCACTGGTCTATGCAGAATGTAAATTATGGACAGCACTAGCACTTGATGTAGACACATGCAAATGCGTTTTCCAAAACGAGGTTCTCTAACTTGTACTAGTATTAAAAATAATGACTGATCGTCTAGCTAGTAGGCCCAGGGTGACTTCTTGCTCTGTCTTGTATAGAGTGTCAGTTGTTTGACAGCTTAATGTGTGTGTGGTCAGTCACACAATGTCACAATGATTCCTAGAGTTTGAGGAATCAGTTGGCTCTTGGGTGCTTGCAGCTTTTATACTCGGTCCAATAGCAGACTCGTTTTTTCGACAGCACTGAATCAACTTACCAAGTACTTAAAGGAACACAAGCGCAGCATAGTTATGGAGAAAAATCTAATCATGAAGATAAAATCAGCTATACAGTGTCTAACCTCAATATCTGTTGCATCAGGGCGACTTGAAGATTCTCTGGCGAGCAAATACCGATTGGGTCTTTTTGGATCATCATAAAACACTTTCCACTTTCTGAAACATGAATAACAGATTTCTTCAGCCTATTATTTTACTGGACATTTATTTGGATTGTACAAGAAGGAAACAAATATCGACGCACTCAGGATAGCATCTGAAGATTGCACCGGTAGGCAACGGCCTCATCGAGTAAACAGTGGTAAAAGTACTGCAAAATGGGTGATGGATGTTAGAAGAAGACAACAGGGAAATACAGTGGACAAAAGAGGGAAGGAGATGCACTAATACTTACCATGAAGCAGCTTAATGGATTACCATAAATATTTTAATTAAATGAAATTTGTACAGATGACCATCATTTATAGGTATAGTATAGTTGACCATACTTCAGAGCATTTTAGTATTATTTCATGAAGATGCATCATTAATTCACTATTAATCTTTGACAGGATCTGTTTCTGTAACTTGGTACTTATTTATGCTGAGGCAACAAGAAACAGTTACATATAGTGGTATAGAAGACGCTTCTCAGTCCATATTCTGATACATTTCAAGCCACATCCATACTCTGATATCCACAATCAACAACTGTTTATATCCTGGAAAATACCAATAGTACACATAGAGAAGCAACAAAGTACAGATGTTTCTGTTCACTTACCTTAAGAAATTTCTGCGTAGATTCCGAACATTATATCCCACTCCAACATCTCCACTAACAAGACGTGGGTTCCACATGACAAGAGGTCTTATCTTCAGTGGATTAAAACTGGAAGTTATTTCAAGATACCATATTGAGTTCATATATGCAAATGATAATAGTGAAGGCATAAGGTAGTTGCTCAACATATACAAATTTTAATGATTGTTGATCAAAATATACAACTTAAATGGATGTATTTGGGCATGTAATTCTATATGAAATCTTTCATGCGATGGCAATGCATGCCCATATATACATGCATGCCCAAATGCCCTGTAAATACACCTGCTGATCTCCTATCCTACCAACTTTTCTTGGGAAACAAAAAATAGAATTCATTTTCCTTAGTATGAACTAATCCATGTGAATCTGCTGAAATTGAAATTTTGATCAGGCATAAGTTACATACGGGATCATCAGCGAGTTGAGATGCGATGCGTTCAACAGATTCAAGCATCTGGTGATCAGGGATAATCATAACAACAACTCCGTCGTCGGTATCAACTGGCTTTCGGTCGCTAAGACTGCAAATCAAGACAAGAGAATAGACAGACTTTAGATTCACAAGAAATCTCATGCTAATCATCTTTTATGCCGTCAAGACAGAAGCAACTAATAACATCTACTACTTCTGTAAAGAAATTCAGATTGGTCCACATCTTGTCTTATCCTGTGAACCTGTCTAGTAAAATATGATACCCACGCCACGAATCATTTGGAGAGAATTTACTGGAAAGATCTTAGCAACAAAACTAATGCGCTTCACTATAAATACTGCTAGCATGTAACATGAATAGAAAAATGAACCATTATATATAACATGTGCACAAAATTCGAATAAGGAATCCATCCACCACTGTGGCTGGGCTACTGAAAGCAAGGCAATACCTAGAACACTTGAACTTTGCGTCTTTCCACTGATGCTTGAGAAGGGCAGCCACTCCAGCGTCAGGGAAGACGGCCTTGACTACCTGTTGTAGACAGACAGCAAGTTGAATGTAAAGAACGGATATTCAAGGCACTTAAACGACAAGATTCACAATTGATGGGGGCCTTCAAATCAGGGGCATCTCAGACAGAGATCAAAGAGGGAGGCAACTGCGCATTTAAAAATCTGTGTGGATGATGGGATCGGCCATGCAACTGCAGATGGATCAGACAGAGCAAAAGTTGCATTTATTTATCCCTAAATGACCTTGCATCCAAACCTGGCCAGTCTCTTCCGCGAGCGTGTCGAGGAGTATCCTCGACAGCGCCCAGACCTCGGCCTGAGCTCCTTCCTCGTTGAGGAACTCCAGTTGAGGGATCAGCAGCTCTGCCTACAGTAATGATGATAACACAAGAACAGATCATCAACGGTGAGAACGCGATGTGAGATGGCAAAACTGTATGACTGACACGAGGATATAATGGTGGATGGAACTTGAACACTGAAACTGTTCCATTCCATGGCATTCCAAGTAAAAAATGCAGAAATTTCACAGCAGGTTAAGTAAGGCTGAACCAAACTGTCAGATCAGTGTGTATATGGACATGGGCAATTGGAAACGTACGATGCCTCGCATGCCGCCGGAGTTGACGAAATCGGCGCTGGCCTTCCCGGACTGCCATATCGCGCCCTCCAGATCCGACGGCAGGCAACTGAAACCACAGAGACGGCGAGAAACAACGCGCGCGGTCAGTCAGACGCGCCACAACCCAAAGCAACGCGGCCTGAGTAGGAAGCGTGCCTGACCTGTCGTCCTCCAGCACCGCCTGCCCCGCCGCGCCGTCGTCCTCCGAGGTCGCCGGCGCAGCCGGCGCGGCCTCCGTGGGGGCGTCAGCGGCGTCGAACTTGCCGAACTTGGCGTGGGCCGGGGCAGGCCCGCGGCGGACGCGCAGCCGCACCACAGTGGAGGCTGCGAAGGCGACGGGCGAAGGCGCGGGGAGCTGGCGGGGGAGAGGAGGGGAGGGGCGCGCGTACTGCCGCGAGAGCAGCGCCGGCGAGGTCGCCATTGCTTGCTTCGTGCGGCGTAGGGGAAAAGCAGTACGTGGTCGAGCTGTGACTGGCTACTCCTCCGAGCGTGCTGCTTGGATAACGGTGGGTTTGCTTCGGACACGGGATCGCCGTCCGATGGAGGACTCGACGCTCCGGATTGTTTGGAATGTTTTAGTTATGTGAAAGTGTGGGTGTATGGTTTAGACGGTCGGGGCGTGGCTAGGTCTCAGTTGACTTAACCAGTCTTAATCAAGCGACATAACATGTTAAAAATAAAAAATAAAAAATTTACAGGAATCTCAATGTAAGGTCTCACAAATGTAGGATGGAACGAGACATAACCAAGTGTCAGTCAACTGATATTTGGCAAGACTCTGTTTGGCATTCACAAGGGGCCGACCGTTTGTCAATCAATCTGCATTTCAGCCGATTCTTGCATGCCCACTATTGCTCTTCGACCTCCGTCGACCTGAGCTCCCCATCACCGCCTAAACCGCCGGTCTCCGGGTTCACCGTCGCGGCGTTTTTACACAAAGGTCCCTTTGTTTTTTTATATTGAACCCGCACTCCTTACTTTAGTGGATCTAGAAAAAACGTTTTGAGGGAAAACAGAGATGAGATGAGCAGGGCGGCTCGGTGGACCAAGGTGGTGCTGGTCGCGCGCGCATGGTAGAGGTGGCCGGAGCCGAGGACGACGCGAGGCAGCTTGGCAGGGGCTGCTCGGCTGCCGGCCATGGCCGCGAAGGTCGGGTCCGCGCACGAAGTCGAGGGGGGGGGGGGGGGGGGGGGGGGGGGCAGGGGGCTGAGAAGGGCAACGGAGCTCCACTGGAATGGAAGTCGGGCGCCGGGTCGGTGCGCGACCATGGGAGGCGCGACTCCCTCCCGGTGGCGCCATGGGAGGGGATCGAGGAGAGGGGGGGATCGGGAGTGGGCGCTGCCGTCTCCTGCGCGTGACTGCGCTCGGGGGGGATGGGGATCGAGCGGATGCTCTCCCGTGATGCTAGGGTTGAGGGGGAGATGGGCCTTGGGTCGGCCCAGCTATGCAGCTCACCTCTATTTGGGCTTGTTCTTCCAGTCCAAGGCCTAAGCGAGGCAACATAACAGTAATTTCGGTTTATCCAATAAATAGTCCCGTATGGATTTTTACATAAATAAACTGGCAGAATGGAAAATCACTAACAAAAAAGGAATTAAAGAGGCACTTGCATGTTTATGGGAGATTATGGTGGGCAATGAGAGAAAGGAAAGACCCAGTAAATGGGTCTGGCATGCGTGGTGAAACGGAATTAAAGAGAGGGACTTGCATGAACGGTTGATGGGGGAAAAGGAAAAATCCATTAAATAGGCAAAAAAAAACCCTGATATTGCGACATGCATGACGGGGGCTAACAAAAACAGAATTAAATAATGGTGTGAATATACTAAGTAGAACATTTAGTCAAAATATCATATTGTCTTTTTTTTCGCGCGTGACTTCTGTCGATTTTCTGACCGCTATATTTTTGTATGAGGGTGATTCTTTAGCTAATTTGCACAATATGTTGTATCTACCTATTTTGTGAGTGATGTGCTAGCGCTTTTGTCGCTTTTCTAACATATTCGTGGCGAACTTATTAGCACAACATTTCCTTGTTGTATTGGCAAATCTAGCCCCGATGTTAATTCCGCTTTATACTATATTGTGTAGCGTAGCCTTTCAACATTTGCATTTTATGATAAGGATTCCTTTTCTCCCGTTGCAACGCACGGGCCCTTTTGCTATACTAGGTATTGCAGATATTGTTATTTTATTATATAATCTTGATCAAACATTCAAACCGTTGACTTGCAAAAAAAAAAAACAATACACCTTAAATTCTGGAATGGAGCATGGCACGTCGGTGGTGCCTCGACGGCCTCCGTGACCCATCGAGGACATGATTGAGTAAATGATGCCATCCAGGGCTACACACATTAGCTGGGCTCCCGCTGCATGGTATCCGTTAAAGCTTGTGCCATAGGCCAGAGGCCAGCCTCGACCAGCTGGCACCCATACCGCACAGAGGATGGCATTTATTACTCCCGTTGCAACGCACGGGCATATGTGCTAGTCTCTCTAACGAAAGCACCCCCCCCCCCCCCCCCCCCCCCCCCCCCCCGCCGCCCCCGCCTACACTGCCGGTGCCCCGAACCCCCTCGACTGATCAACCTCAGAGATGACACAGCCGGCCATGTCATCCCTACCTCCGGCTCCACCAACCAAAATCAACTTGCAGGCCTCTCATTTTCAGGCAACCGGAGAATATCGAATGCATTATCATAATCCTATTTGTTGAACCGACTTTTTGTGTATTTTGGTGTTTGTTTGATCCCTTTTTTTAGTACTTTTGCAGCTGATTTTCGACACAAAATAAGCAATTCACAAACTGAGCAGCGTAGTGTGCACTCGTCTAGATTATAATCAGAAGAGAAAGAAGTATATCTATCTTCACGTGATCATCTTTAAAATTCTACTGAGCAGTTACAACTTACAAGCCCCACTGGAACCTTGATACACACTGAACTGAACTGAATTACAAATTGTAGCCATTCATTCTGAGTATATCTGTGAACCTGTGGTATTGTCCATCCGGCCATTTCCGGATGCAGGAGCAACCAAAGATGCATGGTAATATCACACCCTGGCACTATATTTCTAGTTCAGTTGTTGCAGGCAGTTGCTGTGCTCTGCATTTCCTTGCTGGTCGCGAACGACTTGCCGCACCCGCACGTCTTCGTCGCGTTCGGGTTCTGGAAGTTGAAGCCGCCCCCAATGAGGGCGTCGCTGTAGTCCAGCTCCATTCCAAACATGAAGAGAAGGCTCTTTGGGTCGCACACTGCAGGCACACAAAATATACTGTCTCGTTAGAGTTCCAGTAGACCAGGTGGTTTGGGCTGAATAAACAGAATGGGTTGTCACATGTACTTGTGATCAACAGCCAGTGGACTATTTCAAGCCTTCAATGATTTATTTGAAACGCAAAAGTGTTGGTCTAATCTCGAGCACAAATGCAAATCCATGTCCTCTGAAATGGATATATAGTCAAGGCAAAGCAGTTACCTATTGTGAAACCCTCATACTCGATGACTGAATCGTCAGGGTTGGCGCTTCCTCGGCTCTCAAACTCCATGGTGTAAGACATGCCAGAACATCCACCTTGTTTAACTCCAATCCTCAAACAGAGATCTTCATTCTTTTCGGCCCTCATTCTGTTCAGATGCTTCAAGGCCTTCTCTGTCAATGAGATGGCTGGTGCAATGCTACCAGGCGTTGCTGTTGCAGCTGCTGCGAAATATGGAAAATGGTATTACCAAGTTAATGCTGGACAAAACTTGTCTGAAGCTGTCTAATTCTGCAGCATCTGCATAACGCATTTAACATCCTCAAAATCGTAGGATATATCTGCCTATCTTGTAGGCATTAAATCTTCAGTGTTCCCTCAACTATTCCCTTGCTCACGCAAGACAGATGAACCTATGAGTGATGTAGGATGACCGGAAGGACCGGGTTATTGACCGCCTCTTGTTCATCAGTTGTGACACATTTATAAAAATATATAAGTTTACAAGGAAAGAACTTATAAGGACAACATCTTTGCTTAATCCCCTTGGAGATAGGAATGATGCAACCAAGGCCTAAGTACCTAACTAATCTACTAACGACAGATACAGATAGCTAGATATATGCATACGGCATACCATATACAGCATATAATGATCAAACTGATATATATATAATTACATTATTACCTATATGAGGTTTTTATCTGGTACAAACAAACTCCACAATACCACAGAGAAGAAAATAGTCATTAAGAGAAAAAAAAACAGAGAAGGAAACAGAAACATGCCACACACGTAACTGGAAACTGCAACCAGAAGTAGGATTGTCTAGGAGCATGTGTCTGATCTACCCATGTTGTCTAAATTGTTCAATAGGGGTCGTGGACGGAAGATCTACAATTAGGATGGGGTTGCTCCGATTATAAGCCTAGTGGGGACAACCACTTTGCCACACACGGTACTGAGCAGGCAACCAGCAGCTAACTTAGGAAATACAGCCCAAACAACGCCATCAACTGCGCATTCAGCAATCTCCAATCGACGATTTCCAGCCGCCTGAATCAAGATAACGAGGCGCGCCACCGCTACATCAAGGTCAGCCCCTACGGCCACAGCTGCACATCTCACACGGCAGGCAGCCACGCATCATCAATCCGGCTTCATTTTACCGGCTCTCGCAAATCACAATAACAAAATTCCGCCAAAGAGGTTCAATCCGAATCCATCCACGACAAAACGATCCTACTTATTTCAATTTAAAATTATGCGCGGGGGAGAACATCTGACATCTGGTTTGACCACGGACCTGGCGGCGCGGAGGCGCGGAGGGAGACGGCGCGGGAGCCCCCGCTGCGGGCGGCGAGGCGGACGGAGGACGCGGGCGCGGAGGGGGAGACGGAGACGGAGAGGTGGGGCCGCGCCGTGCCGGGGAGGCGGCCGAGGAGCGGGCGGGCCGTGGTGCCGGATGCGAGCGCCATGATTGGAAATTGGGTGGGGCTGGGGAGAGAGAGAGGGTGGGGGGGAAAGCAGCGACGACGACGCGGCCGAGGGAGGAAGGAAAGATCCTGTGGCTGGCGGGCCGCCCCGATTTCGGTGCCTTGTGGGCTCAGGGCTCTCTGCGGTCCACAATTATGTAATATATTTTCGAGATGGACTTTTACTAACTTTATTTGAACAGTTCTAAAAAAAACTGACTTCATTTAAACAGAATTATATACTCCCTCCGTTCCTAAATAATTGTCTTTCTAGAGATTTCAATAAGTGACTACATACGGAGCAAAATGAGTGAATTTACACTCTAAAACATGTCTACATACATCCGTATGTTGTAGTCTATTTGAGGCAAATTTAACAGATTTGACCTATAGACGAAATCAAATCACAGAATGAACTGTCCGTGAAACTATTTCACTCGGCTGACCCGTGGCGCCTAACTGTCAGGCGCTGCACTAGTGCAACGCCCGGGAGCTAGGCGCTGCACTAGTGCAACGCCCAGGAGCTAGGCGCTACACTGTATCGTGTGGCGCCTAGCTCTCAGGCGCTGCACTAGTGCAACGCCCGGGAGCTAGGCGCTGCACTAGTGCAACGCCCAGGAGCTAGGCGCTACACTGTATCGTGTGGCGCCTAGCTCTCAGGCGCTGCACACTGACTTAGTAATTTTCTGAACACACGGATGCGATGCTGGCCGTGTAGCGCCTATCTCTAAGGCGTAGCACAGTGTAGTGTGGCGCCGTCGTGTCGGGCGTCACACAAAAAGGTCAGCCGCGTGAAATAGTTTCACAGATAGTTTATTCTATGATTTGATTTTTCCTATAGGTCAAATTTGTCAAATTTGCCTCCATTTGAGATGGCTAGAAAGACAATTATTTAGGAACGGAGGGAGTAGTTGATTCACTATTTTTGTAGCAACCATTTGACTTTATTATTGATTAATAAAAATGATATAATGTCCCGAAAAGAATGGTGACCATGGATTGAAGCAACTTAAGTAAACAACGAACAGCAAAAAGCTGCATAAAACTAAAAATTACACCAAGATCCCTTGAGTCTACCTCCGAGGACGAATCCGCAGGAGAAGGCTCGCAGAAAGCTGCTTGAGTAGCCGTGTGAGTTGAAGAGGTGAGAACCTAAGATCGTTAAACGCACAACAAAAACATACCTCTCCTAATGAAGGATGTCAAATTATTGCCTTATCATTTGACTGCTTCTGAAGAAGACCAAACACGCACAAAGCCGAAAGAACCACAAACAAAAACAAACACCCGAGCGACAACAACGCAAAAACAAACAGAGCCACCTACTCCCTCCGTCCGGAATTAGTTGTCACTGAAATGGATGTATCTAGATGTATTTTAGTTCTAGATACATCCATTTCTACGACAAATAATTCAAAACAGAGGGAGTACTAGATTAGGAGTCTTACATAGGACTAAAGCGTTGTTAGCTCCGTGAATAGACCTGAGAGACCTTTTCTTCATATCATCTCGCGCGTCCATAGCAGGGATGCCGCCACCGCCAACGACGACAATGTGGGTTTAAACCCAAAAGGAAATGCATTTAGCAACATGTTAGGCATTTTATCTTTCATAATTGGCACAAAATATTGCATCACTTGGAAATAAGGTCGTCCCACTTAGCATTCAGTAAGTCGCCAATGTATAATAATTGAATCGGTCGTAAGCTAGGCCCCACTCATTGTGTTCTTATATGTTTCTTCTCTGTGCGTTCTTTTCTTCTTCCACCGTGTTCTCACCGTCTCCTCCGGTTCTTTTCAGTTCTTATCCATTGTTCATGTTCGCCTTCTTCTTCCTTCGTCGATACGATGTACTGGTGGACCTGGATGCAATCTTGTCTTTCCTGCCATATGGTTCCTTCCTTCCGCTCGTTTCATCATCTGTATCAGGTCCTTTTACATTCCTCGAACTATTATCCTATTCCTTTTCTGTATATCTTCCCCGTTTGTTCTCGCCCCGTCCTTCTGTGTGTTATCCATTGTTCATGTTCACCTTCTTCTTCTTTGCTCCATCTCGTCCACTGTGACAGTGCAACATTCTTCGCCATTCTTCCTCTCCTATGCTTCGTTCCTTCGGCTACTTTCATCATCTTTGTCCACTGTCACAATTTTTTATACTATTTCATAACATGACATATTTTTCTTTCTTTTTTGCATGGATCAAATTTGAATTTCACTTCTGTGAAATTACAAATTACAAGAAGGTGCCGCTTGCGAAAGCAGCCATTCCTGATTTCAGAAGCTCACCACCACCCTCCACCCAAAGTGAACATCACCATCTGAACTAAAGGCTGGCAAATACTAGTCCAAATCAGGTCATAAAGCGACCCAGCAAATATGGTTCCGTTACAGTAAAATTGTAAAAGCGATAAGCCCATACATAACAAAGGGCAAAAGTCAGACAACAAACGGATGGTTCCGGTATGCGGCAGACAGGCAAAACTTCGATGCTCACTGATGCTTTACAAACTTGTTTTTGTATAATTATGCAGCCAATTGTATCATACTCGGTTCAATGATATCACCGAAGCCCAGTTCATGAACAAAAGGAAGGGGAAAAAAACTCCATTCACTTGCTTCAGTTAGCTCCAGCTCATGACACATGGTTGAGCATTTGCCGTCTCACAACGCGATTTGCCTAGGGAAAAAAAACGAGAATGGACCATCATTGGAATTGTAAAGGAATTGCAGTAACCATGTATGTACTCTTCAGTGGGTTATTGGATTACTTGAAGGTGGCAAGCGGTGATCCTGCGGTCGTGAAGTAGTCAGAAAGTTCGATATTCAGGTCATCGTACAGGCTCAGGAATGGATGAGCCTGGACGTCGGAGGCAACAGATAGAAGAAACAGATCAAGATCAGTCAGCCAACTAATGATGCTTTCAGAAAAACATACTTCCTCCGTTTCTAAATATACGTCTTTTTAGAGATTTCAATATGTACTACATACGATGTATATAGACATACTTTAAGAGTGTAGATTCACTCATTTTGATTTGTATGTAGTCCTTATTGGAGTCTCTAAAAAGACTTATATTTAGGAACGGAGGGAGTACAAAATTGCAAAGCAAACAGAAATTTCCTTACTGATAGGGTTTGGGCAGATGACCTATCGGCAGCATTTTTTTGGATACTGAAATCCCAAAAGAAATAAGAAAACAGATATTAGCCTTCTTTTGGACACTGATGTTCCATAATAAATAAATAAATAAAGGATCAGTTAATCTGCCCACAGATGAGATGAGAGAAAAACAAAAATATTTGGAGTTCAGACAATACGTGTCCACAAGCATATTCCACTATTCCAGATAGGGATGCAAATTTGGAACCTAAAGGATACCCTCCGACCCTTCTTAGTTCAATCAAATGAATTAATTTTTTGAAAATGAGGTGAACTCTGAAAATTTAGTTCATTCAGTTGAACTAAATGGGGTCGGAGGGTACCCTGGAGGTTCCAAATTTGCATGCCTAATTCCAGAGAATCACTACTGCACAACTCAAGCAAATGGAAGAAAAAACACTATGATGGTATTGTACCTAAGCTCATAGTTTAAAACTTTAGAACTAAACAAATTGCAAATATTGCCCAAGTAACATTGATTAACAAAAGGGGGTCAATGAAGAAGCACAAATACCAAGCAGAAATGAATGAACAAAACTCTGGTGAAAACTGGTCTGGTGGTGCAGAAGGTGATGGTTGGTCGACAACATCTTCAAGAAGTTCATAAAAGCTTTCACGAGGAGGATATGGGAAATTGCCAGTGGCACATTCCAGCATAACTAGGCCCAAGCTCCAGATATCACTCAGATGACCATGTTTCTGCCCGCTGATTCTTTCAGGCTGTCAAGAGTATACATTTTACATTGGTTAGCTGAAACAAAAAAATTGGTGAACATCTTTTCATGCCACACTGGAAGACATGTCTACATAATTTAAACAAACTTTCACTCACCGCCATGTAGTTAAATGTGCCAGTAAATGTATCTCGCTGTGCAGAAGAACTAGAAATGATGGCACTAACACCAAAATCTGATATCTTTACTTCACCCCTATGATTTATCAATATATTCGATGGTTTCAGATCTCGGTGTATAACGCGCTTCTCATGATGCAAGTACATCAGTCCTTTCAACACCTGCACAAGGAAGTTGCAATTGTCAATTGAAAAGGTCCATGTCATTTTAAGGTGACATTCTGATAGCAAACAAAAAAGTAGGGAAAACTATGTGGTTGATTGTGTGGCATTTCACTGGCCTGCTTACAAATTGCAGCCAGGTAGGCCTCTGGAACGGTTCTAACAGCCTTGAGGAAATCAGCGAGAGAGCCACCATCCATGTACTCCAAAGCAATAGAAATAACACCATTGACATAGAAACACTGATAGCACGTGACAACATACTGGCACTGTGTAAACAAGCTTATTTTCAACTCCTGGGCCATCTGCTTGCGTATGCTTTCCTGAATATTGAGCTGTATAACCTGCAGACATGACAACAATGCAGCAATGGAGATGAAGACCCTTTGCAACATATAGGTCAAATAGCACAGAGGATAGTTACAACTTACAACTACCACCATAATTTTGTACAGAAAGAAGTCGAAGGAACAAAAAAAAAATAGATAGCAAACATTTAAAGAAAAAAGCATCAAATAATGTATGTTTGGGACAATACCTTGAGAGCGAAAAACTGGCCAGTCCATTTGTGGCGCACCAATTGCACGGTTCCGCTATTACCTTTCCCGATCACTTTGATTGAATCTAGATCATCTATGCTCAACTGATGATTATTATCCAACGGCTTGATAGGAGGAGCCTAGAGAAGTCGAGTATGTCAACAAAAAGAAGGTGAGATGCAGACTAGGTGAATGAAGAGTTATAATAAGTTAGGAGCAAGAATGCAATTAGACAATTCCCACACAGAAAATGGAGTTGTACAGCACTCTTCCACACCATTTCCGGATAAATATGACCAACCACTGGATGCATGATAAATGGCATCAGTAATAAACTGCATAGGAGGATATCCCAACATGAAAGATGACCGCATGTATTCCACCGCCTAAGGGAAATAAAATAAATCCTAAATAGTAGTACTCCCATCATTTTTCCTAAAAAGTTATTCTGAAATTAGGGGATAGGAAACCCCTGCTCCCTGCCCTCTGATCCAATCAGACGTCCCACTTTTTTCTGCTCATGTATGCAAGGCCACTATCAAAAAATATTCCCTTTGTTCCTAAATATAAGTCTTTTTTAGAGATTCCAATATAGACTACATATGGAACAAATATTTCACTCTAAAATATTTGTTCCGTATGTAGTCTATATTGGAATCTCTAAAAAAGACTTATATTTAGGAACGGAGGGAGTAGAGTTTTACTACATCTATACAAGGCCGCCATCTCTTCTTGAGAAGAAATGATTAGATTTTTGCCTGAATGGCTGGTCCGAAAAGGGGACATAATAATTTTTGACGGAAATTAAATAAAATCAAAATTAATGATAGTGCATATCATTATTTTTCCTAAATCGTTGTTCTGGAAAGGTAAGCACCGGAGGACAGGAACCCCCTGCTTGGCACCTGCTGCTAATCCAATCACGCATCCGGAAAGAAATTTAAAATCTGTCGATGACATGACCGAAGTTACAAAAAAACAGTGCGGGCTGCACCAATCTGCCAGGCAGGTCCTCCAGCCCTGCGTGTGTCTAGGACAAGATGGGGTGGGGAATTTTAATTTTGAATCTATGGAGGTGCCTGACCGGGTCGAGTGTGGCTGGCCTGGCTTACCTCGCCTTCCTCGCTCTGCGGGACGATGCGGAGGCCGTCCTTGTTGACGAGCAGGTCGCCGTCCTTGAACGTCCCGCTCTGCGTCCTGCCCGCCGGAGCCCGGAATCAAATCAATCAGCACGGCGACGCGTCCGAAGAATGAATGAATGAAAGAAACAGACAGAAGAGGGGGGTGGCCGGAGGTGGATTGCTTACAGGAACTTGCCGATGGTGGAGTCCTGCGAGGGCAGCGCGAGCTTGCCCGGCTTCTTCATCGGCGTCGGCGGCGGCGCCCGGCCGGCTCGCTCGTGGACGGACGGGCGCGGGCGGACGGTCGGAGCTTGCTAGGTGGCCTCGGAGGGGACGCGGAAGGAAGGTGGGGGGAGAAAAACGGCGGTTGGGGCGGGGTTGCTGCTTTGCTGTGCTGCGCTGGGCTGGTGACGAGCGACGAGTCCTGGTCCACCTCGTGTGTCTGCACTTTGACCTTTCTTCGCTGTCAAATTGCGCATTACGGTACCACGTAATTCTACGGATTAAAAACGGCTGGCGCAAGTACACATTGTACACACCGCTCGCCTCGGTAAGGTGAGGTGTGAAGAACGGCTAAGGCTGGTCATAGTGGGGAGTAACTTAGAGTAGTAACGTATGCATGTTACTATTCTATGTTACTACCTTTATAGTGCAAAGTGTCATATGTGTAGTAACATACACTTGTTTATTTACTGTCTTGTAGACTCATTTTGCATTGGAAAGCACTATGTGATGGTAACATATTAAATTATTCTATTTGCCTCTCTCCTCATTAACTACTTGCAAGATCAACATTTTTGCTTATGTGACATCTATGTTACTACCTATATTACTCCCACTATGACCACCCTAAACAAAGAAAGCTTGGTAGTAGTAGTAGCAGCACACACCATTCTCAAAAGAAAAAAAAGAGAGAGAGATGGGAGTAGGACTGCAGCGTCATGTCATCTTTGGATTTTATTACACGATGATCCAGTTTTCCCTTGTGCTTGCAGAGACGGATATAGGACAGAAATGCTTGCAAAATGTTTCAAGCCACGGACGGCCTTTTTCTTCTTCTTTTGGGGTCCTTGTGAAACATAACGCAAAAGCCCGTACACAAGAGGGAAAAAAAGCCTAGTGCGATTTTTGAAACTTTATGACGTGAACTATGTGCGATCGTCCACAGACTTTTGTGGATTTTCTCTAGACGGGAAGGGCGTCGACATCACCCTGTTGCTGGCCCGCTGATGCAACTACTCCCTATGTAAACTAATGTAAAATTGTCTGCCATACGAGTCATTTCTATCTCTACTACTTCTCTCTTATACTCTCTCCGTCCCAAATAAGTGACTCCACTTTGTACTAACGTTAGCATAAAGTTAGTACAAACTTAAGTCACTTATTTCGGGACGGAGAAAATACTACTTAAAAAGAACGTCATTTCGAAAAAAAACTTAAAAAGAACGTAAGCTTCCCATTTCACCTTTCTTTCCACCACCCATTCGTCCAACCTTTCATGTATACGATGATCAAATCACCTCAATTTACTTGCCTTCTGAACCAATTCCACTTTAATTTACTTACCAAACTTTAAATCAAAATATAAAGTAATTCACGGTCAAAATTTGATGAACATTTATCTACACAATCATATTATTATTGACAGATAAATCATAAGCTAACGTACTAGAATATATATATATATATATATATATATATATATATATATATATATATATATATATATATATAGGGAAAATGCATCCTACTACCGGGTGTAGCTACACCCACTTTTCATATACTACTATGTGGTAGTATATATACTACTTTATCATTTTTAATATGTTTATATATTATATCTAAGATACTCCAAAGCGATCCCGTTGCAACGCACGGGCATTGTTCTAGCAGTAGCATACTAGTTTAGGCCGCCGTAACCACAGGAGTACACAGGTGAGAAAGAAGAACAAAAAAATTACAGAGTCACTCACTGACAACGATGACGGTGTACACGGTACACCAGAGGAATTATAAGAAGGCGTGCGTATACGACTCGGCTGTTGGATTCCACCCGCGCGCTACAGGTCGCCGGTGGTGCGAGTGCCATGGCAAGCAGGGAAGAGGGAAGGGTAGCTCTCACGCCGCCTCACCACCCAATTTGGGAGGCGCACACATACCCCACTACCCATCCCGCCCACATGGAAATACCGTGGAAAATGCGAGCCACGGCTCCTCCTGTCCTCTCGGCCGAGTTGAGCCATCACTATCATCATCATCATCAACCAAGATGTAAACATTAAAGGCTAAACTGGCTACATATAGGCACCAGCAAGTGATGTGCTGCTACATGCAAATCTTGTCTGTGCATACTGTACATGGCAAGTCTAGTGTCAAGAGATGCTCAGCTCACCTTCGAAAAGTCACTGTGTTCTTTGTACTACCATAGCGCGATTGAATAGATCAAAAAATTTATCAAAAAAGCTAGAATTTTCTGCTGCATTTTTGTAATTATTTTAAACATGGGAGGATAGTTCGCACGCGAAAAAGCATGTTTACACAGCAAGTCTAAGAGAAGAAGAAAAGTGAGGTGAGAAGAAAAGCTCATCAAGATGTACTACCAAACTTCTAGAGAAAATCAAGACTGCGATTTTGCAAACAAAATAATCACGGCGCTGGAAAACACCAGCACTCTAGACGTGCTAGCTTTGGGGGCGACGACGATGCTACAGCCTACAGACACCTGCAAACTCAAGCCACAGATAATGATGAAGACAACAAAATACCGAGAAAACATTAGCGATCCAACGGCTAACCGACGTGCTGGGGTTTCTCTGCAAAACCCCAAACCACGTCGCGCCAGTCGCCTCCTTCGGGAAGCTCCAGCAGAAAAAACCGTCGCGAGAGCGAAGGCGAGCACGTACGACAGGCGGTCACTTCTCACCGTCGACGTCCCGCCTTCGTCTCGAGCGCTCAGATTCCACAGCAAAATCAACGGCAAGTCCAGCGAACCTGGACAACTTGGTCTCTTGCGGTTCCTGTCCCCAATTGACAGCTCTGGACTCTGGTGGCTGTATCAGGCCCCGGCTACAAGATGCCACTCTCCAGCATAGCTAGTGGCAACCCCAGGATATCAGACAGATTGTACTCTACCTACTGCCCCTGGAGTTGCAAAAACAGTAACAGTTTATGCATATCATTTCCAACATATCCATCCGCGAAAAATGTGACGCGGGAACACGGCGAATGTCATATCATTTCCAGCATATCCACCCGCGAAAAATGTGACGCGGGAACACGGCGAATGTGCCCAGTAAGGCAGGTGGGCATCAGGCAAGTCTGTCTAGCTAGCCAATCTCCAGCTGACAAAGGCCCATCACAGGTTGCTACTACAGGCTGAACGAACATAGCTGATCTACAATGGCCCACTGCCCACAATACACTGCTCGCAAAGGGGGGAGATACATAGATGACGGTGATCAGCGAGCGCTAACGCGTTTCCGGTCTTCATGGGCTGGCGGAGGTCGGAACGGGAACCTTGCGAACTGGATCTTAAGGAACGGGCCGTCGACCTTCCTCTCGTCGAAGCGGTATTCTGCAAAACAACAAATGTTGATGTTCAGTCCGTGCGGCCCAGAATCGCTTTTTCTTAGAAGTTGGTTCTAGCAAATACTACTTGTTTTTTTTTCATGTGTTGATACATGAATAGCAAACATACAGAGACAACATTTGGTTTTATATATTAAATGTGTAAGACACATGTGTTTACAATACTTGCAAAGCCCCTATTGACACTTTATAAGTATGCTGTGATTATTCTTGTTCAAAAAAAAAGATAATGTCTATACACTAAAAGATATACTTCCTCCGTTTCTAAATATAAGTCTTTTTATAGATTTCAATAAGAACTACATACAAATGTATATAAACATATTTTAGAGTGTAGATTCACTCATTTTGCTCCGTATGTAGTCCGCATTGGAATCTCTAAAATGACTTATATTTAGGAACGGAGGTAGTATGAAGGAATATAGAGTGAAAGTATCAAAGCAACAAATGCACGCCACTGAAACAAGAACCTTGGAGAGCCTCCATAGCAGTCCCTGCACATTTTGCGTCACTGAACTCCACAAAGCACAGAGCATAAGCCTTGTCACCACTCTGCAAGAGGAAAGTGGTAAAAAAGTGAGTTCGAAATTGGGTTAAAATAGGACATTTCACCAGTAATAAGGGGGCTCAACTCTCTGCAAATGTAGACAAGCAGAAGTAGCTATTTGTTCATTACCCAAGAAAATGAGGTAACGCGTTGCAGTTGACACAAAATACCAAGATAAAGTTCAGGAATAAAAACTTGACGTAATTTGACATCCAAAATTTCTGTTACTTTTAGAGCCTTAGGTACTCAAAACCTATAAGTAATAACAATTAATTTCTGTCCTAATATCCCACGTACTTTTTCAAATAAATATGCTTCATTGCAATTGCTTACATTTCACCGCATAAACATATATTTAGCAAAATGGGGTTCTCATACAAATTCGCACAGGTTTGTAAGTGAATGGGTGACTGGTTATGAACTACGCAACTGTTTGGGGTGTGGAAAAAAATGATGCATTGGAAAAGGCACGGGACATACACGTCTGGGCTCCTTGTGCACAAGTCTGAGGTCCTTGAAGCCAACGAAAGGACGGAACAAATCTTCCAGAGGAAGTTAAGGTTGCAAATGGTACTAATGAGGTACAAAAATATGATGCGGAGAATACTGATTACAAAGGATACGAGCTACTTCTCTCCTGGTGCAATCAGTTGGGAGACCATCAACAAAAAGAATGTTGGATTCATCTTCTGATGGCTGATCAACGATCAAAACGGGTTTGGGGCGCTCAACTTCTGGAATACTGACACTTTTGCCAAGTGAAGAACTTCTCTGGACTAAAGCTGGGTCTTCCAAAGGGCTAGGTCCCCGCGGCCTGGCACCAGCTGGCAGTGCACCCAAGCCAACCAAAGCAGGATGGCTCACGCCTGCTGGAACATCCAAACCATAAGCAGGATGGCTCACGCCTGGTGGAACATCCAAACCATAAGCAGGATGGCTCATGCCTGCTGGAACATCCAAACCATAACCTCTTGACTGTAATGGTACCTGTGGATCAAAACAATGTGCTGTGTCACGAACCAAAAAGGTATTTACCTTGCTCTTGCTAGTAACTATAAATCTGCTAAAGTCAAGTTGTCTTACATCAACTCTAGGTACATTTGGTATTCCTCGCAGAGCAGCCATTTTTGAAGCATAATAGGATGATTCCTCAGGAGGAACATACCCAGGATAACCGCCCAGTGGAACTGTTTATAAAATAAAATTAGCCCATGGCAACAAAATCCATGTTAGGCATTTATAATGCAGTATAAGTGTCATTTTCCACATCAAAAGAGAAAGAAAAGGAAATAAAGAGATAAAACAGAAGGTATGTCTCATCAAAACAGGCATATATGCATGTATATGAATGCAAACTACATACAACTTCCTACATTCATCTTTCACCATGTATAAATATGTCCATGGAGTTTTGCTTATTCTTGCACTTCTGACAACTTAGCAACTTCGACAATCTATCCAAACGAATGCAACTGAAGTAGCCACTAAGTTGATTGAACAATGGGTCCACTGTCCACAGTTGGCACGAGGGAGTGCTTCCAAAATTACAACTATATATACACCATAACTATATCTTGTATTCCAACATTCAATAGACAATAGTATAATCATAAAAAAAGGTAACAACTATCAATCGCAAACTGCCTTGACAACCATAGAGGTTCTTCCTACCTATAAAGTTCAATTCAGGAATGATTTCCATGGACCACATGGTATCAGATACGACATCACATTACCTCAAAAAAAAAAAGGTACAACATCACATTAACCCTCACAACATAAACCGCCTGATTCAGGGCAATCTTACACTCCACTATCTTTTAGCACACTTCATATTCCTCCAAACCTACTTACCAAAGCCAGTTCCAAACAGCAAAATGCTCACATGGATAGCGGGAAAGCTATCCTTTCCTTCCCCGCGATCACCTAAAACCGAACAAAGAACACTCTATGACACGAATAAGCAATTGGTACCAAAGGGCCAGGATTTGTGGTAACCATGTTTACTGGAAAATACCAGAAGTTACCATGCGGAATTTTCAAATGAATTTCCAAATTTCCTGAAAAGTTTATAGGAAAACTGTGACCACAAGTTTTACACATATGTAACCATGGTGCAGTGGTAGCTCGCTCTTGGTGTCCCCTTGGAACGTGAGTTCGACGTGCTTATCCCACACCTCTAGTTTTTTTAATCTTTAAATGATTAAATCTTGTTGCACGCCCAATTGACAGTAAATATTGAGCATAGTTTGCTAAAAAGGTACAGTTGGAGGATTCGCACCGGTGACGTCCCGCTTGCAAACGTGTGGAGCTACCGCTATGGACATGTGCGAAGATTAGCATCAAATTGAGATACTACCTTATTCATCACCGGATTTGGTACTAAAATTGGACAACATTAAAACGATTCGGTATCTTTTTGTCTGGCAACACGTTTTCTGGAGGAGGGCGGTAAATGCCGTTACTCTTGTGGGATACGATTCACGTGCGCTCCGTGGATTACTCTTGCCGTGAAGACCCATAACTCATCCAGGTCAAAACAAACCTCAGACATCACAGGTCACACCTATCTGGACCATAGAGGTATATATACACCATCAACCATGCCCTAGCAGTAGCAGTAGCAGTGTGGCATGGGATGCTGCTAAAACTCGCCGCAGGCTAGAAACTAATCAACTCAACGGAATAACCCTACCACCGATCCAGAATACACACGGATTCATCCCAGTCGAACAAATCTTACCGCAACAAAGGTTCCCCTCCTCCTTTGCAATCTATACAGCCCAATTACCCAAAACCTTACCCTGCACGAACTAACTCTACGGACGGACCAAGGGGCGGCAATCCGCGCCACTCCCAACACCCATCGTCTAGAGATTCGTTTCCCCGACTCGAGACGCGGCGAGAATCGACCGCGCGGAACAGGAGACCCGGTGGCGTGGGGGTCCGGGCGACGCGTACCTCTGTCGTGAGAGGAGGACGGGAGGTACGAGCGGTAGGGATCCGCCATGGGGGCGGCGTCCGGCGGGGGCGGGGGTCGGCGGAGGCGCTGGGCGGCGGCCGGCGGCGAGCGGGCGAGCCAGCAGGGGTTGGCTTTGGGTGGAGGTGGAGGTGGGGCGACTTGGGGGAGCCCTGGACTGTCTTGTTGGTGCGTCGTGTCTGTCTGGGCTTGTTCGTCTAACCAGGACACGGCCCAGATCTCAGTTTTTTAAATAACATCCCAGTTCTTTCCGTGGGATCGCGTAAGCATCCAGAAAATTTCCCTAAAAAAAAGATGTCGAAAATATCCCTAAAAAAACATTTCGAAAATGAAAATATTCATATTAAGGGATCAGGCCCCTAACTCATCATTTGTATCGGTTCGACCGTTTGTGTCTTCATTATAAAGGGGGGAGAAAGCCTGTTTCCAGAGATCACCCCCCTAACCGGTGATTGTGTATTGCACTAAAATTAAAAAAAAAACTATCATTTCCAAAGACTTCGTACTTTTGTGTGTTGTAGAAAACGGAAGTGGTGTTCATATGCAGTGTGATTCTTGCTCATGGTATGACAAGTTGTTGTTGACTCGTTGCACCAAAAATATGTATATTTATCATCCCCGGCTTCTTTTCCTCGTCTTCTTCTCTTCTCCTCCCCCCCCCCCCCCCCCCCCCGCCTGCCAACTCTCATCTGTGTGGTTTGATCCTTCTCATCGATTGGGTTGTCACAAATCTAATATTGAGATTTTCGCTTTGGTGATTTCACGCAACATCTGCTTGCTAAGTTGGATCGGCTTGGAGTGTGAGCAACGACGCCAGCCAAGCCCTTCGGGCTAAGACCCACCATGTTCTCATGTCATGGAGGAGACCATTAATCAGGCCAATAACTTGTTGTGCACAATCTTTAAGTAGATCGACAACCAGACCATTGCCCTAGAAGCACCATGAGGGTCAACTCCAATTCAATCCCCATATATCACTTAAAATATAGGGCCTACGCAAGAAACTCAATCTCATGCGGCCAGCATCCAGGAGGCCCGCGGGACGCTAGGCCGAGATAGCATCCTCAGACCCGCCATGTACAGTGAGCTCCTCATGGTGCACCGCGCACCCCTGGCTCCCCCACGCTCGAACTTGAGTTGGGCCAGGTGCGGGTCTCCATTGTTTTTTTTCTTTTCTTTTTTTTGTATTTTGTTTTTTGCTTCTTAAAGAAATTTTGAGATTTCAAAAGAAGTTTATAATTTAATAAAATATTCACTAATGCAAAAAATGTTCACAAATTCAAGAACAATCATTTTTTTCTATTTGATGGACTTTTTTAGAATTTTGGTTAAATCTTTTGAATTTATATGAACTATTTTGATTTTTTTTGAATTTGATTAAATTTTTTTTCAAAAATTGACGAACAAAGTTTGAATTCAAGAACATTTTCTGAATTATATGAACAAATTTTGATTTTAACAACATTTTTTGAATTCTATGAACATTTCTGAATATGACAAACACTTTTTAAAAATTCATGAACACTGTTAAAAACAATGATGAACTTTTTTGAATTTGATGAACAAAATTGAATTAAAAAATGTCCACCCAAATTTTTAAAATGTAAAAAAACAAAAAGACAAAATGATAATTAAAAAGATGGAAAAAAAAGAACAAGAAAAGAAGATAAAATGGAAAAATAAAAGAACCTTCCAAAAATCGGAATGAGCTAGTTGGGTCGGCCCACATGTACGCAGTGGGGGAGCCGGGGGTACGCGCGCTGTTGCTACTGATTGACGTACGCATGGATTAGGATCCCTGTCGCGTCCACATCGGCGACTTGAATCAAAATTAACATTACAATAATATCTTGACATGGTGATACCAATTATAGCTGGCCAAATGGGGCCGGCTAACCAGGTCGGCCCGTGAGCACGCCGGACGGTCCGCCATGGGCCAGGCACGGCACGGGCTAAATGGCCCGGGCCCGGCATGCCTGGGCCGTGCTTGGGTTGCTAGCCCGAGCACGTGGGCCGGCACGGCACAACCCGATTATGTCTTTTTTCTATACATCTGTATATGGCCCAACAGGTAAAAAAAAAGGCTAAAAACGCTCAGTGCATCAAATAGCAGACGAACTAGCGGGCCTGGCGTGCCGGTGGGCCGGCCCGATTAGTAGCTGGGTCGTGCCTGGGCTGCGACCTCCCGCCCGTGGGCCGGCCCGGCCCGGCCCGACTATTAGTCGTGCCGTCGCGGGCCATGCCGTGCCAGACATATTTACCGCGTGCCAGGTCGTGCCGGCCCGTTTGGCCAGGTATGATACCAATATTACCTGAGCCCGGCCCAAAAACAAGCCTGAACCTCAAAAAGCCCGGCCCGAATGTTGTTTCATGGAACATACACGTGTAACCTTAACCCGAAATGGATATAAGCCTGAAATCCCGGCCCGAAATGATGAGAAATTAAAGCCCGAGCCGGGTCTGAATACACTTTCAAGCTGCAAAATGGAGTGCAAGCCCGACCCGAACGTCAAGCTCGAAGCTTGGGTTTTTTAGGCTCGGTCGTCGGGCTGGGCTGTCCATGATCAGGTTTAGTTTGCGAACATGAATGTAATTTTTTATTTGTCTCAAAAAAAAATGTAATTTTTTATGAATAGATAAAGAAGTTTCTTCGAAGAAAATAAATTATTATTATTTTGAGTGAAACTATTTTTTGTAATATTATATCGAAATGCATTTTTTGTTTTAGATTGTGTAAAATGTCCGGCCGAGCAAATTGACCCTGGTATCGGCGGTTCCTTCGTCTGCAATCTTCTTCCCATTCGTTCGGTACGAACTTCGAGGCCTCGCTACAGTCCAAATGGCGACGGCTCCACCACCACCACCATCCCTCCCGCCGCTGCCCGCCGGTCGCCGCCTCGCCTCCGCCGTCCGACGCTTCCCGCCGGGCTGCGGCCGCCAGCAGGGCAATGCCGCCCAGCCGCCTCGCCGCCCGGCCCCCGCCCCCTCCGCCGCCAGCGCCGGCCCACCGCCCAACCCCTACGCGCGCGCGGCCGCCAAACCCTCGTCAGCCCCCACGGCGGCTCGCCTCCCCGGGGCCAAGGGGCACGATCGCGGCGGGGCGGACGGGCCGATGGCCGGGGCCAGGGCTCCGGCGGCCGCGGAGGTGGTCACGCGCCGCCTCTCGGCCGTGCGGAGGTACCCTCCGGGCTGCGGGAGGGTCCTCGCGGCGCCCAAGCCAGAGGCTCCGGTGGCGGTGGTGCGCGAGGAGGACGCCGGCGCCATCGACCTGCTGGCGGCGGTGTGCGACGTGGAGGCCGAGGCGCTCGCCGCTGATCGGAAGGCCGACGGCTCCGATGGCGAGGGGAAGGGCGGAGGGGACGGCGTCGGCGCGCTGGCGGGGTGCGGCAGCCCCGGCCCGCCGCAGGACATGGCCGAGATCGCGCTGGTGCCGTGGGCGCAGCACGGGCCGAGGTCGCAGCAGCGGCGCAAGTCTTTTGAGGGGGGGCTGTGAAAGTGTGAAGTCCTTTGTTTTGCTGAACAGGGTGCCTGATTTTGAGACATTTTGAGACCGTCCATGGCTTACTAGATGATGATTCATGGCGACAGCGAAAGATTTGCTCAGTTACTGTGGCATCAGATGGTTTTGTAGCTCTCTTTCTTTGGTGAAGATCAGCACTTCAGGTTCTGGTCACTGATACATGGGTTTCTGTTTCATGTTAAGCCCATACTCAAGTGTTGATGTTAGTGGTAGTCAAGTGTTTGGTCAGAACGTATGATAGCGTTATCTAGGTGGCCGAAGAAGCTCCGTTCCGTTAATATGGTATGCTGCTGTAAGCCTGTAGTTTTGAGATGCCAGCAAACATGAAGCACCTTTGTGTTCAGTATTCATCTGATGTGCATTATCTTATTGTCGAAGAACTGCGCCGAATTGTTGGCTTGGATGCATAATTAGGAGTATCTCCTCAATCATAAATTTCACAATAATCCATATTGGAGATGCAAGATTGTGTTGTGTACATCGATTGTCTTGTGACCTGCTAGCTTACTGAACCTTACATGTGCAAGGGCGGATACTCTTATTTTTCCAGAGTTCAGCTATGACTTGGACACTTGAATGATGTTACTGTTGATGCCTTGCTTGATAAGGGCATCATTGTCCTTGTATGCTTCATTATGTTAGTTGCACTATCATCGTCTCTGCAACTGTTCTCTCCATGTTTCATAGTTAATGGATCTGTCCTGTCTAAAAGAACTGCATTTCACTTTTCACTAGAAGGATGCCAATAATTACAGGAATATTTTCCGCATTGCGCCCGTATCTCACTCATGATGAACTGCCTATTCTGAGATTTCTTCTAGTTGCTGTTATGTTCAAATATGCATACACTGTTTCACAGATTCTCAAAAGGCTGTCCTGTTTTTAGTATTTGAACACACTGATTACGACATCCAACTGATTTTGCTGCTAATTAATAAATACTATCATGTACCTTTCAAGTGCTACTGTTCCTCACGGGAAGAAAGCTATAGTTGATTTATACTTGTTGCTGTTACACCTCAGTTCCTCTTTGGCATGTTCTCTCTGCATTTACATGCATCAACTCTGAAGATACCATATACGGCAACTATGGGCTAATATTTTTGGCTTAGTTACCGAATCTGATCTATATTACCCATGCAGTGGTCCATGCTCCCTTCTATAATTGGGTAAACTAGAGATACAATCAATCTATTAAATTGTTTTATCACTTCATCATGGAATGCTAGTTCAACACTCTTTAGCTCTAGATATGTAATTTTCTCCAAATTAGATTGCTTTTGTTCCTTCTACGAAACAGCAAACTTCGGAATATGTTATAGAGGTCTGGATATGGTATATCTTTCAAGCTTCGTTTGAACACTGACACCAGAAAAGGTTTATTTACTGTTCTAGCATCATTTGGTAGCCTTCCATATCTCATATTTCCGTAATCTTTTTGTGACTCTTTTCAAATGATTTTGACAGAAGGTCGCTGCAACATTTTGAACTTCTGCGATTAAAGCCTCGGTGCTTACCGAGTTAGGTGCCTTTCTCTTTGGTTGTTTTTGCTACTTGCATCACTGATGGTTTATATGAGCTAGGGCTGTCAACATTGATGTTAAACTCATGGAAGACGATCATTTCTCTATATATTCTTGCAAATGGTAGGTCCCTGTATTAACTGTAGCCATTGAATTTTATATATAGTATATTATAAGGTATTCTCATCGTCTTCTATGTGGTGATGTCAACCTTCTGTAAGGAACTGTCTAGAAAAGCAGTGGATGGATCAGTTTAGTAGCTTTGGTCGGTTATCAGAAACTTGCAACTATTCTATTGTTACTTTGTCATTTTCATAATCTTATGTATGACATGGAAACACACATATCTTTCTTTCCTTTTCTGCCTTAAAGTTATCAAACCAGGTAGGACCCTTTATCAGCTCTTCTGATTTCAAGGTGATGCCATGCTTTATGTGTTTCAGATGAACCTTAATTTAGGATGCTTCTATCTTTTTTACTTATTATTTTTGTGATTAAAATACAAAAATAATTCATCATACCTGTTGATATACTCTTGGACTCTTGGTAGTGAGATATGGTTTCTGCCACAATCATGATAATCTCAGCTAACATAGCTGTGCATGGTGTGCATAGTTGGTTAAACTAAATAAGCTGTATAGGCCAAATTGTCAAGTAATATATTATTATTTAAACGAGTAAATGAATTTTGTCGCTTTGTATGGAAATGCAAGTTCCATCCTATCTTTGTTTAACATTTTTAACACAGTGCTGTTTTCCTTTTCAAGATTGTGCTAAAAAAAACTTTGTTGGATATTGCTGCATAGAGTAATATACAGAAAGAAATACGCTCTTCCATACATGTTCTACTTCTAAAACATCATTTCCTTTGCTATTGCTAGTGTAGTAAAACATCAGTTCTTTTTCACATAAAAACGTTACCAGATCATGTATTTTCTTAATTGTAAAACTGCCGCTGATCTATCTCACCCTGGATTCTTATTTTATTTTTGTGTTTGGAAATGCAGTTAACTTTGCTTCCAGCTCGCCACTATAAAATGGCAGAAGCCATGAAGATACCTACAGCATACAGTTTATATCTCCAAATCATCCAGACTACCATGTCCTTTATCAGGTAAGCTCACCTTAGCTTTCGGTATGTGCCCAACATACTTTAAATTGGTAATATTTCCAGGATATCCCTGAATCCACATAGAGCATGCTAAAAATGAAAATCCATGTTCCTTTTGGAGATTAAAAAAGGTCCACCTACAGCTCAGGTCCCACTAATCATGCAATGCATGAGAATCTTATGAGAACTCTTTTGCTCTAATTCAATAATAGCAGTGTTACTGGTAAACAGGAGTGTACTGCATACCATCCTGGTACCACTACTACCACCAAGCCACTGCTTTCGCCGTAGCTTCCAAGTAGCTACTCTAACTTCAACCAGGCAAGAAACCTATCCCATGGATTCCCTCTACCCTCCTCCTCCCCACATCATTTTCGCAGAGCTGACGCGTGCAGCACCACAGCATTCACTCACTACTGGCATTGATGGAAGTCGTCCTCCAGACAGACCTCCCAGCTGCACATTGTACTTGAGAAAGATCTGCACCGCACAGATCACATCCTCCAGAATCTACAATCCATCACACCCAGCAGAACCTGTGAATGATCGATCCTTCCAGTTTGGACCCAATGCACGAGTCCCAACCGTGTGTATTGTGCCGGTACTCCAGCATGTGCAATAACTGGCTAGCTAGTGGAGTAGTGGTTGCGTGGTGGCTGTTGGTTCCTTCATCTCATTATACTCCTGCCATTTCTATTGCCAATGTGTTGTGATCGATGTGCCTCATCAGCCATCACTCACAGCATCCCCCTCAACCACCGCCCTGCTTCCCTATCAGCGCAATAAATAGTCGCCATTGCGGATGGACGACGGAGGAGTTAGTGTGGATAACCATGCGGTGGGTGCAGGGCATGGTGATACTGATGTGATGCGACAACCATGGAATGGAATGGAAGGAGACCGCCGCTAGCAAATTTGCTAAGATCACGTACTATATTCAGCGTGTTGTGTGATGGAGGGCAGATTAATATCGGTGCACGGAAGCTAGAGTGCTGCTCTGGATGGATATGACAGCTAGGTCCCACCAAGAGTGCTGGGTTGGGTGCTTCCTGGTCTTTGTCAGGGCGGCTTGTTCACATGGTGCAGTTATGGACTCATAACAAACGCATTAACCACTGCAAATTGTGTGTGTCATCTCGGTTGTGTGTGTGTGTGTGTGTGTGTGCAGGCACACACTTATATAAAGGTCACACACGTTCCATTAGAGCAGACCGTGCTTCTCCTCACAAGATAACCACACACTCGTCTTGGTTCTGCAATGGAGGCGAGGTGCCTGCTGCTCCTGGCTGTCCTCCTCGTGGCGGGGGCTCATGGCGGGGAGGCGCAGCCGCTCGTGCCGGGGGTCTTCACCTTCGGCGACTCGTCGGTCGACATAGGTAACAACGACTACCTCCACACCCTCATCAAGGCGGACTTCCCTCCCTACGGCAGAGACTTCCCCAACCGCGTGGCCACCGGGAGGTTTTGCAACGGCAAGCTGGCCACCGACATCACTGGTCAGTTTGTACTTTGTACACACTCTTATCTTACTCCCTGTTATATGTGTTCTTCAGCATCTACTTACATCGTGGTGCAGTATTATGATTGCACTTGCTAATGTATCTCTTGTTACGACTTGTGTGGTTGCAGCTGATACCCTGGGGTTTACTAGCTACCCGCCCGCGTATCTCAGCCCGCAGGCGTCAGGGAAGAACCTTCTCATCGGGGCCAACTTCGCGTCTGCTGGATCCGGCTACTACGATCACACGGCGCTTATGTATGTAAGTATCATCGATCATCGATCTCTCGATGAATCGGCATCGTCAAAGGAGAAGTTCTAGTTCAGATGTTCTGCCTGCACGCTACTTCACGTTCATTGATCATCAGCTCGTCGATCATAAGTGGATTAGTTATCTGTCGCCGCCTCATTATTATTTTTCTGGACACCGGTAGCACTTTGCATATTTGTTGTGGAGTTTAAATGGTCTCTAGTTAACTTTGGCAAATGAATTGTGTGACGCAGCATGCCATCCCTTTCTCCCAACAACTGGAGTACTTCAGGGAGTACCAGTCCAAGCTGACGGCGTTTGCTGGGAGCAGCCAGGCCAAGTCCATCATCAGCGGCTCGCTGTACATCGTCAGCTTCGGTGCAAGTGACTTCGTGCAGAACTACTACATCAACCCTCTGCTCTTCAAGACCCAGACCGTCGACCAGTTCTCGGACCGCCTCGTCAGCATCTTCGTCAACAGCGCGACGGTAAGCCACGCCGCGCCAGCCTAGACGATCCATCCTTGGCACGGGTCCAGTAAGGTGGTCATGCCGAGCATGTGATTAATTTCTGAAACTGAAACCGAATGCAGCAACTCTATGGCATGGGAGCGCGGCGCATCGCGGTGACTACGCTGCCGCCCCTGGGCTGCCTCCCCGCGGCGATCACGCTGTTCGGGCACGGGAGCACCGGGTGCGTGTCGAGGCTCAACAGCGACTCCCAGAGGTTCAACGGGAAGATGAGCGCCGCCGTCAGCTCGCTGGCCAAGCGGTACCACGACCTCAAGATCGCCGTCTTCGACATCTACACGCCGCTCTACAGCCTCGTCACCTCTCCTGGAGATCAAGGTACCACTACTGTTACTCGACCTAAGGCCTCTGGGTGCCATGCATGGCACTGTTTGTGTTTTTCCGGCATTGCAGCCTTGTGCTCTATCGTTCATGCTCAACTGTGGGCGCGTCTCTGGTGTCAGGGTTCACGGAGGCGAAGCGGGGATGCTGCGGGACGGGGAAGGTGGAGTTCACGGTGTTCCTCTGCAACCCCAAGTCGGTGGGGACGTGCCCGAACGCGACGACCTACGTGTTCTGGGACGCCGTCCACCCGTCGGAGGCGGCCAACCAAGTGATCGCCGACACCCTCCTCGTCACCGGCATCGACCTCGTCACATAATAAGCCACGCACTGGTCCGCTAATGTCGTCATCGGTCGGAGGAGGACGATGGCGCACGCTTTTCAGGCGTCCTGAAGGGAAAATAATGTGTGCCCAGAACTCCTGTGCCAAGCGTGTCGGGTTACTTTCTCAGGCCGTGCCACTCACTATATCGCCAGCGTTGTAGCTAGGACTGGGACACATGGAGACATGGTTTATACGTACCAAAAGCTCGAAGTTATGGGTGCAAGCACTGGATCTTTCTTTTCTTTCTTTCATTCATGTCCTTCAAATTTGATGATCACCGTGTTTTTTCGCAAATGATTGCATGGCTCCTTTTGAACAGAAACCGTGTTTCAAGTTCTATCTATGTGGTGCTTTTCAAAAAAAAGTTGTATCTATGCGGTGACATGCCAAACAAATTTTTTTTTCTGTGGCTTTAATGAACGGGCAAAGAAGATATAATCTGTAGGACCCCGATATCTTAGCGTCCGTCAGAGCCTCGAGTCGAAAGTATTCGTTCGGGGAGGGGGGGCGCAGATCCTCCGGCGGTAGATTGATTCCTATTTGGCGAATTCTGCATCCGTTGATGTGCATTTCATTAATTGGCGCCGAAGGTGCTTGGACTTCGCCGGTCCATCTAAGGGTGCAACGAGAGAGAGCTCTTCCTGGTTTTAGGAAGCTTCCTAGCCATTTTTTTTTCATTTTTCCATTTGGTTATTTCTGATTTTTTTGGTTCATTTCCTCTTTTCTTTTTCATTTTTCATTTTTCTTTACCTTTTTCTTTTTTAGGTTCCTTTTCCTTTCTTTTATTTTTATTTTTTAAAATGCACAATACATCGGAAGATATAATTTTTTTAAGATATTCGAAATCACTCCCGTATTATGTAGACACTTTAATGTACTCCATACACATTCCGTAGAAACATGTTGGATACTGGAGCTCAAATCCACAGAGTTACTCGATTCAGATCCATTTTAGCATTCCAGAACTGCTCGTGGAAAACATAAACAAAAGATAACTTAAAAGAAAAGGAAAACTAAAGTATTAAATATTACGATAAAACATTCATTAAAAAATAATAAAATATTCGTAAAATTGAAAAAACGTTCCTGGAGTTAATAAAAGTTCACAAGTTACAAAAATAAGTCATACATTTTGAACTATTACGAATATAAAAATAATTTTTTTAAAAAATTTGATGATTTTTTTCCTAGTCATCACCTAAAAAAAATTGTGTGCACAAAGATGGCAGTAAAAAAAATGCCAACTCTCAATATTAAAAATGTCTTACCTCTTCAAATAATAAACATGCTCATCCTATTGTTAAAAAACATGACATGCTCTTATAATAAAATTGCCATTCTCTGCCATCCTTTCATAATTCAAAAATGCCATCCTCTTATCTTATAAGTAAAAAATGGCATCCTTGTATAATAAAAATGTCCTACCTTAAATAATACAAATGCCATCCACACAATAAAAAATGCCATCCTCTTATAAAAGAAAATGAAATCCGCTTATAATAAAACCGCCCTGTGAGAATGTATAAGAGAAATTGGGATCTTAGGATGAATAAGAAAAGCTTCAAAAATGCTAAGCTATATATAAAAATCTGTTTTAACACGAATGTACACGAACCAGCTCTCCAGCCCATTGGCAAAAAGGCCCCGCACTCTCGCGGGAGGTTGCGAGTTCGAGACTTCCCCCCTTGCGCGCCTCCGGCCATCCGATATAGCTTCCCCCCGCATCGACATCTATGCGACAATGATGGGGTGTTCGCTGGGGTTGGCCTCTCAAGGAACGTCATACAGATAACATTTCTGAATTTGTATGTATGCTCATATTCAACCAACTTATACTTACATTGTGACCCCAATTATTGAACCCACCAAGTGCACTGCAATATTCCTGCAGACGCTGTAAAAAAAGAATTATTGGCTGGAGTGCCTGGCCATGAGCATGTGCAAGGAAAGAGAAGCGGGGACTGTACGAAGACAAGATGCGTCGGTGGCTGCCGACAGAGGAAGGGGTGGAGGACTCGTTGAGGAAGACGATCTCCGATGATGTGAGCCTCACCGGAGATCCCAGATCCAGCTGCGGCCCCACCGCCGGCGGCCAGCTCCATCCTCCTCCTCTTCCCCTCTCGCTGGCTAGGCCAGGCCACCAGGCGCTCAAGACTCGTAAGCGGTGAGCTCTTCCATCTGCGCAATGTGACGATGCCGACCTGGATTTTAGCACTTGAGCTGGTTGGGCAGATCGATTGATGCTCTGCGTGACCAACTTTGCTTCGTTCTTTCAGTAGATCTACTAAATTTTACCTGAAATGCTTGGCCCTGACGCGCATCTCCTGTTGTCTCACTCTGTTCCTGAAAGAAAAGGAAAGAAATGGCGCATCTTTTGCAGATTACTACTACTTTACCTAACCAAAACTTGTTCCTTTTAGTAGATCCATCTGTTACGCCTGGCACAAATGGTGAGGGAAATATATACTTGGCTCCGATGCAAGGCCTATCACCTTTTCAACATGTTTTTCAGGAGGCAGATGACACAGGTTGCTACTTGACCTCATCGAAATTTGTTTTCTTTTTGTTCATCTGAGCTTTGCGATGGAGTTAATATTGATCTGCTATACAAATAATAAATGTACAGTAATATACATTTGCTTAGATGCGCAGACATTGTTTCGGCCTGTACTTGAATAAGATGGCACTTCCTTTTCGACACATATAGATGAATGCAGTCAGGCCTTTTCATCTAAACAAAAATGGAAATGGTCTGTGTGGTCGCTGATGTTGGGGCACTGCAAATTCAAGAGCACAATTCTTTTACAGATCGTGATACTCTGCTCCTGTTGCTGTTTCTAGTCAAAGGATCCTTCTTTTCTATTCTAGTCACGCACTTCATTCTCTGAAAAAACATGCTCTGAGTTACTGTACTGTCTAAGCTTAGTTGTGGCTGTTGATACAAAGTGCACTTCATTTCTGCAGCTCTTGTTACCAAGTGCAAGAAGCATTCATAATTTCATATGTAGTGCAAGGTTTGGGCCACAAGAGCGAATGTCTCATCATAATCGCGTCCCTACTCCTGCTGAAAACCACGAGCCACAAGACGCGCTTTGTAGCGCTCAGGAGAACCATCAGAGCGAGTTTTAATCTTGTAGACCCACTTGCAGGTGATGGGACAAACACCGGAAGGGAGGGAAACCAGATCCCATGTGCCAGAGCGCTCAAGGGCAGCAAGCTCTTCGGCCATCGCAAGCTGCCATTCAGGCTAAGTCATGGCAGTCCGATAGGAAGTGGGCTCAGCAATAACAGAGAGACCGTACCGATCAGGAGAGTAGAGATCAGGGGGGGGGGGGGGGGGGCGAGGCCGAGCACGGAGGTTATGAACCGAGGGAGGCATGAGTGGAGGTGCACCTGAGGTGGAAGGCATGTCAAGAGAAGCATCCTCAGAACGAGGACAACGAGTATAGTGGAGGGGCAACGGTGAGAGAGGGCGACGGACTGGAGATGATGGTGGAGAGGTGGAGGATGAGGATGGGGAAGATGGTGTTGGTGGTGAATGAGAAGGAATGAGAGGGGCAGGAGGAAGAGGTGAAACATGAGGCACATAGCATGGTGTATCGGGGAGAAGAAGAAAAGAAATATCGTCCACAGAGAAGCTCGAGGAAGAAGGACGTGGGTAGTAAGAGCGAGACTCGTCAAAGGTCACATCACGCGAGATGCGCAAGCGACGACCAATAGGATCCCAACAGCGATAGCCCTTGTGCTCATCACTGTAGCCAAGGAAAACACACTCAACCGACTGAGCAGTTAGTTTGGTGCGTTCTCGCGGGGCAAGAAGGACATAGCACACACATCCAAACATACGAAGGGCTGAGTAGTCAGGAGAATGACCAGTGAGACACTCCATAGGAATACCACCCCGCAGGGCAGTCGATGGCTGAATGTTGATGAGGTAGGTGGATGCAGAAACAGCCTCAGCCCAAAAGTGTGGGGGGAAGGGAAGCGGCAATCATCAATGCACGAGCCGTCTCAAGCAAATGACGATGCTTACGTTCCGCAACGCCATTCTAAGCATGGGCGCCAGGACAAGAGAACTGGGCAAGAGTACCCTGTTTCACGAGAAAACCACGCAACAGCTGGGAGATAAAACTCACCAGCGGAGTCAGCACGAAAAGTGCGAATAGGCGTGGAAAACTGGGTGTGAACCATGGCAGGAAAACATTTGTATATAGAGAGAACTTCGCTACGAGATTTCATGAAGTAGAGCCAAGTGTAGCGAGAGAAATCATCAATAAACAAAACATAATAGCGATTGCCACCTTTCGAATCAAAGGGAGCAGGACCCCAGACATCGGAATGAACTAAGTCAAAAGGACGCTGAGATACCGACTCACTGGTAGGATAAGGTAACTAGGTCTGTTTGCCAAGTCTGCAACCATTACAATGTAAAGAAACATCTCCAGATACAGACCCTAAGAGGCCCTGACGAACTAAAGAAGACAAGCGAGAGCCACATATGTGACCAAGGTGATGATGCCACTGCTGGAAGGACGCAGACGAAGAGGCAGCAAGATCATGAGAGCTGGCAGAAGTGGTGGCAGCGGAAGGAACACAAAGCCAGTCAACCCCCCAAAGGCCCTCTGACTCACGTAGCCGGGGGCCAGCACCAACCTAAGCTTTGGTGCAACGATCCTGAATGGAGCAAGAGTCAGTATCAAGAATGACACGACAAGCAGAATCAGTAAGTTGGGCAGCAGAAAAAAGATTCATGGTAAGGCGAGGAACATGTGAAACACTAGAAACAGAAAAAGATGGAGTGGAAAGAATACCATGACTACCAACAGGAAGAGGTGTGCCATCGGCGGTAAGAACGTTAACAGGAGAATCAATAGGTCGGAGAGAAGACAACACGGAAGAATCATAAGACATATGAAAGGAGGCTCCAGAATCTAGAACCAACGAAGATGTACCTGACTGTGTAGATGCCTGCGGTGGTGAAGTGGATGCAGTCACAGTAGCAGCAGAACCAGTCGACGAGGAGCCGGAGGAAGCAAGTGGATGCTTGAGGCGTACAATGTCCTGGTCAGTGAGTGACAGAGTCGAGGAAGACCCTGGAGTCCCGCTGGAAGAGGAGCGCCTCTGGTCTCACTTCTTCTGGCGACAATCAGACTCTGGTTGACCTGACCGGGAGCAGTAGCCACAGAAAGTGTCACGGCGCGACGTACCCTTTTCGACATCAGGAGGGCGACTCACCCCCTCCCCGAAGGAGTAGCCAGGAGCGGTGGAGCGGTGAGACGAGCAGATGACACAGGAGCTCGTGCGACCAACACTGATGGAACCGCAAGCAACCCAGCAGAGCGAAGGCGGGTCTCCTCAGCATGAAGTTCAGCAAGCACCTCCGAGATAGGAACACGACCACGAGCAAGAAAGTGAGCACGTCGAGGCTCAAACTCAGAGCGGAGATGAGATAAGAACTCATGAACCCTCCGAAACTCCAAGTCAGAACGCATAGTCTGACAGCAATGGCAAGTGCCACAAACAACTGTCCGCAGTGAGTCAAGCTGACGCCAGATGGCAGAGCACTGCGAATAGAACTCATCAACATACGAGTCACCCCGCTGAAGAGCATGCTCCTGATGCACCACAGAGAGGTATAGAGCATCGCCAGAGGGCTGATAACGCTGACAAAGATAGGACCACATTGCTACAACGATGCCTAGGCCCATAAACTCCGAAGCAAACTGAGGTAAGACACTCGCAGCCCGAGCATCATCATTGCACCACTGAGTGTAAGCAGACAAATCATCTCTGTAGGCAGAAAGAGAATCGGAATAGGCTGACATCTTCTGATCATAAGCATCAACCATAGCATCAGTTGGGGAACGTAGTAATTTCAAAAAATTTCCTACGCACACGCAAGATCATGATGATGCATAGCAACGAGAGGGGAGAGTGTTGTCTACGTACCCTCGTAGACCGAAGCGGAAGCGTTGACGCAACGTAGAGGAAGTAGTCGTACGTCCTCCTGGTCCAACCGATCCAAGCACCGTTACTCCGGCACCTCCGAGTTCTTGACACACGTACAGCTCGATGACGCACCCCGATCTCCGATCCAGCAGAGGCGCGGGGAGGAGTTCCATCAGCACAACGGCGTGGTGACGATCTTGATGTTCTCCTGTCGCAGGGCTTCGCCTAAGCACCGCTACAATATGACCGAGGTGTAATATCGTGGAGGGGGGCACCGCACACGGCTAAGGAACGATCTCAATGATCAACTTGTGTGTCCATGGGGTGCCCCCTACCCCCGTATATAAAGGAGTGGAGGAGGGGAGGGCCGGCCCTCTTCTATGGCGCGCCCTAGGGGAGTCCTACTCCCACCGGGAGTAGGATTCCCCCTTTCCTAGTCCAACTAGGAGTCCTTGCATGTTTTAGGAGTAGGAGACAAGGAAGGGGAAGAGAGAAGGGAAGGAAGGAGGGGGTGCGGCCCCTCCCCCTAGTCCAATTCGGACTAGGCCATGGGGGGGCGCGCGGCCTGCCCTAGGCAGCCCCTCTCTCTTTCCCGTATGGCCCAATAAGGCCCAATACTTCTCCCCGGCGAATTCCCGTAACTCTCCAGTACTCCGATAAATACCCGAATCACTCGGAACCTTTCCGAACTCCGAATATAGTCGTCCAATATATCGATCTTTACGTCTCGACCATTTCGAGACTCCTCGTCATGTCCCCGATCTCATCCGGGACTCCAAACTCCTTCGGTACATCAAAACTCATAAACTCATAATATAACTGTCATCGAAACCTTAAGCGTGCGGACCCTACGGTTCGAGAACAATGTAGACATGACCGAGACACGTCTCCGGTCAATAACCAATAGCGGGACCTGGATGCCCATATTGGTTCCTACATATTCTACGAAGATCTTTATCGGTCAGACCGCATAACAACATACGTTGTTCCTTTGTCATCGGTATGTTACTTGCCCGAGATTCGATCGTCGGTATCCAATACCTAGTTCAATCTCGTTACCGGCAAGTCTCTTTACTCGTTCCGTAATACATCATCTCGCAACTAACTCATTAGTTGCAATGCTTGCAAGGCTTAAGTGATGTGCATTACCGAGAGGGCCCAGAGATACCTCTCTGACATTCGGAGTGACAAATCCTAATCTCGAAATACGCCAACCCAACAAGTACCTTTGGAGACACCTGTAGAGCACCTTTATAATCACCCAGTTACGTTGTGACGTTTGGTAGCACACAAAGTGTTCCTCCGGTAAACGGGAGTTGCATAATCTCATAGTCATAGGAACATGTATAAGTCATGAAGAAAGCAATAGCAACATACTAAACGATCGGGTGCTAAGCTAACGGAATGGGTCATGTCAATCAGATCATTCAACTAATGATGTGATCTCGTTAATCAAATAACAACTCTTTGTCCATGGTTAGGAAACATAACCATCTTTGATTAACAAGCTAGTCAAGTAGAGGCATACTAGTGACATTCTGTTTGTCTATATATTCACACATGTATTATGTTTCCGGTTAATACAATTCTAGCATGAATAATAAACATTTATCATGATATAAGGAAATAAATAATAACTTTATTATTACCTCTAGGGCATATTTCCTTCAGCATCATCAAGAGCCTTGGCTGCATCCTAGTCAGCCTGAGAAGCATCAGCAGCAAGAACCGGCGGCATCGGTGGGGTAGGAGCCACGGGAGCGACATGGCAGGGCGGACAGGGGACCTCGCCAGAGAACACCCCATAGAAGAAGACCACGCATATGGATGCGCATGAAGCCCACAAACTCAACATAGTTGGTGCCATCAAAGATCACTGAGCATTGACGAACAACCACATAGACTGAAGAGGACATACTGAGATCTGTCTCTCTGTCTCTTTTTTTGGTCAAACTGCAGAGGAGACCCGATCTAGATCGGGCCATAGCGCACCCGAGGCCAAAACGCAAGCGGCAATATGCGAGTGAATCGAGTGAGCTGGGGTGAGGCGAGTGTAGGGGCGGCAGCCCGCTCCTGGATGAGAGCGGGAGCGAGGCCAGTGCAGGGGTGGCAGCCCTCTCGTCCAGAAGGGCACGAGCAGAGGGAGCGGCTGTGGCAGGTCGTCGAGGCAAGGAGGAGCAGCAGCTGGGTGGATCCAGGCCGGCCGGCGGCGGATGTAGGCGCGGACGGCGGAGAGGGGCCCCGCGGATGATAGTGGAAGGCGAGGCCGAGCGGCGGCTAGGCAGGAGAGCCGGCGACAGAGGAAGGCGAGGTCCGGCCGGCGGCGAGTCCAGACGAGGTGAGGACGAGCAGGATAGGACCGGCGGCGAGTAGGTTTGGGCAGGAGGTGGTCAGAGCTAGGGACGGGGACTAGCAGCAACGGCGACGAAGGTGGAGCACGCACAGAGTTGTAGCGTGCGGGAGAGAGGTAAACTTGGCATCTGATAGCATGTTAGATAATGAGCAACTGATCTTTACTGAGGGCCAAAGTCCATTACATATACATGTATGGTATAGTGCAGGAACCCCCTTATACAATGGGGATATACATGTATGGTACAATGAGTGTGTCCACGTATCCTCGTAGACCGTAAGCGGAAGCTTTAGCACAATGCGGTTGATGTAGTCGTACGACTTCACGATCCGACCGATTAAGTACCGAACGCACGGCACCTCCGAGTTCAGCACACGTTCAGCTCGATGACATCCCTCGAACTCCGATCCAGCCGAGCTTTGAGGGAGAGTTCTGTCAGCACGACGACGTGGTGACGATGATGATGTTCTACCGCCGCAGGGCTTCGCCTAAGCACCGCTACGATATTATCGAGGTGGATTATGGTAGAGGGGGCACCGCACACGGCTAAGATATCTCAAGGATCAATTGTTGTGTCTAGAGGTGTCCCCCTGCCCCCGTATATAAAGGAGCAAGGGGGGAGGCGGCCGGCCTAGGAGGAGGGCGCGCCAAGGGGGGAGTCCTACTCCCACCGGGAGGACTCCTCCTTTCCTTGTTGGAGTGGAAGAAGGGAAGGGAGAAGGAGAAGGAAGGAAGGGGCGCTCCACTCCCTAGTCCAATTCGGACTAGTCCATGGGGAGGGGTGCGGCCACCCTTTGGGGTCTTTCTCTCCTTTCCCGTCTGGCCCATTAAGGCTCAATACGAATTCCCGTAACTCTCCGGTACTCCGAAAAATACCTGAATCACTCGGAACCTTTCCGATGTCCGAATTGTTAGGGAACTTAGTAATTTCAAAAAATTTCCTACGCACACGCAAGATCATGGTGATGGCATAGCAACGAGAGGGGAGAGTATTGTCCACGTACCCTCGTAGACCGTAAGCGGAAGCATTATGACAACGCGGTTGATGTAGTCGTACGTCTTCACGATCCGACCGATCCAAGTACCGAACGTACGGCACCTCCGAGTTCAGCACACGTTCAGCTCGATGACAATCCCCGGACACCGATCCAGCAAAGTGTCGGGGATGAGTTCTGTCAGCACGACGGCGTGGTGACGATGATGATGTTCTACCGGCGCAGGGCTTCGCTTAAACTCCGCGACGATATGACCGAGGTGGAATATGGTGGAGGGGGGCACCGCACACGGCTAAGGAACGATCTTGAAGATCAACTTGTGTGTTCTAGGGTGCCCCCCTGCCCCCGTATATAAAGGAGCAAGGGGGGGGGGGGGGGGGGTGCGGCCGGCCCTAGGAGGAGATGCGCCGGAGGAGTCCTACTTCCACCGGGAGTAGGACTCCCCCTTTCCCTAGTTGGATTAGGACTTGGGGGGAAGGAGGAGAGGGGGGAAAGGAAAGGGGGGGCGCTGCCACCCCTCCTTGTCCTATTCGGACTGGGGGGGGGGGGGAGGGGCGCTCGGCTGCCCCTAGGCCTCCTCTCCTCTTCCTCCACTAGGCCCAATAAGGCCCATTAGTTCACCGGGGGGTTCCGGTAACCTCCCGGTACTCCGGTAAAATGCCGATTTCACCCGGAACACTTCCGATGTCCAAACATAGGCTTCCAATATATCAATCTTTATGTCTCAACCATTTCGAGACTGCTCGTCATGTTCGTGATCACATCCGGGACTCCGAACAAACTTCGGTACATCAAAACTTATAAACTCATAATAAAACTATCATCGTAACGTTAAGCGTGCGGACCCTACGGGTTCGAGAACTATGTAGACATGACCTAGAACTATTCTCGGTCAATAACCAATAGCGGAACCTGGATGCCCATATTGGCTCCTACATATTCTACAAAGATCTTTATCGGTCAAACTGCATAACAACATACGTTGTTCCCTTTGTCATCGATATGTTACTTGCCCGAGATTCGATCGTCGGTATCCAATACCTAGTTCAATCTCGTTACCGGCAAGTCTCTTTACTCGTTACGTAATGCATCATTCCGTAACTAACGCATTAGCTACATTGCTTGCAAGGCTTATAGTGATGTGCATTACCGAGAGGGCCCAGAGATACCTCTCCGACAATCAGAGTGACAAAACCTAATCTCGAAATACGCCAACCCAACATGTACCTTTGGAGACACCTGTAGTACTCCTTTATAATCACCCTGTTACGTTGTGACGTTTGGTAGCACCCAAAGTGTTCCTCCAGTAAACGGGAGTTGTATAATCTCATAGTTACGGGAACATGTATAAGTCATGAAGAAAGCAATAGCAATATACTAAACGATCAAGTGCTAGGCTAACGGAATGGGTCATGTCACTCACATCATTCTCCTAATGATGTGATCCCATTAATCAAATAACAACACATGTCTATGGTTAGGAAACATAACCATCTTTGATTAATGAGCTAGTCAAGTAGAGGCATACTAGTGACTATATGTTTGTCTATGTATTCACACATGTATCATGTTTCCGGTTAATACAATTCTAGCATGAATAATAAACATTTATCATGATATGAGGAAATAAATAATAACTTTATTATTGCCTCTAGGGCATATTTCCTTCAGTCTCCCACTTGCACTAGAGTCAATAATCTAGATTACACAGTAATGATTCTAACACCCATGGAGTCTTGGTGCTGATCATGTTTTGCTCGTGAGAGAGGCTTAGTCAACGGGTCTGCAACATTCAGATCCGTATGTATCTTGCAAATCTCTATGTCTCCCACTTGGACTTGGTCCTGAATGGAATTGAAGCGTCTCTTGATGTGCTTGGTCCTGTTGTGAAATCTGGATTCCTTTGCCAAGGCAATTGCACCAGTATTGTCACAGAAGATCTTCATTGGTCCCGATGCACTAGGTATGACACCTAGATCGGAAATGAACTCCTTCATCCAGACTCCTTCATTTGCTGCTTCCGAAGCAGCTATCTACTCTGCTTCACATGTAGATCCCGCCACGACGCTTTTTTTAGAACTGCACCAACTTACAGCTCCACCGTTTAATAAAAACACGTATCCAGTTTGCGATTTAGAATCGTCCAGATCAGTGTCAAAGCTTGCATCGACGTAACCATTTACGACTAGCTCTTTGTCACCTCCATATACGAGAAACATATCCTTAGTCCTTTTCAGGTATTTCAGGATGTTCTTGACCGCTGTTCAGTGATCCACTCCTGGATTACTTTGGTACCTTCCTGCCAAGCTTATTGCTAAGCACACGTCAGGTCTGGTACACAGCATTGCATACATGATAGAGCCTATGGCTGAAGCATAGGGAACATCTTTTATTTTCTCTCTATCTTCTGCTGTGGTCGGGCATTGAGTCTGACTCAACTTCACACCTTGTAGTACGGGCAAGAACCCTTTCTTTGCCTGATCCATTTTGAACTTTTTCAAAACTTTATCAAGGTATGTGCTTTGTGAAAGTCCTATTAAGCGTCTTGATCTATCTCTATAAATCTTGATGCCCAATATGTAAGCAGCTTCACCGAGGTCTTTCATAGAAAAACTTTTATTCAAGTATTCCTTTATGCTATCCAGAAATTCTATATCATTTCCAATTAATAATATGTCATCTACATATAATATCAGAAATGCTACAGAGCTCCCACTCACTTTCTTGTAAATACAGGCTTCTCCAAAAGTCTGTATAAAACCATATGCTTTGATCACACTATCAAAGCGTTTATACCAACTCCGAGATGCTTGCACCAGTCCATAAATGGATCGCTGGAGCTTGCACACTTTCTTAGCACCTTTTGGATCAACAAAACCTTCTGGTTGCATCATATACAACTCTTCTTCCAGAAATCCATTCAAGAATGCAGTTTTGACATCCATTTGCCAAATTTCATCATCATAAAATGCAACAATTGCTAACATGATTCGGACAGACTTAAGCATCGCTACGGGTGAGAAAGTCTCATCGTAGTCAACCCGTTGAGCTTGTCGAAAACCTTTTGCAACAAGTCGAGCTTTATAGACAGTTACATTACCATCATCATCAGTCTTCTTCTTAAAGATCCATTTATTCTCAATGGCTTGCCGATCATCGGGCAAGTCAACCAAAGTCCATAATTTGTTCTCATACATGGATCCCATCTCAGATTTCATAGCCTCTAGCCATTTTGCGGAATCTGGGCTCATCATCGCTTCCTCATAGTTCGTGGTTCATCATGGTCAAGTAACATGACTTCCAGAATAGGATTACCGTACCACTCTGGTGCGGATCTTACTCTGGTAGACCTACGAAGTTCAGTAGAAACTTGATCTGAAGTTTCATGATCAATATCATTAGCTTCTTCCCTAATTGGTGTAGTTGTCACAGGAACCGGTTCTTGTGATGAACTACTTTCCAATAAGGGAGAAGGTACAGTTACCTCATCAAGTTCTACTTTCCTCCCACTCACTTCTTTCGAGAGAAACTCCTTCTCTAGAAAGGATCCGAATTTAGCAACGAAAATCTTGCCCTCAGATCTGTGATAGAAGGTGTACCCAACAGTCTCTTTTGGGTATCCTATGAAGACACATTTCTCCGATTTGGGTTCGAGTTTATCTGGTTGAAGTTTCTTCGCATAAGCATCGCAGCCCCAAACTTTAAGAAACGACAACTTTGGTTTCTTGCCAAACCATAGTTCATGAGGCGTCATCTCAACGGATTTTGATGGTGCCCTATTTAACGTGAATGCGGCCGTCTCTAAAGCATAACCCCAAAACGATAGCGGTAAATCAGTAAGAGACATCATAGATCGCACCATATCTAGTAAAGTACGATTACGACGTTCGGACACACCATTTCGTTGTGGTGTTCCGGGTGGCGTGAGTTGCGAAACTATTTCGCATTGTTTCAAATGTAAACCAAACTCGTAACTCAAATATTCTCCTCTACGATCAGATCGTAGAAACTTTATTTTCTTGTTACGATGATTTTCCACTTCACTCTGAAATTCTTTGAACTTTTCAAATGTTTCAGACTTGTGTTTCATTAAGTAGATATACCCATATCTGCTTAAATCGTCTATGAAGGTGAGAAAATAACGATACCCGCTGCGAGCCTCAACATTCATTGGACCACAAACATCAGTATGTATGATTTCCAACAAATCAGTTGCTCGCTCCATAGTTCCGGAGAACGGCGTTTTAGTCATCTTGCCCATGAGGCACGGTTCGCAAGTACCAAGTGATTCATAATCAAGTGATTCCAAATGCCCATCAGTATGGAGTTTCTTCATGCGCTTTATACCGATATGACCTAAACGGCAGTGCCACAAATAAGTCGCACTATGAATATGTGTATCACTACTATCGTGATTCAATAAAAATAGACCACTCTTCAAGGGTGCATGACCATAAAAGATATTACTCATATAAATAGAACAACCATTATTCTCTGACTTAAGTGAATAACCGTCTCGCATCAAACAAGATCCAGACATAATGTTCATGCTCAACGCTGGCACCAAATAATAATTATTTAGGTCTAAAACTAATCCCGATGGTAGATGTAGAGGTAGCGTGTCGACCGCGATCACATCGACTTTGGAACCATTTCCCACGCACATCGTCACCTCGTCCTTAGCCTATCTTCGCTTAATCCGTAGTCCCTGTTTCGAGTTGCAAATATTAGCAACAGAACCAGTATCAAATACCCAGGTACTACTGCGAGCATTAGTAAGGTACACAGCAATAACATGTATATCACATATACCTTTGTTCACTTTGCCATCCTTCTTATCCACCAAATACTTGGGGCAGTTCCGCTTCCAGTGTCCAGTCTGCTTGCAGTAGAAGCACTCAGTTTCAGGCTTAGGTCCAGACTTGGGTTTCTTCTCTTGAGCAGCAACTTGTTTGCTGTTCTTCTTGAAGTTCCCCTTCTTGTTCCCTTTGCCCTTTTTCTTGAAACTGGTTGTCTTGTTGACCATCAACACTTGATGCTCCTTCTTGATTTCTAGCTCCGCGGCTTTTAGCATTCCGAAGAGCTCAGGAATAGTCTTGTCCATCCCTTGCATATTATAGTTCATCACGAAGCTCTTGTAGCTTGGTGGCAGTGATTGAAGAATTCTGTCAATGACACTATCATCAGGAAGATTAACTCCCAGTTGAATCAAGTGATTATTATACCCAGACATTTTGAGTATGTGTTCACTGACAGAACTATTCTCCTCCATCTTGCAGCTATAGAACTTATTGGAGACTTCATATCTCTCAATCCGGGCATTTGCTTGAAATATTAACTTCAACTCCTGGAACATCTCATATGCTCCATGACGTTCAAAACGTCGTTGAAGACCCGGTTCTAAGCCGTAAAGCATGGCACACTGAATTATCGAGTAGTCATCAGCTTTGCTCTGCCAGACGTTCTTAACGTCGTCAGTTGCATCAGCAGCAGGCCTGGCACCCAGCGGTGCTTCCAGGACGTAATTCTTCTGTGCAACAATGAGGATAATCCTCAGGTTACGGACCCAGTCCGTGTAATTGCTACCATCATCTTTCAACTTTGCTTTCTCAAGGAACGCATTAAAATTCAACGGAACAACAACACAAGCCATCTATCTACAACAAACATAGACAAGCAAAATACTATCATGTACTAAGTTCATGATAAATTTAAGTTCAATTAATCATATTACTTAAGAACTCCCACTTAGATTGACGTCCCTCTAATCTTCTAAGTGATTACGTGATCCATATCAACTACACCATGTCCGATCGTCATGTGAGATGGAGTAGTTTCAACGGTGAACATCAATATGTTGATCATATCTACTATATGATTCACGCTCGACCTTTCGGTCTCCGTGTTCCGAGGCCATATCTGTTATATGCTAGGCTCGTCAAGTTTAACCTGAGTATTCCGCGTGTGCAACTGTTTTGCACCCGTTGTATTTGAACGTAGAGCCTATCACACCCGATCATCACGTGGTGTCTCAGCACGAAGAACTTTCGCAACGGTGCATACTCAGGGAGAACACTTCTTGATAATTTAAGTGAGAGATCATCTTAAAATGCTACCATCAATCAAAGCAAGATAAGATGCACAAAGGATAAACATCACATGCAATCAATATAAGTGATATGATATGGCCATCATCATCTTGTGCTTGTGATCTCCATCTTCAAAGCACCGTCGTGATCACCATCGTCACCGGCGCGACACCTTGATCTCCATCGTAGCATCGTTGTCGTTACGCCATCTATTGCTTCTACGACTATCGCTACCGCTTAGTGATAAAGTAAAGCAATTACAGGGCGTTTGCATTTCATACAATAAAGCGACAACCATATGGCTCCTGCCAGTTGCCGATAACTTCGGTTACATAACATGATCATCTCATACAATAAAATATAGCATCACGTCTTGACCATATCACATCACAACATGCCCTGCAAAAACAAGTTAGACGTCCTCTACTTTGTTGTTGCAAATTTTACGTGGCTGCTACGGGCTGAGCAAGAACCGTTCTTACCTACGCATCAAAAACCACAACGATAGTTCGTCAAGTTAGTGCTGTTTTAACCTTCGCAAGGACCGGGCGTAGCCACACTCGATTCAGCTAAAGTGAGAGAGACAGACACCCGCCAGTCACCTTTAAGCACGAGTGCTCGTAACGGTGAAACCAGTCTCGCGTAAGCGTACGCGTAATGTCGGTCCGGGCCGCTTCATCTCACAATACCGCTGAGCCAAAGTATGATATGCTGGTAAGCAGTATGACTTGTATCGCCCACAACTCACTTGTGTTCTACTCGTGCATATGACATCTACGCATAAAACCTGGCTCGGATGCCACTGTTAGGGAACGTAGTAATTTCAAAAAATTTCCTACGCACACGCAAGATCATGGTGATGGCATAGCAACGAGAGGGGAGAGTATTGTCCATGTACCCTCGTAGACCGTAAGCGGAAGCGTTATGCCAACACAGTTGATGTAGTCGTACGTCCACGATCCGGCCGATCCAAGTACCGAACGTACGGCACCTCCGAGTTCAGCACACGTTCAGCTCAATGACGATCCCCGGACTCCGATCCAGCAAAGTGTCGGGGATGAGTTCCGTCAGCATGACGGCGTGGTGACGATGATGACGTTCTACCGGCGCAGGGCTTCGCCTGAACTCCGCGATGATATGACCGAGGTGGAATATGGTGGAGGGGGGCACCGCACACGGCTAAGGAACGATCTTGAAGATCAACTTGTGTGTTCTAGGGTGCCCCCTGCCCCCGTATATAAAGGATCAAGGGGCGGGGGGGGGGGGGGGGTGCGGCCGGCCCTAGGAGGAGGCGCGCCGGAGGAGTCCTACTCCCATCGGGAGTAGGACTCCCCCGTTTCCCTAGTTGGATTAGGACTTGGGGGGAAGGAGGAGAGGGGGGAAAGGAAAGGGGGGGGCGCCGCCCCCTCCTTGTCCTATTCGGACTTGGGGGGGGGGGGGGGGGAGGGGCGCGCGGCTGCCCCTAGGCCTCCTTTCCTCTTCCTCCACTAGGCCCAATAAGGCCCATTAGTTCACCGGGGGGTTCCGGTAACCTCCCGGTACTCCGGTAAAATGCCGATTTCACCCGGAACACTTCCGATGTCCAAACATAGGCTTCCAATATATCAATCTTTATGTCTCAACCATTTCGAGACTCCTCGTCATGTTCGTGATCACATCCAGGACTCTGAACAAACTTCGGTACATCAAAACTTATAAACTCATAATAAAACTGTCATCGTAACGTTAAGCGTGCGGACCCTACGGGTTCGAGAACTATGTAGACATGACCTAGAACTATTCTCAGTCAATAACCAATAGCAGAACCTGGATGCCCATATTGGCTCCTACATAATCTACAAAGATCTTTATCGGTCAAACCGCATAACCACATACGTTGTTCCCTTTGTCATCGGTATGTTACTTGCCCGAGATTCGATCGTCGGTATACAATACCTAGTTCAATCTCGTTACCGGCAAGTCTCTTTACTTGTTACGTAATGCATCATTCCGTAACTAACTCATTAGCTACATTGCTTGCAAGGCTTATAGTGATGTGCATTACCGAGAGGGCCCAGAGATACCTCTCCGACAATCGGAGTGACAAAACCTAATCTCGAAATACGCCAACCCAACATGTACCTTTGGAGACACCTGTAGTACTCCTTTATAATCACCCAGTTACGTTGTGACGTTTGGTAGCACCCAAAGTGTTCCTCCAGTAAACGGGAGTTGCATAATCTCATAGTTACAGGAACATGTATAAGTCATGAAGAAAGCAATAGCAATATACTAAACGATCAAGTGCTAGGCTAACGGAATGGGTCATGTCAATCACATCATTCTCCTAATGATGTGATCCCATTAATCAAATGACAACACATGTCTATGGTTAGGAAACGTAACCATCTTTGATTAATGAGCTAGTCAAGTAGAGGCATACTAGTGACTATATGTTTGTCTATGCATTCACACATGTATCATGTTTCCGGTTAATACAATTCTAGCATGAATAATAAACATTTATCATGATATGAGGAAATAAATAATAACTTTATTATTGCCTCTAGGGCATATTTCCTTCACGAATATAGTTGTCTAATATATCGATCTTTATGTCTCGACCATTTCGAGACTCCTTGTCATGTCCCCGATCTCATCCGGGACTCCGAACTCCTTCGGTACATCAAAACACATAAACTCATAATATAACCGTCATCTAACTTTAAGCGTGCGGAACCTACGGGTTCGAGAACTATGTAGACATGACCGAGACACGTCTCTGGTCAATAACCAATAGCGGAACCTGGATGGTCATATTGGCTCCCACATATTCTACGAAGATCTTTATCGGTCAAACCGCATAACAACATACGTTATTCCCTTTGTCATCGGTATGTTACTTGCCCAAGATTCGATCGTCGGTATCTCAATACCTAGTTCAATCTCATTACTGGCAAGTCTCTTTACTCGTTATGTAATGCATCATCCCGCAACTAACTCATTAGCTACATTGCTTGCAAGGCTTATAGTGATGTGCATTACCGAGAGGGCCCAGAGATACCTCTTCGACAATCGGAGTGACAAATCCTAATCTCGAAATACGCCAACTCAACATGTATCTTCGGATACACCTGTAGAGCTCCTTTATAATCACCCAGTTACGGTGTGACGTTTGGCAGCACACAAAGTGTTCCTCCGATAGATGGGAGTTGCATAATCTCATAGTCATAGGAACATGTATAGTCATGAAGAAAGCAATAGCAACATACTAAACGATCAAGTGCTAAGCTAACGGAATGGGTCAAGTCAATCACATCATTCTCTAATGATGTGATCCCGTTAATCAAATGACAACTCATGTCTATGGTTAGGAAACTTAACCATCTTTGATTAATGAGCTAGTCAAGTAGAGGCATACTAGTGACACTATGTTTGTCTATGTATTCACACATGTACTAAGTTTTCTGTTAATACAATTCTAGCATGAATAATAAACATTTATCATGAAATAAGGAAATGAATAATAACTTTATTATTGCCTCTAGGGCATATTTACTTCAGTCTCCCACTTGCACTAGAGTCAATAATCGAGTTCACATCACCATATGATTTAACACCAATATTCACATCTGTATGTGATTAACACCCATAGTTCACATCGTCATGTGACCAACACCCAAAGGGTTTACTAGAGTCAATAATCTAGTTCACATCACTATGTGATTAACACCCAAAGAGTACTAAGGTATGATCATGTTTTGCTCGTGAGAGAAGTTTAGTCAATGGGTCTGTCACATTTAGAGCTGTATGTATTTTGCAAATATTCTATGTCTACAATGCTCTGCACGGAGCTACTCTAGCTAATTGCTTCCACATTCCGTATGTATCCAGATTGAGACTTAGAGTCATCTGGATTTGTGTAAAAGTTTGCACCGATGTAACTCTTTACGACGGGCTCTTTTATCACCTCCATAATCGAGAAATATTTCCTTAGTCCTCACTAAGGATATTCTTGACCGCTATCCAGTGATGTACTCTTAGATTAAAATTGTACTCCCTTGCCAAACTCAGAGCAAGGTATACAATAGGTCTGGTACACAGCATAGCATAGTCCCGATTGTTGACCGCCGGGGGGGGGGGGGCGCCGGCGCCCTAGAGATTTAATCTCAAGGGGGGGGGCAAGGGGGGAACTTGCCCCCCAAGCCAAGTGGGGCGCCACCACCCCTAGGGTTTCCAACCCTAGGTGCAGGGGGAGGCCCAAGGGGGGCGCACCAGCCCACCAGGGGCTGGTTCCCTTCCCTCTTCAGCCCACGGGGCCCTCCGGGATAGGTGGCCCCACCCGGTGGACCCCCAGGACCCTTCCGGTGGTCCCGGTACAATACCGGTGACCCCCGAAACTTTCCCGGTGGCCGAAATTGGACTTCCTATATGCAATTCTTCACCTCCGGACCATTCCGGAACTCCTCGTGACGCCCGGAATCTCATCCGGGACTCCAATCAACTTTCGGGTTACCGCATACTAATATCTCTACAACCCTAGCGTCACCGAACCTTAAGTGTGTAGACCCTACGGGTTCGGGAGACATACAGACATGACCGAGACGACTCTCCGGTCAATAACCAACAACGGGATCTGGATACCCATGTTGGCTCCCACATGCTCCTCGATGATCTCATCGGATGAACCACGATGTCGAGGATTCAAGTAATCCCGTATACAATTCCCTTTGTCAATCGGTACGTTACTTGTTCGAGATTCGATCGTCGGTATCCCAATACCTCGTTCAATCTCGTTACCGGCAAGTCACTTTACTCGTACCATAATGCATGATCCTGTGACCAAACACTTGGTCACATTGAGCTCATTATGATGATGCATTACTGAGTGGGCCCAGAGATACCTCTCCGTCATACGGAGTGACAAATCCCAGTCTCGATCCGTGTCAACCCAACAGATACTTTCGGGAATACATGTAGTATACCTTTATAGTCACCCAGTTACGTTGTGATGTTTGGTACACCCATAGCACTCTTACGGCATCCGGGAGTTACATGATCTCATGGTCTAAGGAAATGATACTTGACATTGGAAAAGCTCTAGCAAACAAACTACACGATCTTGTGCTATGCTTAGCATTGGGTCTTGTCCATCACATCATTCTCCTAATGATGTGATCCCGTTATCAATGACATCCAATGTCCATAGTCAGGAAACCATGACTATTTGTTGATCAACGAGCTAGTCAACTAGAGGCTCACTAGGGACATGTTATGGTCTATGTATTCACACATGTATTATGATAACCGGATAACACAATTATAGCATGAATAATAGACAATTATCATGAACAAGAAAATATAATAATAATCATTTTATTATTGCCTCTAGGGCATATTTCCAACAAACTCTTCATTAATAAATCCATTAAGGAATGCAGTTTTGACATCCATTTGCCAGATTTCATAAAATGTGGCAATTGCTAACATGATTCGGACAGACTTTTAAGCATCGATACAAGTGAGAAAATCTCATTGTATTCAACACCTTGAACTTGTCGAAAAACTTTTGCGACAAGTCGAGCTTTGTAGATAGTAACACTACAATCAACATTTGTCTTCCTCTTGAAGATCCATTTATTTTCTATGGCTTGCCGATCATCGGGCAAGTCAATCAAAGTCCACACTTTGTTCTCATACATGGATCCCATCTCAGATTTCATGGCCCCAAGCCATTTCGCGGAATCTAGGCTCATCATCGCTTCCTCATAGTTCGTATGTTCATCATGGTCTAGTAACATGACTTCCAGAATAGAATTACCGTACCACTCTGGTGCGGATCTCACTCTGGTTGACCTACGAGGTTTGGTAGTAACTTGATCTGAAGATTCATGATCAATATCAGTAGCTTCCTCACTAATTGGTGTAGGTGTCACAGAAACAGATTTCTGTGATGAACTACTTTCTAATAAGGGAGCAGGTACAATTACCTCATCAAGTTCTACTTTCCTCCTACTCACTTCTTTCGAGAGAAACTCCTTCTCTAGAAAGGATCCATTCTTAGCAACGAATGTTTTGCCTTCGGATCTGTGATAGAAGGTGTACCCAACAGTTTCCTTTGGGTATTCTATGAAGACGCACTTCTCCGATTTGGGTTCGAGCTTATCAGGTTGAAACCTATAAGCATCGCAACTCCAAACTTTAAGAAACGACAACTTAGGTTTATTTCTAAACCATAGTTCATTCGGTGTCGTCTGAACGGATTTAGATGGTGCCCTATTTAAAGTGAACGTAGCTGTCTCTAATGCATAACCCCAAAACGATAGTGGTAAATCGGTAAGATACATCATAGATCGCACCATATCCAATAAAGTGTGATTACGATGTTCGGACACACCATTACGCTGTGGCGTTCCATGTGGCGTGAGCTGTGAAACTATTCCACATTGTTTTAACTGAAGGCCAAACTCGTAACTCAAATATTCATCTCCATGATCACATCGCAGAAACTTTATTTTCTTGTTACAATGATTTTCCATTTCACTCTGAAATTCTTTGAACCTTTCAACTGTTTCAGACTTATGTTTCATCAAGTAGATATACCCATATCTTCTCAAATCATCTGTGAAGGTCATAAAATAACGATACCCGCCACGAGCCTTAATACTCATTGGTCTGCACACATCAGTATGTATTATTTCCAACAAGTTTGTTGCTCGTTCCATTGTTTCGAAGAACGGAGTTTTAGTCATCTTGCTCAAAAGGCACGATTCGCAAGCATCAAATGATTCATAACCAAGTGATTCCGAAAATCCATCTTTATGGAGTTTCTTCATGCGCTTTACACCGATATGACCCAAACGGTAGTGCCACAAACAAGTTGCACTATCATTATTAACTTTGCATCTTTTGGCATCAATATTATGAATATGTGTATCACTACGATCGAGACCCAAAAAACTATTTTCATTGGGTGTATGACCATTGAAGGTTTTATTCATGTAAACAGAACAACAATTATTCTCTGATTTTAAATGAATAACCGTATTGCAATAAACATGTTCAAATCATATTCATGCTCAACGCAAACGCCAAATAACATTTATTTAGGTTTAACACTAATCCTGAAAGTATAGGGAGTGTGTGATGATGATCATATCAATCTTGGAACTACTTCCAACACTCATCGTCACTTCCCCTTCAACTAGTCTCTGTAACTCCTGTTTCGAGTTACTAATCTTAGCAACCAAACAAGTATCAAATACTCAGGGGCTACTATAAACACTAGTAGGGAACACATCAATAACCTGTATATCAAATACACCCTTGTTCACTTTGCCATCCTTCTTATCCACCAAATATTCAGGGCATTTCCGCTTCCAGTGACCATTTCCTTTGCAGTGTAAGCACTCAGTTTCAAGCTCTGGTCCAGCTTTGGGCTTCTTCGTGGGAGTGACAACTTGCTTGTCATTCTACTTGAAGTTCCCTTTCTTTTCCTTTGCCCTTTTCTTGAAATTAGTGGTCTTGTCAATCATCAACACTTGATGCTCTTTTCTTGATTTCTACCTTCGTCTATTTCAGCATCACGAAGAGCTCGGGAATCGTTTTTGTCATCCCTTGCATACTATAGTTTATCACGAAGTTCTAGTAACTTGGTGATGGTGACTAGAGAATTATGTCAATCACTATCTAATCTGGAAGATTAACTCCCACTTGATTCAAGCGATTGTAGTACCCAGACAATCTGAGCACATGCTCACTAGTTGAGCAATTCTCCTCCATATTTTAGCTATAGAACTTGTTGGAGACTTCATATCTCTCAACTCGAGTATTTGCTTGAAATATTAACTTCAACTCTTGGAACATCTCATATGGCCCATGACGTTCAAAACGTCTTTGAAGTCCCAATTCTAAGCCGTTAAGCATGGTGTACTAAACTATCTAGTAGTCATCATATTGAGCTAGACAAACGTTCATAATGTGTGCATCTACTCCTGCAATAGGTCCGTCACCTAGCGGTGCATCAAGGACATAATTCTTCTGTGCAGCGATGAGGACAATCCTCAGATCACGGATCCAATCCGCATCATTGCTACTAACATCTTTCAACATAATTTTACTTTAGGAACATATCAAAATAAACATAGGGAAACAACAACGTGAGCTATTGATCTACAACATAATTTGCAAAATACTATCAGGACTAAGTTCATGATAAATTAAAGTTCAATTAATCATATTACTTAAGAACTCCCACTTAGATAGACATCCCTCTAATCATCTAAGTGATCACGTGATCCAAATCAACTAAACCATGTCCGATCATCACATGAGATGGAGTAGTTTTCAATGGTGAACATCACTATGTTGATCATGTCTACTTTCGGTCTCAGTGTTCCGAGGCCATATCTGTATATGCTAGGCTCGTCAAGTTTAACCTGAGTATTCCGCGTGTGCAACTGTTTTGCACCTGTTGTATTTGAACGTAGAGCCTATCACACCCGATCATCACGTGGTGTCTCAGCACGAAGAACTTTCGCAACGGTGCATACTCAGGGAGAACACTTATACCTTGAAATTTAGTGAGAGATCATCTTATAATGCTACCGTCAATCAAAGCAAAATAAGATGCATAAAGGAAACATCACATGCAATCAATATAAAGGAAACATCTTCATCTTGTGCTTGTGATCTCCATCTCCGAAGCACCGTCATGATCTACATCGTCACCGGCGCGACACCTTGATCTCCATCGTAGCATCGTTGTTGTTTCGCCACCTATTGCTTCTACGACTATTGCTACCGCTTAGTGATAAAGTAAAGCAATTACATGGCGATTGCATTGCATACAACAAAGCGACAACCATATGGCTCCTTCCAGTTGCCGATAACTCGGTTACAAAACATGATCATCTCATACAATAAAATATAGCATCATGCCTTAACCATATCACATCACAACATGCCCTGCAAAAACAAGTTATACGTCCTCTACTTTGTTGTTGCAAGTTTTACGTGGCTGCTACGGCTGAGCAAGAACCATTCTTACCTACGCATCAAAACCACAATGATAGTTCGTCAAGTTAGTGCTGTTTTAACCTTCTCAAGGACCGGGCGTAGCCACACTTGGTTCAACTAAACTTGGAGAAACTGACACCCGCTAGTCACCTGTGTGCAAAGCACGGCAGTAAAAACAGTCTCACGTAAGCGTACGCGTAATGTCGGTCCGGGCCGCTTCATCCAACAATACCGCCGAAACAAAGTATGACATGCTGGTAAGCAGTATGATTTGTATCGCCCACAACTCACTTGTGTTCTACTCGTGCATATAACATCTACGCATAAAACCAGGCTCAGATGCCACTGTTGGGGAACGTAGTAATTTCAAAAAAATTCCTACGCACACGCAAGAACATGGTGATGCATAACAACGAGAGGGGAGAGTGTGTCCACGTACCCTCTTAGACCGTAAGCGGAAACATTAGCACATCGCGGTTGATGTAGTCGTACGTTTTCACGATCTAACCGATCAAGTACCGAAGGCACGACACCTCTGAGTTCAGCACACGTTCAGCTCGATGACGTCCCTCGAACTACGATCCAGCCGAGCTTTGAGGGAGAGTTCCGTCAGCACGATGGTGTGGTGACGATGATGATGTTCTACCGACACAGGGCTTCGCCTAAGCACCGCTACGATATTATCGAGGTGGGTTATGTTGGAGGGGGGCACCGCACACGGCTAAGAGATCTCAAGGATCAATTGTTGTGTCTAGAGGTGCCCCCCACCCCCGTATATAAAGGAGCAATGGGGGAGGCGGCTCGCCTAGGAGGAGGGCGCAACAAGGGGGGAGTCCTACTCCCACCGGGAGTAGGACTCCTCTTTTCCTTGTTGGAGTGGAAGAAGGGAAGGGAGAAGGAGAAGGAAGGAAGGGGCGCCCCCCTCCCTAGTCCAATTTGGACTAGTCCATGGGCAGGGGTGCGGCCACCCTTTGGGGTCTTTCTCTCCTTTCCCGTATGGCCCATTAAGGCCCAATATGAATTCCCGTAACTCTCCGGTACTCCGAAAAATACCCGAATCACTCGAAACCTTTCCGATGTCCGAATATAGTCGTCCAATATATCGATCTTTACGTCTCGACCATTTCGAGACTCCTCGTCATGTCCCCGATCTCATCCAGGACTCAAAACTCCTTCGGTACATCAAAACACATAAACTCATAATATAACCGTCATCTAACTTTAAGCGTGCGGACCCTACGGGTTCGAGAACTATGTAGACATGACCGAGACACGTCTCCGGTCAATAACCAAAAGCGGAACCTGGATGGTCATATTGGCTCCCACATATTCTATGAAGATCTTTATCGGTCAAACCGCATAACAACATAAGTTGTTCCCTTTGTCATTGGTAGGTTACTTGCCCGAGATTCGATCCTCGGTATCTTAATACCTAGTTCAATCTCGTTACCGGCAAGTCTCTTTACTCGTTATGTAATGCATCATCAAGCAACTAACTCATTAGCTATATTGCTTGCAAGGCTTATAGTGATGTGCATTATCGATAGGGCCCATAGATACCTCTCCGACAATGGGAGTGACAAATCCTAATCTCGAAATACGCCAACTCAACATGTACCTTCGGAGACACCTGTAGAGCTCCTTTATAATCACCCAGTCACGTTGTGACGTTTGGTAGCACACAAAGTGTTCCTTCGGTAAATGGGAGTTGCATAATCTCATAGTCATAGGAACATATATAAGTCATGAAGAAAGCAATAGCAACATACTAAACGATCAAGTGCTAAGCTAACGGAATGAGTCAAGTCAATCACATCATTCTCTAATGATGTGATCCCGTTAATCAAATGACAACTCATGTCTATGGTTAGGAAACTTAACCATCTTTGATTAACGAGCTAGTCAAGTAGAGGCATACTAGTGACACTATTTTTGTCTATGTATTCACACATGTACTAAGTTTCCGGTTACAATTCTAGCATGAATAATAAACATTTATCATGAAATAAGGAAATAAATAATAACTTTATTATTGCCTCTAGGGCATATTTCCTTCACTTTGGTCTTAGAATAGTGCAATAAGAACTGCTGGTTGCAGTTTTTACTCTGTTTAACTATGAATCCTATTTCTTCTCTTGTAGGCTTGCATGATGGAGGCTCCACAATATAGACCTTGGTCAGATCTTCCGCCAGAACTCTTGGGACTTGTCCTCAAGCGCCTCCCCTCCCTAGCTAATCGTGTTCATCTGAGAGCAGTCTGTCACCCATGGCGCTCTAACAGCCTACTGCAACCATTTCTCCTCCCATTCCCATGGCACACCCTCCCTGATGGCACCTTCTTCAGCATCTCAGGAGGTGAGGTTCACCAGATGTGTGTACCAGATGGTGCTTGTTGCCATAGCTCCATTGACAACTGGTTATTCCTCATGAGCAGTGACGACGCATGCGCATTGATGAACCCTTTCTCTAAGACCACATTGGAGCTTCCTAATCCGCTCTCATTTTGGCAGCGTATACATGGTGAATATGATCCTAAGCAACTTTTGTACAAGTTGGTGGTACCCTCACCCCTGGACATATCTGAAGGAAATATGCCCTAGAGGCAATAATAAAGTTATTATTTATTTCCTCATATCATGATAAATGTTTATTATTCATGCTAGAATTGTATTAACCGGAAACATGATACATGTGTGAATACATAGACAAACATAGTGTCACTAGTATGCCTCTACTTGAACTAGCTCATTGATCAAAGATGGTTATGTTTCCTGACCATAGGCATGTGTTGTCATTCGATTAATGGGATCACATCATTAGGAGAATGATGTGATTGACTTGACCCATTCCGTTAGCTTAGCACTTGATCGTTTAGTATGTTGCTATTGCTTTCTTCATGACTTATACAAAGTTCCTTTAACTATGAGATTATGCAACTCCCGTTTATCGGAGGAACACTTTGTGTGCTACCAAACGTCACAACGTAACTGGGTGATTATAAAGGTGCTCTAGAGGTCTCTCCTGTCGGGGAACGTAGTAATTTCAAAAAAATTCCTATGCACACGCAAGATCATGGTGATGGCATAGCAACGAGAGGAGAGAGTATTGTCCACGTACCCTCGTAGACCGTAAGCGGAAGCGTTATGACAACGTGGTTGATGTAGTCGTACGTCTTCACGATCCGACCGATCCAAGTACCGAACGTACGACACCTCCGAGTTCAGCACACGTTCAGCTCGATGACGATGCCCGGACTCCGATCTAGCAAAGTGTCGGGGATGAGTTCCGTCAGCACGACGGCGTGGTGACGATGATGATGTTCTATCGACGCAGGGCTTCGCCTAAGCACTGCAACGATATGACCGAGGTGGAATATGATGGAGGGAGGCACCACACATGGCTAAGGAACGATCACGAAGATCAACTTGTGTGTCACGGGGTGCCCCCCTGCCCCCGTATATAAAGGAGCAAAGGGGGAGGAGGCCTGCCCTAGGAGGGGGCGCGCCAAGTGTGGAGTCCTACTAGGACTCCCTAGTCCTAGTAGGATTCCACCTCCCTTGTTGGAGTAGGAGAAGGGGAAAGAGGGGGAGAGGAAGAAGGAAAGGGGGGCTGTGCCCCTTGCCCAATTCGGACCAGAGGGGGGGCGCAGGCCTCCTTCCTTTTGGCCTCTCTCTTCTATTCCCGTATGGCCCAATAAGGCCCATATACTCCCCGGCGAATTCCCGTAACTCTCCGGTACTCCGAAAAATACCCGAATCACTCGGAACCTTTCCGAACTCTGAATATAGTCGTCCAATATATCAATCTTTACGTTTCGACCATTTCGAGACTCCTCGTCATGTCCCCGATCTCATCCCGGACTCCGAACTCCTTCGGTACATCAAAACTCATAAACTCATAATAAAACTGTCATCGTAACGTTAAGCGTGCGGACCCTACGGGTTCGAGAACTATGTAGACATGACCTAGAACTGTTTCCGGTCAATAACCAATAGTGGAACCTAGATGTTCATATTGTCTCCTACATATTCTACGAAGATCTTTATCGGTCAAACCGCATAACAACATACATTGTTCCCTTTGTCATCGGTATGTTACTCGCCCGAGATTCGATCGTCGGTATCCAATACCTAGTTCAATCTCGTTACCGGCAAGTCTCTTTACTCGTTCCATAATACATCATCCCGTAACTAACTCATTAGTTACAATGCTTGCAAGGCTTAAGTGATGTGTATTACCGAGAGGGCCCAGAGATACCTCTCCGACAATCGGAGTGACAAAACCTAATCTCGAATTACGCCAAGTCAACATGTTCCTTTGGAGACACCTGTAGAGCACCTTTATAATCACCCAGTTACGTTGTGACGTTTTGTAGCACACAAAGTGTTCCTCCGGTAAACGGGAGTTGCATAATCTCATAGTTGTAGGAACTTTGTATAAGTCATGAAGAAAGCAATAGCAACATACTAAACGATCAAGTGCTAGGCTAACAGAATGGGTCAAGTCAATCACATCATTCTCCTAATGATGTGATCCCGTTAATCAAATGACAACACATGTCTATGGTTAGGAAACATAACCATCTTTGATTAATGAGCTAGTCAAGTAGAGGCATACTAGTGACGTTATGTTTGTCTATGTATTCACACATGTATCATGTTTCCGGTTAATACAATTCTAGCATGTATAATAAACATTTATCATGAAATAAGGAAATAAATAATAACTTTATTATTGCCTCTAGGGCATATTTCCTTCAGTCTCCCACTTGCACTAGAGTCAATAATCTAGTTCACATCGCCATGTGATTTAATACCAATATTCATATCTGTATATGATTTAACACCCATAGTTCACCTCTTCATGTGACCAACACCCAAAGGGTTTACTAGAGTCAATAATCTAGTTCACATCGCTATGTGATTACCACCCAAAGAGTACTAAGGTATGATCATGTTTTGCTCGTGAGAAAAGTTTAGTCAACGGGTCTGTCACATTCAGAGCCGTACGTATTTTGCAAATATTCTATGTCTACAATGCTCTGCATGGAGCTACTCTAGCTAATTGTTCCCACTTTCAATATATATCCAGACTGAGACTTAGAGTCATCTGGATTGGTGTAAAAGCTTGCACCGATGTAACTCTTTACGACGGGCTCTTTTATCACCTCCATAATCGAGAAATATTTCCTTAGTCCTTACTAAGGATATTCTTGACCAATGTCCAGTGATCTACTCCTAGATCACTATTGTATTCCCTTACCAAATACAGAACAAGGTATACAATAGGTCTAGTACATAGCATAGCATACTTTATAGAACCTATGACTGAGGCATAGGGAATGACTTTCATTCTCTTTTCTATTTTCTGCTGTGGTCGGGATTTGAGTCTTACTCAATTTCATACCTTTGCAACACAGGCAAGAACTCTTTCTTTGACTGTTCCATTTTGAACTACTTCAAAATCTTGTCAAGGTATGTACTCATTGAAAATCTTATCAAGTGTCTTGATCTATCTCAATAGATCTTGATGCTCAATATGTAAGTAGCTTTGTCAAAGTCTTTCTTTGAAAAAACTCCTTTCAAACACTCCTTTATGCTTTGCAGAATAATTCTACATTATTTCCGATCAACAATATGTCATTCACATATACTTATCAGAAATGTTGTAGTGCTCCCACTCACTTTCTTGTAAATACAGGCTTCATCGCAAGTCTGTATAAAACTATATGCTTTGATCAACTTATCAAAGCGTATATTCCAACTCTGAGATGCTTGCACCGGTCCATAGATGGATCGCTGGAGCTTGCACATTTTGTTAGCACCTTTAGGATTGACAAAACCTTCTGGTTGTATCATATACAACTCTTCTTTAATAAATCCATTAAGGAATGTAGTTTTGACATCCATTTGCCAAATTTCGTAAAATGTGGCAATTGCTAACATGATTCGGACAAACTTTTAAGCATCGATACGAGTGAGAAAATCTCATTGTATTCAACACCTTGAACTTTGTCAAAAACCTTTTTCGACGAGTCTAGCTTTGTAGATAGTAACACTACTATCAGCGTCCATCTTCCTCTTGAAGATCCATTTATTTTCTATGGCTTTGCCGATCATCGGGCAAGTCCATCAAAGTCCACACTTTGTTCTCATACATGGATCCCATCTCAGATTTCATGGCCTCCAGCCATTTTGCGGAATCTGGGCTCATCATCACTTCCTCATAGTTCGTAGGTTTATCATGGTCTAGTAACATGACTTTCAGAACAGGATTACCGTACCACTCTGGTGCGGACCGTACTCTAGAAGACCTACGAGGTTCTATAGTAACTTGATCTGAAGTTTCATGATCATCATCATTAGCTTCCTCACTAATTGGTGTAGGAATCACTGGAACTGATTTCAGTGATGAACTATTTTCCAATTCGGGAGAAGGTACAGTTACCTCATCAAGTTCTACTTTCCTCCCACTCACTTCTTTCGAGAGAAACTCCTTCTGTAGAAAGGATCCATTTTTTAGCAACGAATATCTTGCCTTCGGATCTGTGATAGAAGGTGTACCCAACAATTTCCTTTGGGTATTCTATGAAGACGCACTTCTCCGATTTGGGTTTGAGCTTATCAGGATGAAACTTTTTCACATAAGCATCGCAGCCCCAAACTTTAAGAAACGACAACTTGGGTTTCTTGCTAAACCACAGTTCATATGGTGTCGTCTCAACGGATTTAGATGGTGCCCTTTTAACGTGAATGCAGCTGTCTCTAATGCATAACCCCAAAACAATAGTGGTAAATCAGTAAGAGACATCATAGATCGCACCATATCCAATAAAGTGCGGTTACGACGTTCGGACATACCATAATATTGTGGTGTTCCAGGTGGCGTGAGCTGTGAAACTATTCCACATAGTTTTAATTGAAGACCAAACTCGTAACTCAAATATTCGTCTCTGCGATCAGATCGCAGAAATTTTATTTTCTTGTTACGATGATTTTTCCACTTCACTCTGAAATTCTTTGAACCTTTCAATTATTTCAGACTTATGTTTCATCAAGTAGATATACCCATATCTGCTCAAATCATCTTGTGAAGGTCAGAAAATAACGATACTTGCCACAAGCATCAACACTCATTGGATCGCATACATCGGTATGTATTATTTCCAATAAGTCAGTAGCTTGTTCCATTGTTCCGGAGAACGGAGTTTTAGTCATCTTGCCTAAAAGGCACGGTTCGCAAGCATCAAATGATTCATAACCAAGTGATTCCGAAAATCCATCTTTATGGAGTTTCTTCATGCGCTTTACACCAATATGACCCAAACGGCAGTGCCACAAATAAGTTGCACTATCATTATTAACTTTGCATCTTTTGGCATCAATATTATGAATATGTGCATCACTACGATCGAGATCCAACAAACTATTTTCATTGGGTGTATAACCATCGAAGGTCTTATTCATGTAAACAGAATAAGAATTATTCTTTAACTTCAAATGAATAATGGTATGGCAATAAACATGATCTTATCATATTTATGCTCAACGCAAACACCAAATAACATTTATTCAGGTTTAACACTAATCTCGAAAATATAGGGAGTGTCCGATGATGATAATATCAATCTTGGAACTACTTCCAACACTCATTGTCACTTCCCCTTCAACTAGTCTTAGTTTATTCTGTAACTGCTGTTTCGAGTTACTAATCTTAGCAACCGAACAAGTATCAAATACTCAGGGGCTACTATAAACACTAGTAAGGCACACATCAATAACCTGTATATCAAATATACCCTTGTTCACTTTGCCATCCTTCTTATCCACCAAATATTTAGGGCATTTCCGCTTCTAGTGACCATTTCCTTTGCAGTGTAAGCACTAAGTTTCAGGCTTTGGTCCAGCTTTGGTCTTCTTCACGGGAGTGACAACTTGCTTGTCATTCTACTTGAAGTTCCCTTTCTTTCCCTTTGCCCTTTTCTTGAAACTAGTGGTCTTGTCAATCATCAACACTTGACGCTATTTCTTGATTTCTACCTTCGTCGATTTCAACATCACGAAGAGCTTGGGAATCACTTTTGTCATCCCTTGCATATTATAGTTCATCACGAAGTTCTACTAACTTAGAAATGGTGACTAGAGAATTCTGTCAATCACTATCTTATCTGGAAGATTAACTCCTGTTTGATTCAAGCGATTGAAGTACCCAGATAATCTGAGCACATGCTCACTTGTTGAGCGATTCTCCTCCATCTTTCAGCTTTAGAACTTGTTTGAGACTTCATATCTCTCAACTCGGGTATTTGCTAGAAATATTAACTTCAACTCCTGGAACATCTCATATGGTCCATGACGTTCAAAACGTCTTTGAAGTCCCGATTCTAAGCCGTTTAAGCATGGTGCAATAACTATCAAGTAGTCATCCTTTTGAGCTAGCCAAACGTTCATAACATTTGCATCTGCTCCTGCAATAGGTTTGTCACCTAGCGGTGCATTAAGGACATAATTCTTCTGTGCAGCAATGAGGATAAACCTCAGATCACGGATCCAATCTACATCATTGCTACTAACATCTTTCAACACAATTTTCTCTAGGAACATATAAAATAAACATATGAAAGCAACAACGCAAGCTATTGATCTACAACATAATTTGCAAAATACTACCAGGACTAAGTTCATGATAGATTTAAGTTCAATTAATCATATTACTTAAGAACTCCCACTTAGATAGACATCTCTCTAGTCATCTAAGTGATCACGTGATCCAAATCAACTAAACCATGTCCGATCATCACGTGAGATGGAGTAGTTTCAATGGTGAACATCACTATGTTGATCATATCTACTATATGATTCACGTTCGACCTTTCGGTCTCCGTGTTCCAAGGCCATATCTGTATATGCTAGGCTCGTCAAGTATGACCTGAGTATTCCGCGTGTGCAACTGTTTTGCACCCGTTGTATTTGAACGTAGAGCCTATCACACCCGATCATCACGTGGTGTCTCAGCACGAAGAACTTTCGCAACGGTGCATACTCAGGGAGAACACTTCTTGATTATTAAGTGAGAGATCATCTTAAAATGCTACCGTCAATCAAAGCAAGATAAGATGCATAAAGGATAAACATCACATGCAATCAATATAAGTGATATGATATGGCCATCATCTTCTTGAGCTTGTGATCTCCATCTCCGAAGCACCGTCGTGATCACCATCGTCACCGGCGCGACACCTTGATCTCCATCGTAGCATCGTTGTCATTACGCCATCTATTGCTTCTACGACTATCGCTACCGTTTAGTGATAAAGTAAAGCAATTACAGGGCGTTTGCATTTCATACAATAAATCGACAACCATATGGCTCCTGCTAGTTGCCGATAACTTCGGTTACAAAACATGATCATCTCATACAATAAAATATAGCATCACGTCTTGACCATATCACATCACAACATGCCCTGCAAAAACAAGTTAGACGTCCTCTACTTCGTTGTTGCAAATTTTACGTGGCTGCTACGGGCTTAGCAAGAACCGTTCTTACCTACGCATCAAAACCACAACGATAGTTCATCAAGTTAGTGCTGTTTTAACCTTCGCAAGGACCGGGCGTAGCCACACTCGATTCAGCTAAAGTGAGAGAGACAGACACCCGCCAGCCACCTTTAAGCACGAGTGCTCGTAACGGTGAAACCAGTCTCGCGTAAGCGTACGCGTAATGTCGGTCCGGGCCGCTTCATCTCACAATACCGCCGAACCAAAGTATGACATGCTGGTAAGCAGTATGACTTGTATCGCCCACAACTCACTTGTGTTCTACTCGTGCATATAACATCAACGCATAAAACCTAGGCTCGGATGCCACTGTTGGGGAACGTAGTAATTTCAAAAAATTTCCTACGCACACGCAAGATCATGGTGATGGCATAGCAACGAGAGGAGAGAGTATTGTCCACGTACCATCGTAGACCGTAAGCGGAAGCGTTATGACAACGCGGTTGATGTAGTCGTACGTCTTCACGATCCGACCGATCCAAGTACCGAACGTACGGCACCTCCGAGTTCTGCACACGTTCAGCTCGATGACGATCCTCGGACTCCGATCCAGCAAAGTGTCGGGGATGAGTTCCGTCAGCACGACGGCGTGGTGACGATGATGATGTTCTACCGACGCAGGGCTTTGCCTAAGCACCGCAACGATATGACCGAGGTGGAATATGGTGGAGGGAGGCACCGCACATGGCTAAGGAACAATCATGAAGATCAACTTGTGTGTCATGGGGTGCCCCCTGCCCCCGTATATAAAGGAGCAAAGGGGGAGGAGGCCGGCCCTAGGAGGGGGTGCGCCAAGTGTGGAGTCCTACTAGGACTCCCTAGTCCTAGTAGGATTCCACCTCCCTCGTTGGAGTAGGAGAAGGGGAAAGAGGGGGATAGGAAGAAGGAAAGGGGGGCTGCGCCCCTTGCCCAATTCGGACCAGAGGGGGGGGGGGGTGCAGGCCTCCTTCCTTTTGGCCTCTCTCCTCTATTCCCGTATGGCCCAATAAGGCCCATATACTCCCAAGCGAATTCCCGTAACTCTCCGGTACTCCGAAAAATACCCGAATCACTTGGAACCTTTCCGAACTCCGAATATAGTCGTCCAATATATCAATCTTTACGTCTCGACCATTTCCAGACTCCTCGTCATGTCCCCGATCTCATCCGGGACTCCGAACTCCTTCGGTACATCAAAACTCATAAACTCATAATAAAACTGTCATCGTAACGTTAAGCGTGCGGACCCTACGGGTTCGAGAACTATGTAGACATGACCTAGAACTGTTTCCGGTCAATAACCAATAGTGGAACCTAGATGCTCATATTGGCTCCTACATATTCTACGAAGATCTTTATCGGTCAAACCGCATAACAACATACATTGTTCCCTTTGTCATCGGTATGTTACTCGCCCGAGATTCGATCGTCGGTATCCAATACCTAGTTCAATCTCGTTACCGGCAAGTCTCTTTACTCGCTCTGTAATACATCATCCCGTAACTAACTCATTAGTTACAATGCTTGCAATGCTTACACTACTAGGGAAAAGCCTAGCAGCAGCGCGGGTTTTGGGCCTATTAGTAGCGCGGGGGCCGGCGCTACTAATAAGGCGCTACAGCTAACTTATAGCAGTAGCGAGGGTGCAGCCCGCGCTACAGCTAACGTATATCAGTAGCGTGGGTAAAAACCCGCGCTACTACTAATCTGTAATCTCTGTTTTTTTTTTTGAATTTGTCGATTTTTTTTGATTTTTCCCCCTTATTTTCAAATTTCTGAATTATTTTAACCTCAAATCTCTAATCACCCCTCATCGCTGCTCAATTTAATCTCTAATCACCCCTCATCATTCCAAATCATCTAACTTCCCAGACGGTCACCCATCCTCTCACTACTCCAGCCTGAGCACGCTTAACTTCCGGGTTCTATTCTCCCTCGTTTCCAAGTCTGCACTTGTTGTTTTCCTGACAATAGTAAGATGTCAATCCTATTAACCTCAGGAATTTAGCTTGAGCATGAAGTCACACATTTCACTATTTGACTTTGAAACTATTGTTCTAAAAAATTAATAACACTAATATTTCTTGAATAATTAGTTTGACCATAGTTTGACCACAGTTTGACCGGATTTGACCACAGTTTGACCATAGTTTGACCAGATTTGACCAAAATTCAAAAAAACTAAAATAATTATTAGTAACACTAATATACTTGAATAATTAGTTTTGACCATAGGTTGACCAGATTTAACAAAAATTAAAAAAAACTGATTTTTTTTGAATTTTTTTGCCTCCAGATCTTAAAAGCCCCGTAACTTTTTTCTGTTAGGTTTTTGAGGATTTTAAAAATGTTTAACGGGGTTCCAGAGTTCGTATGCATAAGTTATGGCCATTTTACAAATTTCTAGAGAGATTTTGCAAATAAAGTCGAAATTCATATTTGTAAATTTTCCCAACAACTAGACCACATATCACATGGGAAACTTATTTTCTTTTATTTTTATGACATTTTTATCATTTTCTTTTATTTTTTTAAAATTGAAAAGGCGGTCCACGGGGGCGGGGGGGGGGGGGGGGGTAGACTGTGAAAATTTTGCAAATAGGCCATACCCCACGCTACTAGTATGGCAGCCGATTAGCAGTAGCGAGGGGTAAAAACCCGTGCTACTACTATCAACTTAGTAGAAGCGCGGGTTTTTAGCCATCGCTACTACTATGGCATGGTCCAGGGGCCACTTAGTAGTAGCGGGGGTTAAAAACCCACGCTACTGCTATCAAATTAGTAGTAGCGAGGGTTAAAAACCCGTGCTACTACTATGGCATGTCCCGGGGGGCACGGTAGAGACCGCTTAGCAGTAGCGAGGGTTATAAACCCGCGCTGCTGCTATCAACTTAGTAGTAGCGAGGTTTAAAAACATGCGCTGCTAGTAAGTAGAAGTAGCGAGGGTTTTTAACCCTCGCTGCTGCTAAGATTCTGTGTATAGGCTTTTCCCTAGTAGTGTTAAGTGATGTGTATTACCGAGAGGGCCCAGAGATACCTCTCCGACAATCGGAGTGACAAAACCTAATCTCGAATTACGCCAACTCAACATGTTCCTTTGGAGACACCTGTAGAGCACCTTTATAATCACCCAGTTACGTTGTGACGTTTGGTAGCACACAAAGTGTTCCTCCGGTAAACGGGAGTTGCATAATCTCATAGTTGTAGGAACTTTGTATAAGTCATGAAGAAAGCAATAGCAACATACTAAACGATCAAGTGCTAGGCTAACAGAATGGGTCAAGTCAATCACATCATTCTCCTAATGATGTGATCTCGTTAATCAAATGACAACACATGTCTATGGTTAGGAAACATAACCATCTTTGATTAATGAGCTAGTCAAGTAGAGGCATACTAGTGACGTTATGTTTGTCTATGTATTCACACATGTATCATGTTTCCAGTTAATACAATTCTAGCATGAATAATAAACATTTATCATGAAATAAGGAAATAAATAATAACTTTATTATTGCCTCTAGGGCATATTTCCTTCATCTCCAAAGGTACATGTTGAGTTGGCATAATTCAAGATTAGGTTTTGTCACTCTGATTGTCGGAGAGGTATCTCTTGGCCCTCTCGGTAATACTCATCACCTAAGCCTTGCAAGCATTGTAACTAATGAGTTAGTTATGAAATGATGTATTACGAAACGAGTAAAGAGACTTGCCGGTAACAAGATTGAACTAGGTATTGGATACCGACGATCGAATCTCGGGCAAGTAACATACCGATGACAAAGGGAACAACGCATGTTGTTATGCGGTTTGACCGATAAAGATCTTCGTAGAATATGTGGGAACCAATATGAACATCCAGGTTCCGCTATTGGTTATTGACCGAGAATAGTTCTAGGTCATGTCCACATAGTTCTCGAACCCGTAGGGTCCGCACGCTTAACGTTACGATGACAGTTTTATTATGAGTTTATAAGTTTTGATGTACCGAAGGTTGTTCGGAGTCCCGGATGTGATCACGGACATGACGAGGAGTCTCGAAATGGTCGAGACATAAAGTTGATATATTGGATGACTATATTCGGACACCGGAAGTGTTCCGGGTGTTTTCGGAGAAAAACCGGAGTACCGGAGGGTTACCGGAACCCCCCAGGAAGTAATGGGCCTTGATGGGCCCTAGTGGAGAGAGAGAGGGGCCGGCCAGGGCAAGAGGCGCCCCCCCTCCCCTTGAGTCCGAATAGGAAAAGGAGGGGGGGGGGCGGCACCCCCCTTGCCTTCCCCCTCTCCCACTCCTTCCTTCCCCCTTCCCCCTCCTTCTTGGAATAGGAAAGGGAGGGGGCAAACCTACTTGGAGTAGGTTTCCCCCTCCTAGGGCGCGCCTCCCCCTTGGCCGGCCCCCTCCTCCTCTCCCCCTTTATATACGGGGGAGGGGGCACCCCATAGACACACAAGTTGATCTACGGATCGTTCCTTAGCCGTGTGCGGTGCCCCCCTCCACCATATTCCACCTCGGTCATATCGTCGCGGAGTTTAGGCGAAGCCCTGCACCGGTAGAACATCATCGTCGTCGTCACCACAGTGTCGTGCTGATGGAACTCATCCCCGACGCTTTGCTGGATTGGAGTCCGGGGGATGTCATCGAGCTGGACGTGTGCTGAACACGGAGGTGCCGTACATTCGGTGCTTGGATCAGTCGATTCGTGAAGACGTATGACGACATCAACCGCATTGTCATAACGCTTCCACTTAACGGTCTACGAGGGTACGTAGACAACACTCTCCCCTCTTGTTGCTATGCCATCACCATGATCTTGCTTGTGCGTAGGAATTTTTTTGAAATTACTACGTTCCCCAACAGTGGTATCAGAGCCTAGGTTTTATGCGTTGATGTTATATGCACGAGTAGAACACAAGTGAGTTGTGGGCGATACAAGTCATACTGCTTACCAGCATGTCATACTTTGGTTCGGCGGTATTGTTGGATGACGCGGCTCGGACCGACATTACGCGTACGCTTACGCGAGACTGGTTTTACCGCCGTGCTTTGCACACAGGTGACTAGCGGGTGTCAGTTTCTCTAACTTTAGTTGAACCGAGTGTGGCTACGCCCGGTCCTTGCGAAGGTTAAAACAACACCAACTTGATGAACTATCGTTGTGATTTTGATGCGTAGGTAAGAACGGTTCTTGCTCAGCCCGTAGCAGGCACGTAAAACTTGCAACAACAAAGTAGAGGACGTCTAACTTGTTTTTGCAGGGCATGTTGTGATGTGATATGGCCAAGACGTGATGCTATATTTTATTGTATGAGATGATCATGTTTTGTAATCGAAGTTATCGGCAACTGGCAGGAGCCATATGGTTGTCGCTTTATTGTATGAAATGCAAACATCCTGTAATCATTTTACTTTATCACTAAGCGGTAGCGATAGTCGTAGAAGCAATAGATGGCGTAAACGACAACGATGCTACGATGGAGATCAAGGTGTCGCGCCGGTGACGATGGTGATCACGACGGTGCTTCGGAGATGGAGATCACAAGCACAAGATGATGATGGCCATATCATATCACTTATATTGATTGCATGTGATGTTTATCCTTTATGCATCTTATCTTGCTTTGATTGACGGTAGCATTTTAAGATGATCTCTCACTAAAAATTATCAAGAAGTGTTCTCCCTGAGTATGCACCGTTGCCAAAGTTCGTCGTGCCCAGACACCACATGATGATCGGGTGTGATAAGCTCTACGTCCATCTACAATGGGTGCAAGCCAGTTTTTGCACACGCAGAATACTCAGGTTAAACTTGATGAGCCTAGCATATGCAGATATGGCCTCGGAACACGGAGACCGAAAGGTCGAGCGTGAATCATATAGTAGATATGATCAACATAAAGATGTTCACCATTGAAAAATACTCCAGCTCACGTGATGATCGGTTATGGTTTAGTTGATTTGGATCACGTGATCACTTAGATGACTAGAGAGATGTCTGTTTAAGTGGGAGTTCTTGAGTAATATGATTAATTGAACTTAAATTTATCATGAACTTAGTACCTGATAGTATTTTGCTTGTCTATGTTTGTTGTAGATAGATGGCTCGTGCTGTTGTTCCGTTGAATTTTAATGCGTTCCTTGAGAAAGCAAAGTTGAAAGATGATGGTAGCAATTACACGGACTGGGTCCGTAACTTGAGGATTATCGTCATTGCTGCACAGAAGAATTACATCCTGGAAGCACCGCTGGGTGCCAGGCCTGCTGCAGGAGGAACACCAGATGTTATGAACGTCTGGCAGAGCAAAGCTGATGACTACTCTATAGTTTAGTGTGCCATACTTTACGGCTTAGAACCGGGTCTTCAACGACGTTTTGAACATCATGGAGCATATGAGATGTACCAGGAGTTGAAGTTAATATTTCAAGCAAATGCCCAGATTGAGAGATATGAAGTCTCCAATAAGTTCTACAGCTGCAAGATGGAGGAGAATAGTTCTGTTAGTGAGCATATACTTAAAATGTCTGGGTATAATAATCACTTGATTCAACTGGGAGTTAATCTTCCGGATGATAGCGTCATTGACAGAATTCTCCAATCACTGCCACCAAGCTACAAGAGATTTGTGATGAACTATAATATGCAAGGGATGAACAAGACTATTCCCGAGCTCTTCACAATGCTAAAGGCTGCGGAGGTAGAAATCAAGAAGGAGCATCAAGTGTTGATGGTCAACAAGACCACTAGTTTCAAGAAAAAGGGCAAAGGGAAGAAGAAGGGGAACTTCAAGAAGAACAGCAAGCAAGTTGCTGCTCAAGAGAAGAAACCCAATTCTGGACCTAAGCCTGAAACTGAGTGCTTCTACTGCAAGCAGACTGGTCATTGGAAGCGGAACTGCCCCAAGTATTTGGCGGATAAGAAGGATGGCAAAGTGAACAAAGGTATATGTGATATACATGTTATTGATGTGTACCTAACTAGAGCTCGTAGTAGCACCTGGGTATTTGATACTGGTTCTGTTGCTAATATTTGCAACTCGAAACAGGGACTACGGAATAAGCGAGCACTGGCCAAGGACGAGGTGACGATGCGCGTGGGAAACGGTTCCAAAGTCGATGTGATCGCGGTCGGCACGCTACCTCTACATCTACCTTCGGGATTAGTTTTAGACCTGAATAATTGTTATTTGGTGCCAGCGTTGAGCATGAACATTATATCTGGATCTTGTTTGATGCGAGACGGTTATTCATTTAAATCAGAGAATAATGGTTGTTCTATTTATATGAGTAATATCTTTTATGGTCATGCACCCTTGAAGAGTGGTCTATTTTTATTGAATCTCGATGGTAGTGATACACATATTCATAATGTTTAAGCCAAAAGATGCAGAGTTGATAATGATAGTGCAACTTATTTGTGGCACTGCCGTTTAGGTCATATCGGTGTAAAGTGCATGAAGAAACTCCATACTGATGGACTTTTGGAATCACTTGATTATGAATCACTTGGTACTTGCGAACCGTGCCTCATGGGCAAGATGACTAAAACACCGTTCTCCGGTACTATGGAGAGAGCAACAGATTTGTTGGAAATCATACATACAGATGTATGTGGTCCGATGAATGTTGAAGCTCGTGGCGGATATCATTATTTCCTCACCTTCACAGATGATTTAAGCAGATATGGGTATATCTACTTAATGAAGCATAAGTCTGAAACATTTGAAAAGTTCAAAGAATTTCAGAGTGAAGTGGAAAATCATCGTAACAAGAAAATAAAGTTTCTACGATCTGATCGTGGAGGAGAATATTTGAGTTACGAGTTTGGTTTACATTTGAAACAATGCGGAATAGTTTCGCAACTCACGCCACCTGGAACACCACAAAGAAATGGTGTGTCCGAACGTCGTAATCGTACTTTACTAGATATGGTGCAATCTATGATGTCTCTTACTAATTTACCGCTATCGTTTTGGGGTTATGCTTTAGAGACGGCTGCATTCACAATAAATAGGGCACCATCTAAATTCGTTGAGACGACGCCTTATGAACTGTGGTTTGGCAAGAAACCAAAGTTGTCGTTTCTTAAAGTTTGGGGCTGCGATGCTTATGTGAAGAAACTTCAACCAGATAAGCTCGAACCCAAATCGGAGAAATGTGTATTCATAGGATATCCAAAAGGGACTGTTGGGTACACCTTCTATCACAGATCCGAAGGCAAGACATTCGTTGCTAAGAATGGATCCTTTCTAGAGAAGAAGTTTCTCTCGAAAGAAGTGAGTGGGAGGAAAGTAGAACTTGATGAGGTAACTGTACCTGCTCCCTTATTGGAAAGTAGTTCATCACAGAAATCAGTTCCTGTGACAAATACACCAATTAGTGAGGAAGCTAATGATATTGATCATGAAACTTCAGATCAAGTGTCTACTGAACCTTGTAGGTCTACCAGAGTAAGATCTGCACCAGAGTGGTACGGTAATCCTATTATGGAAGTCATGTTACTTGACCATGATGAACCTACGAACTATGAGGAAGCGATGATGAGCCCAGATTCCGCAAAATGGCTAGAGGCCATGAAATCTGAGATGGGATCCATGTATGAGAACAAAGTATGGACTTTGGTTGACTTGCCCGATGATCGGCAAGCCATTGAGAATAAATGGATTTTTAAGAAGAAGACTGACGCTGATGGTAATGTAACTGTATATAAAGCTCGACTTGTTGCAAAAGGTTTTCGACAAGTTCAAGGGGTTGACTACGATGAGACTTTCTCACCCGTAGCGATGCTTAAGTCTGTCCGAATCATGTTAGCGATTGCCGCATTTTATGATTATGAAATTTGGCAGATGGATGTCAAAACTGCATTCCTGAATGGATTTCTGGAAGAAGAGTTGTATATGATGCAACCAGAAGGTTTTGTCGATCCTAAAGAAGCTAACAAAGTGTGCAAGCTCCAGCGATCAATCTATGGTCTGGTGCAAGCATCTCGGAGTTGGAATAAACGCTTTGATAGTGTGATCAAAGCATATGGTTTTATACAGACTTTTGAAGAAGTCTGTATTTACAAGAAAGTGAGTGGGAGCTCTGTAGCATTTCTAATATTATATGTGGATGACATATTGTTGATTGGAAATGATATAGAATTTCTGGATAGCATAAAAGGATACTTGAATAAAAGTTTTTCAATGAAAGACCTCGGTGAAGCTGCTTACATATTGGGCATTAAGATCTATAGAGATAGATCAAGACGCTTGATTGGACTTTCACAAAGCACGTACCTTGATAAAGTATTGAAGAGGTTCAATATGGATCAGGCGAAGAAAGGGTTCTTGCCTGTATTACAAGGTATAAAGTTGAGTCAGACTCAATGCCCGACCACTGCAGAAGATAGAGAGAAAATGAAAGGAGTTCCCTATGCTTCAGCCATAGGCTCTATCATGTATGCAATGCTGTGTACCAGACCTGATGTGTGCCTTGCTATTAGTTTGGCAGGGAGGTACCAAAGTAATCCAGGAGTGGGTCACTGGACAGCGGTCAAGAACATCCTGAAATACCTGAAAAGGACTAAGGATATGTTTCTCGTATATGGAGGTGACAAAGAGCTAGTCGTAAATGGTTACGTTGATGCAAGCTTTGACACTGATCCGGACGATTCTAAATCGCAAACCGGATACGTATTTTTATTAAACGGTGGAGCTGTAAGTTGGTGCAGTTCTAAACAAAGCGTTGTGGCGGGATCTACATGTGAAGCGGAGTACATAGCTGCTTCGGAAGCAGCAAATGAAGGAGTCTGGATGAAGGAGTTCATTTCCGATCTAGGTGTTATACCTAGTGCATCGGGACCAATGAAGATCTTCTGTGACAATACTGGTGCAATTGCCTTGGCAAAGGAATCCAGATTTCACAAGAGGACCAAGCACATCAAGAGACACTTCAATTCCATTCGGGACCAAGTCCAAGTGGGAGACATAGAGATTTGCAAGATACATACGGATCTGAATATTGCAGACCCATTGACTAAGCCTCTCTCACGAGCAAAACATGATCAGCACCAAGACTCCATGGGTGTTAGAATCATTACTATGTAATCTAGATTATTGACTCTAGTGCAAGTGGGATACTGAAGGAAATATGCCCTAGAGGCAATAATAAAGTTATTATTTATTTCCTCATATCATGATAAATGTTTATTACTCAGGCTAGAATTGTATTAACCGGAAACATGATACATGTGTGAATACATAGACAAACATAGTGTCACTAGTATGCCTCTACTTGAACTAGCTCATTGATCAAAGATGGTTATGTTTCCTAACCATAGGCATGTGTTGTCATTTGATTAATGGGATCACATCATTAGGAGAATGATGTGATTGACTTGACCCATTCCGTTAGCTTAGCACTTGATCGTTTAGTATGTTGCTATTGCTTTATTCACGACTTATACAAAGTTCCTTTAACTATGAGTTTATGCAACTCCCGTTTACCGGAGGAACACTTTGTGTGCTACCAAACGTCACAACGTAACTGGGTGATTATAAAGGTGCTCTACAGGTGTCTCCAAAGGTACATGTTGAGTTGGCATAATTCGAGATTAGGTTTTGTCACTCCGATTGTCGGAGAGGTATCTCTGGGCCCTCTCGGTAATACTCATCACCTAAGCCTTGCAAGCATTGTAACTAATGAGTTAGTTATGAAATGATGTATGACGAAACGAGTTAAGAGACTTGCCGGCAACGAGATTGAACTAGGTATTGGATACCGACGATCGAATCTCGGGCAAGTAACATACCGATGACAAAGGGAACAACGTATGTTGTTATGCGGTTTGACCGATAAAGATCTTCGTAGAATATGTGGGAACCAATATGAACATCCAGGTTACGCTATTGGTTATTGACCGAGAATAGTTCTAGGTCATGTCCACATAGTTCTCGAACCCGTAGGGTCCGCACGCTTAACGTTACGATGACAATTTTATTATGAGTTTATAAGTTTTGATGTACCGAAGGTTGTTCGGAGTCCCGGATGTGATCACAGACATGACGAGGAGTCTCGAAATGGTCGAGACATAAAGTTGATATATTGGATGACTATATTCGGACACCGAAAGTGTTCCGGGTGTTTTCGGAGAAAAACCGGAGTACCGGAGGGTTACCGGAACCCCCCGGGAAGTAATGGGCCTTGATGGGCCCTAGTGGAGAGAGAGAGGAGCCGGCCAGGGCAAGAGGCGTGCCCCCTCCCCTTGAGTCCGTATAGGACAAGGAAGGGAGGGGGCGGCGCCCCCCTTGCCATCCCCCTCTCCCACTCCTTCCTTCCCCCTCCTTCTTGGAATAGGAAAGGGAGGGGGCAAACCTACTTGGAGTAGGTTTCCCCCTCCTAGGGCGCGCCTCCCCCTTGGCTGGCCCCCTCCTCCTCTCCCCCTTTATATACGGGGGAGGGGGGCACCCCATAGACACACAAGTTGATCTACGGATCGTTCCTTAGCCGTGTGCGGTGCCCCCCTCCACCATATTCCACCTCGGTCATATCGTCGCGGAGTTTAGGCGAAGCCCTGCGCCGGTAGAACATCATCATCATCATCACCACACCGTCGTGCTAACGGAACTCATCCCCGACGCTTCGCTGGATTGGAGTCCGGGGGACGTCATCGAGCTGGACGTGTGCTGAACACGGAGGTGCCGTACGTTCGGTGCTTGGATCGGTCGATTCGTGAAGACGTACGACTACATCAACCGCGTTGTCATAACGCTTCCGCTTAACGGTCTACGAGGGTACGTAGACAACACTCTCCCCTCTCGTTGCTATGCCATCACCATGATCTTGCGTGTGCGTAGGATTTTTTTTGAAATTACTACGTTCCCCAACAATATCACCTGATTCCCTTGTTACGACATTGATCAAGGATGATGATTATATCAGTGCAGTTTGCACTAGTCAGCCACTGATTGCCACTTACTCGTTACAAGGAAATTCAGTACATCACTTCTTTGATGCCGCGTTCTTTGATGGAAAGTTGTACGCAGTGTCAGTTTTTGGCCAGCTCTTCATCCTTGAGTTATGCAGAAACCTCGGTAGTAATTCAAACATCAATCGCGTAATCGACTCTTCAGGCGATTTTCATGGAGGACCAGAATGCATTTCCAGAGAGTACATGGTGTATCTAGTTGAATGTGCTGGTAGACTGTTGGTGGTGAAATGATTCATTCGTCGTCTGAGCCCTTCCCATGATGACAATATCTTTGACAATACTCAAACTGCTGGATTTGTTGTCCTTGAGGCAGACCTGCACTCCAACCCTTGCCGTTGGAAAAGGATCAGTGAGTTGGGTGGACATGCTCCCTTTGTTGGCCAGCATGGCTCCAAGTCTCTCCTGCTAGAGAATGCATAGGATCCCAGGAGGATTGCATATACTTCATTTGTGACTATCCCCATCCAAAGTATTTTTCGAGTCCATTTCGCGAATGTGGTGTGTAGAACATACGGAATGGTATGGTCGTGCATTGATGTCTCAGACTGTAGCACCTGCACATGATGCAGGCCAGTGGTGCCCGACATGGTTTTTCCCTGCCAAACCTATGTGATCAGTCTATCAGGATGCTTACTCTACTAAAGCTTTTATGATCAGAGGGGTATGCAGATTCTCATATGTATGCCTAACATGTTCCGCTGAAGCTTTGTGATAATGCCAGTATGGGTGCTGCCCATCTTTATCGTAGTGATATGTTATCATGTAACTTAGGTTATTAGTTAGTATGATGATCAACCGTCCTGGTTCTGGCTATCTTTATCCTCGTGCTATGTTATGTACCGTCTAATTGTGGAACTTCTAATTAGTATGATGTTTCTTCATTTCCATGGGATGTATTCGGATGTGCAACTAAATCTTTCATTTGAGACTGATATGTACAACTTGAACAAGCTTTTCACCTCTGAAGGCGAACAAACTTGGTTGTGTCACTGCCCTGAATCCTGGCCACTGCAAGTAAGCCTGGTTCTGGTCTTCTTTATGGGCTACGTTACCTTCTGACTATGGACCCTTTTTTTTCTTTTTTTTCAACTCAACAACCCTTTATTGACCAGAAACTATGGTTACATAGTTTGTGAGTATAGGGATGATCACATCTGGTTGTTCTTCCATCGAGCTATTACAAAGGGGTCCTCTAGCCAATTTAGCTAGCTCATGATCTACACAATTCTGTTCCCCATAACAATGTTCGAAAACCACATAGGGAAATTCACAAGTCGTCCGCTTCAGGCGACTCGGGCGGCGACTAGGGTTTCCCCGTCGCGCCGCCGCTCCCTTACTCTCCCTCCCTTGCCGCCACCTGAGAAAGGCGCCGGATTCGCTCGCGCGGCCACCGGTGATGGTGGCGGCGAGTCCTCGATCGCTCCTTCCCTCGAGGAGGACCTCGGATGTGGGGCGGCGGCCCTCCTTCGCGAGGCGGCGACGCCATCTCTGCTGGCGTCCTTCGCGGGTGTGCTCTTGCCGGCGGCCTCGACCACGTGGAAGGTGAGACGACGGCGGCTAGGCGACGGCGCGCGGAGGTCTTCCCCTCCTCGTCAGATCTGAGGTCTGGCTCGTTTCCCCTGTCTCCCTTGTCCCCGCCACTTCACGCCAGCTTCCCTCCGAGCGCCGGTCTGGTGTGGGTGGGTGACAGGTGGTCTCGTTTTGGGTCGCGGGAAACCGTTGGTCGGCTTGCCAGGCCTGGCAGCAGCGACGTCCTTGACGCCATCTCCTCCTTGGAGGTGCTGCAGAGGCCCTTCCCCTTTCCACCCCTGTTCCTCCTCCCGGGTGAAAGCCCAAAATCCGGCTAGGATTGGGCAGTGACAGCGCGCTATGCGTCGTGTCTTCCTTGGGGGCGCCGCCTGGGGAGGGTTGCATTCAGGTGAGGGGTTCAGAAGTCAGAGCTTGGGCGGCTTGGGTGGTCCGGTGACGGCGATGTCAACGAGGTTCTGCATGGCCGAAGGCATTCCTATTTCTCTCATGGGTGGTGTTTCTCTGCCGGTGACACATATGATCCAGTTCCGGCGGTGCGGTGCCTCGTCCCGGTGGTAGGGGATAGGGTTCCCCTACCAGGCTGGACCTGTGCCTCGCCAATGGCGGAACCCCGGTTCTTTATTCAACGGCTGCCTGACAATGCTCCTCGGTGGCCTGTCGGTTTTACTTGATGCCCTTGCTGCCTTTCTGCTACCTCTTGACCACTGCATTGGTTTTCTCTAGATGAGGAAAGGGTGATGTAGTAAATTAGCGTAAGTATTTCCCTCAGTTTTTGAGAACCAAGGTATCAATCCAATAGGAGACCACACTCAAGTCCAACACACCTACACAAAAAAATAAGAACCTTGCAACCAACGCGATAAAGGGGTTGTCAATCCCTTCACGGCCACTTGCAAAAGTGAGATCTGATAGAGATGATAAGATAATATTTTTGGTATTTTTAAGATAAAGACTAAAAGTAAAGAAAGCAAAATAAACGGTAATAGAAATAGCTTGTTGATGGGAGATTAATATGATGGAAAATAGACCCGGGGGCCATAGGTTTCACTAGTGGCTTCTCTCAAGAGCATAAGTATTATGGTGGGTGAACAAATTACTGTCGAGCAATTGATAGAATTGAGCATAGTTATGAGAATATCTAGGTATGATCATGTATATAGGCATCACGTCCGTGACAAGTAGACCGACTCCCGCCTGCATCTACTACTATTACTCCACACATCGACCGCTATCCAGCATGCATCTAGAGTTTTAAGTTCATAAGAACGGAGTAAGGCTTTAAGCAAGATGACATGATGTAGAGGGATAAACTCATGCAATAAGATATAAACCCCATCTTTTTATCCTCGATGGCAACAATACAATACATGTCGTTTCCCCTACTGTTGCTGGGATCGAGCACCGCAAGATTGAACCCAAAGCTAAGCACTTCTCCCATTGCAAGAAAGATCAATCTTGTAGGCCAAACCAAACTGATAATTCGAAGAGACTTGCAAAGATAACCAATCATACATAAAAGAATTCAGAGGAGATTCAAATATTGTTCATAGATAATCTTGATCATACACTGACAATTCATCGGATCTTGACAAACACACGGCAAAAGAAGATTACATCGAATAGATCTCCAAGAGAATCGAGGAGAACTTTGTATTGAGATCCAAAGAGAGAGAAGAAGCCATCTAGCTAATAACTATGGACCCGAAGGTCTGAGATAAACTACTCACACATCATCGGAGAGGCTATGGTGTTGATGTAGAAGCCCTCCATGATCGATGCCCCTCCGGCGGAGTGCCGGAAAAGGCCCCAAGATGGGATCTCATGGGTATAGAAGGTTGCGGCGGTGGAAATAGGGTTTTGACTCTGTATATGATGTTTCCAGGGTATATGAGTATATATAGGCAAAAGAGGTCGGTCAGGAGAGCTACGAGGGGCCCAGGAGGGTGGGGTGCGCGCCCAGGGGGGCAGGCGCGCCTCCCTGCCTCGTGGCCTCCTCGTTGATTGCTTGACATCCACTCCAAGTCCTCTGGATCACGTTTGTTCCGAAAATCACGTTCCCGAAGGTTTCATTCCGTTTGGACACCGTTTGATATCCTTTTCCTTCGAAACACTGAAATAGGTAAAAAAACAACAATTTGGGCTGGGCCTCCGGTTAATAGGTTAGTCCCAAAAATAATATAAAAGTGTATAATAAAGCCCATTAAACATCCAAAACAGAATATAGAATAGCATGGAACAATAAAAAATTATAGATACATTGCAGACGTATCAAACATCCCCAAGCTTAATTCCTGCTCGTGCTCGAGAAGGTAAATGATATAAAAATAATTTTTGATGTGGAATGCTACTTAGCATAATTTTCAATGTAATTCTCTTAATTGTGGCATGAATATTCAGATCCGAAAGATTCAAGATAAAAGTTTAATATTGAAATAAAAATAAAAATACTTCAAGCATACTAACTAAGCAATTATGTCTTCTCAAAATAACATGGCCAAAGAAAGTTCATCCCTACAAAATCATATAGTTTGGTCATGCTCCATTTTTGTTACATAAGAATGCTCTCATCATGCACAACCCCGATGACGAGCCAAGCAATTGTTTCATACTTTAGTAATCTCAAGCTTTTTCAACTTTCACGCAATATATGAGTGTGAGCCATGGATATAGCATTATGGGTGGAATAGAATATGATGATGGGGGTTATGTGGAGAAGACAAAAAAGGATAAAGTCTCACATTGGCGCGGCTAATCAATGGGCTAGGGAGATGCCCATCAATTGATGTCAATGCAAGGAGTAGGGATTGCCATGCAACGGATGCACTAGAGCTATAAATGTATGAAAGCTCAACAAAAGAAACTAAGTGGGTGTGCATCGAACTTGCTTGCTCATGAAGACCTAGGGCATTTGAGGAAGCCCATTGTTGGAATATACAAGCCAAGTTCTATAATGAAAAATTCCCACTAGTATATGAAAGTGACAAAACAAAAGACTCTCTATCATAAAGATCATGGTGCTACTTTGAAGCACAAGTGTGGAAAAAAGATAGTAGCATTGCCCCCTTTTTTGGCCTTTCCTTTTTTTATTTGGCATTTCTCCCTTTTTTATTTGGGATAATGCTCTATAAATGATGATCATCACACTTCTATTTATTTACAACTCAATGATTACAACTCGATACTAGAACAAAGTATGACTTTATATGAATGCCTCCGGCGGTGTACCGGGATGGGGAATGAATCAAGAGTGGCATGTATGAAATAATATGCATGGTGGCTTTGCCACAAATACGGTCAACTACATGATCATGCAAAGCAATATGACAATGATGAAGTGTGTCATGATAAACGGAATGGTGGAAAGTTGCATGGCAATATATCTCGGAATGGCTATGGAAATGCCATAATAGGTAGGTATGGTGGCTGTTTTGAGGAAGATATAAGGAGGTTTATGTGTGATAGAGCGTATCGTATCACGGGGTTTGGATGCACCGGCGAAGTTTGCACCAACTCTCAAGGTGAGAAAGGGCAATGCACGGTATCGAAGAGGCTAGCAATGATGGAAGGGTGAGAGTGCGTATAATGCATGGACTCAACATTAGTCATAAAGAACTCACATACTTATTGCAAAAATCTACAAGTCATAAAAAATCAAGCACTACACGCATGCTCCTAGGGGGATAGATTGGTAGGAAAAGACCATCACTCGTCCCCGACCGCCACTCATAAGGAGGACAATCCAAGAACACCTCATGTTTCAAATTTGTTACACAAAGTTTACCATACGTGCATGCTACGGGACTTGCAAACTTCAACACAAGTATTTCTCAAATTAAAAATTACTCAACTAGAACAACTTTATATCACTACCTCCATATCTTAAAACAATAATCAAGTATCAAACTTCTCTTAGTATTGAACGCACTTATAAGAAAGTTTTTACTAATCTTGGGTGCCTATCATATTAGGACTAATTTCACAATTTAAGCAAATTACCATGCTGTTTTGTAGGACTCTCAAAATAATATAAGTGAAGCATGAGATAACAATAGTTTCTATAAAACAAAACCACCAACGTGCTCTAAAAGATATAAGTGAAGCACTAGAGCAAAAACTACATAGCTCAAAAGATATAAGTGAAGCACATAGAGTATTCTAATAAATTCCGAATCATGTGTGTCTCTCTCAAAAGGTGTGTACAGCAAGGATGATTGTGGTAAACTAAAAGGCAAATAATCAAATCATACAAGACGCTCCAAGGAAAACACATATCATGTGGTGAATAAAAATATAGCCCCAAGTAAAGTTACCGATAGACGAAGACGAAAGAGGGGATGCCTTCCGGGGCATCCCTAAGCTTAGGCTTTTGGTTGTCCTTGAATTTTACCTTGGGGTGCTTTGGTCATCCCCAAGCTTAGGCTCTTGCCAATCCTTGTTCCATAATCCATCAAATCTTTACCCAAAACTTGGAAACTTCACAACACAAAACTTAACAGAAAATCTCGTGAGCTCCGTTAGCGGAAGAAAACAAAACACCACTTCAAGGTACTGTATTGAACTCATTCTTTATTTATATTGGTGTTAAACCTACTGTATTCCAACTTCTCTATGGTTTATAAACTCTTTTTCTAGCCATAGATTCATCAAAATAAGCAAACAACACACGAAAAACAGAATCTGTCAAAAACAGAACAGCCTGTAGTAATCTGTATCAAACGCAAACTTATGGAACTCAGAGAAATTTACCAAAATAGTAAGAACTAGACAATGTGTTTATTGATCTACTGCAATTGGAATCAGTAATTTATTACGTTCTGGTGATTTTTAACAATTGTTTTTGTGAACAGAAAGTTTCTGGAATTTTCAGCAAGATCAAATAACTATCATCCAAGAAGATCCTATAGGTTTAACTTGGCACAAACACTAATTAAAACATAAAAAAATCTAACCAGAGGCTATATTAAATATTTATTACTAAACAGGAGCAAAAAGCAAAAAAAACTAAAATAAAATTCGGTTGCCTCCCAACAAGCGCTATCGTTTAACGCCCCTAGCAAGACATAAAAGCAAGGATAGATCTAAGTATTATCATCTTGGGTCTTTAATTTTTTAGCGAAGTTATGCTCGAATCCGGGAGGTTCTTTACGTTTCCCTTCATATTCGGAAATTTTTAGATCTAAAGAATCCAACCGCTTATTGCAAAGGGTAATCAACATATTCATGCGGTGGAGATTTCCGCTAACACTCTTAAGAGGTTCAAGAGATTTTTGTAAAGTCTTCGTTACTTCGCAAATTTTCTCAAAAACTTGTGTTTCTTCCTGGGTATGATGAGGCCCCTTTTGTTGAGGTAGTGTTCCCACTATACCTTCTATAATTTCATGCGCAATACTGGGATCAATTTCAATAAAATTTCCTTTGGCAACGCAATCCAAGTGTTGTCTATGAGACATATTCATTCCAACATAAAAATTGCGAAGCAAAATTCTAAAGTTCACCTCTAGGGTACAATTACGATAACATTCCATCATTCTAAACCAAGAATCTTTTAAGTTTTCTGCTTGTCTTTGTTTGAAGTGAAGAACTTCAAACTCGGGAGACAATGGAGTAGATAAGGGACTAGCCATAACGACGAGGCAAGCAAGAACAAGGCGAAGGGAAAAGAGAGGGCGAATAAAACGGAAAGGGTGAAGTGGGGGAGAGGAAAATGAGAGGCAAATGGCAAATAATGTAATGCGAGGGATAAGAGTTTGTGATGGGTACTTGGTATGTCTTGACTTGTGCGTAGACTCCCCGGCAACGGCGCCAGAAATCCTTCTTGCTACCTCTTGAGCACTGCGTTGGTTTTCCCTTGAAGAGGAAAGGGTGATGCAGTAAAGTAGCGTAAGTTTCCCTCAGTTTTTGAGAACCAAAGTATCAATCCAGTAGGAGACCACGCTCAAGTCCCACACACCTACACAAACAAATAAGAACCTTCCAACCAACGCGATAAAGGGGTTGTCAATCCCTTCACGGCCACTTGCAAAAATGAGATCTGATAGATATGATAAGATAATATTTTTGGTATTTTTATGATAAAGACTAAAAGTAAAGAAAGCAAAATAAACGTTAATAGAAATAGCTTGTTGATGGCAGATTAATATGATGGAAAATAGACCCGGGGGCCTCCTAGAGTGTCCCCTTGTATTGTTTGGCTGAGGTGGTTTGTGTGTGTTTGTATTCCCTGGCCGGTTGATGGCTTTGTTAATTCAAAGCCGGGTTCTTCGCGAGCCTTCGTTCTAAAAAAATATGGTAGCAATAGTAAAAAATACAGCCACAACTCCTGAGGATCAACCTCCCGCGTTGATGGTTTCGTCGACCTCAAGATTATCAGAATGAACAATTAGTCAGTTGCACCCAACAGTTTCTGCTAGGTTGAGGCCGAACAGCAGAGCTAGAGCTTTCTCGGTGAGCGCGTTCATACAAACATCAATCGTTTTCATGGATAAGTGTAACCATTAGGATACCGATATCCATATCCATATCCACACTTTCTTTAAAAATCCAAAACACATTTGTATTTGTATTTACAGAATAATTCCGGTTATTATCCACATTATTTCCATTATAATTCACATACGAATATTCGATTGCCATATAGACATTTTCTTGAATACAAATACTAGATATGTCGGATTATTGATACGTCTCCAACGTATCTATAATTTATGAAGCATTCATGCTATATTATTATGGGTTTTGAATGATTACGGGCTTTATTATACACTTTTATATTACTTTTGGGACTAACCTATTAACTGGAGGCCCAACCCATATTGTTGTTTTATTGCCTGTTTCAGTATTTCGAAGAAAAGGAATATCAAACGGAGTCCAAACGGAATGCAACCTTTGGCAGCGTGATTTTTGGAACGAACGTGACCCAGGAAACTTGGAGTGCAAGCCAGGGGAGCATCGAGGAAGCCACGAGATAGGGGGGCGAGCCCACACCCCTGGGCACGTCCTACCCTCTCGTGGGCCCCTCGAGGCTCCCCCGACCGACTTCTTTCGCCTATATAATCCTACATACCCTAAAAACATCAAAAACAGAAGATAGATCGGGAGTTCCATCGCCGCAAGCCTCTGTAGCCACCAAAAACCTCTCGGGAGCCCGTTCTGGCACCCTGCCGGAGGGGGAACCCATCGTCGGTGGCCATCTTCATCATCCCGGCGCTCCCCATGACGAGGAGGGAGTAGTTCACCCTCGGGGCTGAGGGTATGTACCAGTAGCTATGTGTTTGATCTCTCTCTCTCTCTCTCTCTCGTGTTCTCTCTATGGCACGATCTTGATGTATCGCGAGCTTTGCTATCATAGTTGGATCTTATTATGTTTCTCCCCCTCTACTCTCTTGTGATAAATTGAGTTTTCCCTTTGAAGTTATCTTATCGGATTGAGTCTTTAAGGATTTGAGAACACTTGATGTATGTCTTGCCGTGCTTATTTGTGGTGACAATGGGATATCATGTGCCACTTGATGTATGTTTTGGTGATCAACTTGCGGGTTCCTCCCATGAACCTATGCATTGGGGTTGGCACACGTTTTCATCTTGACTCTCCGGTAGAAACTTTGGGGCACTCTTTGAAGTACTTTGTGTTGGTTGAATAGATGAATCTGAGATTGTGTGTTGCATATCGTATAATCATGCCCACGGATACTTGAGGTGACAATGGAGTATCTAGGTGACATTAGGGTTTTGGTTGATTTGTGTCTTAAGGTGTTATTCTAGTACAAACTCTTGAATAGATTGATCTGAAAGAATAACTTTGAGGTGGTTTCGTACCCTACCATAATCTCTTCGTTTGTTCTCCGCTATTAGTGGCTTTGGAGTGATTCTTTGTTGCATGTTGAGGGATTGTTATATGATCTATCTATGTTATTATTGTTGAGAGAACTTGCACTAGTGAAAGTATGAACCCTAAGCCTTGTTTCCTATCATTGCAATACCATTTACGCTCACTTTTACCACTTGTTACCTTGCTGTTTTTATATTTTTCAGATTACAAAAACCTCGATCTACTATCCATATTGCACTTGTATCACCATCTCTTCGCTGAACTAGTGCATCTATACAATTTACCATTGTATTGGGTGTGTTGGGGACACAAGAGACTCTTTGTTATTTGGTTGCAGGGTTGTTTGAGAGAGACCATCTTCATCCTACGCCTCCTACGGATTTATAAACCTTAGGTCATCCACTTGAGGGAAATTTGCTACTGTCCTACAAACCTGTGCACTTGCAGGCCCAACAACGTCTACAAGAAGAAGGTTGTGTAGTAGACATCAATTCTCTACCTTCTGTTTCCACCCTTACCTCTAGATGACTATTCTGTTTAACAAAGCATAGAGTTCGGGTATAGAGGACAGTACATCCATGTTAGGACTTAGGACCATGCAAGCAACCCTACCATTCTTTTCTTATCTACTTATTTCACCCGGTCACATGGACTTATTACAGCATTATTTATGAGGATCTTTCCGTGCAAAACTATCACATGAAGTTCATATATGATAGATGTTCACAGCAACCGCACCCTCCATGGCTAACAATTTATATACCAACACTGATTGAGTGTGCTCTATACACACTTGATGAGTCATTCAACATATTTCTCATCAGCAGAAACAACACAAGAAAAAAGTTCTGTAAGATTAGCAAATCCAGAGTGTCTTCTCCCCATGTTTCATATTCACCAAGGATTTGCACTTTCCTCTCATACAATTATTGTTAACCAAGACAATGCAATGTAAAACAAAAAAGAAGAGAAAAGATATTGCTGTTTTGAGAATGGGAGACATTGGAAAGGGAATACTTGGTGGTAATGGAAGTATTCGTAGTGAATGTTGTGGTGGCCCGATGCGCCACCATGCCGCCTCCAACCACCATATGTGTGTGAGAGCCAAGGCTATGCCCTCCGGCCTGGCGGGGGCGCTTGCCCTATTTCCTATTTGCCATATGGAGATGTCTCTAAACATTCAAGCAATGTTGCACTTGAGCTATTTGAGGCAAACTTGCGCACCAGCCCTGGTCGATGCCGGGCTAGTTAGTTGGGTGGCCATGCATTCTTTCTTGGTCAACATAGCTCGAAGCCTCTGTCTGCTTGCACATGTAGTGGATACCACAAGGATTGCATCGACTTGTTGTGTGATTATCTCCAGCCGACCTCTTCTACGATACCACTGATGTCAGGGGTGACAGATTTTTCCATGGGCTGAATCGAACCATTATTTATGAAGATTTTTCCATGCAAAAATATCACATGAAATTATTCTATGATTGATGTCTCAGCAACCACACCCTGCACAACTTCAATAAAAAAAGCAACCACACTCTAGAAGGCCAACAATTTATATACGAGAACCAATCTAGTTTGTTGTATACACGCTTGATGAGTCCTTCAACATATTACTCAATTCAATAGAAACAATGCAAGATTTTTATGTAAGACAACCAATCTAGTGTGTTCTTCCCATGTTTTAGAAGTCATTAATGCTTTGCATTTTCCTCCAGTACACTTTTTGGTAACCAAGAGTCGCAGACAATGCAAGACACAAAGAAAGATGGAAGAGATTTTTCGTTTGGGAATAGGAGACGTCAAGAAGAAAACACTTGGTGGCAACTGAATTGCTCATAATGAACATTGTGGTGGCCCCACGCGCCACCTTGAAGCCACGACATCGTCCCTCACTCTGTCAGGCGTGAAATCAACTTCTTCATCAACCTCTTGGTGATGCACGAGGACATGGCAGCTGGCCACATTTGTCGATGACAAGCTCGATGTGTGTGCCCTTCTAGCGACCCTTGCGAGCTTCCTGGGTTCCGTCAATGAATGGTTGAGGCATGTGAGCAACTGAACGACCCATCAAGAGCAAGGCTCAGTTGGCTAGTCGTCATAGCATCCATTGTCGCCTAGGGCCGAAGGGCATGCACCATCATGCTAATGAGAAGCCGGGCACCTCCATTGATGTTGACTATAGATGGCAACAAGCTATTTCCTCCGCCGGAAGAGAATTTTGTGAATTCATAGTTTTTTTTGTTTTCCCAAAGTATTAGCGAGTCTTCTATATGAATCTCTTTTTTGTTTGTTTCATCTATTTGAAATATGCAAAGCTTCCTGTCAATTCTTCAATATTCTTTTTCAGACTAAACATATTGACATACAGATTAGACACGTTGTTCTGGGTGCCATAAACTGAAGGAGCTTGAAATATGTTCATCAATTCAAATCCAGCTACCCTACTTGAAAATATATGTTTTAGCATCAGTAGTGGTCATTCGATGGTCACGAAATCTCTATGTAATTCTTATTATGTTTGAGGTGCTTTATTCTTTTGGTGAACTTCTATGATAGATCTGAATCCTTTTCAAAAAGAAAGTGCACTGGAATTCTTCAAACTGAAAAAAATAGTGCTTAGAACATCTATAGCTGCTCCCCTCAAATCTCTCCTATACATCCGCATGGATGGCCCGGTCAATGAACGGTCTCGAAAATGCTCCAACCGGCCCCCTCAAACTGACTCTATATGTCTCGGCAGTTTGGCACCCCTCAAACCCAACTCATATCTGGGGTGGAAAGGAGGAGGCCCGGGAATGCCCGGACACATTCACCATGTCGGACTAGTAGGGGGGCACGAGGGAAGCCACGCGCCCGTTGGGTGCCTCCTCTGGTTTGCTGCAGAAGCATTCATGGCACAGGTCTGGCGTGCCGCCGGAGGGGCTGAATCCGGCTTTTGAAGTTGGACAGCAAGGCAACACTAGCAGCATCCCCATTCCCCTCCTCTTCCTCCCGTCCATCGTTGCTGATGTTCGCTCCTCTCCCTCTTCCACTTCCAATCCGAGCTCACCGCTACCCTCCATGTTCCGTTGGAAGATCATGTATTATAAGATGTTAACGCCGGGCGGAGTTCCAAGCCGAGATGCGCGCCATGGAGGAGGCGCGCCGCGTGGCCAAGCTTGCAACAATGGAGGAGGAGCTACCGAAGGAGGAGGAGGAGCCGGGCGTCGAGGACGCGGCCATGGAGGATGTCGCGAAGGAGGCGCTAGGCGCGGAGCTCAATGGCTTTTCCATGGTGGAGGTGGAGGTAGAGTTCCAAAATTCCCAAGCCACAGAGGCTTCAACGGCGTTAGAGGCGAAGTAGCCACCATCCTCGACTCAATTCAGTTCGACCTGCAGGTGGCCAACCGCCGCCGTATCCACCTCACGGACGTGGAGCTAGACAAGTCGTTTGCATCCCTCTTGGATGATGACAATGAGAAGAAGCCAGACGTGTATGGTCCACCGCCAATGACCATGACACTACTCGAATTAGGATCTTTGCCGTCAGCTAGCTGATGGCAAAGAAGGTCTTTGCCATAAGGTTAAATGAAACTGACGGCAAAGAAGAAGCTGACGGCAAAGATATTGTTGGCCGTCAGCCGGCTCTTTTCCGTCCGCTAGCTGACGGCGTAGATGCATTGCCGTATGCTCGCTAACGGTAAAGAGGGATGGTGGCCCACTAGTGACATCGACCTAACTGACACTTTCTTTGCCGGCCGCTAGCAGACGGCAACGAAAGTTCACAAACTGACGTCCATTGGCTAGGCTCTTTGCCATCTGCTAGCAGATGGCAAAGAACCGTGCCCTAACTAAAAATCAAATACACCCGCGCCCGACCCCTCTCTCCGCCCCGTGCCGAGTCGCCGCCGCCTCGCGCCACCCCCGTCGCCGGCCGCCCCGCCCCTGTGCCGCCGCTGCCCCGTGCCACCCACATCGCCGCGCCGCCCCGGCGACCCCCTCTCCGCCACCGCGCTAACCCCGTCGCCGCGCCGTCGCCGTCCGGGCGACCCCCTCCTCTGCCCCGCGCCACCCCGACCTCGACCGCTCCTCGCCCTCAAGTAAGTGTGCCATGGCAGAAGTACTTATCTCTTATTTTGTTGCTGATTGAAGCCATGGCAGAAGTTGTGTGCTGCTAATTTAAAGGAATCACTGGGAAACAGAACAAGAAACAGATAGGTTAAGGCTTGAGAGGAAATTAAGAGATAAGTACTTGGAGATTAGTATTGCCGTATGTTGTTTTAATAGGGTTCCAATTTTACACAGTAGAAAAACAGTTATATATGTTTTTATTTCATGAGCACCTTGATTGGTCTGGGACATCGAGATCTCAAGCCAATATGATCCATCATTACCATGTGAGAGCTTTGCCTTCAATAGCTAACCATGCGATGGCAACTTAGCAAGTGTGCTCATAGAAAAATGCACCCAATGTCTCCACTTGCAATTAATTAACCTGTGCCCATCTCGAGACCAAGATTAAGATATTACTGGCACTTGTAGCAAGAAATAGTTATTTATTGATGAAAATATCGCTGTTTTCGTATCCAATGGTTTTTTGGTTCAGGAAATTATTTATGTTCCAGGAAATCAGTCAAAGCATCTCTAGCAGCAAAATTTCCACTAACTAACTGCCCAAAGTAGAGTGCCAACACTAGTGCTTGTTATTCTCTCTTCAAACTTTTTTCTCAGTTTTGTAACACATATCTGAGCAATATCATCCCTTGCATATTATAGTTAAATTAAAACCAAATGTTACTCCAAGTAACTGTAACTTGTTAATTTGGTTTACATTTTTAGTTTTGTTTCATGTATAAAGAAATCCCTAGTTTTGAAGGGTTTAAGTTGTTGCCATCATATGTCCACAAGTGCATTGCTTTTTGAATGTGAAATGATAACTTCGTGTAGTTGATTATCTTCTTCTCAAAACATCTGCTACTATAATGTTGTAAGGGTAGTAATTGGTCTCTTCTGCTGCTTATCAGAGATGGAGGGAGGCCGCCACTGGAGGCTGCGCTCTGCCACACCGGAGTATGAGTTGGATGCCTTCGAGTTCTTCAGTATCATACTTGGGAATTCCTCCAGGAGGCAGATATATAAAAGGAGAGATCTCCCCTGCACCCATCTCATTATGATAACTCTGCTGTTTGCTACATCACTCCTTGTCCCAAACTACAGAGGCTGCCATCAGCCAGAGAATGTGAAGCTGCGACAGGCCGGCAGCGGGCTTCGCATGCATTGGGACGTGGAGGTGGTGATTAGGTACGGCCACATGTACCTGTGTCGTGGCTGGGAGCAGTTCTACCGTGTCTACGACCTGCAGCACAGGTACTTCCTTCTCTTCAAGTACGACGGCGATGCCATGCTCTCGGTGAAGGTGTTCAACAAGACTATGTGTCGCATGCGCTACCACGATGACGACGATGCTAGTACGTTCTGCCTCTTCTTCCTCTACATTTGGCTTTGTCTCACATCGATTGTTAATGGTCATTGTTGCATTTGGTCAGGCAATGGGAGCAGCAGCAGCGACTCTGGCTATAGCCAAAGCAGCAGCAACTCTGGCTACAGCAAAAGCAGCAGCGAGGATGATCCGGAATGGAGTGGGGAAGAAGAGGAGAAGAGTGGGGATGGGGAGGTGCTGGCTTACAATGGGTGAGATGGTGGTGGCTGAGGATGACCTAGCGATGGTGGTGATTGACGATGGGCAAGAGATGGTAGTGGCTGAGGATGACCTAGCGATGGTGCTGCCTGAAGATGGACTTGTGATGGTGGTGGTGCCTGACAATGACCTCGCGATGGCGGTGGCACCGGTGATCCCACAGTCCGGGGACATAACCATGCCAATTGTGGTAGAAGACTACATCCCACTGCCTCCTGCTACGTCTTGAGCTTGCGTTGGTTTTCCTTGAAGAGGAAAGGGTGATGTAGCAATAGTAGCGTAAGTATTTCTCTCAATTTTTGAGAACCAAGGTATCAATCCAGTAGGAGGCTCCTCAAAAGTCCCACGCACCTACACAAACAAACAAAAAACTCGCAACCAACACAATAAAGGGGTTGTAAATCCCTTCACGGCCACTTGCGAAAGTGAGATCTGATAGAGATAGTATGATAAGATAAATATATTTTTGGTATTTTATAATATAGATTGGAAAAGTAAAGATGCAAATAAAAGTAGATTGAAAGCTTATATGATAGAAGATAGACCCTGGGGCCATAGGTTTCACTAGTGGCTTCCCTCAAGATAGCATAAGTATTACAGTGGGTGAACAAATTACTGTCGAGCAATTGATATAAAAGCAAATAATTATGAGATTATCTAGGCATGATCATGTATATAGGCATCACGTCCGTGACAAGTAGACCGACTCCTTCCTGCATCTACTACTATTACTCCACACATCGACCACTATCCAGCATGCATCAAGAGTATTAAGTTCATAAGAACAGAGTAACGCATTAAGAAAGATGACATGATGTAGAGGGATAAACTCATGCAATATGATATAAACCCCATCTTTTTATCCTCGATGGCAACAATACAATACATGCCTTGCTGCCCCTGCTGTCACTGGGAAAGGACACCGCAAGATTGAACCCAAAGCTAAGCACTTCTCCCATTGCAAGAAAGATCAATCTAGTAGGCCAAACCAAACTGATAATTCGAAGAGACTTGCAAAGATAACTTAATCACACATAAAAGAATCCTGAGGAGATTCAAATATTTCTCATAGATAAACTTGATCATAAACCCACAATTCATCGGATCTCGTCAAACACACTGCAAAAAGAGTTACATCGAATAGATCTCCAAGAAGATCGAGGAGAACATTGTATTGAGATCCAAAAAGAGAGAAGAAGCCATCTAGGTAATAACTATGGACCTGAAGGTCTGTGGTAAACTACTCACAACTCATCGGAGGGGCTATGGTGTTGATGTAGAAGCCCTCCGTGGTTGATTCCCCATCCGGCGGAGCGCCAGCGAAGACTCCAAGATGGGATCTCGCGGATACAGACGGTTACGGCGGTCGAATTAGGTTTTCGTTGGCTCCCTTGATGTTCTCGGGGTAGTGGGTATATATAGGAGGAAGAAGTAGGTCGGTGGCCACCCGAGGGGCCCACGAGATAGGGGGGCGTGCCCTATAGGGGTGGGCGCGCCCTCCACCCTCGTGGCCGCTTCGGCTGCTTCTTGACTTGCACTCCAAGTCCTCTGGATCACGTTCGTTCCAAAAATCACGCTCCCGAAGGTTTCATTTCGTTTGGACTCCGTTTGATATTCCTTTTCTTCGAAATACTGAAATAGGCAAAAAAAACAGCAATACGGGCTGGGCCACCGGTTAGTAGGCCAGTCCAAAAAATGATATAAATGTGTAAAGTAAAGCCCATAAACATCCAAAACGGGTAATATAATAGTATGGAACAATCAAAAATTATAGACCGTTGGAGACGTATCAAGTATCCCCAAGCTTAATTCCAGCTCGTCCTCTAGTAAGTAAATGATAAAAATAGAATTTTTAATGTGGAATGCTACCTAGCATAATTCTCAATGTAATTTTCTTTATTGTGGCATCCAAATGATTCAAAATAAAAGTTCATATTGACATAAGAAATAGTAATACTTCAAGCATACTAATCAAAGCAATCATGTCTTCTCAAAATAACATGGCTAAAGAAAGTTCATCCCTACAAAAATCATATAGTTAGGCTATGCTTCATTTTTGTCACACAAAAATGCTCCCAAATTATACACTCCCGATGACAAGCCAAGCAATTGTTTTGTACTTAAATAATCTCAAACTTTTTCAACTTTCACACAATACATGAGCGTGAGCCATGGATATAGCACTATGGGTGGAATCGAATATGATGATGGGGATTGTGTGGAGAAGACAAAAAAAAGAAAAAGTCTCACATTGATGAGGATAATCAATGGGCTATGGAGATGGCCATCAATTGATGTCAACCTGAGTAGGGATTGCCATGCAAAGGATGCACTAGAGCTATAAATGTATGAAAGCTCAACAAAAGAAAACTAGTGGGTGTGCATCCAACTTGCTTGCTCACGAAGACCTAGGGCATTTTGAGGAAGCCCAGCGTAGGAATATCCAAGCCAAGTTCTATAATGAAAAATTCCTACTAGTATATGAAAGTGACAACATATGAGACTCTCTATATGAAGAACATGGTGCTACTTTGAAGCACAAGTGTGGAAAAGAGTTAGTAACATTGCCCCCTTTTTTTCCTTTTTTCGGGCCTTTCTTTTTTTTCTTTAGCCTTTTTTTCTTTTTGGCCTTTCTTTTTGTTCTTTTTGGAGATAATGCTCTAATAATGATGATCATCACACTTTTATTTATTTACAACTCATGATTTACAACTCAAAACAAGAACAAGATATGACTCTATATGAATGCCTCCGGCGGTGTACCGGGATGGGCAATGTATCAAGAGTGACATGTATGAAAAATTATGCAAAGTGGCCTTGCCACAAATACGATGTCAACTACATGATCATGCAATGTCAATATGACAATAATAATGCGTGTCATGATCAATGTTTAGGATATCGCTTATCGTTACCGTCTTGGTCAGCTAGGGACTAGAGATTAATCGGAAATCGGCCGATTAATCGATTTTATCGGTCGACTATTAATCAATTTTTTTGCAAATCTCAGGTTCCCAACACTAAAATAGGCTATATTTAACACCAAAACAATATTTGACAGAAGTGTTACCTTGATTTCTAGCCTTTGAATCCTCGTATAATGACAAACAAAATAGGACAATAGTACATGTTCTGTAACAAGGTACAGAAAACATAAATAAACATAGTTTTTGCAAACATAGTACTATGAATAGGTCTGATTTATCGGTAGATTTCTGATAAATCGCTTATCAGAGTGATAAATCGGTCCAAAAGATAAACGACAAAGATAAGGCATAATCTTATCGGTCACCCACCGATTAGCGATAAATCGGAAGATTAATCGGTGAATCGGAAGATTTCTTGAACAGTGGTCATGATGATAAATGAAATGGTGGAAAGTTGCATGGCAATATATCTCGGAATGGCTATGGAAATACCATAATAGGTAGGTATGGTGGCTGTTTTGAGGAAGATATAAGGAGGTTTATGTGTGATAGAGCGTATCATATCACGGGGTTTGGATGCACCGGCGAAGTTTTCACCAACTCTCGAGGTGAGAAGGACAATGCACGGTACCGAAGAGGCTAGCAATGATGGAAAGGTAAAAGTGCGTATAATCCATGGACTCAACATTAGTCAAAAGAACTCATATATTTATTGCAAAAATATACAAGTCATCAAAAACCAAGCACTACGCGCATGCTCCTAGAGGGATAGATTGGTAGGAAAAGACCATCGCTCGTCCCCGACCGCCACTCATAAGGATGCACAATCTAAGAACACCTCATGTTTCAAATTTGTTACACAACTTTAACCATACGTGCATGCTATGGGACTTGCTAACTTCAACACAAGCATTATTTAAATTCATAATCACCCAACTAGCATGACTTTAATATCGCTACCTCCATATCCCAAAACAATTATCAAGTATCAAATTGATCATAGCATCCAATTCACTTCCTATGGTAGTTTTTATTATACCCAACTTGGATGCCCACCATTCTAGGACCAATTTTATAACCATAGCAAATACCATGCTGTTCTAAGAGACTCTCAAAATAATATAATTGAAGCATGAGAGACTAGCAATTTCTACAAAATTAAGCCACCGCCGTGCTCTAAAAGATATAAGTGAAGCACTAGAGCAAAAACTATCCAGCTCAAAAAATATAAGTGAAGCACATAGAGTATTCTAATAAATTCCCATCAAGTGGGCTTCTCCCAAAAGGTGTGTACAGCAAGTATGATTGTGGAAAACTAAAAAGCAAATACTAATATCATACAAGAGGCTCCAAGAAAAACACATATCATGTGGCGAATAAAAATATAGCTCAAAGTAAAGTTACTGATAAACGAAGACGAAAGAGGGGATGCCTTCCGGGGGAATCCCCAATCTTAGGCTTTTGTCTATTCTTTAATATCTTGGGGTGCCATGGGCATACCCAAGCTTAGGCTCTTGCCACTCCTTATTCCATAGTCCATCAAATCTTTACCCAAAACATGAAAACTTCACAACACAAAACTCAGCAGGAAATCTCATAAGCTCCGTTAGTGAAAGAAAGCAAAACCACCACATAAGGTACTGTAATGAACTCATTATTTATGTATATTGGTGTTAAACCTACTGTATTCCAAGTTCTTTATGGTTCATACCACTTAATACTAACCATAGATGCATCAAAATAAGCAAACAACACACGAAAAACAGAATCTGTCAAAAACAAAACAGTCTGTAGCAATCTGTAACCCACGAATACTTCTGAAACTCTAAAAATCCTACCAAAATAGGAAGTCCTGGGTAATTTGTCTATTGATATTCATCAAAAAGAATCAACACAAAATGAAGTTTCTGTGATTTAACAAAACTAATTTCGTGCGTGCAAAGTTTCTGTTTTTCAGCAGAGTCAAATTAACTATCGCCGTAGGTTATCCTATAGGTTCTACTTGACACAAACACTAATTAAAACATAAAAACACATCTAAACAGAAGGTAGATGCAAAATTTATTACTAAACATAAACAAAAACAAAAAACACAAATAAAATTGGGTTGCCTCCCAACTAGCGCTATCGTTTAACGCCCCTAGCTAGGCATAAAAGCGAGGATGGATCTAAGTAGTGCAATCTTTGGCACTCAATTCATAAGTGGCTCGCATGATAGATTCATAAGGTAATTTAATTTTCTTTCTTGGAAAGTGCTCATGCCTTTCCTTAATGGAAATTGGAATCTAATATTCCCTTCCTTCATATCAATAATCGCACAATCGTTCTAAGGAAAGGTCTACCAAGAATAATAGAGCAAGAAAGATTGCAATCTATATCAAGAACGATAAAATCTACGGGCACCAAATTTCTATTTGCAACAATAAGAACATCAATGATCCTTCCCATTGTCTTTTTAATGGTGGAATCCGCAAGGTGCAAATTTAAAGAGCAATCATCAAGATCATGGAAACCTAGAATATCGCATAATGTTTTCGGAATCGTGGAAACACTAGCACCCATATCACACAAAGCATAACACTCATGATCTTTAATTTTAATCTTTATAGTAGGTTCCCACTCATCATTAAGTTTTCTAGGTATAGAAACTTCCAAATTAAGTTTTTCATCAAAAGATTGCATCAAAGCATCAACAATATGTTTGGTAAAGGCTTTATTTTGACTATAAGCATGAGGAGAATTCACAACTGATTGCAACAAGGAAATACAACCTTCTAAAGAACAATTATCATAATTAAATTCCCACTACTAGGGAAAAGCCTAGCAGCAGTGCGGGTTTTGGGCCTCTCAGTAGCACGGGGACAGACGCTACTAATAAGGCGCTACAGCTAATGTATAGCAGAAGCGTCTGTCGTCCCACGCTACTACTATACATGAATAGCTGTAGCGCTCTTTAGAAAAGGGCGCTGCTGATATTATCTGCAGCGCTGTTTACAGGGAAGCGCTACTGGTAAGGCGGCGCTACTGCTAAATTCCCCCCCCCCCTCGCTACTACGAGTTTTATTAGTTTTTTTTCCTGCATATTTGTTTTGTATTTGTTTTGTATTTGAATAGGCTTTATACAATAATCTTTAGCATATCATACACATACAAATGTAATCATAGCATATACATACAATTAGTCTCATCAAATTATGTCATCATCATAATCATCATCCAACACAAAGTGGTCTCTCATCATCAATCTCGAAAATAGCGATACAAGTCTCGATTACTTGCAAATACATCGTCATCCATATAAACAATGATATACGCAAGAAGAGCTATCACTTTGAGTACATGAGTTCGTATCCCTCTCTCGCATTAGTGTGAACCTAAACTAACTACTGCATGTCGCTCGGAAACCGGAAACCGGTACACCTGGGCCTGACACTCTGGCCACTTTTCATATATATACTCCTGGTGTAGCACTTCTTCACCATCTATGATCTATGCACCTGCATCGTCACATGAGTCGATAATATGCAACATATATAGTTGAGCAATAGAATGATGCTGACTTGGCAAAAATAGAAACAACATATCATAAGCATAAATAACAAAGTTCATCGTACCCAAAATGCCCTAACTAGAGTGATTTTTGCTAGTCGAGGAGGAGGACGGTTTAATTACATCACAAATAAAGTTTCACCGTGCATAACTCAAAGTTTTGTCATACAGAAAGTATGGACTAAACGGACACATTGTCATATATCAACAATCACTCCAACATGTCGTGCCATCCATCCATGTCAGGGAGATAGTCCCCGAGCTTAGAGAAAGGCTTCATGTCGAGACGCTGAGAGGCTATCCATGTTCGGACGTCTTCCCGCGACATTTGTCCTTCTCCGTAGAACATCCCTGATTTTAAGACGACCTCCTTCACGATGATTTGGGCAAGTTCACGCTGGATGTTATAGAACTCAGCTCGAAGTCGATGATCCTCGATATCTCCTATGTCCTTTGCCCATTGCAGAATATGGGCATCGCCAGATCTAGGTGACATGCAAAGGTTCTGGTGATCCCGTCTGTACTCCAGCATGTGGTGTAGGACATAGAATCCATCATTAAGAGAATCGTTCGGTTGCTGGATGCAGCAGAAGTCGGTCTTATGGATGAAGGCGACCCTGCCGCCCCTTCTCTTCTTGTCCCTAGCCTCTCCACCCCTTGCTTGGTAGTAAAACATAGCACCGTCGAGAACATCTTTGATGTGGGTGTAATCCTTTTTGTGAATGTTCTTCGACGAGTCCAAGTAAAGAGCGTGGGAGAATCGGGGGTACAGGATGATGAGGACGGCGCGCCCGCCGCTACGCAAAATAAGTACACCTCAAATTAATTAGCCTCCACCGTGCAAATGAATTATTGAAATTGAAGGAAGGATAGCAGTGCAGATGACTTACACAGGATGATAAGGCACAAGAATTACCTCCTTGTCCTTATTGGCGAGCATGAAACTGACGATGTAATCCCTCGCATATTCACCGTGCTTTGCGCAGATTCCCAAGAAGCCCTCGTGCATGTAGTACGGGTCAGCGACACAGATATGAGATATCTGCTCAACCCCGATGATGTAGTTCATGTGCAAGGCATAAAGGCGGACAAACATAAAATCCAGCTTCTTCACGTGAAACATGTCGAATATGTAATCGAATCGGAGTAAGAACTTATCCGCGGGGAAGCTGTCGACGTACGACATTTGCCGCGAAACGTTAACCATGCAGAGTGGGTATCCTGGATCTTTCGAGGCGATGAGGCCTTTCTCTACCCACAACGCATCGTCATGAAGTCTCCTTAGATCGCCGAATCTGGCCCGTAGCGCTGTTGCGGGTAGGATTGGTTGACCGGGGATATCTATACGGTCCTGAAGCCGAGGTTGCTGAGGCGGCTGGATCATAGAATCAACTTTTTTGCCTTTCCTCGCTCTCTTCCTAGACTTCCTTACTACTGGAAGGTCGTCCATAATACGTTGAGACGGTAATTCAGGTACCGACTCATGACGCTCAAACCCTGAGGAGGCGCCAGTATAGACATACTATTTAGCGCCATCGTCATCCTCACCCTCATCCATGGCGACGTCATCAGCAACTAATGGAGCCTCCTCCTTACCCCGTCCGCTATCACCCAACCCGACACCCGACGCTAATTGGGTAGGTGGGGTGTTGATGTTCATACCTTGCTGAGGCTGCGTGCTCGTGGGTGTGCTCCCAGCCGCCTCCAGACAAAGCAGACTCTTTGGCCACAATAGGACCCACCCATTGCAACAATCACCAAGCCGCCGCGGGGTCTCGTCGTCATCCCCCACTAGTATTAGAGGAGGCAAATTCTCGTGGCCCGGTTTGACACTGGCCACAGAAACTTTTGGCATGACCTTTGCTAAAAAGTGGACAAATCGAGAACCTGAAATTTGCCAGAACAGAAATGAATCAACATTCCGGCAAAACATAGGCCACTCAGCATCATTCCCTGGAAACAGTGTTCAAATATCCCTCTTCGACACCGCAACACATGTCCAAATATACACAAGCAACCACATGTCCAAATTTCACAAGCTAATTCAAAAACAAAGTGTAGAAAAAATTCATTTAACTACTAATAGACCTAATTAACCTACTAATTTCAGTAAACTACTAATTTCATTTAACTACTAATTAACCTACTAATTTCATTCAGTTAGGTTATTCATTTAACATCACTTAATTAACCTACTGTACCACTACTACTAGCAGCACTACTAACCTAATTAACCTAGCAAAACTCTAGTGCCCTAACTGAAAAACACCTAATTAAGAACTACTAGTACCACTATTTCCCTAACCTAATTAACATCTAAACTAATTTTTTGCTCTAACATCTACTACTTAACATCCTTTGCTCTAAACTAAATTTTTTGCTATAAACAAACTTTTGCTCTACTAATTTTTTCTCTAAAATGCAGAGAGAGAGAGAGAGGAGTGGGAGGGAGGGGTGGGGGACTTATAGAGAGGGGAGAGACGGTGGCGGGGAGGTGCTCGGTGACGGAGGCAGGGGCGGAGAGGGCGGGCTCGGGCATGGGCTACGACGGTCCTGGGCGGGCTCGGGCGGCGGTGAGGTGGAGGGCGCCGACGGTGACGTCGAGGGTGGCCTTGGGCAGCGGCGGTGAGGCTGAGGGCGGCCTCGGGCGGCGGCGGTGAGGATGACGGCGGCCTCGGGGGGAGACGGTGAGGTTGTGGGCGTCCACGCCGGCAGGAGACGGTGGCGAAGTGGGGCGACGGCGAACTGGGGAGACGACGGCGAGGGCGAGGGATTTTGGGAAGAAGTGTGGTGGCCGGGCGGCGGGGGGAAACCGCTGTTTAAGTGAAACGTAACGGTAGCGCATTTCTGAAAACGCGCTATAGCTAAGTTAGCTACAGCGCGTTTCCTGAAACCCGCTACTGCTATTCCTTTCTCCTTTTTTTCCTTTTTTCTTTTATTTTTCTTTACATTTTATTTTTTCCTTTCTCCTTTTTCTATTTCTTTCATTTTATTTTACTTTTCTACTTGTTTTTTAAATTTATTTTATTTCCATTAGCAGTAGCGCCTTACACGTAAGCGCGCTACAGCTAAGAAGAGTAACAGTAGCGCTGGACCATTATACACGCTACTGCTAGGTTGGGCTAGCCATGTGCGCCCAGTTCAAACAAAGCAGCAGCGCTTTTTGCTAGTACGCGCTACTGCTAAAGTCATAGCAGTAGCGCAATTTATTTACGCGCGCTGCTACCAAGTAGCAGTAGCGTATGATTTTGTACAACGCTACTGGTAACATTCTGTGTATAAGCTTTTCCCTAGTAGTGTCCTTGAAATCCAAGATAGTGGGTTCAATGCTATTTAAAGTCTTGACCTCTCCAATCCCACTTTTACCAAATTTAGCATCAAGATCTAAAAACTCCGAATTATTGGGACGCCTTTTACCTAAAGTTGACTCATCTCCAGTCCCATCATTGTTAAGATTCATATTGTAAAACAAAGATCTAATAGGGGACACATCAATAAATTTAAGATCTTCATCATTATTTTCATTGAAACTAGAAGAACATGCTTTTATAAAGCAATCTTTCTTAGCATGCAATCTAGCGGTTCTTTCCTTGCACCCATCAATGGAATTTCTCATTGCTTTGAGAGACTCATTGATATCATGCTTAGGAGGAGTAGATCTAAGTTTCAAAGAATCAACATCAAGCGAAAGTCTATCAACGTTCCTAGCCAAATCATCAACTTTGAGCAACTTTTCTTCAAGCAAGGCATTAAAATTCTTTTGAGAGATCATAAATTATCTAACACTATTCTCAAAATCAGAGGGCATCTTATTAAAATTACCATAAGGATTATTGTAGGAATTTCCATAATTATTAGAGGAATTACAAGGGAACAGTCTAGGATTAAAGTTTCCTCTAAGCATTGTTTCCAAAACTATTCCTACCAACAAAATTTACATCCATAGATTCATTATTATCCTCAATCAAAGTAGACAAAGGCATATCATTGGGATCAATAGGAGCACTCTTAGTAGCAAAAAATTTCATAAGTTCATCCATCTTTCCACTCAAAACATTAATTTCTTCTATAGCATGCACTTTTTTACTAGTAGATCTTTTGGTGTGCCATTGAGAGTAATTAGCCATAATATTATCAAGGAGTTTTGTAGCATCTCCTAAAGTGATTTCCATAAACATGCCTCCCGCGGCCGAATCTAAAAGATTTCTAGAAGCAAAGTTCAATCCGGCATAAAATTTTTGTATGATCATCCATAAATTCAAACCATGAGTAGAGCAATTGCGAATCATCAATTTCATTCTTTCCCAAGATTTGGCAACATGCTCATGATCAAGTTGTTTAAAATTCATAATATCGTTCCTAAAAGTGTTGATCTTAGCGGGAGGAAAATATTTAGAGATAAAAGCACCTTTGCACTTGTTCCAAGAATCAATACTATTTTTAGGCAAAGACGAAAACCAAACTTTAGCACGATCTCTAAGTGAAAACGGAAATAACTTCAATTTAAAAATATCATTATCCATATCTTTCTTCTTTTGCATATCACACAAATCAACAAAGTTGTTTAGATGGGTAGCGACATCTTCACTAGGAAGGCCGGCAAATTGATCTTTCATAACAACATTCCGCAAAGCAGTATTGATTTCACAAGACTCAACATCATTAAGAGGAGCAATCGGAGTACTAAGGAAATCATTATTATTGGTATTGGAGAAATCACACAATTTGGTATTATCTTGAGCCATGGCGACAAGTAATCCAACACTCAAGCAAAAAGAGGCAAACGAAAGAGAGAGAGGAGATTGGGAAAGAGAGGGTGAATAAAACGGCAAGGGTGAAGTGGGGGAGAGGAAAACGAGAGGCAAATGGCAAATAATGTAAATGTGACGGAGATAAGTTTGTGATGGGTACTTGGTATGTCTTGACTTGAGCAAAGACCTCCCTGGCAACGGCGCCAGAAATCCTTCTTGCTACGTCTTGAGCTTGCATTGGTTTTCCTTGAAGAGGAAAGGGTGACGCAACAATAATACCATAAGTATTTCCCTCAATTTTCGAGAACCAAGGTATCAATCCAGTAGGAGGCTACTCAAAAGTCCCACGCACCTATACAAACAAAAAAGAACTCGCAACCAACGCAATAAAGGGGTTGTCAATCCCTTCACAACCACTTGCAAAAGTGAGATCTGGTAGAGATAGTATGATAAGATAAATATATTTTTCGTATTTTATAATATAGATTGGAAAAGTAAAGATGCAAATAAAAATAGATTGAAAGCTTATATGATAGAAGATAGACCCGGGGGCCATATGTTTCACTAGTGGCTTCTCTCAAGATAGCATAAGTATTACGGTGGGTGAAAAGATGACTGTCGAGCAATTGATAGAAAAGTGAATAATTATGAGATTATCTAGGCATGAACATGTATATAGGCATCACGTCCGTGACAAGTAGACCGACTCCTGCCTGCATCTACTACTATTACTCCACACATCGACCGCTATCCAGCATGCATCTAGAGTATTAAGTTCATAAGAACAGAGTAACACATTAAGAAATATGACATGATGTAGAGGGATCTCATGCAATATGATATAAACCCCATCCTTTTATCCTCGATGGCAACAATACAATACGTGCCTCACTGCCCCTGCTGTCACTGGGAAAGGACACCGCAAGATTGAATCCAAAGCTAAGCACTTCTCCCATTGCAAGAAAGATCAATCTAGTAGGCCAAACCAAACTGATAATTCGAAGAGACTTGCAAAGATAACTTAATCACACATAAAAGAATTCAAAGGAGATTCAAATATTTCTCATAGATAAACTTGATCATAAACCCACAATTCATCAGATCTCGACAAACACACCGCAAAAAGAGTTACATCGAATAGATCTCCAAGAAGATCGAGGAGAACATTGCGTTGAGATCCAAAAAGAGAGAAGAAGCCATCTAGCTAATAATTATGGACCCGAAGGTCCGTGGTAAACTACTCACAACTCATCGGAGGGGCTATGGTGTTGATGTAGAAGCCCTCCATGGTCGATTCCCCCTCCGGCGGAGCGCCGACGAAGGCTCCAAGATGGGATCTCGCGGATACAGAAGGTTACGGCGATGGAATTAGGTTTTCGTTGGCTCCCTTGATGTTCTCGGGGTATGTGGGTATATATAGGAGGAAGAAGTAGGGCGGTTGCCGCCTGAGGGGCCCATGAGATAGGGGGCGCGCCCTGTAGGGGTGGGCGCGCCCTCCACCCTCGTGTCCGCCTCGGCTGCTTCTTGACTTGCAATCCAAGTCCTCTGGATCACGTTCGTTCCAAAAATCATGCTCCCGAAGGTTTCATTCCATTTGGACTCCATTTGATATTCCTTTTCTTCGAAATACTGAAATAGGCAAAAAACGACAATACGGGCTGGGCCTCCGGTTAGTAGGTTAGTCCCAAAAATGATATAAATGTGTAAAGTAAGCCCATAAACATCCAAAACGGGTAATATAATAGCATGGGACAATCAAAAATTATAGATATGTTGGAGACGTATCACCTCCACTGCCTCGCCGCTCTAAGCGCATCAGGATGATGAAGGAGAAGGAGAAGAAGGAGGAGTGAACTATGTCAGGTATGTCAGATCTCCAAAATGATCTATACTTAGCTTTGTTTCCTCCGAAATGACCTAAGTTAGCTCTAATATGCTAAGTTATCTCTAATATGCTTAGTTACCTAGGTTTGCTCAATAATGACATACACTTGGCTTACTTGTGTAGAAAATGGCATAATTATGCTTAGTTAACTCAAATTGGCATAATTAGTAAGTTAGCTCCAAATGACCCATTTAACCTAGGTTAGCTCCAATATGATCCATTTTACCTAGGTTACCTCCAAAATGACTAAGTCTACCTAGGTTAGCTCCAATATGATCCAATTTAGCTAGGTTATCTCCAAAATGATCCATTTTACCTATGTTAGCTCAAAAATGGCATAATTACTTATGTTAGCACAACAATGACCTATACTTACCTTATTTTCCTCCAAATTGACATAATAAGCTTAGTTAGCTAAAAAATGGCATAATTACCTATGTAAGCTCTAAAATGACACAAATAAGGAATAAGAAGAAGAAAAACAAGGAGGAGAAAAAGAAAGAATAGAAGAAGAAAGAGAAGAAAAAGAAAGAATAAAAGAAGAAGAATGAGAAGGAAAAGGTTTATGTATGTATATATGATGAAACTTGTGTGTTGGATATGTCTGCTATGAAATTTGTGTGTTCAAACTTGTGTCTTGAAATTGAATGAATATAAGAAAAAACAAAAAAATAGGGGTTGTATAAGGCTCTTTGCCTTCCGCTGGCAGACGGCAAAGAGCTTTGCCATCAGCCAGCAGACGGCAAAGCTACCACGTGGTAGCTACGTGTGCAACCTGGAGGCTGGCCTGTTTGGTTACTTTGACGTCTGCTGGCAGACAGCAAAAATGCAATGGTCTTTGCTGTCGGCCAGTGGACGGCAAAGCGCACCGTTAACCCCCTAACGGCCATACACTACTAGGGAAAGCCTTATACACAGAACTTTAGCAGTAGCGCTGGACAAAACAGTGCGCTACTGCTACTTAGTAGTAGCGTGCTAAAATAAATCTCGCTACTGCTACTACTTTAGCAGTAGCGAGTTCTAGGAAAATGCGCTGCTGCTATGTTTGTATCGGGCGCAGATGGCTAGCCCCACTTAGCAGTAGCGCGTATCTGCAACCACCGCTACTGCTACATTCCATAGCGGTAGCGCGTATCTCGGAAACACGCTACTACTTACTTACTTTATCCTCACCACGCCCCGACCCTCTCACTCACTCTCCCTCTCACTCACTCTCCCTCTCACTCACTCTCGCCCACGCCGAACCCGTCGTCTGCCGCCGCCGCCGCCGCACTGCTCCTCCACCGAGGTACTCCCTGCGTCCCTCCTCCTCCCTCCCTCCCTCCTCCTCCCTCCTCCCTCCTCCTCCCTCCTCCTTCGGCCGCCCTCCTCCCATCGCCCCTCCCTCCTCCTCAGGCCGCCCCCTCCCTCCTCCTCCAGCCGCCCCTCCCCCTCCTCCCCCCGCCCCCTCCCTCCTCCGATCCCACCGGCCTCCTCCCCCTCCTCCTCTGTCCTTCCTCCTCCTTTCCCCTCCTCCCTCCATCTCTTTTTTTTGTTTTTTCTGTAGGTTTTTTTACTATTGTATAATTTATTTTTTACTGTTTTTAGTAAGTGTTTAAAATAATTAGTAAGTAAATTAATAAAACTAGTTGAACTAGTTTATTTTTAGTAAGAACTAGTTGAATTAATAGAACTAATTTATTTTTAGTAAGAAAAAAATTAACATAACTAGTTGAACTAGTTTATTTTTAGAAAGAACTAGTTCATTTTTATTTATAGTAAGTTTATTTTTAGTAAGAAATATTTGAATTAATAGAACTAGTTGAACATGTCACATTTGTTGTTATTTTTTTAGTTTAAGCAATTGTTCCTGCATCGACGTTGACGATGCCTATCCCGCATCCTCGTCGTCGATACCCGTCGTTCGCTAGGGTTTTAGTTGTATTAGTGATGTTATATGTATGATACTATTTGAGATGTATTAGTGATAACTTATAGGGTTTTTGTTTTTGCAGAAATCTAGGAGCCCCTCCATCATCCCCGCCGTCGTCCCCGTCACCGACCCCCTCCGACCTCGAGGTGAGACTAGCCAAATCTCCATTTCAATATGAGTCCTATAAGATATGATGTAGATAAAAACATGTATACCTTGTGTTGCTCAAATAGGATATCTGGTTGCCCAAGTGGCCGGTCATGTTTGCAGGTTACACCTCCGAGTGGCCTATGTTTTGCCGGAGTGTTGATTAATTTCCATTCCGGCAAATTTTAGGCGCTCGATATGTCCTTTTTTAGCAAAGGTCATGCCGGATTTTTTCGTGAATTTTGGCATGACTTGTGCTAGAATATGTAGGAAATATCGAGTGGCCTGGATTTTCTAGAAAGATAATTAAACGATATTTTGGGTTGACTTTAAATCTGTCGAGGCTCCACCATATATGAAAGGACGAAGAATCCCGACTGTTGTCGTGGGGGTCGTTTCTCCTTCTTCTCCTTGTGCTACACCTTTGTTATGAACTAGGGGAAGGAGGAGTAACGACCATCATCGATGGTCGTAAATCTCAGAGACGAATCAGTGAGGGAGAGTCTCCACCATGTATGAGAGGGCGAAGAATCCCGACTGTTGTCGTGGGGGTAGCTTCTCCCCGTGTGCTAGACAATTTGGTGCAATGCACTCGAGAACGAAAGGAGGAGCTACCATCACCGACAGTCGAATATATACACCACATGAGCTAAGAGTTTTCAAGAAAAGACTTGACAGACCCATAGTCAACCTGTGATGAATAATAATGATCTAATTTAGTTTTTGTAGTACATATATTTAATTGTACAAGTTTAACATTTGAATTATGAACATAGGAAATGTCGTACTCGGACGACGAAAGTCTCCCGGGGGAGTGCGACTGGTGCAACGACGACCGAGGTCTGTGCGACAGGCCTCACCTGGACGAAAATCGGCGCTTCAACATTAAGCTCCAGGAGACCTTCGATGTTGAAACGGTACGCAATGACGACAAGTGTTTTTTTCGAAATTAAGCACGACTTTAACTATTTCAAAGTGTAATTTATCTTTTAAAATTCGACTAGCTCATCCCATGCCATGCAAGACGCTATGTCTTGGAGAGGATGGGTTTTGAAGACCATGAAAATTTTCAACCAAAGAAAATACACCTAAGGACCCATCATGATATGGATTTTGAAGTAAATCTGTACAATTCTTAGAGCGTAACCCATTTTGGTTGCCAAAATTGGGAAGCACTTTGCAAGATGTATGGTATTTATGAGGATATGATTGTCACCATGGATCTTGGTGATCCTAACATCGAGCAAGACAATATGGACATTTGGGTCCTTGTTGATATGCTTCCGATTCTACCGCTATGTGAGTTTCTCAAACATAGTTATTAACTAATTTATATTGTTTATTTCAAAATAGTTGACAGCTTATTTCCATTGACAGCTTATTTTCATTCTTCAAACAATGTGCGGAAGATGGTAGACAAAACCAACTACACCGATGGCTTCGATTTAACTTATAAGGAGAAAAATCATCTGATCGCATTTTGTACTGATCTTGAGAATTACAATAACTATTATCAAACTCCTCCAAATTATGGTGAATACGTGCCACTAGTGCACGTGTTGAACCACAGTAACTTCTATGGAGATACCATGGTAAGATTTTTTACTATTACGACATCCGTGCATCTTTTGCATACTTCTAAAACTGAACTACATTGCTAAATATGAAGTTATTACTATGTTTTTCAACAGAAAATCTCGATGGATTGTGTGCCTCATCTGCTGTATCAGAATGGTCGCCTTGATGTTTTGAACATACCGCCGGGTCATCCTACGAATCTCACCTGTGCATATCGGATTTCTAAAACCGGTGAACACATGCTAATCAAAGAATGGAAAAAATGTTTGGACAGTTGTAAGGAGGTTCTTGGAAGCAACACTAAGCGAAAGACAAGAATTGGAGACAGATAATCTCCATTCTCCATAATGGAGAGTCAGGGGCTATCTTGTTTTATGCTATTTTATCTAAGAGAATATAGTAGGTCCTAAGAGAATGTAGTAGGTCCTATGAGGTACAATATGTTTATTATGTGGTACAATGTGTTACAGTTGATGATGAGGAGTAGTTGTGATTATGACTAGTGACCAACTTGCTATGTGATGTCTCATTTATGAAAACGATGATCATGAGGAGGTGTTATATGATAATGATGTATTATGATGATAAGTTGTTAATGATATGATGATGATGATGATATTTATTATATTATTGGATGAAAGAATCGTGGACTAGTTTCAAGTGGATGCGGATTCCACTTGAAACTAGTCCACGGTTCTTTCACTCTGTGATGTAATGACTCATTATGATGTAAAAACAATCTCTAAATTGCTGCTGTATGAAAACTTATATAAAGGTGTATGAATACAACATGAAAAAAGTAAAATACGGAATAATAGTAGTAGCGTGGGCTACGGGAAGCGCTACTAGTAATTACTAGTAGCGCTCTTTGAAGAAAGCGCTACTACTAAGTCGACATAGCAGTAGCGTGGGTTAACACACGTTACTACTAATCTTTAGCTGTAGCGCCTTACTAGTAGCACGGTTCCCCGCGCTACTGATAGACATTAAACCCGCGCTACTGTTAGGGTTTTCCCTAGTAGTGATAAGCTGCCACGTGTGCCGTCCAGGACCTTTGCCGTCGGCCGGCGGACGGCAAAGACCATTTCATCTTTGCCGTCCGCCAGCAGACGGCAAATAGCCCTTTGCCGTAGCCTATTCAACCATACCTATTGCCGTCTGCTGACGGACAGCAAAGGCCTTTGCTATCTGCCAGGCATGCCTTTGCCGTCCGCCATGGCAGACGGTAAAGTGCCTGATTCCTGTAGTGTGAGGTCGGTCTGTCCGACATGGACGAGTAGAGTAGAAGTAGGGTAGTTTCTTTCCAATGTAGCTTCTTCCGCGAATGTATGATCTATGTCTTTTTTTCAAGGAGGAGGTTGTGACCCCCGGCCCCCGCATCATTTTGATAGTACATAACGAAGGAAAATAGTGAACAAATCATTACAAGATATAATAAACACCTATGATTAAGTCTGACGTGTTCCGCACCAATGCACGTCAGGCCGTAGACGGTATGGACAAGGGATTTTCATCCTAGTTACCGAACCAAGCCAATGAAGATGAGCACAACATTAAGTAGACAACGTTCGATACTAATTCTACACGTCGTCGTGAGCCGACATTTTGTTAAAAAAATTGTCCGATTCACCGATCTATCGCTACTTGGTGGGTGACCGATAAGATAATACCATATCGTCAACGTTTATCGTTTGGACCGATTTATCGCTCTGAAGAGTGATTTATCGGAAATCTATCGATAAATCAGACATATTTCTAGACCTAGGTGTGCAAGAACTATGTTTATTTGTGTTTTGTGGACTTTGTTACATAATATGTACTGTTGTCCTATTTTGTTTGTCATTGTACAAGGATTCAAAGGCAAGTAATCAAGGTAACACTTGAGTCCAATATTGTTTTGGTGTTGAATATAGCATATTTTAGTGATGGGAACCCGGGTTTTGTAAAAAATTGCCGATTAGTAGTCAACCGATAAAATCGATTACCAGCCGACCGAGATGCTAACGATAAACGATCTCAACATTAATGATATCATATTATCGATTCGAATTGTTAGCTTATTTTCTATGTGGATGTTACTTAGAAATCCACAAAAAATTCCCGCGGCAACGCGCGGGGCATCAACTAGTTACTATAGTGTTTCTTATTACTGATGGTGAATCCTGAGTGACTGACTTTTTTCAAAATAATAATCATTTTTTTGGATTGCTTGGCACTCCCATGCTAATTTCCGCCCTTACGATTAAATGAATATTCTTTTTTAACAAACCTCAGAATTCGGGTATAGAAGAGGGTACATCCACGTTAGGTCCATCCAAGCAGCCATGTAGCTGTTTCGTTCTACTACTTATTTCATTCATTCACATAGAATGAATACAACCACTATTTATGAAGATCTTTCCGTGCAAAAGTATCTCATGAGTTGATGTATGATAAATGTTCGCAACAACTACACCCTACACAGCTCACACTATATATACTAGCACCAACCGCGTCTGTTCTATACACCCTTGATGAGTCATTCAACATATTTCTCAGCAGAAACAATTCAAGATTTTTTTGTAAGAGTAGCAATCCACTGTGTTCTCCCCATGTCTGAGAGTCACTGATGTTTGCATTTTCCTCTCGTACACCTATTGTTAACCAAGACAATTCAAGGCAAAAAGAAAAAGGAAAGAGATTTTAGTTTGAGAGCGGGAGACATCGGGAAGGGAACACTTGGTTTCAGCTACGGACTAGTGAACGTTGTGGTGGGTGGTGGCCTTACGTGCCAACTTGACGCCACGACTTTGTCCCTCGGCCCGCTCGGCGCGCACGCTGTCTTCTCTGCCATATTGATCTTTGCTAGCCGCAAACAACTTCTTCATCAAGCTGTACCAAGTAGCCATGTTTGTCTAGGTTAAGTTTGATGCACTAGTAGGGAAACCCCTTGTTAGCAGCATCCGATTATGCCCTCCAGCAGCGTTTAACTCGCGCGCCGCCAGTGCGGCGCTGCTGGTAGGCTGGTAGCATAACACTAGCAGCATTTGGCCCGAACGCTGCTACTTAAGGGAAAGTTAGTAGGGTTCCCACTCTAGACGCTGCTAGTTTCCTCTGACTTGGCGGCGCGCGGGTCTGTAAGATGCTGCAGACGTGGAGAATCACTAGCAGCATTTGATGGAAAGTTGTGCACGGTGACTGCCTTTGGCAAGCTCTTCATCCTTCAGTTTCGAAACAACCTTGGTAGAAAACCAAAGATCAAATGCGTAATTGAGTCTTTGGGTGATTGTCGTGGAGGACCAGAATGCATTGAGGAAACGTGTACATTCAGGTTATATCTAGTTGAATGTGCTGGTAGACTGTTGATGGTTGAACGATTTATTCGCTTCATCCCTCCCACTGGTGACAATATCTTTGACAATACTCAAACTGCTGGGGTTGTTGTCCTTGAGGCAGACCTGCACTCCAACCCTTACCGATGGAAAAGGATCACTGAGTTGGGTGGACATGCTCTCTTTGTTGGCCAGCTTGGCTCCAAGTCTCTGCCTGCTAGAGAATGCAGCGGATCCCAGGAGGATTGCATCTACTTCATTTGTGACTATCCCCATCCAAAGTATTTTCGAGTCCATTTCGTGACTGTGGTGTGTACAACATACGGAATGGTATGATCATGCCATTGATGTCTCAGACTGCAGCACCTGCACATGATGCTGGCCAGTGGCGCCCGACATGGTTTTTTCCTGCCAAACCTATGTGATCACTCTATCAGGGTGCTTACTCTACTAAAGCTTTTATGATCAGAGGGGTATGCAGATTCTCATATGTATGCCTAACTTGTTCTGCTGAAGCTTTGTGATCATGCCAGTATGGGTGTTGGCCATCTTTATCGTAGTGATATGTTATCGTGCGACTTAGGATATTAGTTAGTATGATGATCAACCAGCCTGGTTCTGGTTATTAGTTAGTATGATGATCAACCAGCCTGATTCTGGTTATCTTTATCGTAGTGCTATGTTATGTACCGTCTAATTGTGGAACTTCTAATTAGTATGATGGTGCAGACTTCATTTCCATGGGATGAATTCGGATGTGCAACTTCATCTTTCATTTGAGATTGATATGTACAACTTGAACAAACTTTTCACCTCTGAAGGCGAACAAACTTGGTTGTGTCACTACCCTGAATCCTGGCCACTGCAAGTAAGCCTGGTTCTGATCAGCTTTATGGGCTACGTTACCTTCAGACTATGGATCCTTTTTTTTAACTCAACAACCCTTTACTGACCACAAACTATGATTACGTTGTTTATGAGTACAAGGATGATCACATCTGGTGGTTCTTCCATCCAGCTATTACAAAGGGGTCCTCTAGCCAATTTAGCTAGCTAGCTCATGAGGTACACAATTATGTCCCCTATAACAATGTTCGAAAACCACATAGAGAAATTCACAAGCCATATGGTAGCATTCGCCAAAAATAACATCCACAACTCGTGAGGATCAACCTCCAGCCTTGATGATTTCGTCGACCTCAAGATTACCAGACTGAATAATTAGTCAGTTGCACGCAGCAGTTTCTACTAGGTTGAGGCCGAAGAGCAGTGCTAGAGCTTTCTCGGTGAGCGCGTTCGTGCAAACATCAATCTTTTTCATGGATAAGTGTAACCATCAGAATACCAATATCCATATCCACACTTGCTTTAAAATCCAGAACATATTTGTATTTGTATTTACAGAATAATTCTGGATACTATCCACATCATTTCCATTATTATCCGGATACGAATATTTGATTGCCATATAGACATTTTCTCAAATACAAATAACAGATATGTTCGATTATCTACCTTCAATTTCCACCCTTACCTCTAAATGACTATTATGTTTAACAAAGCATAGAGTTCGGGTATAGAGGACAGTACATCCACGTTAGGACTTAGGACCATGCAAACAACCATGTTACTCTATCCTTCTCTACTTGTTTCACTCAGTGACATGGACCGATTACAACATTATTTATGAAGATCTTTCCATGCAAAACTATCACATGAAGTTGATATATCATAGATGTTCACAGCAACCGCACCTTCCACGGCTAACAATTTATATACCAACACCGATTGAGTGTGTTCTATACACACTTGATGAGTCACTCAGCATATTTCTCATCAGCGGAAACTACGCAAGAAAAAAAATTCTGTAAGACTAGCAAATCCAGAGTATCTTCTCCCCATGTTTCATATTCACCAAGGATTTGCACTTTCCTCTCATAAAATAATTGTTAACCAAGACATTGCAATGTAAGAAAAAGAGAGAGAAAAAAAGAGATTGCGGTTTTGAGAATGGGAGACATTGGAAAGGGAACACTTGGTGTTAATGATAGTATCCGTAGTGAACGTTGTGGTGGCCTGACGCGCCACCATATGTGCGTGAGAGCCAAGGCTATGCCCTCCGGCCTGCTGGGGGCGCTCGCCCTATTTCCTATTTGCTATATGAAGATGTCTCTGAACGTTTAAGTACTCTTGCACTTGAGCTATTTGAGGCAAACTTGTGCACCAACCCTGGTCGGTGGAGGAACAGTTAGTTGGGTGACCATGCATTCTTTCTTGGTCAACATAGCTCGAAGCCTCTGCCTGCTTGCACATGTAGTGGATACCACGAGGATTGCATCTACTTGTTGTGTGATTATGTCCAGCCGATCTCTTCTGCGATACCACTGATGTCAGGGCTGGCAGAACTACAACGTGTTGAGGCTGTGTGATCAACCTATCAGGGTTTGCTCTATTAAAGATTTATGTCAGAGGGGTGTGCAGATTCTCATATGTATGCTTAACATCTTCTGCTCAAGCTTTGTGATCGTATAATGGTGCCACTAAACTTACTAGTTAGTATGCTGATCAACCAACCTGGTTCTGTTTATCTTAGTGCTATGTTATGTATCGTATAATCGTTTGAAGCTACCCAAATGGACTATGTCTTGAGGATCCAAATATTCCTACATTTGAAGTTGGCGAAGAATCAAACCCTAACCCCAACAAGAAAAGAAAGGCAAAGATGCCCAAGGCAAGAGGTCTGGCAGTCTAAACTTTTGAGTATATCTTGTTGGTTAAAACTTGGTTGGCCACAAGTATGGGCCCTATTTGTGGCATGGAGCAAAAGGGCAATAGGTATTGGGAGAAAATCCATAAGCACTACCATGAATACAAACAATATGCGGAGCAGGTGGGTATGGAGGTTTTTACCCAACATGGGTAGCAGCATAATCTCCAGATCAGTCCACCAGCCATGTCGACATAGGCATAGTGTCAGTCTATAGGACTCTACTTGTGCCAAATTATCGATTTTTTCCTTCATGCTTATCAGACTATTGGTGTTTGACTGTGTGTGCATCCTAATTATGCAGAGGCCGAGTGATACTCTAAAAGCTTTGTATTGGCTTCATGCTACATTTTGAGATAATAAAAGCACCCTTTATAAAAAAATGGGCACAGGAAATACGCGAAACTGCATCCTATCGTGACCACCTGCAAGGGGATCAATGACGTAGGGTGTACGAGGCGGCAAGAGCGACGATGGTAGCAGTGGATGCAGAACGGATGGAGGCAGAGCAAGCAACAAGGATGGTCGCGAAGCAGGCGGCATGAATGGCCTGGCAAGTGATCCATCCCGCTTGGACTTGAATTTTATTTTGGCATGTCCGGATTGTTGAACTATGTTTTATTTTTCTTTCTCGCCTAGTTGAACTGTTGGATTGTGATGAATTTGTGTTCTATGATCCACCTGCATGGTTTGCACAAATTTGAGGGTTCACATTTGAGGTGTGTGGCTGCGCGCAAAATGAGGGGGTGCCCAGCGCTGTCCGCTGGGTTGGTGGGGGGGAGGGATTTGCCAAGTCCAGCAGGTGCTCTTAGGATATGGATATATATCCACACTTGCTTAATTTTTTTCTTCAAAAAAAAACATTTGTATTTGTATTGACAGCCAAGCAACCACGTCGCTCTTTCTCTCTCTACTCATTTGACTCAACCACATGTGGTGAATTGGACAATTATTTATTAAGATTTTCTATGCAAAAATATCTCATAAATTCGATCTATGATAAATGTCCCAGCAACCACACCCTACACAACTTCAATTAAAAAAACAACCACACCTACACGGCTGACAATTTATATAGCCCCCCCCCCCCCCCCCCACCCCCCACCGCAAAAAAAAAACCATTTATATACAACCTCCACATGCTTGATGTGTCCTACAACATATTTCTCAATTCAGTAGAAACAATGCAAGATTTATGTAAGACCAGCAATTCAGTGTGTTCTCCCCATGTTTCGGAAGTCACTAATAGTGTGTTCTCCCCATGTTTCGGAAGTCACTAATGTTTTGCCCTGTCCTCCAATACACTTATTGTTAACCAAGCATCCAAGGCAACGCAAGACAAAAAAAGAAGAGAAAAGAGTTTTAGTTTGGGAATAGGAGGCGTCGGGAAGAGAACACTTGGTGGCGACTGAATCGTTCGTAATGAACATTATGGTGGCCCCATGCACTACTTTGAAGCCACGACAACACCCTTCAACTTGTCGGGAGTGCAAGCAACTTCTTCATCAAACTCTTGGCGATGCACAAGGACATAGGAACTGGCTATGTTTGTCGACGCAAAGCTCGATGTGTGCGCCCTTGTGTCAACCCTTGTCAGCTGCCTTGGCTCCATCAACGAATGGTTGAGGCATGTGAGCAACTGAACGACCCATCAAGAGCAAGGCTCAGTTGGCTAGTCGTCATAGCATCCATTGTCTCCTAGGGCCTAAAGGCATGCACCATCATGCTAAGTAGAAGCTGGGCACCCCCGTTGATGTTGACTATAGAGGGGAACAAGCTATTTCATCCGCCGCTAGGGGATTTTGTGAATTCATAGTTGTTTTTGTTTTCGCAAAGAATTCGTGAACTTATTTTAGATGCATATCTTTTTGTTTGCTTCATCTGTTTGAAATATGGAAAGCTTCCTGCCAATCCTTCAATATTCTTTTTTGGACTATACATATTGACATACAGATTAGATACGTTGTTCTGGGTGCCCCAAATTGAGGGAGCTTGAATATATGTTCATCAATTCAAATCCAGCTCCTACTTGAAAATATAAATTTTGGCATCGGTAGTGGTCATTCGGTGCTCTCGAAGTCTCGAAGTAATTCTTATTATGTTTGAGGTGCTTTATACTTTCGGTGAACTTCTATAATAGATTTGAATCCTTTAAAAAAAGTGTTGCCGCGAGGGGCTAAATCCTGCTATTGAAGTTGGACGGCGAGGCAACACTAGCCGCGTCACCATTCCCCTCCTCTTCGTCCCGTCCGTCGTCGCTGATGTTCGCTCTTCTCCCTCTTCCACTTCCAATCCGAGCTCACCTCCATCCGCCATGGCCCAGCAGAAGATCAAGTATTATAAGATATGAACGCCGGGCGGAGTTCCAAGCCCACATACGCGCCATGGAGGAGGCACGCAGCGCGGTCACGCTTGCAGCGGCGGAGGAGGAGCAACCAAAGGAGGAGAAGGAGCCTAGCGTCGAGGACACGTACATGGAGGATGCCGCGAAGGAGGCGCTAAGAATAGAGCCCGACAGCTTTGCCATGGCGGAGGTGGCCCAAGCCACGAAGGCTGCGGCAGCGTTAGAGGCGAAACAGCCGCCATCCACGACACAACTCAGTCCGAGCGGGAGGTGGCCAACCACCACTATATCCATCTCACGGACGTGGAGCTGGACGAGTTGTTTGCATCCCTCTGAGACGTTGATGAGGAGGAGACACTAGTAGAAAAAGGGTCAAACGTGAAGCACATTAGTGCCGATTTGTATTAGAGCCGGCACAAATGTATATATTAGTGCCGGTTCCAACGGCTAGCCGGGCCGCTCTCATTAGTACCGGTTCGTGGCTAACCTTTAGCACCGGTTCGTGCCACGAACCGGTACTAATGAGAGTGGTGGCAGGATGTTGTCAGTCTGGGCCCCCTCCAGCACCTTTAGTACCGGTTCGTGCCACGAACCGGTACTATAGGTCCTCCTGCATATAAACCCTTCGTCCAGCTCGCTCTGTTCTTCCCCCTTTCCCCTCTCCTCTCCTCTCTGTTCTTCCTCTTCTCCCGAGCTCATCACAAATTTTGCCCAAATTTTGTCAAGATTTGAAGGCCCCCATCCATTCAAGTGATCACAAAGGTTAGCAACTTTGTCCTTTCATCTCTCATTGCTAGATTAGCTCTTGCAATGCTTTATATAGAATTTGTGAGTTTAGTAATTTGGGAGGAAATATATATATGTGCTAGTATTTGATTTATATGCAATTTGAGGTCAAAAATAACACCTAGTTTGCATATGTAGGTGTGGTTTACTTAGTGCCTTCTAAATCTCCGTCGTAACCACCGTCGATCACCCGCACCGTCCCGTCGCCGGCACCACCTTGTGGTGAGCCTCTTGTTCATGAAATTTTATATAAAAAAATGATGTTTGTGTGATTTGGATATATAGTTACTCGTATAATAATTATCTTAGCCGTACGTTGTTTGTTATACATAGTGCCATGGTTTTGATATCCGTCCCCGTCGGCCCTCGTCCTTGTTATGATTCGGATGTGGTATATTCTCTTTTAAAACTATTTGTTGCATTTCGTGTTTATGACAAATTATGCCCATCAAGTTGACATAGATATTTTTATCTAGGAGGTATGTGAACCGGAAATTCCAACCAACCCTATTGTCGAGAGGTTAAATTTAGTTGAAAGAGAAAACGAGTACTTGAAAGAAAAATTGAAAAGAATTAAGGGGGAGAAGATGGAATTGGAGTTGCATGTTGCCGATGTCGTCGATGATCACAAGATCAAGATGGAGAAAATGCGCTTGAAGATTAGAAAGATTAGAAAATATGCCATCGATAGTGAAGCTTGGTATCATTATGCTGTTGGATCAATTGTTACCTTAGTTGCGATCTTGATCGCATTTGTTGTTGCATTTAAATGCTTTAGCTAGAGAGTTATTTGTTTGTTGCATTTAAGTGTTGTATGAACTTTATGTATGAACTTGTATTAATTTGGTCTATTCGGTGTTGTGTAATGAAGATGAGCCGGCAATGGATGTACGATGACCGATGCTCTCCCCAGTTCGTTGAGGGCGTGCATACTTTTCTGCTTGCGGCTGAGGCAAACAAGCGGGCGGATGGTTTTATGCCTTGTCCATGTGCTGGCTGTAAGAATGGTCGCAATTACTCTACATCAAGAACCATTCACGTCCACCTGTTTGAGTCCGGTTTCATGCCCCACTATAATGTTTGGACCAAGCACGGAGAAAGAGGGGTTATAATGGAAGACAATGAAGAAGAAGAGGACGACGATAGCTATCCTGGCCATGGGTTCCCTGAATATGATGATACAACAATGGGGGAAGAAGCTGAGCCGGTAATGCGGGAAGAAGCTGAGCCGACAATGCGGGAAGAAGCTGAAGAAGAGGCATCAGATGATCCCATTGATGATCTAGGTCGGGCCATTGCCGATGAAAGAGAAACTGCGCAAGTGATTTGGAGAAGAAGAAGTTGCAGCGCATGTTAGAGGATCACAAAAAAATGTTGTACCCGAATTGTGTAGGTGACAAGAAAAAGCTGGGCACCACACTGGAATTGCTGCAATGGAAGGCAGAGAATGGTGTATCTGACAAGGGATTTGGAAAGTTGCTGGTAATGATAAAGGATATGCTTCCAAAGGACAACGAATTGCCCGAGAGTACGTACAAAGCAAAGAAGGTTGTCTGCCCTCTAGGGTTAGAGGTGCAGAAGATACATGCATGCCCTAATGATTGCATCCTCTACCGCGGTGAGTACGAGGATTTGAATGCTTGCCCGGTATGTGGTGCATTGCACTATAAGATCAGCCGCGATGAGCCTGGTGATGTCGAGGGAGAGCGCCCTAGGAAGAAGATTCCTGCCAAGGTGATGTGGTATTCTCCTATAATACCACGGTTGAAACATTTGTTCCAAAACAAAGAGCATGCCAAGGCGATGCGATGGCACAGAGAAGACCGTAAGAAAGACGGAAAGTTGAGAGTACCCGCTGACGGGTCGCAGTGGAGAAAAATCGAAAGAAAGTACGGGAAGGAGTTTGCAGATGACGCAAGGAGCGTATGGTTTGGTCTAAGCGCAGATGGCATTAATCCTTTTGGGGAGCAGAGCAGCAACCATAGCACCTGGCCTGTGACTCTATGTTTGTATAACCTTCCTCCTTTGTTGTGCATGAAGCGGAAGTTCATTATGATGCCAGTGCTCATCCAAGGCCCTAAGCAACCTGGCAATGACATTGATGTGTACCTAAGGCCATTAGTTGAAGAACTCTTACAACTGTGGAATAGAACAGGTGTACGTGCGTGGGATGAGCACATGGGGGAAGAATTTGACCTAAAGGCGTTGCTGTTCATGACCATCAATGATTGGCCTGCTCACAGTAACCTTTCAGGACAGACAAACAAGGGATACCACGGATGCACGCACTGTTTGGATGATACCGACAGTATATATTTGAATAGTTGTAAGAAGAATGTGTACCTGGGACATCGTCGATTTCTTCCGAGCAGGCATCCCGTAAGAAAGAAAGGCAAGCATTTCAAAGGTGAGGCGGATCACCGGACGAAGCCTTGCCACCGTACTGGTGCTGATGTACATGATATGGTCAAGGATTTGAAGGTGATATTTGGAAAGGGTCCTGACGGACAACCTGTTCCGAAGGACGCGGACGGACGCGCACCCATGTGGAAGAAGAAATCTATATTTTGGGACCTGCCATATTGGAAAGACCTAGAGGTCCGCTCCGCAATCGACGTGATGCACGTGACGAAGAATCTTTGCGTGACCCTGCTTGGCTTCTTGGGCGTGTATGGGAAGACAAAAGATACACCTGAGGCACGGGAGGACCAGCAACGTATGCACAGAGAAGACGGCATACATCAGGGTCATGCAAGCTACGCTCTTACCGAAGAAGAGAAGGAAATCTTCTTTGAATGCCTGCTCAGTATTAAGGTACCGTCTGGCTTCTCGTCGAATATAAAGGGAATAATAAACATGGCAGAGAAAAAGTTCCAGAACCTAAAGTCTCATGACTGCCACGTGATTATGACGCAACTGCTTCCGGTTGCATTGAGGGGGCTTCTACCGGAAAACGTTCGGTTAGCCATTGTGAAGCTATGTGCATTTCTCAATGCAATCTCTCAAAAGGTAATCGATCCAGAAATCATACCAAGTTACAGAATGATTTGGTGCAATGTCTTGTCAGTTTCGAGTTGGTGTTCCCACCATCCTTCTTCAACATCATGACGCACGTCCTAGTTCACCTATGCGAAGAGATTAACGTTTTGGGTCCTATATTTCTACACAATATGTTCCCCTTTGAGAGGTTCATGGGAGTCTTAAAGAAATATGTTCATAACCGTGCTAGGCCAGAAGGAAGCATCTCCAAGGGCCATCAAAATGAGGAGGTCATTGAGTTTTGTATTGACTTTATTCCTGACCTTAAGCCAATTGGTGTTCCTGAATCGCGGCATAAGGGCAGACTGAATGGAAAAGGCACGCTAGAAGGGGAACAAATAATATGTATGGACGGACATTCTCTCACTGAAGTACACTACACAGTTCTACAGAAATCCACCTTGGTGGCTCCGTAGATGGATGAACACAAGAATTTGCTACGCTCCAAACACCCGGAGCGGTCTAATGACTGGATTACACGTGAACAAACCAGGAGTTTCGCCAACTGGTTGCAGACACGTACCATGCATGACACCTCTATTGAAGATGACTTGTACTTGCTGTCCCAGTTACCATCTTCGAATATAATGACTTTCAAAGGGTACGAGATAAATGGTAATACATTTTACACGATCGCCCAAGATAAGAAGAGCACCAACCAAAACAGTGGTGTCCGCTTTGATGCAGAAACCAAGACGGGAAAGGAAACATATTATGGTTATATACAGGACATATGGGAACTTGACTATCGACGTGGTTTAAATGTCCCTTTGTTTCGGTGCAAATGGGTCAACATGACACGAGGCGGGGTAATGGAAGACCCGCAGTACGGAATGACAACAGTGGATCTCAACAATCTTGCGTATGCAGACGAACCATTCGTCCTAGCCAATGATGTGGCACAGGTTTTCTATATGAAGGACATGTCTACCAAGCCAAGAAAAAGAAAAGATAAGGAAGCGAATGCATCGTACGATGAGCCAAAGCGGCACATAGTTCTTTCTGGGAAGAGAAACATCGTGGGAGTGGATGACAAGACAGACAAGTCAGAAGATTATGAAAAGTTTGATGAAATTGCTCCATTCACAGTGAATATTGACCCGAGCATCCCGTTAAATGATGAAGATTTTCCATGGTTATGGCGCAAAGGGACACACGCGAAGAAAAAGTTTCACACCCAAAGATCTGGGATGTGATCGTCTTCACTATCATCACTTTCTTCTGTGTTTCACACCCAGGAGGGAATGTCTGTAATAGTTAGGGTAGTTATGTGTTTTGGCATTTGAAACGCGAAGAAATTTTAAGTGCAAACAAATTCTTTTCATGCATTTACTGATTTTTTTTCCAGCTAAATCACCCTGAAATTGAAAAGCAATTTAAATGCACCCAGAAAAGGTTGAAAGTTGGCATGGTATCATAATTTCATACAAATAGCATGTGCAAGAAAGTAGAGAGGGTTACAGCAAAAACTGGATGCACTTCGTGTACAAAATGGACAATCTCTTTCGAAGTATGAGGGTTTCCGACGAAAACTGAACTGTTACAAAGGCATTTCATTTTTTAAATAACCTAAGCATTACTAAAATTAATATAATGATAAAACACACTAACATTAAACATAAGAAAAAATAATCACCGAAAAAACTTTTTTCAAAGTTAAGTTATTCACAAACTAGTGATTCACACAAATTTCAAATAATTCAAAATTTAAACTATTCAAATTTGAAATCTACCGGCACTAACAGAAAGTTTGTAATTTTTTGTACCTAAAGCAAAAATATTCACAAAGAAACTCTAAATACAGCAAAAAACAACTCAAAAATAAATAAAACAAAAAAATAAAGCAAAAAAAATAAAGAAAAAAAAGCCCGCCTACTGGGCCCAAGCGGCCTGCATACGACTAGCGACACAACATGCGTTGGGCCAGGATGCAGGCCCGCGAAGGCCCAGTAGGCCCACTAGGCGAAGAGGACAGGTAGGCCCAGTAGGCCTGGTTAGGAGAGGAGCTCGAGAGAGCTACTGCACTGGGGCTTATAAACCAGTGCGGTAGCCCCTCGACTAGCGAGGTGGGACTAAACTTGCCGCACCGCACCTGCGCCAGCGCACCCCCTTTAGTACCGGGTCGTGGCACAAACCGGTACTAAAGGGGGTCGCTTCCCGCCGCTTGGCCTGGCCAAAACAGACCTTTAGTACCGGTTGGTGGCTCCAACCGGTACTAAAGGTGCCTTCTATATATACAACTGCTACGAAAATTTCAGTTTCCCTCTGTTTTCCTCTGTTCCGTCGTCTCCGTCACCGTCGCCGCCGCCCTCAATCGTCTCCGTCGCCGCTCGTCTCCGTCGCCGCCTCCGTCCCCGTCGCCGCCCTCGTCTCCGTCGCCGCCCCGGGCCCGTCCCCGTCGCGCCGTCCCCGTCCCCGTCTCGCCGTCCCTGTCCCCGTCGCGCCGTCGCCGCCCCGGCCGTCGCCTCGCCGTCGCCTCGCCTCGCCGTCGCCCGCTGTGAGCCCTCCCCGAGCCCGTACACACACACACACAAGCATGTTTAATTAGTTTAGATAATTAGTCTTTAATTAGTTTAGATAATTAGTCTTTAATTAGTTTAGATAATTAGTCTTTAATTAGTTTAGATTATTTAGATTATTATTTTGTATGTTTAATTAGTTTAGATAATTAGTGTTTAATTAGTACACACACACTCACACGTATTTTGTATGTTTGATTAGTTTAGATTATTTAGATTATTATTTTTTCACTATTATATATGTATGAATGCATGTTAGATGGATATAATTAGTGTTTAATCAGTTAGAAATTAGTGTTATATAGAAATGTTAGAAATTAGTGTTATATAGAAATGTTAGAAATGTTAGAAATTTTAGTGTTATTTAGATTATTTAGATTAGCATAATTAGTGTTATATAGAAATGTTAGAAATTTTAGTTATCAAAATCCAATCATGAAAAAAATGTTACTTTTTGCGGGCATATAGCTAGTATTTGTTCTCGACGATGCCCGGCCCGCATCCTCGCCGTCGACCCGTCCGCGACGACGTCCAGCCGACCCATGTCCGGGACTGGGCTCCGCCGGGATGGCACTGGGAGGTGCTGCCTGGAGGGGCGCGCTGCTTGATGAGGAACCCGACCCTGGGTCCAGTCGTCGACCCTGATCTCGTTTGGTGGCGTTCGCGTGGGCCAGTTTCGGTGCGGAGGGACCCGGTCCCGCCGAAGGTGGTACGTCGCCGTGTCAGGGAGGAGGACGAGCACGTCCATCGCTACATGGTTGCGTTAGAGGGCGGCAAGTTCTCCAATACGTGGCAGTATCTTCGGGGATCTCACTTCAGCTATGATCCTGTGAGGGTTCCTTCTCTTTGGGTGTCCACCGCCCGCGCCGGAGGAACTGCGAGTGTCCTAGATTCTTCTGTAGTATTCGATCTTTATTAGCTAATAGCCAGTGATGTACTATTCAATATTATATATTATTCGAGACGATGTATTCGAGATTATATCTATTATTCTAGACGATGTATTCGAGATTATATCTATTAATCGAGACGATGTAATTTGAATACTAAATTGTTTTATATTTCTTTTGGATTAGTTAAACAAAAGCTATGGCAGACAATACCGACAGAGAGGGAGAACAGACCATGTTCGATATGATACGCGGGCCAGATGATAATCAGAACGAAGAAGATTATGACGGCTCCGAATTTCTAAACAACACCGGAGAGGGTGATATGATATTCGATCGCGACGACGAAATTGATGAAGTCATGAACTACGATTATGACGATGACGAAGAACATGTTGATCCTGAAACAACAAAGACCGGCGAGGTATATATATTTATATAAGCAGGCATCTGGTGATCATCACATGTTTTAAATGACTTGAAGATATATTAACGAATCGATCTTTGTTCTTTCAGCCATCCGGATCGAGCAAATCTTCAGGCAAAATGACGAAACGAGGCCCGAACAAAAAGTTGAAGCCGGGCGTAAAGTACAATATCGAGGCATGCAGCCCTACTGGCAAACCATTAGCGCCTAAGAAGATTGCGGACAAGTTCGTTCGTCAGTGCGGAGTTCTTGTGAAGGACCAACTCCCGATCAAACTTTAAGAATGGAGAGAGCCAGCAAAGCCACGTCCAGATGTTACTTTTGTCGACAAGAATCAAAAAGATCTGCTTTGGGATACTCTCATGGAACATTTCACCCTACCAGATCATTTCACAGAAGCAGATGTGCAGAAAGTCAAGGAGGCTGCTCTTAGGATGATGGCGATTGCATTCAAGAACTACAAGAATCGTGAATGGAAGAAGTACGTCAAGGGATGAAGGAAGACTCCAGTATTCAAGGGAACACTAGAGAACCAACGTGATCATTGGGACGATTTCGTGAAATTCAAGGATTCGGAATTAGCTAAGGAACGGTTGAGAATAAACAAGAAGAATGCCGAAAAAAAGGATAAGTTCCATAAGTTGGGGCCAGGTGGCTATGCGGTGGCAATGCCTAAGTGGGATAAGTCTGAGAAAGAGATGGAGGATGCAGGTGTCACTCCGGCTACTAAGAGCTGGCCCCCCAGGGTCAGGACTTGGTTCTATGCGCATGGGGGGAGTTGGACCCGGAGACAGGCAATGTTCCGACGAGGGCAAGTCTGAAGGGAGCCGACGATGCGATACTTGTTGCAATAGAAGAGGCACGATCGGGGGTGTTCCAGCCCAACAGAGAGAACGACGAGCTTACGCATGCCCTGGGAAATCCTGAACACCCGGGAAGAACACGAGGCAAGGGCGCTATTCCGTGGTATGAGGGGTTTTCAGAATGGAACACGGACTACAGAACCCGTGCGAGAAAGAAGATTGCGGAGGAGAAGAAGAGGAAGATGGAGGAGGAGCAGAGGAAGCGGGACTATGAACGCCTTCAAGGCCTAGAAGCAAGTCAAGCGGAATTGGTAGTCAAATTCCAGCGGCAGCAGGAGCAGATCGACTCACTTACCCATCAAAGGGGGTCTCAGCAGCTGCAGCAGCTAGCGGATGATCCAGCATTGGATAGCACCGGCCCATCCATACCGAGAAGCAGTGTGGGTTCCGTCCCGGACGACGCAATGCTGGGTAGATACCCCGTGGATGACATCACAGAGAACACTAACTGCGAGCTACACGTCAAAATGAAGAACATATCCATGAAGGTGGCGGACGGCTTTGCTTTCACAAATCCCCCCGAGGCAACCTTCCATTGCAACCCGATTCCAGCGGGCTATGCTCGTGTCTTGGTTGATGAGGTGGTGGACCCACCATATTCGGGGCTACAGCTTGACATTGCTGGAGGTGACGGCGAGCGCTTTCTCGGAGAGGCCAAACATCGTATCATCCTATGGAAAAAGGATTGCATCATCTTTCGAAGGCCACCGACACCGCATCAGCCGAGTCCTCGTCGAAGTCCGTCACCGAGTCAGCAGACTCCCGCTCCTGCAAGTCCACCAAGTCCGGCAAAGTGTCAGGCCACTCCTCCTCCTCCAAGTCTGGCAAAGTGTCAGGACAATCCTCCTCCTCCAAGTCCGCCACAACGTCAGATGTCCACTCCTCCTCCAAGTCCGGCACAACCTCAGGCCACTCCTCCTCGTCCAACTCAGCCCCGTCAGCCGTCTCCGCCGCCTCAGCAATCGCAGAAGAGACACCCCGCAGCTATGGTGCGTAGCGGTACGAGTCGAGGTAGTACAGGAAGTACAGGCGGAGTCAAGCGATATAAATATGGTCCAAGCCTCAAGCCTCTTCCGCAGAGGTCTTATGACAAGTCCGAGGAGGAAATCACAACCATATCGAAGGCCGAGGTGGAAGCCCATTTTGCACCGAAACCGCCACCGCCACCAAGGGAGAAAGTGCATGAGGAAACGATTGACCACTTCATTCATATGGCTCAACCACCAGCTCCCAAGCCTGTTGACACAGACTATGAGCGCCACATCAGGAAGTTAAATCGAGCACGTCTACAAAGGGAGGCGGGCATGTCTACATCGGGATCGAGCAAACAAGAAGCAGCTCCCAAAAAATGCGGGAAAACCATTCCCCAGCTGGGAGAACAGGCGGCGCAATTGATCCCCTCGCTTGTTGTGCCAACAACAGGTGACAGTACGCGCGCCCAATATTATTGTGGGCAAACAGTGCACGTTCCCGAGGTGGGCAATGTGGTAATAACGGAGGAGCATATAATGCAGGCTGAAGTTCTCAACATCACTGTTGGACAACTCCTCGAGATCGAGCTCATGCCTTTGCTTAGAGAGGATGAAATAAAACGGAAATATGTCCGGGGCCAACCTTTGGTCGCGCCAGACAAGGTCAAGAACCTCCCAACGAGAATGTATGAATTGCATCAATGGTACATGAACATTACCAAGATTTCAGATCGATTGTCCCTCATGGTGAATGTCAAGCAGGACCATTACTTCCATGAGAAAGCTGTGTCCGTTGAGTATTTAGAACTGTTTCAGTTATACAATCAAGACGCACTCGACAAATCTATCGTCAGTTGCTATTGTCTGTAAGTGATTTCTTTCTATAATTTAAGTCTCAAGCTAGCTGTAGTGATCCTTTTGATCAATCATTACCTGTAATTATCCTCACTATATTCTTTTCTGTGGTATTATGCAGGATGAAGATATATGAAATGAGAAAAGGTGGACGCTTTGGCATTGGGTTCATTGACCCAAACACCGTTAATAAATACACATGGAAGATAAATGAACGTCAGAAAAAGAACGTAGAGGACAGCATGCTAGAGTTCTTGAAGCGCCTCAAATACAATGAAGATATACTACTTCCTTACAACTTCCAGTGAGTCACAATGTCTTGTACTACAAATTCTCTATTTTTGCCTACTAGCTAGCTACATGTTTTTGCTTACATATGCCGCTTAATTAAGACATGCAAACGTGTGTGCATGCAGATTTCACTGGGTCTTGTGTATCATTAAAGTTGACGCCGGAACAGTTGAAGTACTGGACTCACTAATCTCAGAAAAAACTGACTATAACATCTTGTATGGGATAGTCAACAGGTAATTTCAATCATTATTAACTATATATCTCAGCCTATTTAGTTCGTCATTTCATGATATGAAATATTTAATAACCCCTTTATTCATTTTCTTTATCGGCGGGCAGGGCTTGGGCAAGGTTCATCGCCGTCACGCCCGGCGAATGGAAACAAAAGCTTCGATGGTTTCGACGCAAGGTAAGCAATTAAGTAGTACTAGCTAGCTAGCTAGCTGCCATCTCTTTAATTATCATGCATGCTTGATTAATTTTTATCTAATCAAATTCCATTCTCGTAAAGGCCCTGAAGCAGGCGCAGGGGACTGATCTGTTTGCATTCTGCGTTTGCGAGAACATTCGCATGATGGCGTCCGAAAGGAGCAGATCTCAAAGACAGGAATGGGTACGCTTGTCAGAACACTATTCACAATTTTTACACCATTATCGATATATAGCTCACACAACTAATACACATGCATATTGATCTCCTTCTTAACAGTTCAGAGAGGTACGGGAGAAGCTCATAGAAACGGAGCGCGTAGAAGCACTTCAAGAGGAAATAGCGGGATTTTTGCTCGACCAGGTCATAAATCCGAAGGGAGAATTCTATTACCCGCTACCGCCCCCATGAAAACCACTTCCAATTATCATCGTGCTCCGAAGGCACCAATTAGGCTAATGCCACTGGCTCCGAAGGCAACATTCATATGTAGGAGAAATTGTATATAGCTATACATTGTGTGTATGTGTGAATTAATTAATATGGTGGTTTGTGAGACATTGATGATATATATATGCATGATTGGTTCTACTAGAAATTATATATGCATAACGTGTACAATGTGTAGTATTGTAAAATACCAGCAAACGAAAAAGAATTAAAATGGAAACACAAAATTAAATGAAAAAGAAATCATAAAACTAAAAACCCCCCAAACCTTATAGTACCGGTTGGTCTTACCAACCGGTACTAAAGGGCTCCAGGCCCCCGGAGCTGGCTCGTGCCACGTGGTTGCCCTTTAGCACCGGTTCGTGCTGAACCGGTACTAAAGGGGGGGGGGGGCTTTAGTGACCACAATTTAGTGCCGGTTATGTAACCGACACTATAGGGCCTTACGAACCGGTGCTAATGCCCGGTTCTGCACTAGTGAGAAGCCAGAGGTGTCTGGTCTACCGCAAATGACCATGAGGTCGGTCCGTCCAGCACGGGGCTGAGTCATCAACATCCCTGGCGATGAGTAGAGTAGAAGTAGGGCAGTTTCTTTTCAATGTAACTTCTTCCGCGAATGTATGATTTACGTCTTTTTATTTGAAAAGGAGGTTGTGACCTCCGGCCTCTGCATCATTATTATGCAATAGAGTACATAACGAAGGAAAACAATGGGCGAATCATTACAAGATATGATAAACACCTACGGTTAAGTTTAACCTGCTCCGCACCGACGCCTTCAAAAAAGAATAAACGTCCTTGCACCATCGTCATCACGTAGGCCGTAGACGGTATTGAGCACAATATTAAGTAGAAACATCTATCTATCTATCTATCTATCTATACCTATACTAATTATGCACTCCCTAGATATTAGCACATTAATTAGAGATTATCTATCTATCTATCTATCTATCTATCTATCTATCTATCTAGCTAGCTATCTATACACATATCTATCTATCTATATCTATCTATATCTATATCTATATCTATATCTATATCTATATCTATACTAATTATGCACTCCCTAGAAATTACCATGTTAATTTGAAATTATCAGCCGTTAATCTGGTGGGACCGAATTATTACGATGTAGATCAGCCCATGCAATCCTTTAATTATGCACTCCCGAGAAATTACCACATCTATATCTATCTATATCTATCTATCTATCTATCTATCTATGTATAACTATACTAATTATGCACTCCCTAGAAATTACCACGTTAATTTGAAACTACAAGCCGTTAATCTGGTGGGACCGAATTATTACGATGTAGATCAGCCCATGCAATCCTTTAATTATGCACTCCCTAGAAATTACCAGATTAATTAGAAATTAGCAGCCGTTAATCTTGTGGGACCGAATTATTACGATCTAGATCAGCCCATGCAATCCTTGGCTGCAATTAAAAAAATTGCTTGAAAGGCCCAGATCCTTTCACACGTACAAGCCAAGGACACCCCTAAATATCTACCTGCTCCATGTCTCTCCCTCTTTCCATTAATCTCCGTTAATTAAAGAAACAAAGGGACGAGGCCATAGTCCTTTCACGTACAAGCCAAGGACACCCCTAAGTTAACTACCTGCTCCACGTCTCTTCCTCTCTCCCAGTTAAAAAGCAACCTATAAAGTAATAATGCAACATCGTCTCTTTCTCTCTCCCCGTTAAAAAGCAACCTGAAGCAATAATGCGACGTGTAATCTCCATGGACTCCCTAACACTAGGAAAACTAATTCATCTCTATCTCAAAGTTGAGCAATGAAGTTGGTGCAAGCAAGTTGAGCAAGCAAGCAACTTGGTGCTCAAGGGAGTGTATTGCATCATAATTATTTGGTTTAGTATACTAATTTAAGACTCCCAAAAAATTACCACGTTAATCAGATTTTACGAGGTATAGATCAACACATACAATTCCTGACTTCTTTTTGTATTATTTTTCTCTCTGTCAGGAGTCCTGTTTTCATACGGGTCTTAATGCTAGCTCCCAAGTTGTACAACGTGAGTCCAATGTGTTGCGCATCATAGTTGTTTTGTTCAGGATACTAATTTGAGACTCCTAAAAAATTACCACGTTAATTAGATTTTACGAGGAGTTAATTTGGTGGGACCAAATTATTACGGTATAGATTAACACATACAGTTCCTGACTTTTTTTTAGTATTATTTTTCTCTCCGTCAAGCAGTCCTGTTTTCATATGGGTCTTAAAGCTAGCTCACAAGTTGTACAACGTGAGTCCAATATGTTGCCTAACAAGAGTCCTAATTTTTTCATTACTAGGAAAATGGCCCGTGCGTTGCCACGGGAATACAATCGTCCCCTGATTGATACCTTTTTTTGCCTTACCAGGGATCCATCCTAGCCCCACAATGAAGCCTGACTGTCACCACGATGATAGGGCATGACAGTCTGTCTCGAGAAGGTCCTCGGAATCGGATAGACCTAATGCGACCATGGCCTCCTACTACACATCTGCTCAACATCCTTGCCAAGGCCCAGCTGCATGAGCATCTGATCTAGGGCATCCTCCCTTGCTGTGTTAGTCGAGGCCGGCTGCCGGCCAATGGCACCGTCATTGTGTGTGCGTTGCTATAGGAAAAAAAATGTGTCTAAAGTTTTTATCTTGCAGACTATATCTAAAGGGGAGATTCAAAAGAGAACAATGTGGCTCACGTACCCAGGTCATTGTATCTTAAGTTTCTATTTATTCAGGATGGCGCAGGAACACATTAAATAACGAAAGTATAATCTAATTAGTAGCAAGGCACTCCGTATCATCAGTTTGTGTTTTTCTCCAAGTAGCATAGAAACACATCCCATAAGCCATAATATAATACTGGACGGAGGGAGTATGTGGTAATCAATAGCAAGGCAATTAGTTTGGTTACTATCAATTCTCTATGTTGTTCTTACCTTATACAACATGATTTTTTTACGGCTTCAGTAGATGATGACCTTTTTTTAGATAATGATACTTGGAAGATCTCATAAAGCTTCTAGATTGCAGCCATTGAACCGATCAACCGAAGGGCTTATGTAAGTTATTACTGTAAAATAAGTCTCAGTCCTGAGAAGAATTCACTTTGAACACATTTCTCTGAGATGGATAGAACAATCCTTGACAACCTATGCCAGTAAGGAAAAATTACTGTATTGAAAAGACCACTCATGCTCCTTCCTCTCACATTAACTTCAGGCCTCTAACAATCACCGATCTTTGACTAATCATTCTGAAGTAATGCAGGTTTAACTTAAAACATGAAGAGCAATGGTGTTGTCACTGCTGAACATGACATCTCCCGCTGTTTTGTGTTTTTCCAGTCTACTTGTGCCTACTTCTTCCTCTAAATAGAAATTTGTCAGTGTGGCTCTCTGTATGTCTAATAGAATGCAGCCAATAACTGCACGTGTCGGTAATTAATCACGGTGTTACCTAAAAAAGGTACTTAGTCCATTAAATCTCCACCGTGTGTGTCAAATTCCTGAACATGAAGCCTGTTGTCCATCTGTACCTACAAAATAGCTAGAACATTGATCAGTGAAATTTAAGGAAGATGGTGACGAGCTTCCTAGACTTGAGCTACTGGAGATCCCATAGCTAGAGCTCAACGACTCCAGCAAGTCATTGTTCCGAAATGTGATTGTGTTCGAGCAGATGTTCATGTACCTGAATACTATCTTTTATGATTCTGAATCTTCACAGGAGAGGGTCAATGACATACAAACAATTTGCCTTAATTCTTCAAGACAATGTTAATCGGATTCTCATACTGAGGAACGATCTTCAGGTACATTTTCTTCACAATCTGCTTGTTACGCCTATATTGATAAAGTGTGACCATCAGCTACATTCACCTCAACATAACTGAGAAGAGAAATATTTTTATCACGGAGAAGAAAATAATGATTGATAGAAACCTATCCAACCATGAATAGCTCAGATTAGCTATTTATAATTTATATATACTACAGTCAAAAATCATAATTTGATCAAAACATAATTTCGTCCAAGATTATGTCGCAATGGATTGCTATAAGTCCACCAACGAATTTCGGATTTAGGACCAAACTTTCTGCCAGAAGTCAGCCACAATACTGTGCACCAATTTATGCCAACAATGTGTGTGTGTATATTGGGCACCAATTTATGCACATGTCACTGATAGATTAATCTTAAGAAATAATCTACTGTTAGGTGCATGTAGTTTATACCCAGAAAGCTATGAAACCTACAGGACACAGCAAATGCTGGAGAAAATGAAGAGCGATGAAATTCTAACAATTTGCAAGCATCCGGAATAGGTCCTTAGTCAACATGAACTTAGTAATTCTACAATTACAAAAAGGCAGGATAGTCTGCTGCAGCCAGAATAGTAAAGGGAACTTGGATTATTCATGTAATGAATCTTCTAGAAATTGGCTGCAAGAGACACAATCACCAAACAACAGTTTAACAAGAATTATTTCTGTGCAAGTCTAAAGATATATTTAATGGCTCTTAGCCTCTTACACAGTTAACTTGGTCTTCTAGAAATTGGCTGCAAGAGACACAATCACCAAACAATAGTTTAACAAGAATTACTTCTGTGCAAGTCTAAAGATATATTTAATGGCTCTTACACAGTTAACTTGGTTGCACAGATAATTACATAGTAGACTATATATGCTGAAGAAACCATGAGCATCGAGATGGCATATAAATTCTTATGTTATGGCATCGCTGGTCATCAGTGCTCATTAGGCTCTATACTTATCAAGTCAATGCACAGGAGGAAAAATCAAAAGCATAGCCATGCATTCGCACCATATTTCTAGACCAGATGAAAAGAGGAAAGTATGCTTGTTACTTACATGAAATCTGATTTTGGCTGCACAGATGTGCATAGAGTGGTGGCCAATGTTGCTACAGCCGGAGATCAGGGAACTCACCCACCTCTGACTCTCGCATGGAAGCATGGGAAATTTCCCTTTTCTTTGAACTAATCTCATCTGAAAACTTCCATGGTTCCATGAACCTCCCCATCTCCCTCCTTGAGGTCTTCTCCTCTCAGATCCAGAGGAAACGCCAAGCGGAACAGACGGCCACCAGAGGAAACGCAGTGTCGCACGGATAGACAGGTCCATGTGGAGCTTGATCTAGAGCTTGACAGCGGTAGGGAATTGGAGTCCGGCAGGCAGCCTTGGTACGGCGATCTGCTCGACCAGGACGACACCGTCCGGCCGCACGGGCACACCTCCGTCCAGCCTTGGTAACTGTCCAACGTAGCGCACTGCTGCTCACCGAAGAGATGAGCCTGGAACCACCATGAACCTCCTCGTGTCCCCATTTGCGTCTTCACCAGCCCAGGGGCTACCTCCTCCAATGCTCAAGATTCAGTTTATTAAGTACCAAAATCAAAAGATTGATCCTGCACAGATGAAGGCTTCAGAAGACCAACATGGCAGCGAGCATATTAGAACTGAATATAAAATTACAGCATGCACATGTCGCATTGATATGCATAATTAGAATTTTACAGGGCCAAAAAAATGACACTGTAGTTCACTAATGCGGCTAGAGGTTTGTGCATTCAACCATCCAAGTATAAATGTAGATCCTACCTCTAATATCAGTTTCACTCAGTCAGGAAAGTATGCTGAATGTTATTGTTACCTCTCTAAATGAACAAGAAGTCCTTCCGTTCCTTGAAAGAGATCATCAATGGATGAGATAGCTAAGCATATAAGGCCTCATGATTGCTCTTGCCTAAATGAGGCATAATATTAGAAAAAAAAAAATAACACCTCATTTGGCATCAGAGATTTACAAAGTACTTGATCAAGTAAGATCATAGAAAGCAACAGCTGAGCATGTACCTTGTCACGGATCTTCATACTCATAGGTGGAATGTGTGATATGAAGATTGTATGGTAGTTCCTGGTTGTTGCTATATAATCTGCACTCCGATCAAGTATTGGAATGAACAGCTTTGAGCATAATCAAAGCAAGTCATACAACTGTATGCCATTTGAATTCAGTTCCAAATCCATACAACTGAAAAGAAAATAGATACTACTTTATATATCGTTTTTGTCAAGCCAATATTGCCATGGTCATGAAGCATTGGATTCTAGATAAGTGTAAATTTAGAGAGTGAGGCGATGCCGCCGTCTGCCTTCCGGAGCTCCCCGCCTTCGATCTCGTGCACACCTCGCAGGACCGCGTCGGTATCGACCTCCCACCTCAATCTAGATGTCCTCCTCCATCTCGAGCACCTCTTCCCTATGGATCCGATTGTGGCCAATGTACAGACAAATTCCCAAACAAAACATTCATTAAGTTAGCATTGTTTCTTTTTCATCTATATAGTTCAATTTTCAACCCGATAGAGTTTTGGAGCCCCCAAACCGAGCAGGCATACACGAAATGAAGGAAAACAAGCAAGTGAAGGAAGCAGACCTTGTCGTGCGGGTGGGCGGGGAGCCGCGTAAGGTGCCCCAAGGCGCCAGCAGCAAGCACGGCCCACGCGCCATCGTCTATGCCGCAAGCAAAGCTCCCCGCTGCGGCTGCAGCATGGACGAGCGCGGCCGGTGACGCGCCGGGCTCGGCCAGCACCGCGACGACCACCGGCACGGCGCCTAGGCCCGCGTCCTCCCCCTCTCCGCGTCCTCCTCCTCCTCCCGGTCCGCCCAGGCCCGCGTCCTCCTCCGCCCCTCCCCGCGTCCTCCTCCTCCTCCCGGTCCGCCCAGGCCCGCGTCCTTCTCCTCCCCCTCCCCGCATCTCCTCCTCCTCCCGGTCCGCCCAGGTCGGCGTCCTCCTCCTCCTCCTGGTCCACCGACGCCGCCGGGGCCCTCGGCCGCCAACCTGGCCGCGAGCTCCTCCGGATCGCCGGCCGGTTCGCCGGTGCGACACCGGATCGACCGCCGCGTGGGGTGGGGCGCCTCCTGGCGGCTGGGATCGGGAGGCGAGGGAGAGAGAGGAGAGCCCGTTCTCGCGGGGGTTTCTGATTTTTTTTAACTAAAAAAGGACCACGGGTAGAATACCGTAAACTGTAAGGATTTATTTGCAAAATGGCTGAACGAAACATTTTCTCACTTAAGAAAGGACTGCGCGTTGAATACTGAAAAACTCAGGGACTTTTCTGCGAGACTGCCGCGGCGTACGACCAGAAACCCTGCGTGCTTTATTATTAGGTAGAGAAAAAAAGAACAGAAGTCCTGTTTTCTTACGTAGTCTACCATTACAATAGAAAATTGACCATGCCTTCTAATATCGATTGTCTCAACGATGCAATCTAATCTCCCGAATACCTTCGCGGCAGGTCTCTCCGGCTCCTTCAATAAACCCCACATCCCCAGCCTCTTCCCAACGGTTCCGGTGCAAACGCCTAGCGGCGCCGCGCCGCTTCCCAGCTTTCCATGATGCAACACCGCACCTCTGCCCAGTCATGATCAAGATATGCAAGCACTGGATTATAGGAAGGGTTAGATGACTCAATATACAATCAGGCATCCTGACGATAATCCCTTTATCCATCAGCCCTAGAATTGTGAGAAGCAACACTACTTGTGAAACTATACCTATGCACAGTCGAAGGTAACAATCCCCAATTGAGCCGAATATATCTGTGTCCTAATATTTGTAGTGGTTCATCGCCTGTTTAATTTTCACATGCCTTACCAAGACAGGTTCGGCCCATCATGTATGCTGACTGGTGGCTGGCAAGCAGCAGCCACAAGCACCCACCAAAGTAAATTGGCTATATAATAATAATAATAATAATAATAATAATAATAATAATAATAATAATAATAATAATAATAATAATAATTATCCAGGGTGCGTAGGTGTAGTAATAAAAAGCTCTCTTGATATATCTATATTTTCAAGATCCTGATATGCTTGGATAGGTATTATTTATAATGGGTAGTTTCTTATCATTTATAACCATTACCAGAATGGAGGTATATACTCTCAGTATGATGTTATTTGGAACTGAAAATAAGAACAAGTACAAACTGCTACCCTTCAATGGACTTTGTTGGTATTTTTCTCATCTACGAGGAACAGGAGCTTTAATCTTTTTTTGACACGACCGAAAATGTGTTAGAAGATGTTTACATGAGCACTTGAAGTAGGGAAGAGTAGTTTATATCCAGAACAATAGAAGCTTTATTATGTGCACAAAATGATCATCTATATTCAAATTAATTTGTTATGTTCCCTTCCGTTGATGTACACCTGAGCTCATTCATTGACATCAAACAGAGCTTGAGTTTTGATATTTATCAAAAAGCATGTACTCCACAGTCAGCGAACACAAAAAGGTGAAGAACGTTATGTCTCTTCTTTGAAAATACTTGACTCCTTTGTGATGCAGGTTTTCTTTGCCAAAAGGTTTGGTATAAATTGCTATCAACATATACCATTCTCCTGTCTAGGGATGTTTTAAGGATAACATTTGGTTCCTGAGCGCTTTGTGGTTACTAAGTAATATTCACATCCTTAATAAGTATTCTTCAGGCCAAAGCTCGCTGACCTTTAAAGTATGTATACCTTTAAAGTATGTATATCCGACCTTTAAAGGATAACATTAAAGCTCGCTGACATTTATCTACTAGGTAAGTTTAGTGTCGTTCCTTTGTTAAAATCGATGTATTACATAATTGAGAACATATGTTAGTTGATATTTGTACCATTTATTGATTCTATTGTATGGAGCTTGCACTTTCTTAGTGGAGCTGCTATGTTAAATTTGATCCAATAACACATACAAAAGTTCCAAGAAATTTATCTGTACTGATTGATTCCATCATAATAAATGGTATGCCACTGTCACTACTAGAATCACGTACTTGCCAAGTTTCTGGGAAACTCGGCAAAGCCAGGAATCAACTCGGTAACTATTTCGCCGAGTTCCAAACCCGGCGAACCGGACGTGGCTGGACACGGCCCGGCAATCATATAGTTTGTAGATGTGATATATATACATGTGCAGACTTTACTAGACACACAACATGAGCATATTAAGTTTTGTATTTCTTATCATTAAGCAAAAATATGGCCTTGCACAAATATATTTCCATTCTCATATAATGGGATATATGTTAAAGGAAAGAATCATGATGGATGATCTAATAAATATTAGATAATGGAACAAAGGACGTTATCCTCTAATTAATTATGATATCAGCTTAAGTATAAGTATAGGTATATGGACAAATACGTCATTTCTTTATATACATGGTGCTACTTGAAATTATTATATTTTGCAACAAATGATAATTCATTTTTATAGATACACATGCTAGACTCCACGTCACAAAATGGCCACAAGAGCCTCTTTTTTTTGGACAAGGTTCGCATACTATTCTGCTCTTCTATACCTTAGTAAGAATGCCAAGATGGTCTACTGATCTTTCATTGCAAATATTTTTAATGTTAGTGGATCTCTTTGTCCTATCTATATATGAGGTCCCTGTTTATGGAAGAGCAGAACTGCTCTTTTACACTTTCGGAACAATGCCAAGATGGTGTACTGAACTTTCTTTGCAATTATTTTTAATGTCAGTGGATCGCTTTGTCATATCTAATATGAGGTTACAACTCATGGAAATATATTTCCACAGTTATAACCATGACCTCTTTGCTGAACTGGTATATACTTTTCTGGCTTCTAAATGAATGTTTTCGCACATTATTTTAGGCCAAATAAACTAGTGACCCCCAACATACGCGCTAGATTTCTTGAATGGCAAAATAAGTACAAAGTTCATGGCATGGATGTGTCAATGCTAGCGTATCACACTATGTTTCTTACAAAAGTTGATTGATGTCACATTTGTCTTGTTGATACAATTATCAGTGAGCAACTACTTTCAGTGATCATAAACTACTTTTTGTATTTTTCCGCTTATGCACAATATTTCATATATAGTGCGATATAAAGTATCTTCTTTCTGACATTGAGTGAATATTTAGTTTAAACTAGAATAGTAGCCTATAGTGCTTTGTATCATATTGCCTTAGTATCTTCGGTTGCCCTTCCTAGCAATACAAGGAGAGAATTGAGTTTCGGTCCCTGTTCGCGGCAATTCTCTTTTTTCTTGGAAGACATGATCGAATTGTATGGGACAAGTGGGCATCTATAACGTGGGTAGATTTAACATACATAATGCTTTGATAACTTGGTTGGTTCCTTAGTATTCAGGTATGCATAATAGCAATCCATCTCTCGATGTAGTGTTAGTGTTGACACAATCAAGGCGAAAGATATAGACGGAAGGATTGTAGTGCATTATTGCTGCATTATTTTGTTGCATGTGTATATCCATTGTTGAAGTTTTACTCCCCATGCAATGTAAAAAGGTGATCAGCTGATAGTCTTGATGTACCAAATAATTAAGCGATATAGATTCCATTGATTCAATAATTTATTATCTCCATCATACATTGGTAAAAGTTACGGAAATAGTTGTCATGGAGTAATCATTTTGATACATTCCACATAAGAGAACTTAGTGTACATGGTTTACCAGTACTATAGTTTCTTATTCTTGATCAATATTAAAATAATTTCTTCTCTAAAACTCCTTATGAACCTAATATTACCATGGAATATAAAATGCAACAAAATAGTTTAATGAAATCTAATATATAGTGCTCAAATTATAAATAATAACTAGCCCGTGCGAATGCACGGGTTGACGACTAGTTTGTTACTAATTTTTCACGCTGTCCCTCATACCAATTCTTCACGTCGCAAACACTTAGTTCAAAAAAATCATCCGATTGACCGATTTATCATTCCATTTCTAGCTACTCGGTGGGTGGCCGATAAGGTTATGTCATATCATCACCGTTTATTGTTTGGACCGATTTATCGCTCTGACAATCGATTTATCAGGAATCTACCGATAAATCGGACATATTTCTAGCACTAGGTGTGTAAGAACTATGTTTATTTGTGTTTTATTGACCTTGTTATGTAATATGTACCGTTGTCCTATTTTGTTTATCATTGTATAGGGATTCAAAGGCAAGGAAACAAGGTAACACTTCAACTAGTAGAAAATAGGGCTTTGGTCACAGCTCAATGTACACATTAGTCCCGGTTGCATCACGAACCGGGTCCCGGTTCGAGCGGCTAAGGCGTCGGGAAGGCATTAGTCCCAATTCAAATGGGACCTTTAGTCCCAGTTCGAGACACGAACCTGGATTAAAGGGTGCGATGCTCTTTAGTCCCGGTTCGTGTCTCAAACCGAGACTAAAGGTTAGACCTTTAGTCTCGGTTTGAGACACGAACCGGGACTAAAGGTTGCGATGCCCTTTAGTCCTGGTTTGTGTCTCAAACCGGGACTAAAGGTTCAAACTCTAACCCCCCCCCCCCCCCCGTGTTCAATTTGTAAAAAACAAAACAAAATGATAAAAACTTCAAAAATTAAAATCCTTCGAGATGTAGTTATGTTACTACATCTACTAGTTAGGAAAATTAAAAAACTTAAATTTGGACATGTTTTGCAAAAAAGTGTTATGAAAAAGTAAAACAGCCATATCTTTTGCATACGATGTCGAAAAAAACTCATAATATATCAAAAAATCAACACAAAAATCCGCATCCGATTTTGACGGCCATAGGCCTTTTTGCAAATCTTTAGAATCCTCAAATTCTAAAAGGGAAAAAAGATATGCTCAAATTTCAAGTTTTTTGACTTGTCATTAAATCTGGTTAAACTATGGTCAAACTCTTATTCAAGAAATATTAGTGTTGATAAATAATTATTTTTATTTTTTTAACTTTTGGTCAAATTATGGTCAAATCTGGTCAAACTGTGGTCAAACTGTGGTCAAACTACTTATTCAAGAAATATTAGTGTTACTAAATAATTTTTGTTTTTTAGAATAATAGTTTCAAACTCAAACGGTGTAACGTGTGACTTCATGCTCAACTTCAACTCCCAAGGGTTAATAGGATTGACAACTTAGTATTGTCAGGAAAACAACAAGTGTAGACTTGGAAACAAGGGGAATAGAACTCGAAACTTAAGCATGCTCAGGCTGGAGTAGTTAGAGGATGGGTGACCGACCGGGAAGTTAGATGATTTGGAATGAAGAGGGGTGATTAGAGATTAGAGATTAAATTGAGCAGTGATGAGGGATGATTAGAGATTAAATACAAATAATTTAGAAATTTGAAAATCGAGAAAAAAATTCAAATTTTTTTCAAAAAAATATTCAAACAAGTTCTTTTAGTCCCGGTTCGTCCCAACCGGGACTAAAGGTCGAGCTCCAGGCAGCGGCCACGGGGAGGGCCCTTTACTACCGACCCTTTAGTCCCGGTTCCGGCACCGGGACAAATGGGCCTTATGAACCGGGACGAATGGGCCTTTTTCTACTAGTGTTCAGTCCAATATTGTCTTTTTTGTTGAATATAGTATATTTTAGTAACGGGAACTTGAGATTTGTAAAAGAATGGCGGATTAGTAGTCAACCGATAAAATCGATTAACCCTCTGATTTTGAGTAATCTCTAATCCCCAGCCGACTGAGACGCTAACTATAAGCGATATCCCCAACATTTGATCATATTATTGATTCGAATTAACTTATTTTGTACGTGGATGTTACTTAGAAATCTGCAAGAAATTCCAGCGGCAACGCGCGGGGCATCGACTAGTTACATAGTGTTTCTTATTATTACTTAAGATGAATCCTGAGTGACTGCCCTTTTTCACAACAATAATCATTTTTTAATTGCTTGGCACTGCCATGCAAAGACAAATTTCTTCTTCTTTGAGATCAGAAAGTCATTCTGCCTGTCTCAAAAAGTAAGTCATTCTCCCAACGCATGATCCTAAATCAAATTATCTTATATACCTGCCATTTTGTTACTTAAAATATATTAATTTATAGGCATCACAAAATGAGAAATTTGTGGATGAATGGAACAGCACCAAAGTTGAAAAATATATGAAAACTTATACATACACACACCACACATCTATGTGTATGTGTATTCATATCATGAAAACTTAAAGACAAATATTCACTTGTAATATAGACATTTACTCCAATACAAATACCGAATATTTCAGTTTATTCACTGCCAATTTCCACCCTTACGACAAATTGACTCTGCTTTTTAACAAAGCATAAATTCGGGTATAGAAGAGGGTACATCCACGTTAGGTCCATCCAAAGCAGCCATGTCGCTTACTACTTATTATTTCAGTCAGTCACATAGACCGAACAGAACCACCATTTATGAAGATCTTTCCGTGCAGAAATATCTCATGAGTTGATGTATGATAAATGTTCGGACCAACTACACATTACACAGCTCACACTATATATAAGCACCGACCGAGTTTGTTCTATACACCCTTGATGAGTCATTCAACATGTTTCTCAGCAGAAACAATTCATATGTAGGAGAAATTGTATATAGCTATACATTGTGTGTATGTGTGAATTAATTAATATGGTGGTTTGTGAGACATTGATGATATATATATATGCATGATTGGTTCTACTAGAAATTATATATATATATGTATATATGTATATATATATATATATATATATATATATATATATATATATATATATATGCATAACGTGTACAATGTGTAGTATTGTAAAATACCAGCAAACGAAAAAGAATTAAAATGGAAACACAAAATTAAATGAAAAAGAAATCATAAAACTAAAAACCCCCCAAACCTTATAGTACCGGTTGGTCTTACCAACCGGTACTAAAGGGCTCCAGGCCCCCGGAGCTGGCTCGTGCCACGTGGTTGCCCTTTAGCACCGGTTCGTGCTGAACCGGTACTAAAGGGGGGGGGGGGGCTTTAGTGACCACAATTTAGTGCCGGTTATGTAACCGGCACTATAGGGCCTTACGAACCGGTGCTAATGCCCGGTTCTGCACTAGTGAGAAGCCAGAGGTGTCTGGTCTACCGCAAATGACCATGAGGTCGGTCCGTCCAGCACGGGGCTGAGTCATCAACATCCCTGGCGATGAGTAGAGTAGAAGTAGGGCAGTTTCTTTTCAATGTAACTTCTTCCGCGAATGTATGATTTACGTCTTTTTATTTGAAAAGGAGGTTGTGACCTCCGGCCTCTGCATCATTATTATGCAATAGAGTACATAACGAAGGAAAACAATGGGCGAATCATTACAAGATATGATAAACACCTACGGTTAAGTTTAACCTGCTCCGCACCGACGCCTTCAAAAAAGAATAAACGTCCTTGCACCATCGTCATCACGTAGGCCGTAGACGGTATTGAGCACAATATTAAGTAGAAACATCTATCTATCTATCTATCTATCTATACCTATACTAATTATGCACTCCCTAGAAATTAGCACATTAATTAGAGATTATCTATCTATCTATCTATCTATCTATCTATCTATCTATCTATCTAGCTATCTATACACATATCTATCTATCTATATCTATCTATATCTATATCTATATCTATATCTATATCTATATCTATACTAATTATGCACTCCCTAGAAATTACCATGTTAATTTGAAATTATCAGCCGTTAATCTGGTGGGACCGAATTATTACGATGTAGATCAGCCCATGCAATCCTTTAATTATGCACTCCCGAGAAATTACCACATCTATATCTATCTATATCTATCTATCTATCTATCTATCTATGTATAACTATACTAATTATGCACTCCCTAGAAATTACCACGTTAATTTGAAACTACAAGCCGTTAATCTGGTGGGACCGAATTATTACGATGTAGATCAGCCCATGCAATCCTTTAATTATGCACTCCCTAGAAATTACCAGATTAATTAGAAATTAGCAGTCGTTAATCTTGTGGGACCGAATTATTACGATCTAGATCAGCCCATGCAATCCTTGGCTGCAATTAAAAAAATTGCTTGAAAGGCCCAGATCCTTTCACACGTACAAGCCAAGGACACCCCTAAATATCTACCTGCTCCATGTCTCTCCCTCTTTCCATTAATCTCCGTTAATTAAAGAAACAAAGGGACGAGGCCATAGTCCTTTCACGTACAAGCCAAGGACACCCCTAAGTTAACTACCTGCTCCACGTCTCTTCCTCTCTCCCAGTTAAAAAGCAACCTATAAAGTAATAATGCAACATCGTCTCTTTCTCTCTCCCCGTTAAAAAGCAACCTGAAGCAATAATGCGACGTGTAATCTCCATGGACTCCCTAACACTAGGAAAACTAATTCATCTCTATCTCAAAGTTGAGCAAAGAAGTTGGTGCAAGCAAGTTGAGCAAGCAAGCAACTTGGTGCTCAAGGGAGTGTATTGCATCATAATTATTTGGTTTAGTATACTAATTTAAGACTCCCAAAAAATTACCACGTTAATCAGATTTTACGAGGTATAGATCAACACATACAATTCCTGACTTCTTTTTGTATTATTTTTCTCTCTGTCAGGAGTCCTGTTTTCATACGGGTCTTAAAGCTAGCTCCCAAGTTGTACAACGTGAGTCCAATGTGTTGCGCATCATAGTTGTTTTGTTCAGGATACTAATTTGAGACTCCTAAAAAATTACCACGTTAATTAGATTTTACGAGGAGTTAATTTGGTGGGACCAAATTATTACGGTATAGATTAACACATACAGTTCCTGACTTTTTTTTAGTATTATTTTTCTCTCCGTCAAGCAGTCCTGTTTTCATATGGGTCTTAAAGCTAGCTCACAAGTTGTACAACGTGAGTCCAATATGTTGCCTAACAAGAGTCCTAATTTTTTCATTACTAGGAAAATGGCCCGTGCGTTGCCACGGGAATACAATCGTCCCCTGATTGATACCTTTTTTTGCCTTACCAGGGATCCATCCTAGCCCCACAATGAAGCCTGACTGTCACCACGATGATAGGGCATGACAGTCTGTCTCGAGAAGGTCCTCGGAATCGGATAGACCTAATGCGACCATGGCCTCCTACTACACATCTGCTCAACATCCTTGCCAAGGCCCAGCTGCATGAGCATCTGATCTAGGGCATCCTCCCTTGCTGTGTTAGTCGAGGCCGGCTGCCGGCCAATGGCACCGTCATTGTGTGTGCGTTGCTATAGGAAAAAAAATGTGTCTAAAGTTTTTATCTTGCAGACTATATCTAAAGGGGAGATTCAAAAGAGAACAATGTGGCTCACGTACCCAGGTCATTGTATCTTAAGTTTCTATTTATTCAGGATGGCGCAGGAACACATTAAATAACGAAAGTATAATCTAATTAGTAGCAAGGCACTCCGTATCATCAGTTTGTGTTTTTCTCCAAGTAGCATAGAAACACATCCCATAAGCCATAATATAATACTGGACGGAGGGAGTATGTGGTAATCAATAGCAAGGCAATTAGTTTGGTTACTATCAATTCTCTATGTTGTTCTTACCTTATACAACATGATTTTTTTACGGCTTCAGTAGATGATGACCTTTTTTTAGATAATGATACTTGGAAGATCTCATAAAGCTTCTAGATTGCAGCCATTGAACCGATCAACCGAAGGGCTTATGTAAGTTATTACTGTAAAATAAGTCTCAGTCCTGAGAAGAATTCACTTTGAACACATTTCTCTGAGATGGATAGAACAATCCTTGACAACCTATGCCAGTAAGGAAAAATTACTGTATTGAAAAGACCACTCATGCTCCTTCCTCTCACATTAACTTCAGGCCTCTAACAATCACCGATCTTTGACTAATCATTCTGAAGTAATGCAGGTTTAACTTAAAACATGAAGAGCAATGGTGTTGTCACTGCTGAACATGACATCTCCCGCTGTTTTGTGTTTTTCCAGTCTACTTGTGCCTACTTCTTCCTCTAAATAGAAATTTGTCAGTGTGGCTCTCTGTATGTCTAATAGAATGCAGCCAATAACTGCACGTGTCGGTAATTAATCACGGTGTTACCTAAAAAAGGTACTTAGTCCATTAAATCTCCACCGTGTGTGTCAAATTCCTGAACATGAAGCCTGTTGTCCATCTGTACCTACAAAATAGCTAGAACATTGGTCAGTGAAATTTAAGGAAGATGGTGACGAGCTTCCTAGACTTGATCTGCTGGAGATCCCATAGCTAGAGCTCAACGACTCCAGCAAGTCATTGTTCCGAAATGTGATTGTGTTCGAGCAGATGTTCATGTACCTGAATACTATCTTTTATGATTCTGAATCTTCACAGGAGAGGGTCAATGACATACAAACAATTTGCCTTAATTCTTCAAGACAATGTTAATCGGATTCTCATACTGAGGAACGATCTTCAGGTACATTTTCTTCACAATCTGCTTGTTACGCCTATATTGATAAAGTGTGACCATCAGCTACATTCACCTCAACATAACTGAGAAGAGAAATATTTTTATCACGGAGAAGAAAATAATGATTGATAGAAACCTATCCAACCATGAATAGCTCAGATTAGCTATTTATAATTTATATATACTACAGTCAAAAATCATAATTTGATCAAAACATAACTTCGTCCAAGATTATGTCGCAATGGATTGCTATAAGTCCACCAACGAATTTCGGATTTAGGACCAAACTTTCTGCCAGAAGTCAGCCACAATACTGTGCACCAATTTATGCCAACAATGTGTGTGTGTATATTGGGCACCAATTTATGCACATGTCACTGATAGATTAATCTTAAGAAATAATCTACTGTTAGGTGCATGTAGTTTATACCCAGAAAGCTATGAAACCTACAGGACACAGCAAATGCTGGAGAAAATGAAGAGCGATGAAATTCTAACAATTTGCAAGCATCCGGAATAGGTCCTTAGTCAACATGAACTTAGTAATTCTACAATTACAAAAAGGCAGGATAGTCTGCTGCAGCCAGAATAGTAAAGGGAACTTGGATTATTCATGTAATGAATCTTCTAGAAATTGGCTGCAAGAGACACAATCACCAAACAACAGTTTAACAAGAATTATTTCTGTGCAAGTCTAAAGATATATTTAATGGCTCTTAGCCTCTTACACAGTTAACTTGGTCTTCTAGAAATTGGCTGCAAGAGACACAATCACCAAACAATAGTTTAACAAGAATTACTTCTGTGCAAGTCTAAAGATATATTTAATGGCTCTTACACAGTTAACTTGGTTGCACAGATAATTACATAGTAGACTATATATGCTGAAGAAACCATGAGCATCGAGATGGCATATAAATTCTTATGTTATGGCATCGCTGGTCATCAGTGCTCATTAGGCTCTATACTTATCAAGTCAATGCACAGGAGGAAAAATCAAAAGCATAGCCATGCATTCGCACCATATTTCTAGACCAGATGAAAAGAGGAAAGTATGCTTGTTACTTACATGAAATCTGATTTTGGCTGCACAGATGTGCATAGAGTGGTGGCCAATGTTGCTACAGCCGGAGATCAGGGAACTCACCCACCTCTGACTCTCGCATGGAAGCATGGGAAATTTCCCTTTTCTTTGAACTAATCTCATCTGAAAACTTCCATGGTTCCATGAACCTCCCCATCTCCCTCCTTGAGGTCTTCTCCTCTCAGATCCAGAGGAAACGCCAAGCGGAACAGACGGCCACCAGAGGAAACGCAGTGTCGCACGGATAGACAGGTCCATGTGGAGCTTGATCTAGAGCTTGACAGCGGTAGGGAATTGGAGTCCGGCAGGCAGCCTTGGTATGGCGATCTGCTCGACCAGGACGACACCGTCCGGCCGCACGGGCACACCTCCGTCCAGCCTTGGTAACTGTCCAACGTAGCGCACTGCTGCTCACCGAAGAGATGAGCCTGGAACCACCATGAACCTCCTCGTGTCCCCATTTGCGTCTTCACCAGCCCAGGGGCTACCTCCTCCAATGCTCAAGATTCAGTTTATTAAGTACCAAAATCAAAAGATTGATCCTGCACAGATGAAGGCTTCAGAAGACCAACATGGTAGCGAGCATATTAGAACTGAATATAAAATTACAGCATGCACATGTCGCATTGATATGCATAATTAGAATTTTACAGGGCCAAAAAAATGACATTGTAGTTCACTAATGCGGCTAGAGGTTTGTGCATTCAACCATCCAAGTATAAATGTAGATCCTACCTCTAATATCAGTTTCACTCAGTCAGGAAAGTGTGCTGAATGTTATTGTTACCTCTCTAAATGAACAAGAAGTCCTTCTGCTCCTTGAAAGAGATCATCAATGGATGAGATAGCTATGCATATAAGGCCTCATGATTGCTCTTGCCTAAATGAGGCATAATATTAGAAAAAAAAATAACACCTCATTTGGCATCGGAGATTTACAAAGTACTTGATCAAGTAAGATCATAGAAAGCAACAGCTGAGCATGTACCTTGTCACGGATCTTCATACTCATAGGTGGAATGTGTGATATGAAGATTGTATGGTAGTTCCTGGTTGTTGCTATATAATCTGCACTCCGATCAAGTATTGGAATGAACAGCTTTGAGCATAATCAAAGCAAGTCATACAACTGTATGCCATTTGAATTCAGTTCCAAATCCATACAACTGAAAAGAAAATAGATACTACTTTATATATCGTTTTTGTCAAGCCAATATTGCCATGGTCATGAAGCATTGGATTCTAGATAAGTGTAAATTTAGAGAGTGAGGCGATGCCGCCGTCTGCCTTCCGGAGCTCCCCGCCTTCGATCTCGTGCACACCTCGCAGGACCGCGTCGGTATCGACCTCCCACCTCAATCTGGATGCCCTCCTCCATCTCGAGCACCTCTTCCCTATGGATCCGATTGTGGCCAATGTACAGACAAATTCCCAAACAAAACATTCATTAAGTTAGCATTGTTTCTTTTTCATCTATATAGTTCAATTTTCAACCCGATAGAGTTTTGGAGCCCCCAAACCGAGCAGGCATACACGAAATGAAGGAAAACAAGCAAGTGAAGGAAGCAGACCTTGTCGTGCGGGTGGGCGGGGAGCCGCGTAAGGTGCCCCAAGGCGCCAGCAGCAAGCACGGCCCACGCGCCATCGTCTATGCCGCAAGCAAAGCTCCCCGCTGCGGCCGCAGCATGGACGAGCGCGGCCGGTGACGCGCCGGGCTCGGCCAGCACCGCGACGACCACCGGCATGGCGCCTAGGCCCGCGTCCTCCCCCTCTCCGCGTCCTCCTCCTCCTCCCGGTCCGCCCAGGCCCGCGTCCTCCTCCGCCCCTCCCCGCGTCCTCCTCCTCCTCCTGGTCCGCCCAGGCCCGCGTCCTTCTCCTCCCCCTCCCCGCATCTCCTCCTCCTCCCGGTCCGCCCAGGTCGGCGTCCTCCTCCTCCTCCTGGTCCGCCGACGCCGCCGGGGCCCTCGGCCGCCAACCTGGCCGCGAGCTCCTCCGGATCACCGGCCGGTTCGCCGGCGCGACACCGGATCGACCGCCGCGTGGGGTGGGGCGCCTCCTGGCGGCTGGGATCGGGAGGCGAGGGAGAGAGAGGAGAGCCCGTTCTCGCGGGGGTTTCTGATTTTTTTTAACTAAAAAAGGACCACGGGTAGAATACCGTAAACTGTAAGGATTTATTTGCAAAATGGCTGAACGAAACATTTTCTCACTTAAGAAAGGACTGCGCGTTGAATACTGAAAAACTCAGGGATTTTTCTGCGAGACTGCCGCGGCGTACGACCAGAAACCCTGCGTGCTTTATTATTAGGTAGAGAAAAAAAGAACAGAAGTCCTGTTTTCTTACGTAGTCTACCATTACAATAGAAAATTGACCATGCCTTCTAATATCGATTGTCTCAACGATGCAATCTAATCTCCCGAATACCTTCGCGGCAGGTCTCTCCGGCTCCTTCAATAAACCCCACATCCCCAGCCTCTTCCCAACGGTTCCGGTGCAAACGCCTAGCGGCGCCGCGCCGCTTCCCAGCTTTCCATGATGCAACACCGCACCTCTGCCCAGTCATGATCAAGGTATGCAAGCACTGGATTATAGGAAGGGTTAGATGACTCAATATACAATCAGGCATCCTGACGATAATCCCTTTATCCATCAGCCCTAGAATTGTGAGAAGCAACACTACTTGTGAAACTATACCTATGCACAGTCGAAGGTAACAATCCCCAATTGAGCCGAATATATCTGTGTCCTAATATTTGTAGTGGTTCATCGCCTGTTTAATTTTCACATGCCTTACCAAGACAGGTTTGGCCCATCATGTATGCTGACTGGTGGCTGGCAAGCAGCAGCCACAAGCACCCACCAAAGTAAATTGGCTATATAATAATAATAATAATAATAATAATAATAATAATAATAATAATAATAATAATAATAATAATAATAATTATCCAGGGTGCGTAGGTGTAGTAATAAAAAGCTCTCTTGATATATCTATATTTTCAAGATCCTGATATGCTTGGATAGGTATTATTTATAATGGGTAGTTTCTTATCATTTATAACCATTACCAGAATGGAGGTATATACTCTCAGTATGATGTTATTTGGAACTGAAAATAAGAACAAGTACAAACTGCTACCCTTCAATGGACTTTGTTGGTATTTTTCTCATCTACGAGGAACAGGAGCTTTAATCTTTTTTTGACACGACCGAAAATGTGTTAGAAGATGTTTACATGAGCACTTGAAGTAGGGAAGAGTAGTTTATATCCAGAACAATAGAAGCTTTATTATGTGCACAAAATGATCATCTATATTCAAATTAATTTGTTATGTTCCCTTCCGTTGATGTACACCTGAGCTCATTCATTGACATCAAACAGAGCTTGAGTTTTGATATTTATCAAAAAGCATGTACTCCACAGTCAGCGAACACAAAAAGGTGAAGAACGTTATGTCTCTTCTTTGAAAATACTTGACTCCTTTGTGATGCAGGTTTTCTTTGCCAAAAGGTTTGGTATAAATTGCTATCAACATATACCATTCTCCTGTCTAGGGATGTTTTAAGGATAACATTTGGTTCCTGAGCACTTTGTGGTTACTAAGTAATATTCACATCCTTAATAAGTATTCTTCAGGCCAAAGCTCGCTGACCTTTAAAGTATGTATACCTTTAAAGTATGTATATCTGACCTTTAAAGGATAGCATTAAAGCTCGCTGACATTTATCTACTAGGTAAGTTTAGTGTCGTTCCTTTGTTAAAATCGATGTATTACATAATTGAGAACATATGTTAGTTGATATTTGTACCATTTATTGATTCTATTGTATGGAGCTTGCACTTTCTTAGTGGAGCTGCTATGTTAAATTTGATCCAATAACACATACAAAAGTTCCAAGAAATTTATCTGTACTGATTGATTCCATCATAATAAATGGTATGCCACTGTCACTACTAGAATCACGTACTTGCCAAGTTTCTGGGAAACTCGGCAAAGCCAGGAATCAACTCGGTAACTATTTCGCCGAGTTCCAAACCCGGCGAACCGGACGTGGCTGGACACGGCCCGGCAATCATATAGTTTGTAGATGTGATATATATACATGTGCAGACTTTACTAGACACACAACATGAGCATATTAAGTTTTGTATTTCTTATCATTAAGCAAAAATATGGCCTTGCACAAATATATTTCCATTCTCATATAATGGGATATATGTTAAAGGAAAGAATCATGATGGATGATCTAATAAATATTAGATAATGGAACAAAGGACGTTATCCTCTAATTAATTATGATATCAGCTTAAGTATAAGTATAGGTATATGGACAAATACGTCATTTCTTTATATACATGGTGCTACTTGAAATTATTATATTTTGCAACAAATGATAATTCATTTTTATAGATACACATGCTAGACTCCACGTCACAAAATGGCCACAAGAGCCTCTTTTTTTTGGACAAGGTTCGCATACTATTCTGCTCTTCTATACCTTAGTAAGAATGCCAAGATGGTCTACTGATCTTTCATTGCAAATATTTTTAATGTTAGTGGATCTCTTTGTCCTATCTATATATGAGGTCCCTGTTTATGGAAGAGCAGAACTGCTCTTTTACACTTTCGGAACAATGCCAAGATGGTGTACTGAACTTTCTTTGCAATTATTTTTAATGTCAGTGGATCGCTTTGTCATATCTAATATGAGGTTACAACTCATGGAAGTATATTTCCACAGTTATAACCATGACCTCTTTGCTGAACTGGTATATACTTTTCTGGCTTCTAAATGAATGTTTTCGCACATTATTTTAGGCCAAATAAACTAGTGACCCCCAACATACGCGCTAGATTTCTTGAATGGCAAAATAAGTACAAAGTTCATGGCATGGATGTGTCAATGCTAGCGTATCACACTATGTTTCTTACAAAAGTTGATTGATGTCACATTTGTCTTGTTGATACAATTATCAGTGAGCAACTACTTTCAGTGATCATAAACTACTTTTTGTATTTTTCCGCTTATGCACAATATTTCATATATAGTGCGATATAAAGTATCTTCTTTCTGACATTGAGTGAATATTTAGTTTAAACTAGAATAGTAGCCTATAGTGCTTTGTATCATATTGCCTTAGTATCTTCGGTTGCCCTTCCTAGCAATACAAGGAGAGAATTGAGTTTCGGTCCCTGTTCGCGGCAATTCTCTTTTTTCTTGGAAGACATGATCGAATTGTATGGGACAAGTGGGCATCTATAACGTGGGTAGATTTAACATACATAATGCTTTGATAACTTGGTTGGTTCCTTAGTATTCAGGTATGCATAATAGCAATCCATCTCTCGATGTAGTGTTAGTGTTGACACAATCAAGGCGAAAGATATAGACGGAAGGATTGTAGTGCATTATTGCTGCATTATTTTGTTGCATGTGTATATCCATTGTTGAAGTTTTACTCCCCATGCAATGTAAAAAGGTGATCAGCTGATAGTCTTGATGTACCAAATAATTAAGCGATATAGATTCCATTGATTCAATAATTTATTATCTCCATCATACATTGGTAAAAGTTACGGAAATAGTTGTCATGGAGTAATCATTTTGATACATTCCACATAAGAGAACTTAGTGTACATGGTTTACCAGTACTATAGTTTCTTATTCTTGATCAATATTAAAATAATTTCTTCTCTAAAACTCCTTATGAACCTAATATTACCATGGAATATAAAATGCAACAAAATAGTTTAATGAAATCTAATATATAGTGCTCAAATTATAAATAATAACTAGCCCGTGCGAATGCACGGGTTGACGACTAGTTTGTTACTAATTTTTCACGCTGTCCCTCATACCAATTCTTCACGTCGCAAACACTTAGTTCAAAAAAATCATCCGATTGACCGATTTATCATTCCATTTCTAGCTACTCGGTGGGTGGCCGATAAGGTTATGTCATATCATCACCGTTTATTGTTTGGACCGATTTATCGCTCTGACAATCGATTTATCAGGAATCTACCGATAAATCGGACATATTTCTAGCACTAGGTGTGTAAGAACTATGTTTATTTGTGTTTTATTGACCTTGTTATGTAATATGTACCGTTGTCCTATTTTGTTTATCATTGTATAGGGATTCAAAGGCAAGGAAACAAGGTAACACTTCAACTAGTAGAAAATAGGGCTTTGGTCACAGCTCAATGTACACATTAGTCCCGGTTGCATCACGAACCGGGTCCCGGTTCGAGCGGCTAAGGCGTCGGGAAGGCATTAGTCCCAATTCAAATGGGACCTTTAGTCCCGGTTCGAGACACGAACCTGGATTAAAGGGTGCGATGCTCTTTAGTCCCGGTTCGTGTCTCAAACCGAGACTAAAGGTTAGACCTTTAGTCTCGGTTTGAGACACGAACCGGGACTAAAGGTTGCGATGCCCTTTAGTCCTGGTTTGTGTCTCAAACCGGGACTAAAGGTTCAAACTCTAACCCCCCCCCCCCCCCCCCCCGTGTTCAATTTGTAAAAAACAAAACAAAATGATAAAAACTTCAAAAATTAAAATCCTTCGAGATGTAGTTATGTTACTACATCTACTAGTTAGGAAAATTAAAAAACTTAAATTTGGACATGTTTTGCAAAAAAGTGTTATGAAAAAGTAAAACAGCCATATCTTTTGCATACGATGTCGAAAAAAACTCATAATATATCAAAAAATCAACACAAAAATCCGCATCCGATTTTGACGGCCATAGGCCTTTTTGCAAATCTTTAGAATCCTCAAATTCTAAAAGGGAAAAAAGATATGCTCAAATTTCAAGTTTTTTGACTTGTCATTAAATCTGGTTAAACTATGGTCAAACTCTTATTCAAGAAATATTAGTGTTGATAAATAATTATTTTTATTTTTTTAACTTTTGGTCAAATTATGGTCAAATCTGGTCAAACTGTGGTCAAACTGTGGTCAAACTACTTATTCAAGAAATATTAGTGTTACTAAATAATTTTTGTTTTTTAGAATAATAGTTTCAAACTCAAACGGTGTAACGTGTGACTTCATGCTCAACTTCAACTCCCAAGGGTTAATAGGATTGACAACTTAGTATTGTCAGGAAAACAACAAGTGCAGACTTGGAAACAAGGGGAATAGAACTCGAAACTTAAGCATGCTCAGGCTGGAGTAGTTAGAGGATGGGTGACCGACCGGGAAGTTAGATGATTTGGAATGAAGAGGGGTGATTAGAGATTAGAGATTAAATTGAGTAGTGATGAGGGATGATTAGAGATTAAATACAAATAATTTAGAAATTTGAAAATCGAGAAAAAAATTCAAATTTTTTTCAAAAAAATATTCAAACAAGTTCTTTTAGTCCCGGTTCGTCCCAACCGGGACTAAAGGTCGAGCTCCAGGCAGCGGCCACGGGGAGGGCCCTTTACTACCGACCCTTTAGTCCCGGTTCCGGCACCGGGACAAATGGGCCTTATGAACCGGGACGAATGGGCCTTTTTCTACTAGTGTTCAGTCCAATATTGTCTTTTTTGTTGAATATAGTATATTTTAGTAACGGGAACTTGAGATTTGTAAAAGAATGGCGGATTAGTAGTCAACCGATAAAATCGATTAACCCTCTGATTTTGAGTAATCTCTAATCCCCAGCCGACTGAGACGCTAACTATAAGCGATATCCCCAACATTTGATCATATTATTGATTCGAATTAACTTATTTTGTACGTGGATGTTACTTAGAAATCTGCAAGAAATTCCAGCGGCAACGCGCGGGGCATCGACTAGTTACATAGTGTTTCTTATTATTACTTAAGATGAATCCTGAGTGACTGACCTTTTTCACAACAATAATCATTTTTTAATTGCTTGGCACTGCCATGCAAAGACAAATTTCTTCTTCTTTGAGATCAGAAAGTCATTCTGCCTGTCTCAAAAAGTAAGTCATTCTCCCAACGCATGATCCTAAATCAAATTATCTTATATACCTGCCATTTTGTTACTTAAAATATATTAATTTATAGGCATCACAAAATGAGAAATTTGTGGATGAATGGAACAGCACCAAAGTTGAAAAATATATGAAAACTTATACATACACACACCACACATCTATGTGTATGTGTATTCATATCATGAAAACTTAAAGACAAATATTCACTTGTAATATAGACATTTACTCCAATACAAATACCGAATATTTCAGTTTATTCACTGCCAATTTCCACCCTTACGACAAATTGACTCTGCTTTTTAACAAAGCATAAATTCGGGTATAGAAGAGGGTACATCCACGTTAGGTCCATCCAAAGCAGCCATGTCGCTTACTACTTATTATTTCAGTCAGTCACATAGACCGAACAGAACCACCATTTATGAAGATCTTTCCGTGCAGAAATATCTCATGAGTTGATGTATGATAAATGTTCGGACCAACTACACATTACACAGCTCACACTATATATAAGCACCGACCGAGTTTGTTCTATACACCCTTGATGAGTCATTCAACATGTTTCTCAGCAGAAACAATTCATATGTAGGAGAAATTGTATATAGCTATACATTGTGTGTATGTGTGAATTAATTAATATGGTGGTTTGTGAGACATTGATGATATATATATATGCATGATTGGTTCTACTAGAAATTATATATATATGCATAACGTGTACAATGTGTAGTATTGTAAAATACCAGCAAACGAAAAAGAATTAAAATGGAAACACAAAATTAAATGAAAAAGAAATCATAAAACTAAAAACCCCCCAAACCTTATAGTACCGGTTGGTCTTACCAACCGGTACTAAAGGGCTCCAGGCCCCCGGAGCTGGCTCGTGCCACGTGGTTGCCCTTTAGCACCGGTTCGTGCTGAACCGGTACTAAAGGGGGGGGGCTTTAGTGACCACAATTTAGTGCCGGTTATGTAACCGGCACTATAGGGCCTTACGAACCGGTGCTAATGCCCGGTTCTGCACTAGTGAGAAGCCAGAGGTGTCTGGTCTACCGCAAATGACCATGAGGTCGGTCCGTCCAGCACGGGGCTGAGTCATCAACATCCCTGGCGATGAGTAGAGTAGAAGTAGGGTAGTTTCTTTTCAATGTAACTTCTTCCGCGAATGTATGATTTACGTCTTTTTATTTGAAAAGGAGGTTGTGACCTCCGGCCTCTGCATCATTATTATGCAATAGAGTACATAACGAAGGAAAACAATGGGCGAATCATTACAAGATATGATAAACACCTACGGTTAAGTTTAACCTGCTCCGCACCGACGCCTTCAAAAAAGAATAAACGTCCTTGCACCATCGTCATCACGTAGGCCGTAGACGGTATTGAGCACAATATTAAGTAGAAACATCTATCTATCTATCTATCTATCTATACCTATACTAATTATGCACTCCCTAGAAATTAGCACATTAATTAGAGATTATCTATCTATCTATCTATCTATCTATCTATCTATCTAGCTATCTATACACATATCTATCTATCTATATCTATCTATATCTATATCTATATCTATATCTATATCTATATCTATACTAATTATGCACTCCCTAGAAATTACCATGTTAATTTGAAATTATCAGCCGTTAATCTGGTGGGACCGAATTATTACGATGTAGATCAGCCCATGCAATCCTTTAATTATGCACTCCCGAGAAATTACCACATCTATATCTATCTATATCTATCTATCTATCTATCTATCTATGTATAACTATACTAATTATGCACTCCCTAGAAATTACCACGTTAATTTGAAACAACAAGCCGTTAATCTGGTGGGACCGAATTATTACGATGTAGATCAGCCCATGCAATCCTTTAATTATGCACTCCCTAGAAATTACCAGATTAATTAGAAATTAGCAGCCGTTAATCTTGTGGGACCGAATTATTACGATCTAGATCAGCCCATGCAATCCTTGGCTGCAATTAAAAAAATTGCTTGAAAGGCCCAGAACCTTTCACACGTACAAGCCAAGGACACCCCTAAATATCTACCTGCTCCATGTCTCTCCCTCTTTCCATTAATCTCCGTTAATTAAAGAAACAAAGGGACGAGGCCATAGTCCTTTCACGTACAAGCCAAGGACACCCCTAAGTTAACTACCTGCTCCACGTCTCTTCCTCTCTCCCAGTTAAAAAGCAACCTATAAAGTAATAATGCAACATCGTCTCTTTCTCTCTCCCCGTTAAAAAGCAACCTGAAGCAATAATGCGACGTGTAATCTCCATGGACTCCCTAACACTAGGAAAACTAATTCATCTCTATCTCAAAGTTGAGCAATGAAGTTGGTGCAAGCAAGTTGAGCAAGCAAGCAACTTGGTGCTCAAGGGAGTGTATTGCATCATAATTATTTGGTTTAGTATACTAATTTAAGACTCCCAAAAAATTACCACGTTAATCAGATTTTACGAGGTATAGATCAACACATACAATTCCTGACTTCTTTTTGTATTATTTTTCTCTCTGTCAGGAGTCCTGTTTTCATACGGGTCTTAAAGCTAGCTCCCAAGTTGTACAACGTGAGTCCAATGTGTTGCACATCATAGTTGTTTTGTTCAGGATACTAATTTGAGACTCCTAAAAAATTACCACGTTAATTAGATTTTACGAGGAGTTAATTTGGTGGGACCAAATTATTACGGTATAGATTAACACATACAGTTCCTGACTTTTTTTTAGTATTATTTTTCTCTCCGTCAAGCAGTCCTGTTTTCATATGGGTCTTAAAGCTAGCTCACAAGTTGTACAACGTGAGTCCAATATGTTGCCTAACAAGAGTCCTAATTTTTTCATTACTAGGAAAATGGCCCGTGCGTTGCCACGGGAATACAATCGTCCCCTGATTGATACCTTTTTTGCCTTACCAGGGATCCATCCTAGCCCCACAATGAAGCCTGACTGTCACCACGATGATAGGGCATGACAGTCTGTCTCGAGAAGGTCCTCGGAATCGGATAGACCTAATGCGACCATGGCCTCCTACTACACATCTGCTCAACATCCTTGCCAAGGCCCAGCTGCATGAGCATCTGATCTAGGGCATCCTCCCTTGCTGTGTTAGTCGAGGCCGGCTGCCGGCCAATGGCACCGTCATTGTGTGTGCGTTGCTATAGGAAAAAAAATGTGTCTAAAGTTTTTATCTTGCAGACTATATCTAAAGGGGAGATTCAAAAGAGAACAATGTGGCTCACGTACCCAGGTCATTGTATCTTAAGTTTCTATTTATTCAGGATGGCGCAGGAACACATTAAATAACGAAAGTATAATCTAATTAGTAGCAAGGCACTCCGTATCATCAGTTTGTGTTTTTCTCCAAGTAGCATAGAAACACATCCCATAAGCCATAATATAATACTGGACGGAGGGAGTATGTGGTAATCAATAGCAAGGCAATTAGTTTGGTTACTATCAATTCTCTATGTTGTTCTTACCTTATACAACATGATTTTTTTACGGCTTCAGTAGATGATGACCTTTTTTTAGATAATGATACTTGGAAGATCTCATAAAGCTTCTAGATTGCAGCCATTGAACCGATCAACTGAAGGGCTTATGTAAGTTATTACTGTAAAATAAGTCTCAGTCCTGAGAAGAATTCACTTTGAACACATTTCTCTGAGATGGATAGAACAATCCTTGACAACCTATGCCAGTAAGGAAAAATTACTGTATTGAAAAGACCACTCATGCTCCTTCCTCTCACATTAACTTCAGGCCTCTAACAATCACCGATCTTTGACTAATCATTCTGAAGTAATGCAGGTTTAACTTAAAACATGAAGAGCAATGGTGTTGTCACTGCTGAACATGACATCTCCCGCTGTTTTGTGTTTTTCCAGTCTACTTGTGCCTACTTCTTCCTCTAAATAGAAATTTGTCAGTGTGGCTCTCTGTATGTCTAATAGAATGCAGCCAATAACTGCACGTGTCGGTAATTAATCACGGTGTTACCTAAAAAAGGTACTTAGTCCATTAAATCTCCACCGTGTGTGTCAAATTCCTGAACATGAAGCCTGTTGTCCATCTGTACCTACAAAATAGCTAGAACATTGGTCAGTGAAATTTAAGGAAGATGGTGACGAGCTTCCTAGACTTGAGCTACTGGAGATCCCATAGCTAGAGCTCAACGACTCCAGCAAGTCATTGTTCCGAAATGTGATTGTGTTCGAGCAGATGTTCATGTACCTGAATACTATCTTTTATGATTCTGAATCTTCACAGGAGAGGGTCAATGACATACAAACAATTTGCCTTAATTCTTCAAGACAATGTTAATCGGATTCTCATACTGAGGAACGATCTTCAGGTACATTTTCTTCACAATCTGCTTGTTACGCCTATATTGATAAAGTGTGACCATCAGCTACATTCACCTCAACATAACTGAGAAGAGAAATATTTTTATCACGGAGAAGAAAATAATGATTGATAGAAACCTATCCAACCATGAATAGCTCAGATTAGCTATTTATAATTTATATATACTACAGTCAAAAATCATAATTTGATCAAAACATAATTTCGTCCAAGATTATGTCGCAATGGATTGCTATAAGTCCACCAACGAATTTCGGATTTAGGACCAAACTTTCTGCCAGAAGTCAGCCACAATACTGTGCACCAATTTATGCCAACAATGTGTGTGTGTATATTGGGCACCAATTTATGCACATGTCACTGATAGATTAATCTTAAGAAATAATCTACTGTTAGGTGCATGTAGTTTATACCCAGAAAGCTATGAAACCTACAGGACACAGCAAATGCTGGAGAAAATGAAGAGCGATGAAATTCTAACAATTTGCAAGCATCCGGAATAGGTCCTTAGTCAACATGAACTTAGTAATTCTACAATTACAAAAAGGCAGGATAGTCTGCTACTGCCAGAATAGAAAAGGGAACTTGGATTATTCATGTAATGAATCTTCTAGAAATTGGCTGCAAGAGACACAATCACCAAACAACAGTTTAACAAGAATTATTTCTGTGCAAGTCTAAAGATATATTTAATGGCTCTTAGCCTCTTACACAGTTAACTTGGTCTTCTAGAAATTGGCTGCAAGAGACACAATCACCAAACAATAGTTTAACAAGAATTACTTCTGTGCAAGTCTAAAGATATATTTAATGGCTCTTACACAGTTAACTTGGTTGCACAGATAATTACATAGTAGACTATATATGCTGAAGAAACCATGAGCATCGAGATGGCATATAAATTCTTATGTTATGGCATCGCTTGTCATCAGTGCTCATTAGGCTCTATACTTATCAAGTCAATGCACAGGAGGAAAAATCAAAAGCATAGCCATGCATTCGCACCATATTTCTAGACCAGATGAAAAGAGGAAAGTATGCTTGTTACTTACATGAAATCTGATTTTGGCTGCACAGATGTGCATAGAGTGGTGGCCAATGTTGCTACAGCCGGAGATCAGGGAACTCACCCACCTCTGACTCTCGCATGGAAGCATGGGAAATTTCCCTTTTCTTTGAACTAATCTCATCTGAAAACTTCCATGGTTCCATGAACCTCCCCATCTCCCTCCTTGAGGTCTTCTCCTCTCAGATCCAGAGGAAACGCCAAGCGGAACAGACGGCCACCAGAGGAAACGCAGTGTCGCACGGATAGACAGGTCCATGTGGAGCTTGATCTAGAGCTTGACAGCGGTAGGGAATTGGAGTCCGGCAGGCAGCCTTGGTACGGCGATCTGCTCGACCAGGACGACACCGTCCGGCCGCACGGGCACACCTCCGTCCAACCTTGGTAACTGTCCAACGTAGCGCACTGCTGCTCACCGAAGAGATGAGCCTGGAACCACCATGAACCTCCTCGTGTCCCCATTTGCGTCTTCACCAGCCCAGGGGCTACCTCCTCCAATGCTCAAGATTCAGTTTATTAAGTACCAAAATCAAAAGATTGATCCTGCACAGATGAAGGCTTCAGAAGACCAACATGGTAGCGAGCATATTAGAACTGAATATAAAATTACAGCATGCACATGTCGCATTGATATGCATAATTAGAATTTTACAGGGCCAAAAAAATGACACTGTAGTTCACTAATGCGGCTAGAGGTTTGTGCATTCAACCATCCAAGTATAAATGTAGATCCTACCTCTAATATCAGTTTCACTCAGTCAGGAAAGTGTGCTGAATGTTATTGTTACCTCTCTAAATGAACAAGAAGTCCTTCTGTTCCTTGAAAGAGATCATCAATGGATGAGATAGCTAAGCATATAAGGCCTCATGATTGCTCTTGCCTAAATGAGGCATAATATTAGAAAAAAAAATAACACCTCATTTGGCATCAGAGATTTACAAAGTACTTGATCAAGTAAGATCATAGAAAGCAACAGCTGAGCATGTACCTTGTCACGGATCTTCATACTCATAGGTGGAATGTGTGATATGAAGATTGTATGGTAGTTCCTGGTTGTTGCTATATAATCTGCACTCCGATCAAGTATTGGAATGAACAGCTTTGAGCATAATCAAAGCAAGTCATACAACTGTATGCCATTTGAATTCAGTTCCAAATCCATACAACTGAAAAGAAAATAGATACTACTTTATATATCATTTTTGTCAAGCCAATATTGCCATGGTCATGAAGCATTGGATTCTAGATAAGTGTAAATTTAGAGAGTGAGGCGATGCCGCCGTCTGCCTTCCGGAGCTCCCCGCCTTTGATCTCGTGCACACCTCGCAGGACCGCGTCGGTATCGACCTCCCACCTCAATCTGGATGTCCTCCTCCATCTCGAGCACCTCTTCCCTATGGATCCGATTGTGGCCAATGTACAGACAAATTCCCAAACAAAACATTCATTAAGTTAGCATTGTTTCTTTTTCATCTATATAGTTCAATTTTCAACCCGATAGAGTTTTGGAGCCCCCAAACCGAGCAGGCATACACGAAATGAAGGAAAACAAGCAAGTGAAGGAAGCAGACCTTGTCGTGCGGGTGGGCGGGGAGCCGCGTAAGGTGCCCCAAGGCGCCAGCAGCAAGCACGGCCCACGCGCCATCGTCTATGCCGCAAGCAAAGCTCCCCGCTGCGGCCGCAGCATGGACGAGCGCGGCCGGTGACGCGCCGGGCTCGGCCAGCACCGCGACGACCACCGGCATGGCGCCTAGGCCCGCGTCCTCCCCCTCTCCGCGTCCTCCTCCTCCTCCCGGTCCGCCCAGGCCCGCGTCCTCCTCCGCCCCTCCCCGCGTCCTCCTCCTCCTCCCGGTCCGCCCAGGCCCGCGTCCTTCTCCTCCCCCTCCCCGCATCTCCTCCTCCTCCCGGTCCGCCCAGGTCGGCGTCCTCCTCCTCCTCCTGGTCCGTCGACGCCGCCGGGGCCCTCGGCCGCCAACCTGGCCGCGAGCTCCTCCGGATCACCGGCCGGTTCGCCGGCGCGACACCGGATCGACCGCCGCGTGGGGTGGGGCGCCTCCTGGCGGCTGGGATCGGGAGGCGAGGGAGAGAGAGGAGAGCCCGTTCTCGCGGGGGTTTCTGATTTTTTTTAACTAAAAAAGGACCACGGGTAGAATACCGTAAACTGTAAGGATTTATTTGCAAAATGGCTGAACGAAACATTTTCTCACTTAAGAAAGGACTGCGCGTTGAATACTGAAAAACTCAGGGACTTTTCTGCGAGACTACCGCGGCGTACGACCAGAAACCCTGCGTGTTTTATTATTAGATAGAGAAAAAAAGAACAGAAGTCCTGTTTTCTTACGTAGTCTACCATTACAATAGAAAATTGACCATGCCTTCTAATATCGATTGTCTCAACGATGCAATCTAATCTCCCGAATACCTTCGCGGCAGGTCTCTCCGGCTCCTTCAATAAACCCCACATCCCCAGCCTCTTCCCAACGGTTCCGGTGCAAACGCCTAGCGGCGTCGCGCCGCTTCCCAGCTTTCCATGATGCAACACCGCACCTCTGCCCAGTCATGATCAAGGTATGCAAGCACTGGATTATAGGAAGGGTTAGATGACTCAATATACAATCAGGCATCCTGACGATAATCCCTTTATCCATCAGCCCTAGAATTGTGAGAAGCAACACTACTTGTGAAACTATACCTATGCACAGTCGAAGGTAACAATCCCCAATTGAGCCGAATATATCTGTGTCCTAATATTTGTAGTGGTTCATCGCCTGTTTAATTTTCACATGCCTTACCAAGACAGGTTCGGCCCATCATGTATGCTGACTGGTGGCTGGCAAGCAGCAGCCACAAGCACCCACCAAAGTAAATTGGCTATATAATAATAATAATAATAATAATAATAATAATAATAATAATAATAATAATAATAATAATAATAATAATAATAATAATTATCCAGGGTGCGTAGGTGTAGTAATAAAAAGCTCTCTTGATATATCTATATTTTCAAGATCCTGATATGCTTGGATAGGTATTATTTATAATGGGTAGTTTCTTATCATTTATAACCATTACCAGAATGGAGGTATATACTCTCAGTATGATGTTATTTGGAACTGAAAATAAGAACAAGTACAAACTGCTACCCTTCAATGGACTTTGTTGGTATTTTTCTCATCTACGAGGAACAGGAGCTTTAATCTTTTTTTGACACGACCGAAAATGTGTTAGAAGATGTTTACATGAGCACTTGAAGTAGGGAAGAGTAGTTTATATCCAGAACAATAGAAGCTTTATTATGTGCACAAAATGATCATCTATATTCAAATTAATTTGTTATGTTCCCTTCCGTTGATGTACACCTGAGCTCATTCATTGACATCAAACAGAGCTTGAGTTTTGATATTTATCAAAAAGCATGTACTCCACAGTCAGCGAACACAAAAAGGTGAAGAACGTTATGTCTCTTCTTTGAAAATACTTGACTCCTTTGTGATGCAGGTTTTCTTTGCCAAAAGGTTTGGTATAAATTGCTATCAACATATACCATTCTCCTGTCTAGGGATGTTTTAAGGATAACATTTGGTTCCTGAGCGCTTTGTGGTTACTAAGTAATATTCACATCCTTAATAAGTATTCTTCAGGCCAAAGCTCGCTGACCTTTAAAGTATGTATACCTTTAAAGTATGTATATCTGACCTTTAAAGGATAACATTAAAGCTCGCTGACATTTATCTACTAGGTAAGTTTAGTGTCGTTCCTTTGTTAAAATCGATGTATTACATAATTGAGAACATATGTTAGTTGATATTTGTACCATTTATTGATTCTATTGTATGGAGCTTGCACTTTCTTAGTGGAGCTGCTATGTTAAATTTGATCCAATAACACATACAAAAGTTCCAAGAAATTTATCTGTACTGATTGATTCCATCATAATAAATGGTATGCCACTGTCACTACTAGAATCACGTACTTGCCAAGTTTCTGGGAAACTCGGCAAAGCCAGGAATCAACTCGGTAACTATTTCGCCGAGTTCCAAACCCGGCGAACCGGACGTGGCTGGACACGGCCCGGCAATCATATAGTTTGTAGATGTGATATATATACATGTGCAGACTTTACTAGACACACAACATGAGCATATTAAGTTTTGTATTTCTTATCATTAAGCAAAAATATGGCCTTGCACAAATATATTTCCATTCTCATATAATGGGATATATGTTAAAGGAAAGAATCATGATGGATGATCTAATAAATATTAGATAATGGAACAAAGGACGTTATCCTCTAATTAATTATGATATCAGCTTAAGTATAAGTATAGGTATATGGACAAATACGTCATTTCTTTATATACATGGTGCTACTTGAAATTATTATATTTTGCAACAAATGATAATTCATTTTTATAGATACACATGCTAGACTCCACGTCACAAAATGGCCACAAGAGCCTCTTTTTTTTGGACAAGGTTCGCATACTATTCTGCTCTTCTATACCTTAGTAAGAATGCCAAGATGGTCTACTGATCTTTCATTGCAAATATTTTTAATGTTAGTGGATCTCTTTGTCCTATCTATATATGAGGTCCCTGTTTATGGAAGAGCAGAACTGCTCTTTTACACTTTCGGAACAATGCCAAGATGGTGTACTGAACTTTCTTTGCAATTATTTTTAATGTCAGTGGATCGCTTTGTCATATCTAATATGAGGTTACAACTCATGGAAGTATATTTCCACAGTTATAACCATGACCTCTTTGCTGAACTGGTATATACTTTTCTGGCTTCTAAATGAATGTTTTCGCACATTATTTTAGGCCAAATAAACTAGTGACCCCCAACATACGCGCTAGATTTCTTGAATGGCAAAATAAGTACAAAGTTCATGGCATGGATGTGTCAATGCTAGCGTATCACACTATGTTTCTTACAAAAGTTGATTGATGTCACATTTGTCTTGTTGATACAATTATCAGTGAGCAACTACTTTCAGTGATCATAAACTACTTTTTGTATTTTTCCGCTTATGCACAATATTTCATATATAGTGCGATATAAAGTATCTTCTTTCTGACATTGAGTGAATATTTAGTTTAAACTAGAATAGTAGCCTATAGTGCTTTGTATCATATTGCCTTAGTATCTTCGGTTGCCCTTCCTAGCAATACAAGGAGAGAATTGAGTTTCGGTCCCTGTTCGCGGCAATTCTCTTTTTTCTTGGAAGACATGATCGAATTGTATGGGACAAGTGGGCATCTATAACGTGGGTAGATTTAACATACATAATGCTTTGATAACTTGGTTGGTTCCTTAGTATTCAGGTATGCATAATAGCAATCCATCTCTCGATGTAGTGTTAGTGTTGACACAATCAAGGCGAAAGATATAGACGGAAGGATTGTAGTGCATTATTGCTGCATTATTTTGTTGCATGTGTATATCCATTGTTGAAGTTTTACTCCCCATGCAATGTAAAAAGGTGATCAGCTGATAGTCTTGATGTACCAAATAATTAAGCGATATAGATTCCATTGATTCAATAATTTATTATCTCCATCATACATTGGTAAAAGTTACGGAAATAGTTGTCATGGAGTAATCATTTTGATACATTCCACATAAGAGAACTTAGTGTACATGGTTTACCAGTACTATAGTTTCTTATTCTTGATCAATATTAAAATAATTTCTTCTCTAAAACTCCTTATGAACCTAATATTACCATGGAATATAAAATGCAACAAAATAGTTTAATGAAATCTAATATATAGTGCTCAAATTATAAATAATAACTAGCCCGTGCGAATGCACGGGTTGACGACTAGTTTGTTACTAATTTTTCACGCTGTCCCTCATACCAATTCTTCACGTCGCAAACACTTAGTTCAAAAAAATCATCCGATTGACCGATTTATCATTCCATTTCTAGCTACTCGGTGGGTGGCCGATAAGGTTATGTCATATCATCACCGTTTATTGTTTGGACCGATTTATCGCTCTGACAATCGATTTATCAGGAATCTACCGATAAATCGGACATATTTCTAGCACTAGGTGTGTAAGAACTATGTTTATTTGTGTTTTATTGACCTTGTTATGTAATATGTACCGTTGTCCTATTTTGTTTATCATTGTATAGGGATTCAAAGGCAAGGAAACAAGGTAACACTTCAACTAGTAGAAAATAGGGCTTTGGTCACAGCTCAATGTACACATTAGTCCCGGTTGCATCACGAACCGGGTCCCGGTTCGAGCGGCTAAGGCGTCGGGAAGGCATTAGTCCCAATTCAAATGGGACCTTTAGTCCCGGTTCGAGACACGAACCTGGATTAAAGGGTGCGATGCTCTTTAGTCCCGGTTCGTGTCTCAAACCGAGACTAAAGGTTAGACCTTTAGTCTCGGTTTGAGACACGAACCGGGACTAAAGGTTGCGATGCCCTTTAGTCCTGGTTTGTGTCTCAAACCGGGACTAAAGGTTCAAACTCTAACCCCCCCCCCCCCCCCCCCCCCGTGTTCAATTTGTAAAAAACAAAACAAAATGATAAAAACTTCAAAAATTAAAATCCTTCGAGATGTAGTTATGTTACTACATCTACTAGTTAGGAAAATTAAAAAACTTAAATTTGGACATGTTTTGCAAAAAAGTGTTATGAAAAAGTAAAACAGCCATATCTTTTGCATACGATGTCGAAAAAAACTCATAATATATCAAAAAATCAACACAAAAATCCGCATCCGATTTTGACGGCCATAGGCCTTTTTGCAAATCTTTAGAATCCTCAAATTCTAAAAGGGAAAAAAGATATCCTCAAATTTCAAGTTTTTTGACTTGTCATTAAATCTGGTTAAACTATGGTCAAACTACTTATTCAAGAAATATTAGTGTTGATAAATAATTATTTTTATTTTTTTAACTTTTGGTCAAATTATGGTCAAATCTGGTCAAACTGTGGTCAAACTGTGGTCAAACTACTTATTCAAGAAATATTAGTGTTACTAAATAATTTTTGTTTTTTAGAATAATAGTTTCAAACTCAAACGGTGTAACGTGTGACTTCATGCTCAACTTCAACTCCCAAGGGTTAATAGGATTGACAACTTAGTATTGTCAGGAAAACAACAAGTGCAGACTTGGAAACAAGGGGAATAGAACTCGAAACTTAAGCATGCTCAGGCTGGAGTAGTTAGAGGATGGGTGACCGACCGGGAAGTTAGATGATTTGGAATGAAGAGGGGTGATTAGAGATTAGAGATTAAATTGAGCAGTGATGAGGGATGATTAGAGATTAAATACAAATAATTTAGAAATTTGAAAATCGAGAAAAAAATTCAAATTTTTTTCAAAAAAATATTCAAAAAAGTTCTTTTAGTCCCGGTTCGTCCCAACCGGGACTAAAGGTCGAGCTCCAGGCAGCGGCCACGGGGAGGGCCCTTTACTACCGACCCTTTAGTCCCGGTTCCGGCACCGGGACAAATGGGCCTTATGAACCGGGACGAATGGGCCTTTTTCTACTAGTGTTCAGTCCAATATTGTCTTTTTTGTTGAATATAGTATATTTTAGTAACGGGAACTTGAGATTTGTAAAAGAATGGCGGATTAGTAGTCAACCGATAAAATCGATTAACCCTCTGATTTTGAGTAATCTCTAATCCCCAGCCGACTGAGACGCTAACTATAAGCGATATCCCCAACATTTGATCATATTATTGATTCGAATTAACTTATTTTGTACGTGGATGTTACTTAGAAATCTGCAAGAAATTTCAGCGGCAACGCGCGGGGCATCGACTAGTTACATAGTGTTTCTTATTATTACTTAAGATGAATCCTGAGTGACTGACCTTTTTCACAACAATAATCATTTTTTAATTGCTTGGCACTGCCATGCAAAGACAAATTTCTTCTTCTTTGAGATCAGAAAGTCATTCTGCCTGTCTCAAAAAGTAAGTCATTCTCCCAACGCATGATCCTAAATCAAATTATCTTATATACCTGCCATTTTGTTACTTAAAATATATTAATTTATAGGCATCACAAAATGAGAAATTTGTGGATGAATGGAACAGCACCAAAGTTGAAAAATATATGAAAACTTATACATACACACACCACACATCTATGTGTATGTGTATTCATATCATGAAAACTTAAAGACAAATATTCACTTGTAATATAGACATTTACTCCAATACAAATACCGAATATTTCAGTTTATTCACTGCCAATTTCCACCCTTACGACAAATTGACTCTGCTTTTTAACAAAGCATAAATTCGGGTATAGAAGAGGGTACATCCACGGTAGGTCCATCCAAAGCAGCCATGTCGCTTACTACTTATTATTTCAGTCAGTCACATAGACCGAATAGAACCACCATTTATGAAGATCTTTCCGTGCAGAAATATCTCATGAGTTGATGTATGATAAATGTTCGGACCAACTACACATTACACAGCTCACACTATATATACTAGCACCGACCGAGTTTGTTCTATACACCCTTGATGAGTCATTCAACATGTTTCTCAGCAGAAACAATTCATATGTAGGAGAAATTGTATATAGCTATACATTGTGTGTATGTGTGAATTAATTAATATGGTGGTTTGTGAGACATTGATGATATATATATATGCATGATTGGTTCTACTAGAAATTATATATATATATATATATATATATATATATATATATATATATATATATATATATATATATATGCATAACGTGTACAATGTGTAGTATTGTAAAATACCAGCAAACGAAAAAGAATTAAAATGGAAACACAAAATTAAATGAAAAAGAAATCATAAAACTAAAAACCCCCCAAACCTTATAGTACCGGTTGGTCTTACCAACCGGTACTAAAGGGCTCCAGGCCCCCGGAGCTGGCTCGTGCCACGTGGTTGCCCTTTAGCACCGGTTCGTGCTGAACCGGTACTAAAGGGGGGGGGGGCTTTAGTGACCACAATTTAGTGCCGGTTATGTAACCGGCACTATAGGGCCTTACGAACCGGTGCTAATGCCCGGTTCTGCACTAGTGAGAAGCCAGAGGTGTCTGGTCTACCGCAAATGACCATGAGGTCGGTCCGTCCAGCACGGGGCTGAGTCATCAACATCCCTGGCGATGAGTAGAGTAGAAGTAGGGCAGTTTCTTTTCAATGTAACTTCTTCCGCGAATGTATGATTTACGTCTTTTTATTTGAAAAGGAGGTTGTGACCTCCGGCCTCTGCATCATTATTATGCAATAGAGTACATAACGAAGGAAAACAATGGGCGAATCATTACAAGATATGATAAACACCTACGGTTAAGTTTAACCTGCTCCGCACCGACGCCTTCAAAAAAGAATAAACGTCCTTGCACCATCGTCATCACGTAGGCCGTAGACGGTATTGAGCACAATATTAAGTAGAAACATCTATCTATCTATCTATCTATACCTATACTAATTATGCACTCCCTAGAAATTAGCACATTAATTAGAGATTATCTATCTATCTATCTATCTATCTATCTATCTATCTAGCTATCTATACACATATCTATCTATCTATATCTATCTATATCTATATCTATATCTATATCTATATCTATATCTATACTAATTATGCACTCCCTAGAAATTACCATGTTAATTTGAAATTATCAGCCGTTAATCTGGTGGGACCGAATTATTACGATGTAGATCAGCCCATGCAATCCTTTAATTATGCACTCCCGAGAAATTACCACATCTATATCTATCTATATCTATCTATCTATCTATCTATCTATGTATAACTATACTAATTATGCACTCCCTAGAAATTACCACGTTAATTTGAAACTACAAGCCGTTAATCTGGTGGGACCGAATTATTACGATGTAGATCAGCCCATGCAATCCTTTAATTATGCACTCCCTAGAAATTACCAGATTAATTAGAAATTAGCAGCCGTTAATCTTGTGGGACCGAATTATTACGATCTAGATCAGCCCATGCAATCCTTGGCTGCAATTAAAAAAATTGCTTGAAAGGCCCAGATCCTTTCAAACGTACAAGCCAAGGACACCCCTAAATATCTACCTGCTCCATGTCTCTCCCTCTTTCCATTAATCTCCGTTAATTAAAGAAACAAAGGGACGAGGCCATAGTCCTTTCACGTACAAGCCAAGGACACCCCTAAGTTAACTACCTGCTCCACGTCTCTTCCTCTCTCCCAGTTAAAAAGCAACCTATAAAGTAATAATGCAACATCGTCTCTTTCTCTCTCCCCGTTAAAAAGCAACCTGAAGCAATAATGCGACGTGTAATCTCCATGGACTCCCTAACACTAGGAAAACTAATTCATCTCTATCTCAAAGTTGAGCAATGAAGTTGGTGCAAGCAAGTTGAGCAAGCAAGCAACTTGGTGCTCAAGGGAGTGTATTGCATCATAATTATTTGGTTTAGTATACTAATTTAAGACTCCCAAAAAATTACCACGTTAATCAGATTTTACGAGGTATAGATCAACACATACAATTCCTGACTTCTTTTTGTATTATTTTTCTCTCTGTCAGGAGTCCTGTTTTCATACGGGTCTTAAAGCTAGCTCCCAAGTTGTACAACGTGAGTCCAATGTGTTGCGCATCATAGTTGTTTTGTTCAGGATACTAATTTGAGACTCCTAAAAAATTACCACGTTAATTAGATTTTACGAGGAGTTAATTTGGTGGGACCAAATTATTACGGTATAGATTAACACATACAGTTCCTGACTTTTTTTTAGTATTATTTTTCTCTCCGTCAAGCAGTCCTGTTTTCATATGGGTCTTAAAGCTAGCTCACAAGTTGTACAACGTGAGTCCAATATGTTGCCTAACAAGAGTCCTAATTTTTTCATTACTAGGAAAATGGCCCGTGCGTTGCCACGGGAATACAATCGTCCCCTGATTGATACCTTTTTTTGCCTTACCAGGGATCCATCCTAGCCCCACAATGAAGCCTGACTGTCACCACGATGATAGGGCATGACAGTCTGTCTCGAGAAGGTCCTCGGAATCGGATAGACCTAATGCGACCATGGCCTCCTACTACACATCTGCTCAACATCCTTGCCAAGGCCCAGCTGCATGAGCATCTGATCTAGGGCATCCTCCCTTGCTGTGTTAGTCGAGGCCGGCTGCCGGCCAATGGCACCGTCATTGTGTGTGCGTTGCTATAGGAAAAAAAATGTGTCTAAAGTTTTTATCTTGCAGACTATATCTAAAGGGGAGATTCAAAAGAGAACAATGTGGCTCACGTACCCAGGTCATTGTATCTTAAGTTTCTATTTATTCAGGATGGCGCAGGAACACATTAAATAACGAAAGTATAATCTAATTAGTAGCAAGGCACTCCGTATCATCAGTTTGTGTTTTTCTCCAAGTAGCATAGAAACACATCCCATAAGCCATAATATAATACTGGACGGAGGGAGTATGTGGTAATCAATAGCAAGGCAATTAGTTTGGTTACTATCAATTCTCTATGTTGTTCTTACCTTATACAACATGATTTTTTTACGGCTTCAGTAGATGATGACCTTTTTTTAGATAATGATACTTGGAAGATCTCATAAAGCTTCTAGATTGCAGCCATTGAACCGATCAACCGAAGGGCTTATGTAAGTTATTACTGTAAAATAAGTCTCAGTCCTGAGAAGAATTCACTTTGAACACATTTCTCTGAGATGGATAGAACAATCCTTGACAACCTATGCCAGTAAGGAAAAATTACTGTATTGAAAAGACCACTCATGCTCCTTCCTCTCACATAACTTCAGGCCTCTAACAATCACCGATCTTTGACTAATCATTCTGAAGTAATGCAGGTTTAACTTAAAACATGAAGAGCAATGGTGTTGTCACTGCTGAACATGACATCTCCCGCTGTTTTGTGTTTTTCCAGTCTACTTGTGCCTACTTCTTCCTCTAAATAGAAATTTGTCAGTGTGGCTCTCTGTATGTCTAATAGAATGCAGCCAATAACTGCACGTGTCGGTAATTAATCACGGTGTTACCTAAAAAAGGTACTTAGTCCATTAAATCTCCACCGTGTGTGTCAAATTCCTGAACATGAAGCCTGTTGTCCATCTGTACCTACAAAATAGCTAGAACATTGGTCAGTGAAATTTAAGGAAGATGGTGACGAGCTTCCTAGACTTGAGCTGCTGGAGATCCCATAGCTAGAGCTCAACGACTCCAGCAAGTCATTGTTCCGAAATGTGATTGTGTTCGAGCAGATGTTCATGTACCTGAATACTATCTTTTATGATTCTGAATCTTCACAGGAGAGGGTCAATGACATACAAACAATTTGCCTTAATTCTTCAAGACAATGTTAATCGGATTCTCATACTGAGGAACGATCTTCAGGTACATTTTCTTCACAATCTGCTTGTTACGCCTATATTGATAAAGTGTGACCATCAGCTACATTCACCTCAACATAACTGAGAAGAGAAATATTTTTATCACGGAGAAGAAAATAATGATTGATAGAAACCTATCCAACCATGAATAGCTCAAATTAGCTATTTATAATTTATATATACTACAGTCAAAAATCATAATTTGATCAAAACATAACTTCGTCCAAGATTATGTCGCAATGGATTGCTATAAGTCCACCAATGAATTTCGGATTTAGGACCAAACTTTCTGCCAGAAGTCAGCCACAATACTGTGCACCAATTTATGCCAACAATGTGTGTGTGTATATTGGGCACCAATTTATGCACATGTCACTGATAGATTAATCTTAAGAAATAATCTACTGTTAGGTGCATGTAGTTTATACCCAGAAAGCTATGAAACCTACAGGACACAGCAAATGCTGGAGAAAATGAAGAACGATGAAATTCTAACAATTTGCAAGCATCCGGAATAGGTCCTTAGTCAACATGAACTTAGTAATTCTACAATTACAAAAAGGCAGGATAGTCTGCTGCAGCCAGAATAGTAAAGGGAACTTGGATTATTCATGTAATGAATCTTCTAGAAATTGGCTGCAAGAGACACAATCACCAAACAACAGTTTAACAAGAATTATTTCTGTGCAAGTCTAAAGATATATTTAATGGCTCTTAGCCTCTTACACAGTTAACTTGGTCTTCTAGAAATTGGCTGCAAGAGACACAATCACCAAACAATAGTTTAACAAGAATTACTTCTGTGCAAGTCTAAAGATATATTTAATGGCTCTTACACAGTTAACTTGGTTGCACAGATAATTACATAGTAGACTATATATGCTGAAGAAACCATGAGCATCGAGATGGCATATAAATTCTTATGTTATGGCATCGCTGGTCATCAGTGCTCATTAGGCTCTATACTTATCAAGTCAATGCACAGGAGGAAAAATCAAAAGCATAGCCATGCATTCGCACCATATTTCTAGACCAGATGAAAAGAGGAAAGTATGCTTGTTACTTACATGAAATCTGATTTTGGCTGCACAGATGTGCATAGAGTGGTGGCCAATGTTGCTACAGCCGGAGATCAGGGAACTCACCCACCTCTGACTCTCGCATGGAAGCATGGGAAATTTCCCTTTTCTTTGAACTAATCTCATCTGAAAACTTCCATGGTTCCATGAACCTCCCCATCTCCCTCCTTGAGGTCTTCTCCTCTCAGATCCAGAGGAAACGCCAAGCGGAACAGACGGCCACCAGAGGAAACGCAGTGTCGCACGGATAGACAGGTCCATGTGGAGCTTGATCTAGAGCTTGACAGCGGTAGGGAATTGGAGTCCGGCAGGCAGCCTTGGTATGGCGATCTGCTCGACCAGGACGACACCGTCCGGCCGCACGGGCACACCTCCGTCCAGCCTTGGTAACTGTCCAACGTAGCGCACTGCTGCTCACCGAAGAGATGAGCCTGGAACCACCATGAACCTCCTCGTGTCCCCATTTGCGTCTTCACCAGCCCAGGGGCTACCTCCTCCAATGCTCAAGATTCAGTTTATTAAGTACCAAAATCAAAAGATTGATCCTGCACAGATGAAGGCTTCAGAAGACCAACATGGTAGCGAGCATATTAGAACTGAATATAAAATTACAGCATGCACATGTCGCATTGATATGCATAATTAGAATTTTACAGGGCCAAAAAAATGACATTGTAGTTCACTAATGCGGCTAGAGGTTTGTGCATTCAACCATCCAAGTATAAATGTAGATCCTACCTCTAATATCAGTTTCACTCAGTCAGGAAAGTGTGCTGAATGTTATTGTTACCTCTCTAAATGAACAAGAAGTCCTTCTGTTCCTTGAAAGAGATCATCAATGGATGAGATAGCTAAGCATATAAGGCCTCATGATTGCTCTTGCCTAAATGAGGCATAATATTAGAAAAAAAAATAACACCTCATTTGGCATCGGAGATTTACAAAGTACTTGATCAAGTAAGATCATAGAAAGCAACAGCTGAGCATGTACCTTGTCACGGATCTTCATACTCATAGGTGGAATGTGTGATATGAAGATTGTATGGTAGTTCCTGGTTGTTGCTATATAATCTGCACTCCGATCAAGTATTGGAATGAACAGCTTTGAGCATAATCAAAGCAAGTCATACAACTGTATGCCATTTGAATTCAGTTCCAAATCCATACAACTGAAAAGAAAATAGATACTACTTTATATATCATTTTTGTCAAGCCAATATTGCCATGGTCATGAAGCATTGGATTCTAGATAAGTGTAAATTTAGAGAGTGAGGCGATGCCGCCGTCTGCCTTCCGGAGCTCCCCGCCTTCGATCTCGTGCACACCTCGCAGGACCGCGTCGGTATCGACCTCCCACCTCAATCTGGATGTCCTCCTCCATCTCGAGCACCTCTTCCCTATGGATCCGATTGTGGCCAATGTACAGACAAATTCCCAAACAAAACATTCATTAAGTTAGCATTGTTTCTTTTTCATCTATATAGTTCAATTTTCAACCCGATAGAGTTTTGGAGCCCCCAAACCGAGCAGGCATACACGAAATGAAGGAAAACAAGCAAGTGAAGGAAGCAGACCTTGTCGTGCGGGTGGGCGGGGAGCCGCGTAAGGTGCCCCAAGGCGCCAGCAGCAAGCACGGCCCACGCGCCATCGTCTATGCCGCAAGCAAAGCTCCCCGCTGCGGCCGCAGCATGGACGAGCGCGGCCGGTGACGCGCCGGGCTCGGCCAGCACCGCGACGACCACCGGCATGGCGCCTAGGCCCGCGTCCTCCCCCTCTCCGCGTCCTCCTCCTCCCGGTCCGCCCAGGCCCGCGTCCTCCTCCGCCCCTCCCCGCGTCCTCCTCCTCCTCCCGGTCCGCCCAGGCCCGCGTCCTTCTCCTCCCCCTCCCCGCATCTCCTCCTCCTCCCGGTCCGCCCAGGTCGGCGTCCTCCTCCTCCTCCTGGTCCGCCGACGCCGCCGGGGCCCTCGGCCGCCAACCTGGCCGCGAGCTCCTCCGGATCGCCGGCCGGTTCGCCGGCGCGACACCGGATCGACCGCCGCGTGGGGTGGGGCGCCTCCTGGCGGCTGGGATCGGGAGGCGAGGGAGAGAGAGGAGAGCCCGTTCTCGCGGGGGTTTCTGATTTTTTTTTAACTAAAAAAGGACCACGGGTAGAATACCGTAAACTGTAAGGATTTATTTGCAAAATGGCTGAACGAAACATTTTCTCACTTAAGAAAGGACTGCGCGTTGAATACTGAAAAACTCAGGGACTTTTCTGCGAGACTACCGCGGCGTACGACCAGAAACCCTGCGTGTTTTATTATTAGATAGAGAAAAAAAGAACAGAAGTCCTGTTTTCTTACGTAGTCTACCATTACAATAGAAAATTGACCATGCCTTCTAATATCGATTGTCTCAACGATGCAATCTAATCTCCCGAATACCTTCGCGGCAGGTCTCTCCGGCTCCTTCAATAAACCCCACATCCCCAGCCTCTTCCCAACGGTTCCGGTGCAAACGCCTAGCGGCGCCGCGCCGCTTCCCAGCTTTCCATGATGCAACACCGCACCTCTGCCCAGTCATGATCAAGGTATGCAAGCACTGGATTATAGGAAGGGTTAGATGACTCAATATACAATCAGGCATCCTGACGATAATCCCTTTATCCATCAGCCCTAGAATTGTGAGAAGCAACACTACTTGTGAAACTATACCTATGCACAGTCGAAGGTAACAATCCCCAATTGAGCCGAATATATCTGTGTCCTAATATTTGTAGTGGTTCATCGCCTGTTTAATTTTCACATGCCTTACCAAGACAGGTTCGGCCCATCATGTATGCTGACTGGTGGCTGGCAAGCAGCAGCCACAAGCACCCACCAAAGTAAATTGGCTATATAATAATAATAATAATAATAATAATAATAATAATAATAATAATAATAATAATAATAATAATAATAATAATAATAATTATCCAGGGTGCGTAGGTGTAGTAATAAAAAGCTCTCTTGATATATCTATATTTTCAAGATCCTGATATGCTTGGATAGGTATTATTTATAATGGGTAGTTTCTTATCATTTATAACCATTACCAGAATGGAGGTATATACTCTCAGTATGATGTTATTTGGAACTGAAAATAAGAACAAGTACAAACTGCTACCCTTCAATGGACTTTGTTGGTATTTTTCTCATCTACGAGGAACAGGAGCTTTAATCTTTTTTTGACACGACCGAAAATGTGTTAGAAGATGTTTACATGAGCACTTGAAGTAGGGAAGAGTAGTTTATATCCAGAACAATAGAAGCTTTATTATGTGCACAAAATGATCATCTATATTCAAATTAATTTGTTATGTTCCCTTCCGTTGATGTACACCTGAGCTCATTCATTGACATCAAACAGAGCTTGAGTTTTGATATTTATCAAAAAGCATGTACTCCACAGTCAGCGAACACAAAAAGGTGAAGAACGTTATGTCTCTTCTTTGAAAATACTTGACTCCTTTGTGATGCAGGTTTTCTTTGCCAAAAGGTTTGGTATAAATTGCTATCAACATATACCATTCTCCTGTCTAGGGATGTTTTAAGGATAACATTTGGTTCCTGAGCGCTTTGTGGTTACTAAGTAATATTCACATCCTTAATAAGTATTCTTCAGGCCAAAGCTCGCTGACCTTTAAAGTATGTATACCTTTAAAGTATGTATATCTGACCTTTAAAGGATAACATTAAAGCTCGCTGACATTTATCTACTAGGTAAGTTTAGTGTCGTTCCTTTGTTAAAATCGATGTATTACATAATTGAGAACATATGTTAGTTGATATTTGTACCATTTATTGATTCTATTGTATGGAGCTTGCACTTTCTTAGTGGAGCTGCTATGTTAAATTTGATCCAATAACACATACAAAAGTTCCAAGAAATTTATCTGTACTGATTGATTCCATCATAATAAATGGTATGCCACTGTCACTACTAGAATCACGTACTTGCCAAGTTTCTGGGAAACTCGGCAAAGCCAGGAATCAACTCGGTAACTATTTCGCCGAGTTCCAAACCCGGCGAACCGGACGTGGCTGGACACGGCCCGGCAATCATATAGTTTGTAGATGTGATATATATACATGTGCAGACTTTACTAGACACACAACATGAGCATATTAAGTTTTGTATTTCTTATCATTAAGCAAAAATATGGCCTTGCACAAATATATTTCCATTCTCATATAATGGGATATATGTTAAAGGAAAGAATCATGATGGATGATCTAATAAATATTAGATAATGGAACAAAGGACGTTATCCTCTAATTAATTATGATATCAGCTTAAGTATAAGTATAGGTATATGGACAAATACGTCATTTCTTTATATACATGGTGCTACTTGAAATTATTATATTTTGCAACAAATGATAGTTCATTTTTATAGATACACATGCTAGACTCCACGTCACAAAATGGCCACAAGAGCCTCTTTTTTTTGGACAAGGTTCGCATACTATTCTGCTCTTCTATACCTTAGTAAGAATGCCAAGATGGTCTACTGATCTTTCATTGCAAATATTTTTAATGTTAGTGGATCTCTTTGTCCTATCTATATATGAGGTCCCTGTTTATGGAAGAGCAGAACTGCTCTTTTACACTTTCGGAACAATGCCAAGATGGTGTACTGAACTTTCTTTGCAATTATTTTTAATGTCAGTGGATCGCTTTGTCATATCTAATATGAGGTTACAACTCATGGAAGTATATTTCCACAGTTATAACCATGACCTCTTTGCTGAACTGGTATATACTTTTCTGGCTTCTAAATGAATGTTTTCGCACATTATTTTAGGCCAAATAAACTAGTGACCCCCAACATACGCGCTAGATTTCTTGAATGGCAAAATAAGTACAAAGTTCATGGCATGGATGTGTCAATGCTAGCGTATCACACTATGTTTCTTACAAAAGTTGATTGATGTCACATTTGTCTTGTTGATACAATTATCAGTGAGCAACTACTTTCAGTGATCATAAACTACTTTTTGTATTTTTCCGCTTATGCACAATATTTCATATATAGTGCGATATAAAGTATCTTCTTTCTGACATTGAGTGAATATTTAGTTTAAACTAGAATAGTAGCCTATAGTGCTTTGTATCATATTGCCTTAGTATCTTCGGTTGCCCTTCCTAGCAATACAAGGAGAGAATTGAGTTTCGGTCCCTGTTCGCGGCAATTCTCTTTTTTCTTGGAAGACATGATCGAATTGTATGGGACAAGTGGGCATCTATAACGTGGGTAGATTTAACATCATAATGCTTTGATAACTTGGTTGGTTCCTTAGTATTCAGGTATGCATAATAGCAATCCATCTCTCGATGTAGTGTTAGTGTTGACACAATCAAGGCGAAAGATATAGACGGAAGGATTGTAGTGCATTATTGCTGCATTATTTTGTTGCATGTGTATATCCATTGTTGAAGTTTTACTCCCCATGCAATGTAAAAAGGTGATCAGCTGATAGTCTTGATGTACCAAATAATTAAGCGATATAGATTCCATTGATTCAATAATTTATTATCTCCATCATACATTGGTAAAAGTTACGGAAATAGTTGTCATGGAGTAATCATTTTGATACATTCCACATAAGAGAACTTAGTGTACATGGTTTACCAGTACTATAGTTTCTTATTCTTGATCAATATTAAAATAATTTCTTCTCTAAAACTCCTTATGAACCTAATATTACCATGGAATATAAAATGCAACAAAATAGTTTAATGAAATCTAATATATAGTGCTCAAATTATAAATAATAACTAGCCCGTGCGAATGCACGGGTTGACGACTAGTTTGTTACTAATTTTTCACGCTGTCCCTCATACCAATTCTTCACGTCGCAAACACTTAGTTCAAAAAAATCATCCGATTGACCGATTTATCATTCCATTTCTAGCTACTCGGTGGGTGGCCGATAAGGTTATGTCATATCATCACCGTTTATTGTTTGGACCGATTTATCACTCTGACAATCGATTTATCAGGAATCTACCGATAAATCGGACATATTTCTAGCACTAGGTGTGTAAGAACTATGTTTATTTGTGTTTTATTGACCTTGTTATGTAATATGTACCGTTGTCCTATTTTGTTTATCATTGTATAGGGATTCAAAGGCAAGGAAACAAGGTAACACTTCAACTAGTAGAAAATAGGGCTTTGGTCACAGCTCAATGTACATATTAGTCTCGGTTGCATCACGAACCGGGTCCCGGTTCGAGCGGCTAAGGCGTCGGGAAGGCATTAGTCCCAATTCAAATGGGACCTTTAGTCCCGGTTCGAGACACGAACCTGGATTAAAGGGTGCGATGCTCTTTAGTCCCGGTTCGTGTCTCAAACCGAGACTAAAGGTTAGACCTTTAGTCTCGGTTTGAGACACGAACCGGGACTAAAGGTTGCGATGCCCTTTAGTCCTGGTTTGTGTCTCAAACCGGGACTAAAGGTTCAAACTCTAACCCCCCCCCCCCCCCCCCCGTCCCCGTGTTCAATTTGTAAAAAACAAAACAAAATGATAAAAACTTCAAAAATTAAAATCCTTCGAGATGTAGTTATGTTACTACATCTACTAGTTAGGAAAATTAAAAAACTTAAATTTGGACATGTTTTGCAAAAAAGTGTTATGAAAAAGTAAAACAGCCATATCTTTTGCATACGATGTCGAAAAAAACTCATAATATATCAAAAAATCAACACAAAAATCCGCATCCGATTTTGACGGCCATAGGCCTTTTTGCAAATCTTTAGAATCCTCAAATTCTAAAAGGGAAAAAAGATATCCTCAAATTTCAAGTTTTTTGACTTGTCATTAAATCTGGTTAAACTATGGTCAAACTACTTATTCAAGAAATATTAGTGTTGATAAATAATTATTTTTATTTTTTTAACTTTTGGTCAAATTATGGTCAAATCTGGTCAAACTGTGGTCAAACTGTGGTCAAACTACTTATTCAAGAAATATTAGTGTTACTAAATATTTTTTGTTTTTTAGAATAATAGTTTCAAACTCAAACGGTGTAACGTGTGACTTCATGCTCAACTTCAACTCCCAAGGGTTAATAGGATTGACAACTTAGTATTGTCAGGAAAACAACAAGTGCAGACTTGGAAACAAGGGGAATAGAACTCGAAACTTAAGCATGCTCAGGCTGGAGTAGTTAGAGGATGGGTGACCGACCGGGAAGTTAGATGATTTGGAATGAAGAGGGGTGATTAGAGATTAGAGATTAAATTGAGCAGTGATGAGGGATGATTAGAGATTAAATACAAATAATTTAGAAATTTGAAAATCGAGAAAAAAATTCAAATTTTTTTCAAAAAAATATTCAAAAAAGTTCTTTTAGTCCCGGTTCGTCCCAACCGGGACTAAAGGTCGAGCTCCAGGCAGCGGCCACGGGGAGGGCCCTTTACTACCGACCCTTTAGTCCCGGTTCCGGCACCGGGACAAATGGGCCTTATGAACCGGGACGAATGGGCCTTTTTCTACTAGTGTTCAGTCCAATATTGTCTTTTTTGTTGAATATAGTATATTTTAGTAACGGGAACTTGAGATTTGTAAAAGAATGGCGGATTAGTAGTCAACCGATAAAATCGATTAACCCTCTGATTTTGAGTAATCTCTAATCCCCAGCCGACTGAGACGCTAACTATAAGCGATATCCCCAACATTTGATCATATTATTGATTCGAATTAACTTATTTTGTACGTGGATGTTACTTAGAAATCTGCAAGAAATTCCAGCGGCAACGCGCGGGGCATCGACTAGTTACATAGTGTTTCTTATTATTACTTAAGATGAATCCTGAGTGACTGACCTTTTTCACAACAATAATCATTTTTTAATTGCTTGGCACTGCCATGCAAAGACAAATTTCTTCTTCTTTGAGATCAGAAAGTCATTCTGCCTGTCTCAAAAAGTAAGTCATTCTCCCAACGCATGATCCTAAATCAAATTATCTTATATACCTGCCATTTTGTTACTTAAAATATATTAATTTATAGGCATCACAAAATGAGAAATTTGTGGATGAATGGAACAGCACCAAAGTTGAAAAATATATGAAAACTTATACATACACACACCACACATCTATGTGTATGTGTATTCATATCATGAAAACTTAAAGACAAATATTCACTTGTAATATAGACATTTACTCCAATACAAATACCGAATATTTCAGTTTATTCACTGCCAATTTCCACCCTTACGACAAATTGACTCTGCTTTTTAACAAAGCATAAATTCGGGTATAGAAGAGGGTACATCCACGTTAGGTCCATCCAAAGCAGCCATGTCGCTTACTACTTATTATTTCAGTCAGTCACATAGACCGAATAGAACCACCATTTATGAAGATCTTTCCGTGCAGAAATATCTCATGAGTTGATGTATGATAAATGTTCGGACCAACTACACATTACACAGCTCACACTATATATACTAGCACCGACCGAGTTTGTTCTATACACCCTTGATGAGTCATTCAACATATTTCTCAGCAGAAACAAGCCAAGATATTTTTTTTTTGTAAGAGTAGCAATCCAGTGTGTTCTCCTCATGTTTGAGAGTCACTGGTGTTTGCATTTTCCTCTCATACGCCTATTGTCAACCAAGACATTGCAAGAGAAAAAGAAAAAGGAAAGAGATTTCAGTTTGAGAACGGGAGACATCGGGAAGGGAACACTTGGTTTTAGCTACTGGACTTGTAATGAACATTGTGGTGGATGGTGGCCTTACCTGCCTGGCGCGCACGCTGTCTTTGCTGCCATAGTGATCTTCGCTAGCCGCAAACAACTTCTTCAACAAGCTGTTGGCGATGCACGAAGATGTATCGAGGAGCCGTGTTTGTCTAGGTTAAGTTCAATGTGTGCACTCTCGTGGAGACCCTTGGCAGCTGCCTGGGCACCGTCAGCAAGTGTAGCTGTGGCAGGTGAGCGTAGGAACAGCCCGTCAATGGAAAGGCTCGGTTGGCTACTCGTCACCGCATTTCCATTGTCGTCTAGGGCCTAAGGGCATGCACCATGCATCATAGAGTTTCCTGATGTTGACTTTAGAGGGACAAGCAAGTTCATCCATCTGCAAGTTCATCTACCATTACTAATAAAATTCTTTCAGATGCATCTCTTTTGTCTGTTTCATCAGTTCAGAATTATGCAATGCTTCCTGGCAATCCTTTAATATTCTGCTTCGAACTAAACATTGACATACATATTAGACATGATGTTTTTCGGTGCCACAAATCGAGGGAGCTTTAATATATGTTCATCAACTCTAATCCAAGTACCCTGCTTGAATATATTGTTGGATCTGTAATGTTCCCTGGTGGGTTATTTACACGATTTTATATCTCCTAAATTCTAAATTTGCAGTAATATACTTTGCTCCAATGTACATCCATTTGTTCAGCACACACTTGATAAGATGATACTCCCTCCGTTCCTCAATATAAGGTGTATTATTTTTTCAAAAAGTCAAACTTCTCTAAGTTTGACCAAGTTTATAGACAAAAATATCAATATCTAGAATACCAAATCATTATCACTAGATTCATCATGGACTATAGTTTTACATTTTATATATTTCGTATTATAAATCTTTATATATTTTGCTGTAAAGTTGGTCAAACATAGACAACAGTTGACTTTTTGAAAAACTAATACACCTTATATTTAGGAACGGAGGGAGTACTTCTTTTTCTACATAAAATTTTATACTTAAAAGAATGCCCTAAGTCCTTTTCATCTGAATAAAAAAATGAAAATGGATTGTGTGCTGTTGACTAGGTCAATAATGTTGGACCACTGCACATGAGAAATCAAGTACACCATTCTTTCACAGCTTGTTATACTCTGCTGCTGTTAGTGTTTGTAGTCAGGAAGTGGTAATCAAAGGATCTTCTTTTCTGTTTTAGTCATGCACCTCATCAACTGAAAGAATCACACTACTTGGTTGCAGTTACTAGTGTCTAAGCTTAGTTGCTGTTACTGCTTGGTACTTACCGCCGCTGTTGTTACCTAGTGCAAGAAACATATATATGCAGGGCGAGGTTAGTCGGTTTGGCGAGTAAAATGCATAGAACCACCACTTTAGCGTCGTAGCTCTCAGAAACCACCACTTTTCAAAACTTGACACTTTACACTGCACCGAAAAAATGACCAATTTAGCTGCATTTCAGTCAGCTGATTTTTCAGTTTTAGGTCAGTCGATTTTTTGACCGTCGGATGTTGCGCTAAGATGTGTGCTGTTTTTTCCCCGGGTTGCTTCTGTTTGCTGAGTTGGGCCGAGTGGTATCGACTGACCCTTTGTTTCGTTCAGTCGAATCGCTTTTTCCTGGGCTCGTTGCTGACGGCGGGGCACCCGTTTATGCCCGTTAAGAGGCCCAGCCCATCTTCTGGAACACCGACCGTCGCTGCTCTCCTCGTCTTATCCCCTTTCCCCTCGCTTCCTATCAGTCACTTGCGCCTCTGCTTCAGTCCGGTGTGTCTTCTCCTCTCCCTACCGATAGTTGGGGTTAATGGATGTTCTTGCTAGATCTGCTCCCTCTGCTTATTCTTATCCCTGTGGTTGTTCTTATGCTTTTCTAAAGTGCTTTTTGTGCTTTTTTCTGTTCGCAGGATTTGGGAATCAGGGGATCCTTGGTAGACGGATTAGTTCTGCTACATCTATCCCCTTCTTCAGGTATTTTCTTTTACTTAATCTCTCTGTTGTAATGTTTTGCGTAGTGTGTTTTGCTGTGCCTGCGAGAGCCAGGGTTTGTGGATGTTCTTGCTAGATCTGCAGCTTCTGCTTATACTTCTCCCTCTAGGTTTTTTCTTTTGCTTGATCTCATTACTGTAATGTTTACGGTGGCAGTGAGAGTAGTTTTCTAGGGTTCTTTGTTATATTGTGATTTAATTACGTTTTTTGTACTGTTTAGGTTGGATTCAAATCGTACGTGTATTTTAATTTGATGGTTCTGTAGGTGGTTTTGTAGTCTTCAGGTTTGCTATATTTTTTGTTTGTTTGGTGGTAGTGCGAGTACCAAGTTTTAAGGATCTTTTAGATGTGGAGTGAGTCTTCTGCCTCTTCAAAGATCCTACCTTTTTTGTGTACATTTGTTATTTTCTGATGCAGATTGAGGGTCATGTGCTTCTAGGTTTTATATATGTTCTTCTTCTTTTTTGCGGGTGATATATGTTCTTTTGTTGATTTAGAACTCATTAATCTTAATATCGGTGTGGAGTGGTGTCTTTTCAGAGTCTGCCATAGTGTTGAGTTAGCCGAAATTAAGCTAGAACAACATCAGGCTGGCTACATCTGAGCCTGCCTCATCTTCAATTCAGAGCAGAATGGCTCGGGGTGCCGCCTTGCAGCCCTAGTGTTTGAGCTTGCTAGTCAATTTCTTAGGGTTATTAAGTAAATGTTATATTCTTTGTCTGTATGGTTAGTATGTTCATTTGTTAAGTCAAATGCAGGTTACAGTTCGTAACCACAATGCTCCCCCCCACCTTTGATATCTGAATTGTTTATGCAAGTCTAGTTCATGTATGGTTCCCCATTGATATCTGAATAGTTTATGCAAGTCTATTTGCTTAGATATGCAAGTTGTTTAGATTTAATTTTTTAGGGAGCGTGTTCATTTTAGATCTTTTTTTATGTTATCCATGTAGAATAACCCTATGTTTTTTTAGTATAGGTATGGTTTGCCCTGTTTGTTGTTGTCCTGGTGCTCCATGCTTTCTGTTTATGCCAGCCGATGAAGTCCCTGAAGTTTTCGACGTCGTCCTTGATGAATATTGCTCTAGGAGGATGGTGAGTTTCTTATCCATTTACATTCTTTATTTTTCTTATCCCCTTGTATGAGGTTGCAAATTTTTTAGTTTTAGTAGTTTAATGATTTTATGTTTTTGTCAATTCATCGTGTTGTGTAGTTAATGTAATTCCTTTTGTTGAATTCAATGTTTATACATGCAGTTAACCTCAAACTAGGATATTATTTTTGTACACATTTAATTTTAGTATTGGATTCTTTGCAAGGTTTTTGTGATTTGTTTGCTCTCATATAGTGTGTGCAAGTTTAGTATCGTGAGGATGCAAGTTTTTTTTTTTCAAAATTTTGAGTTTTATGAATTAGTTTTGTTGCTGTAGTTATTTTTGTAAATTAGTTAGCTACGTCCATGTATCTAACTCCAGTAATTCATGTAGTTCAAATACATTTTTGTTCAAATAATTGTATCTACCACCAGTAAACCCCAGTTTTTTTGTTGTTGTAAAATGTGTGCAAGTTCAGTCTGATGAATGTGTATTTTTTTATGGAACATTGATTTTTGTGATTTTGTTTTTTAATGTGCGTTTGCTGTTTTTTCTATATAAATTTACTCTTTTTAATAAAGTGTCTGCAATTCTACTATTTATGAGGATACAAGTTTCATTTGTAAATTTTGAATTTTATGAATTAGTTCTGTTGCTGTAGTTATAGTTGTCAATTGAGTTAGCTTCCCTGTAATCCATGTAGGTTACATGCTGTTTGTATAAATCAATGTATCTACCTCCAGAAAACTCTAAATTACGATATCAACAAGGTTTATATCAGTCTTGCTGTTGTAAAATGTGTGCAATTTTACTGTAATAAATGTGCAAGTTTAGTTTTTGGATTCTATATGAAGGTTGCTCTTTGTGTGCAAGTCTGGTATTATGAGGATACAAGTTTTACTTGTAAATTTTGAATTTTATGGATCAACTCATACAGTTTGTGATTGCTTGCTGTTGTTAATAGCGTGCAAGATTTAGTATAACCACTCAAATGTTTTTTTTTAGTGTGTGTATGCAGTTATGTTTACTGTAGTTATAATTGTCATAAAATGTCCGCATTTTATTATTTTGTTTGCTTTAGTATAACCACTCAAGATTTAGTATAACCACTCAAATTGCAGTTAACCTCAAACTAGGTTATCATTTTGTACATATTTAACTTTACAAGTTTCCATCTTCCATTTTATCATTATTGTTTCAAGGTTTTGTGATTTTTTTTTTTGCTCTGATAAAGTGTGTGCAAGTCTAGTATGATGAGGATGAAAGTTCTTTTTTTAAAAAAAAATTGGGTTTTGTGGATTAGTTTTGTTGTTGTAGTTATATTTTTGTGAATTGAGATTTGCTACCTCCATGTATCTACCTCCAGTAATCCATGTAGCTTAAATCCAGTAACACCTAAATTATGATATCAAAATGTTAATATTAGTCTTGTTGTTGTAAAAGGTGTGCAAGTTTACTATGATGAGCATGCAAGTTTAGTATTGGACTCTATGAATTTTTGCTCTTATAAAGTACGTGCAAGTCTATTATCTTGAGGGTGCAAGTTTTACTTATAAATTCTGAATTTTATGAATGTTTATACATGATGAAACTAGGGTATCATTTTGTACACATCTAAATTTAGTATTGGATTCTTTCATACAGTAGTTTCCATTTTTCGTATTACATTTTTGTTTCAAGTGTTTATTTTTTATTTTTTGCTCTGATAAAGTGTGCGCAATATAGTATGATGATGATGCAAGTTCTTTTCTTGTGGATTAGTTTTCTTTGCTGTAGTTATATTTTGTGAATTGAGTGTTGCTACGTCCATGTATCTACGTCCTGTAATATCAGTCTTGCTGTTGTAAAATGTCCGCAATTTTACTATGATGAATGTGCAATTTTAGCATTTTTGAGCATGCAAGTTTAGTATTTAGATTGTATATCATTTTTTGCTCTTTATAAAGCGTGTGCAAGTCTAGTATTTTGAGGTTGCAAGTTGTATGAAGGTAAAGTGTTATGAATTCAACCCTGTAATCCATGTAGGTTAAATGCCTTTTGTACAAATTTATGTATATACCTCCAGTGAACACTACAGAACCAGTTTGATCCCCAGGTTTCTTTCTCCTTCGTTTTGCTTTTCCTGCTGACAGATCTGTGATCTGGGTATGAAATTGAGGATTATCCTTTTTTTCTAGTAGATCTGCTGCTGTTGGTTTGGTGGATTGAAGGAGAAGGTAGCTGCTAGCAAGAATCGTCTGGACAAGTTGTTCAGAAACATCAGAAGACAAGGGGAGATCTGAGCTTTCTTTCTTTTCCCATGGTGGCAGTTGTGTGGGTGTCGAGCAAGAAAGAAGAGGAGGCAAGGGAGAAGCCCTAGTGAGCTGTACGATAACTGGATCTTTAGCTTAGCGGGTTCAGGCCTGTTTTCTCTCCGGGCTAAAGAAAGAGCAGAAGAAAGAAACAGAATGTTCTGAGGCTTTCTTTCTGTTGGGCTGACTGACTAACAATAGTTTTGGGTCAGTCAGTTTTCTTTCTGGGTTGCAATCTTTCACTTCCGCTTCGGTAGACCCCCTTCAACACAAGGACGGCTAAGATTGTCCCATACCCCTTCATAAGGGAGGGCATGATGGGCATAAATTGAAAAAGAGGCCGCCCCCGCAAGTAATGTATACGTATATGTATACGATTTTGTTTTTTTTTCGGCCGGGTCGCCCCGGCAGCGCGCCCACCCCCGCACGCCGACGCTAATTACGCGCTTACAGCATGCATGCATGCATGGATGGCGCGGTTACGGGCCCCGCTGCCGATTGCAGCGCTGCGGCCTGCCCCCGCTTCCGCCTCGGCCTGCGGCGCCCGCTTCCGCCTCGCGTCGGCCGCCCCCGCTTCCGCCTCGGCCTGCGGCGCTCGCTTCCGCCTCGGCCTGCGCCGCGCTGCCGCCTCGCCTCGCGTTGGCCGCCCCCGCTGAGGCGCTGCCGCCTGCCCCCCGCCCCCGCTGCTGCCTCGCCTGCCCCCGACCCGCGCTCTTCTTCCCATAAATCTGCCCCCGACCCGCGCGCTCCTCACATGAACCGCCCCCGACTCCGCCTCTCCTCTTTCTTCGATCCCCGACCCCGCGTTCTCCGATCGATCTCCGGGGCGGCGGCTCTCTCTGGCGCGATGCCACGTGGACGCGGATGCTTCGGCCGGCGTTGGTTCGGCTGGGGAGGCGGCAGTGGAGGCGCAGGGAGCAGTCGCCGGGCGGTTGGCGGCGGCGGAGGCGGCGGCAGCGGTGGTGGACGAGGTGGTGGACGCGGCGCCGCGCCGGGCGGTCTGTGGCCCTCTAGCCTCAGCGGGCCGCAGACCGTCGATATCCACCGGCACGGCATCCCCGTTCCGCCGTCGTGTCGCCTAGCACACGGCTGGCACGTGACGAGCGACGGCTATGCCACGCCGGGGCCAGCACAACCCGGTCCGTGGAACCCCGAAGGTCGCCTCAACTTTTGGGTAGGCCGCGACTTCGACACCGTCGTCAGCTTCTACAAGTCTCGGGGCATCCGCGCGGACGCTCCAAATGCGCCCCTCACGCCCCCCGCCGCCCCGGTTGTGCAGGCCCGTGCCGGTCGGCGCGCTCGCGCAGGCGCGCCGACCGCTCCCGCCGCTCCAGCGGCCGCCCCTGAGTTTCACATCCCGCCGGAACTAGCGGCGATGCAAGAGGAGGGCGACCCGTTGGAGTCGCCGGGTTTGATCCGCGCAATCCGGAACTCCATGTCGGAGACCGGTTGGATGCCGCCGGAGGTTGTTGTTGACCCGAGGGACCCGGCAGACGAGCCGGGATACTGGCAGGCGATCAGGGAGTCGACCGATACACTAGCGCAACATTCGTCTACCGTGGAAGAATTTTTCGGAGACTTGGGCAGTTCCGATGACTCAGATGGCGGCGAAGACGGCGGTGAAGACGGCGGGCAGACGGTAGTGGTTGATCTTGTGAGTAGCGAGGAGGAGTAGTTAGATTTGTTTTAGTGTTAATCTTTCCACTGCCCTAATCTTTCATGTAAAATTTCGTTTGAATGTAAAATATCCTAAATATGAACGAAATTATGTTGCTTTAACGAGTAATGGAATGGTTGTAGAATGTATCACTTATTGATATAGTTGTTGTTATTAATGGGATATTTCCATTGATATTGTAAAAAGGTGAAGTAAACACATAAAAAAATATGAACGAAATTATGTTGCTTTAACGAGTAATGGAATGGTTGTATAATGTATCACTTATTGATATAGTTTTTGTTATTAATGGGATATTTCCATTGATATTGTATAAAGGTGAAGTAAACACATAAAATACCGGCAAAAAATTTAAGCAACATAAAAGAAAGGACCCAACCACCGATGTTGAGCCCATAGAGGAGTAGTTACCCAAATCAAGCCCGTAGGCGACTCGCGCGGCAGATTGAGCCCACTAACGGGCCCAGAAACAGGGTCCAACGGGGCATTGAGGAGTTAGATTAGAGGAGTTCAAGATGGGGGGCGGAAGCAGCTATTTAAGTCGCTCCAAGCGCCCCCCCCCCCCCCCCCCCCCCCGCTTCCGAGGTGGGACTAAATATGGCGTTGCAACTCGCCCCTCAGTGCACGCGGCCGACGCAAGGCTGAGGAGGCCGTTTTCTATGCTGTCACCGGCCGGCCCAGTTCGGCCCATGGTGGCAAGACGGCACTCGCCCCCTCCCACGGCCCACGCCACCCTCCCCTCGCCCGCGCGGGGCAAATTTTTTGTGTGGGCGTGTTGGAGGCGTGCATTGGGCGGGGAGATCGAGGAGGATGCGGCGGGGCGTGTCAAAGTCGCTGGGTGCGGAGCGAGGCTGATCCGGTCGGTGTGTGGTGGCGGGATCCGGGTCGTGGGAGGCGCTGGTTGGCCAGTTGGGGTCCGGGGTAGGCGCTGATCCGATCCGGTCGTGCGAGGCTGATCCAAACTTTTTCCGCTCGTGGGAGGCGCTGGTTGGCCAGTTGGGATCCGGGGTAGGTGGGATTCGGTGGGTCCGTGGCGGCGGGATTCGAGGGAGGCGCTGGCCATTGGCTGGGATGCGAGGTAATCTGCGGCGTGTATATGAAAAACATGCATGAGACAATAACACGGGAAAATCATGGCATGCGACAATTAACACGAACGGGTGCGTTTTTTCACCACGTCGGTCAACCAAGGTAGTATAACACATGCAATCGCATCATCATCATGAAACGACAGCAAACAAAATAAACAGAATTTTGAAACTGCAGACAATTGCACGAAAGTTCGTTGCTCGTTGCACTAGCTAGGGGTACGTGCGTACTATCGAGGGTGATGCCAACGAGCGGAAAAAGTTTGGTGCCGTTTGGCGGAGTCAAAAAAAAGAGTAGTCGGGAACCTCCCTCCGGTAGACAGTAAAAGAGCCTGGTTGCACTGGGTGTACGTGATCGCATGCATGCAATTGCACCAAATTGGTCGGACGTGCGGGCACGGCCTACGTAGGGCCCCACGCAAGGTTGGAACGAAAACGGACACAAAACGAACGTTGCGTCACGTCCGGCCATTCTTTTACGGCATTTTCACGGGGAAAATCCTAGGAAACGCGTCGAGCGTCGGAAAAATATGCAAACTGGCATGGGTGCTGTCGAGGGTGATGCAACGAGCGGAAAAAGTTTGGTGCCGTTTGGCGGAGTCAAAAAAAAGAGTAGTCGGGAACCCCCCTCCGGTAGACCGTAAAAGAGCCTGGTTGCACTGGGTGTACGTGATCGCATGCATGCAATTGCACCAAATTGGTCGGACGTGCGGGCATGGCCTACGTAGGGCCCCACGCAAGGTTGGAACGAAAACGGACACAAAACGAACGTTGCGTCACGTCCGGCCATTCTTTTACGGCATTTTCACGGGGAAAATCCTAGGAAACGCGTCGAGCGTCGGAAAAATATGCAAACTGGCGTGGGTGCTGTTGAGGGTGATGCCAACGAGCGGAAAAAGTTTGGTGCCGTTTGGCGGAGTCAAAAAAAAGAGTAGTCGGGAACCCCCCTCCGGTAGACCGTAAAAGAGCCTGGTTGCACTGGGTGTACGTGATCGCATGCATGCAATTGCACCAAATTGGTCGGACATGCTGGCACGGCCTACGTAGGGCCCCACGCAAGGTTGGAACGAAAACGGACACAAAACGAACGTTGCGTCACGTCCGGCCATTCTTTTACGGCATTTTCACGGGGAAAATCCTAGGAAACGCGTCGAGCGTCGGAAAAATATGCAAACTGGCGTGGGTGCTGTCGAGGGTGATGCCAACAAGCGGAAAAAGTTTGGTGCCGTTTGGCGGAGTCAAAAAAAAGAGTAGTCGGGAACCCCCCTCCGGTAGACCGTAAAAGAGCCTGGTTGCACTGGGTGTACGTGATCGCATGCATGCAATTGCACCAAATTGGTCGGACGTGCGGGCACGGCCTACGTAGGGCCCCACTCAAGGTTGGAATGAAAACGGACACAAAACGAACTTGCGTCACGTCCGGTCATTCTTTTACGGCATTTTCACGGGGAAAATCCTAGGAAACGCGTCGAGCGTCGGAAAAATATGCAAACTGGCATGGGTGCTGTCGAGGGTGATGCCAACGAGCGGAAAAGTTTTGTGCCGTTTGGCGGAGTCAAAAAAAAGAGTAGTCGGGAACCCCCCTCCGGTAGACCGTAAAAGATCCTGGTTGCACTGGGTGTACGTGATCGCATGCATGCAATTGCACCAAATTGGTCGGACATGCGGGCACGGCCTACGTAGGGCCCCACGCAAGGTTGGAACGAAAACGGACACAAAACGAACGTTGCGTCACGTCCGGCCATTCTTTTACGGCATTTTCACGGGGAAAATCCTAGGAAACGCGTCGAGCGTCGGAAAAATATGCAAACTGGCGTGGGTGCTGTCGAGGGTGATGCCAACGAGCGGAAAAAGTTTGGTGCCGTTTGGCGGAGTCAAAAAAAAGAGTAGTCGGGAACCCCCCTCCGGTAGACCGTAAAAGAGCCTGGTTGCACTGGGTGTACGTGATCGCATGCATGCAATTGCACCAAATTGGTCGGACGTGCGGGCACGGCCTACGTAGGGCCCCACGCAAGGTTGGAATGAAAACGGACACAAAACGAACGTTGCGTCACGTCCGGCCATTCTTTTTCGGCATTTTCACGGGGAAAATCCTAGGAAACGCGTCGAGCGTCGGAAAAATATGCAAACTGGCGTGGGTGCTGTCGAGGGTGATGCCAACGAGCGGAAAAAGTTTAGTGCCGTTTGGCGGAGTCAAAAAAAAGAGTAGTCGGGAACCCCCCTCCGGTAGACCGTAAAAGAGCCTGGTTGCACTGGGTGTACGTGATCGCATGCATGCAATTGCACCAAATTGGTCGGACGTGCGGGCACGGCCTACATAGGGCCCCACGCAAGGTTGGAACGAAAACGGACACAAAACGAACGTTGCGTCACGTCCGGCCATTCTTTTACGGCATTTTCACGGGGAAAATCCTAGGAAACGCGTCGAGCGTCGGAAAAATATGCAAACTGGCGTGGGTGCTGAAGAGGGTGATGCCAACGAGCGGAAAAAGTTTGGTGCCGTTTGGCGGAGTAAAAAAAAGAGTAGTCGGGAACCCCCCTCCGGTAGACCGTAAAAGAGCCTGGTTGCACTGGGTGTACGTGATCGCATGCATGCAATTGCACCAAATTGGTCGGACGTGCGGGCACGGCCTACGTAGGGCCCCACGCAAGGTTGGAACGAAAACGGACACAAAACGAACGTTGCGTCACGTCCGACCATTCTTTTACGGCATTTTCACGGGGAAAATCCTAGGAAACGCGTCGAGCGTCGGAAAAATATGCAAACTGGCGTGGGTGCTGTCGAGGGTGAGTCCAACGAGCGGAAAAAGTTTGGTGCCGTTTGGCGGAGTCAAAAAAAAGAGTAGTCGGGAACCCCCCTCCGGTAGACCGTAAAAGAGCCTGGTTGCACTGGGTGTACGTGATCGCATGCATGCAATTGCACCAAATTGGTCGGACGTGCGGGCACGGCCTACGTAGGGCCCCACGCAAGGTTGGAACGAAAACGGACACAAAACGAACGTTGCGTCACGTCCGACCATTCTTTTACGGCATTTTCACGGGGAAAATCCTAGGAAACGCGTCGAGCGTCTGAAAAATATGCAAACTGGCGTGGGTGCTGTCGAGGGTGATGCCATCATGCGGAAAAAGTTTGGTGCCGTTTGGCGGAGTCAAAAAAAAGAGTAGTCGGGAACCCCCCCCCCCCCTCCGGTAGACCGTTAAAGAGCATGTTTGCACCGGGGGTACGTGACTATGGCAAATGATTTTTGTTTTCATGTAAGTTTGCATGACGAAAATACTTTATAGGAATAATTACACGAATTTACAAAATTATAGGAAAAATGCATGGCGCGCGCGGCCCCACCCTAACCCACCCGCATAGTTAATAGCCGGATCTAACCCCCTACTGGCCCCACCTATTGCTGACGTGGCGGGGAGGGATTGGCCCTCGAAGGTGTCCCGGCTGTAGCCGACTCCAGCCGATCCGAGGAGGTTAAAGCCCTAGTGGACCCTGCCTCGATCGGGGGTCAAAGCCACGCCGCGTCCACGATCGCGAGTCCACGCCGCCTCCACGATCGCCACTAGTCGCCGCCTAACCCTAGCCGCCTGTGCCCGCCACCCCCGACGCCATCTGCGGCTGACGCCCCCGACGCCGACGCCCCCTACGCCCCTGACGCCACCTTCTAGCCGACGCCCTCGACGCCGACGCCCCCTACGCCACCGACGCCATCTGCCGCAGACGCGACCTCACGCCGACGCCCCCGACGCCGACGCCCCCGACGCCACCTTCACGCCGACACCCGACGCCCCCTACGACCTCGACGCCACCTTCGAGGTAACTCCCGAAACCTGCCCCCCGTCGCCGCCGTAGACGCGTTCTGACGCCGACGCCAACTTCCTAGAGTAATTAGAAAATATTTTTAGAGTAGGCCTAATATTTTTAGAGTACTTAGAAAATAATTTTTTATGAAACAGGGCATTAAAATATAAGCATAACCTTGATCGTTGAATATTTTGTCCCAATGTCAGTACACTATGTACTTAGAGAATAATGTGAGAATGTCTAATTTGATTATGTCTAATGTGAATGAGGTTATATATCTAATTTGGCTATAGTTTTGGAAATAATTATGCATGCATGATAGCTTATATATGTATGAATTTTGTTTGTAGTTAGCAACGCCAGCGCGCCATCGTCCCCAAGGGCACGCACCGATCTCATGGCACGAGGTACTATGCATTCATCATGTTTATCATGTACGCATACATAGTAGCTAACATTATTTTTGCTCCTATTCCTAGCGATGGAGGAGTACGGAGAGATTTTTTGTTCGGTTGAGAAGTGGTGTCTCTTGGTCAGCAAACTAAACTCTAGGCAGAAAACGCGGTTTGCGAGCACTAGTCTCGAAAAAATGTTGATGATTCCTAGTGTGCTGATGCGAAAATGTTTGCTCAAGTATATTATTAAATCGTATGCAATGGACAGAAAAAGGTTCATCATGCCATCAAAAAACGGTGCGATTTCATTGCGCACCGAAGATGTGTATGACATTTTTGGGCTACAGAACAAGGGCAAAGATGCCATGAAAGCCCTAGGTAAAGGGGGGTTAAAGGCGAAGGTGAAGGTGCCTAGTCGTTTTGTAGATTCAAAAACGGGGCAAATGATGATAGACGATCTGATTGACAACATCGTTGCTAGTGGCACGTACGATGATAATTTCCTCCGTAGAATTGTTCTGGTTCTTCTGGGCACGGTTCTTGCACCGCAGTCCACCAGAGAAGTTCCTAATGCTTACTACAAGTTAGTGCACGATGTGGAGGCCATCAAATCATATAATTGGAACGCATTTACTTTACGCGTTTGCGTGGAAGGCATCACAAAGACCTTGTCAGATCTTGAAAAATTTACTTGGCCGATCGGAAACCTTGCCCTCATACAGGTAAACCTTATGTTATATTTGTTTATTTGAAACTAAAGTTTGTGAAAAGAATTTGCTGATATACTTCATGTTTGTGCAGTACATGTTTTGGGAGAAAGTGCAGCCACTGGATGAAGAGGCATTTGATCCACTAGCTCATGAGTATCCGTTGATGGTCAATTGGTCAGAAGATGAGGCTATGAAGCGTGACGCGTACGACACGGCATACGGCCGTGGTAATGGGACGGTAAGTTTTAATGGTTCCAACTGCATGCAATTATGTTGCTATTTATGTGTTGAGAAATTTATATTGATTTAATATGTAACAGATTGATGACGTGATAAGTGAGAAGTACAGACAGACATTAATTGCTCAGCAAGGAAGAAAGGCGGAGGAAGAATTAGAGCAAGAAGATGGAACAGATTGTGCCCAAAGAAGGAAAGATAATAGAGACGAGGCTTCTTCCAGCAGGGATACTACATTAGATCAAGTGATGAAATGCATCAAAGATATGCAAAAAGAAATTAGACTGCTCCCTGAAAAATGTGCTGAGGTAAATACTGATGTGTATTTCAGTTTGCATGGGATTATTGATAATTTATGCATGTAATAAATAATTTCGATGTATCATTGCAGATTGTAGTGCAGAAGCTAGAGAAGGAAGGTCTTGCATTCAGGGGGTTTCGTGATGACATTGAGTTTGTGGAGCATAGTGAAGCGTGGATGGGGAAGTATGGTCCATCAAAATATAAATCAAAATATTGGACAGATGTAAAATCAACTCCTGCAAAAGAAGACATGGACAACAGGGTGGATGCATCCTTCACCACCGGGAACGGGAAGAAATCGGCGCGTGATAAAGGTGTGCATCACAACACACCTGGTACAGGAGATGAAGGCGACCCCTTCGTTATTTATGACAACGGTAATTCACCCGACCCATCTCTTGAGACGGTAGCCACGAATGAATTTCCACCTTTTACTTCACCCCCAAGAATATGAATGAAGTGTCAGACGGGTCTAGCGCCGATAAATCTGAGGAGTTTAGTATGGATAGTCTGAACACCCGTATTAAAAATGCGAAAGAAAGTGGCACTCAGGAGAGTGATGGGAAGGAGAATGATGGGAAGGAGAATGATGGGAAACGCAAGAGGAAACAGTCAAAATATTGCCTTTCACCTTACCAGCAGAACGGTGGACGTAAACGTGCAAAGAAAAGTAAGTGCTAAGTAGATTATTGTAGCAACATACTTCTGTCCTTGCATGCACACTTTATTAACTCATTGTTTCTTACTATTTTAGGTCTGTTTGGTATAAGAGCTGCTATGATTAATACTGATTACATTAATGAGAATCACATAGAGGCCGCAAAGATTTATATCCGGACACTGGCAGACTCGGAGAAGCTTCGCAGGAAAACTGTTGTGCACATGACGGGAATTGGTGGGGAAACATGTACACCTGGTATGCTTGAAGCCATCATTTCGAAAAAATGGTTGCATGGCGGTGTAAGTATTAGCAATAATTTATTAAGTTGGACATGTCATTTGCATATAAATTATCTAATAGGCGTATTGTTGTTATGTTATTTTGTAGGTCATCAATTGTTATTGCAACCATATGCAGACCCATAATCCTCGTGCTGACCGTCACATATTATCATCTTGGGTGTCCCACTGGCTTATTCTTCGTGCTGATGGAAAGGTTGTCAACTCTAAGAGGCATTTTATGGATCATTTCACAAGCCAAACTAAAATGGTGTCTAGAGTTACTGAAGAGTATTTCATCAAAGATAAGGTACTTCAGTTTAGTATGATCATTCGTAGTATATCTGTGTGTACACCAACATGAATAAATTTTGTTGTAGGCATACTTTCCTTTTCATGTGGAAGAAAATCATTGGATAACAGTTCTTATGCACAACAAGAAAAAAGAGTTTCAAGTATTAAACTCTACTGGTAAATGCAGCAAAAGAGTTCTTGCAGAGATTGCTAAGCTGGTAAGCTTACAACGTTACATAAAACAATATATATTTCTTCGAAAAGTACTTCATATGCATTTGTCAATTTTATTTCAGAGGGCAGAGATAGCTATTGATACAAAGGAGGTGAATGCTCTTATTGAAACGGATCATCATGATGTATCTTCCTGGCCAATAAGGGAGTACAATATGCCGTTACAAAAAGACGGGTATGTTGCAAATGTTGAATTAGTATGTACTTGTATGATCCATCAATAACTGACTTGTGGTTTCTTGCAGAGTCTCTTGTGGTCTTTTCATGGTGAAATGCGTTCAACACTGGGATGGAGATGGTTGGGCATTTGAGTTCGATCAAGATGAGGTTAATGCTTCAAGGGGACGCATTCTAGCTGAAATACTTTTTTCAGAGTGCAACACGAAGGAAGTAGTGAAAGAGAAGATCCTCAAGATCATGGAGACCAAATGAGTAGGAGGATGGGGTGTTGGCTATTATCTCCACTAAATAAATGTGCCATTGTCGGTATCTTGATACAATTTACATATTAAGACATCTATATATTTGCAGTGGTCGGTATTTGCTACAATATTACTCTTATCTGCGGCATGGTTTAGCATGTTTCGCAACTAAATAAATGTGATGTGGTCTACTACAATATCACTCTTACTTGAACATGTTATATACGCACTTTGTATTATGCACTATTTGCCATTTGTCGCAACTAAATAAATGTGATGTGGTCAGTGTGGGCTGTTGTTTCCAGCCGCTATTTTCTGCCAAAATAAAGTGAATGTGATGTGGTCAGTGCGGGCTGTTGTTTCCAGCCGCTATTTTCTGCCAAAATAAAGTGAAGTTTTAAAAAAAATGCCCGACCACCGCTGCTGGGCCCATAGTAGCTGACGGAAGCCACCCAAATCAAGCCAATATTACTCTTATCTGCGGCATGGTTTAGCATGTTTCGCAACTAAATAAATGTGATGTGGTCTGCTACAATATCACTCTTACTTGAACATGTTATATACGCACTTTGTATTATGCACTATTTGCCATTTGTCGCAACTAAATAAATGTGATGTGGTCAGTGCGGGCTGTTGTTTCCAGCCGCTATTTTCTGCCAAAATAAAGTGAATGTGATGTGGTCAGTGCGGGCTGTTGTTTCCAGCCGCTATTTTCTGCCAAAATAAAGTGAAGTTTTAAAAAAAATGCCCGACCACCGCTGCTGGGCCCATAGTAGCTGACGGAAGCCACCCAAATCAAGCCCAGAGGCGACTCGGGCGGCCGATCGAGCCCACTAGCGGGCCCAGCAGCGGGGTCCAACGGGGCGCACGGGGATAATAACAGAGGAGTTCGAAAGGGGGGGCAGAGGCAGCTATTTAAGCCGCTCTTGGCGCCCCCCCCCCCCCCCCCCCCCCCCCCGCTTCCGAGGTGGGACTAAAGGTTGGGCGCTGCCCCGCGCGGGCGAGGGGGGGCGTGGGCCGGGGGAGGGGCGAGGGGAGGGGGGCTTGGGCCGGGGGAGGAGCCGTGCGCGGGCGAGGGGAGAGGCCGTGGGCCGGGGGAGGAGCCCCGCGCGGGCGAGGGAGGGCCAGCACGTTTTTTTATATTTTTTTTCTGGTTCGTTTTTTTCTTTTTCTTTTTCTTTTTCTTTTTCTTTTTCTTTTCTGTTTCTTTTCATTGAAAGTTCACGGATTCTGTTTCTCCCGGCCCAAGCCCCCCTCCCCTCGCCCCTCCCCCGGCCCACGCCCCCCCTCGCCCGCGCGGGGCAGCGCCCAACCTTTAGTCCCACCTCGGAAGCGGGGGGGGGGGGGGGGGGGGCGCCAGGAGCGGCTTAAATAGCTGCCTCCGCCCCCCCCTTTCAAACTCCTCTGTTATTATCCCCGTGCGCCCCGTTGGACCCCGCTGCTGGGCCCGCTAGTGGGCTCGATCGGCCGCCCGAGTCGCCTCTGGGCTTGATTTGGGTGGCTTCCGTAAGCTACTATGGGCCCAGCAGCGGTGGTCGGGCATTTTTTTTTAAAACTTCACTTTTTCAATTATTTTGGCAGAAAGTAGCGGCCAGAAACAACATCAAACAAAATCATCATCAGTACAACATATATGCCCAGGTAGCAAACAGCAAACAAAATCATCATCATGCCCAGGTAGTATAACATATGCAATGTCATCTCCAAATTTATTACATATATCTTTTATCAAAACACAAACAAATAACTTATCAAGTTTTCTTGCAGACACGTTCGAATAAAAAACGACAAAGGTTCGTGCGACCACTTTTATTCTTCGTACAAACCAACCTGCATCTGTACCTACGCCCAGTTCCTGAACAAAACATAAAGAATTGATGAGCAAATATAGTTGGTAAAATCAAAGTAGGAACATAACAACAATAAGAAGATAACATCTTACTTCTCGTTCAAATGACATGTAGCCTTATTATGACCTGCTTGACTACACAAACTGCACAAAGGATCACTTTTCTTCTCTGTAAAATCTTTTGGCCTACCATTCTTTGTAACACCGGGGCCCCCCTTTGACCGCCCCTTCTTAGGTGCACCCTTCGTCGAAACTTTCTGAGGATCACCAATACCAGGCTCAACTTGTTGCACTTGACTTGCCTCCTTCTTCAGCATAGCATACCTTCTACTTCCTATAAGTTCCTCCTCTGAAATCTTTTTCTGTGCTATTATGTTGTCCAGACACTTCATCAACTCATCGAACAAGAAGGGATCATTTGCTGCAACATTAGCAGCTTGTGCGGTTTTAATGGATATTGCACTATACCGTTCTCTCTCCAATGGCCCTGACCAACCCCATCCAAACATATCACTCTTCCTCTGCACAGGCAACCCATCTCTTGCATGTTTGGACAACCGATGAAGGACACAACACTTTGGTATTTCAGTTAAATTCAGATGATGGAGAACAAACAGAATGTGTTTGCATGGCAGCCCTTTCCGAACCATCCTAAGACAACTGCATGTAATAGTTTCTTCTGAGTTACCTGGTTCATAAACAACATTGTACCTAAACTTGTGGTTATCCTTCCATGTCACAATGAATGTCTCACGCCCAATTCCCACGAGCGTCTCAAATATCTCCAGCTGACCCATCTTATGCAAATCATCTTGCAAGATGTAGAAATTAGCAGGTGTGAATACTTTGGCGGCATGCTCCTCAAGCACTTTATATTCAGTAACAGACGGTGGTTCCTTCTGGAATGCCTCGCAGTCATCGTACGCCTCGTTCTCACGCAGGCGAACTATACAGTTCTCATAATGCACCACCAAATCAACAATTGTCATACCGTAGTCCAGGTGAAGGTGAAGGCAGGAGTTGAGGCTTTCACTCCTCTGGTTACTTCGCATACCAAGAAAAAAACCATCGGAAAGATATGAAGCTGCCCACAGTCTCCTCTTCCTGTACATCCTGTCAAGCCACTCTTCAGTTCTATCCGTCTTCCACTTATCATAGAAAGCTTTCCATCTCTGCTCAAAGTTCGCTTGAGAGGTGGCATGGTATAGGAGCGATCTGAACTCATCCAGTGACTTGTAATGCAGGTGCCTCTGCATATTTTTCTCGATATGCCACGAACAAAGACGATGGAAAACATCTGAAAGGACGATCCGAATAGCCCGGATCATTGCAGCGTCACCGTCTGTGATTATTGACTTTGGCTTCACCTGACAGTTTGCCTTCATAAATGTCTGCAGCAGCCACACGTATGTCCCTTCCGTCTCGTCAGCAATGATGGCACAACCAAACACTGTGGTGCAACGGTGGTTGTTAACTCCTACAAAGGGGACGAACGGCATACCGTATCTGTTCATCTTATACGTGCTATCAAACACGACCACATCCCCGTAGTCCTGATAGTCCCTCCGCGACTGTGCATCGCACCAGAACATACTCTTCAGTCGCCCTTCCTTGTCACGCACATACTCAAAAAAAAACTCAGGGTCCTTCTCCTTCCTGCTCCTCATAATGCCTACTGCCGTCTCTGCATCACCCTTTGCAATGAGCTTCATTTTTTCTCGGCAACAAAGATTGTAAATGTCCCTCCTGATAAGCCCGCACTTATCGTACGAACCATATCTGCTGATGAAGTTGTCCATTATAATGTGCTTTCTTATCCCGGCCGCTTCCATCGCCAATATCTCGGCCCTCTGCCCATCTCCAATCCGTCTGTGTGACCATAAAAAACAAACCTCGTCGGGCCGAGCCATCGCGTGGTTGTGATCATCCACGAATGATGCGACGAACCAAACTCCACGTTCTCTGTCCAGCTTCACCACCATATGTGCACCGCAGTCACAACGAGTCTCCGGTCTAAGCCTGCGCTTGCGGCCCTCCATGGTTATGAACTTGCTCTGCCTTCTCCCAGCCCTGGAGCAAAGAAACCGCCGGTACCGGATCATTCCCGAAGCACCTCGTTTCACCTTCTGTTTCCTTATGCTAAACCCGTGCTCTCTGGCGTGATTGTTGTAGAATATGTATGCATCCCCTTGCGACCGAAAGGTCATAGCCATGACCTTCCAATGTGTCTCAAGCATCTTCTGCTGCCTTTGAGCCTCCTCAATATCGATCTCTCCCTCATCGTGATCAACGCTCGGACCATCTGACTCCTCCTACAATATTCATTTGAAAATATATATGTCAATTATTATCATTTAAATCATAATATTTATCGATGTACAACATCTATCAACTAACCTGGCTCAAGTTATCTGCAAATGATTCCTGCCAACTATGTTGCACATTGTCAACATCCACATCTTCCTGTAAATTTGTACACAAAGATATACAGTTAGCCATGCCATACTTTGCAAATTCAAAAATAAAAACAAAATATATGCCACTTACGTTTTCGCTATTTGCGCCATGTTCATTATTATCAAAATCCTCTGGAGGTAAGATATCATATGACGAGACGGAATCGTTGTCGCTGCTGTCATCATCTTCGTTCAAGTTATCGTTATCGGTCTTTGTCACCTTATCAGTACCATTCTCGTCCCTCCTGAATGCGGATTCTTCGTCCATGTCAACACGCTAACTCACAGAACTGCAAAACATTTGAAGTGTTGATTACAACAAGGACAAAAACTCATGTTGGTTTGCAAAAAAAGAGAAAGACGTGTAATCCATGAACCCAGCAGCTACCATGAATTTTTTCTTAATGCAATGGTTCAAACAACACTTTTTTGTGTTGTGTGAAACAACTAGTTGAGGTTGCCCAGCGGTGTGTGCATATTGTGTGATGTCGTCATGACATAAATAAGCGTTCCTTAAATAAGTCTGGCCTCCATTTACATCCTAGATTCGTCACTTAACTAGCCCTAACTTCTATCCATCATGCCCGCTAGATTTAGATGACAAACCTTGCCCCGCGGTGTAGGCGTCGCCGGCGTTCGACGACGGCAGCTGTCCCTGCCTTGAATCTAGCAGCCGGCGACGTGCACGACGAGCCACCGGCCGGATGTTTCGCAGGATCTGCGACGAGGGGTGGGGAGAGTGGTGCGGAGGCGGCGTGGCACGTCGGGCCCTTCACGTCCGGGGGGTGGATGATGACGGTGAGATGCGGCGACGCACGCCGTTGGGACGGCGACGGCGGCGTCTGACGGGGTCGTTCGGCGGCGTCGGACGGGGTCGGAGGGCGGCGATCCGCGGCGCCGGCGATCGGATGGGGCGGGTGAGTACACGAGGTGGGCGGGCGAGTAGACGGGGTGCCTTCACGTTCGGGTGGTGGACAATGACGATGAGATGCTTGGACGCACGCTGTTGGGACGGCGACGGCGGCGTCGGACGGGGTCGGAGGGCAGCGATCCGCGGCGGCGGCGATCGGATGGGGCGCCCGAGTAGACGGGGTGGGCGGGCGAGTAGATGGGGTGGGCGGGTAGATCGTGCGGGCAGTTTTTTTTTTTGCATGTGCGCGGTCTACGTACGCCAGCTACATCCGTATAATACGAGGTGGGCATACCCTTCTTTCGTATGACCAATCTGCCCTTCTACGTTTTGTTGGGGGGGGGGGGGGGGGGGTCTACCGAAGCAAGGCCCGCAATCTTTTCCCTTTGTTAACATTCGACTGACCACTTTTTGAGCCAGTCGATTGATCTATAGCCACTCCCAAAAATGACAGTGGCGAAAAACACCGAGCAAAATTTTGGTCACGTTTTGACGCGGCAAATCACCCACGTGCGGAAACAGGTGACGGCACGCCGAGAATGGCTGTTAACGGCACGGTTGGAGGCACATCCTCTCTAATTTACGGGTGGGCCCACTAAGGAAAACAAGACCTCCTTTTCTCTCACTTACATGTGGGTCCCAGCAGGAAAAACAAATAATAATAAAAAGAGCCAAATCTATCTCTCTCCTCTTGATCTCCTACCTCCCGAAGGGGAGAAGGGGGAGATGCCACACCAGCAGCAGCACCCAGATCCGGCAAAGGGCCTCCCACGCCACCCCGTCGGGCTGCTCCGTTGCTGCCCGAGCTGCTCCGTCGTCGCCCGAGCTTGCCTTCCGTTGCCGGCCTCCCTCCCGAGGTTCAGCCTCTGCAGCAGCCTGCACCGACCCGACGAGCTGCACCACCTAGAGCCGTCTCCCGACGGGGTTGACTGAGCCCTGCCGCTGCACTGTACGGCTGTAGCAACTTCGTTCCATATGTTTTTTCGCTGGGGCCCACACGTAAGTGAGAGAAAGGAGGTCATGTGCCGATCCTAGCCTCTGACCGCGCCGTTAACGGCCGTTTTCGTCACGTCGTCACCGGTTTCCGCACATGGGCGATTTGTCACGTCAAAACACGATAAAAAATTTACTTAGTGTTTTTTGCCACTGTCATTTTCTCGGTGCGGTGCAAAGTGTCACGTTTTGTAAAGTGGTGATTTTTCCACAGCTATGACGCTAAAGTTGTGGTTCTATGCATTTTACTCCGGTTTGGCAAATGTAGTAGCACTACTTTATTCGTGTCTAGTGTATTGATTGTTTCCCCTGCATCTTCACATTTTCATTTTACTCTGAACCCCTTCAGTTTTCCTACAAAATTGAGCTGATGGCCTTTGGTCTTAGAATAGCACAATAATAAGCACATGTGATGTTTGTTGTTGTAACTTTTTACTCTGTTTAACTATAAATCCTCTGTCTTTATTGTAGACATGCATGATGGAGGCTGCACAGTCTCGACCTTGGTTAGAACTTCAGCCAGAACTCTTGAGCCTTGTCCTCAGCCGCCTCCCCTCCCTAGCTGACCATGTTCGTCAGAGGGCAGTCTGTCACCCATGGCGCTCTAATAGTCTGGTGCAACCACTTCCCCTCCCGTTCCCGTGGCTCACGCTCCCTGATGATACCTTTTTCAGCACTCTAGGTCGTGAGGTTCACCGCATGCCTGTACCAAATGGTGCTAGTTGCCGTGGCTCCGTTGATAACTGGCTATTTTTCATGAGCAATGATGATGCATGCACATTGATGAACCCTTTCTCCAAGACCACGTTGGAGCTTCCTAATCTGGTCACAGCATGGCAGGGTAAGGCACTCTACGAATCTCATCCTAAGCAACTTTTGTGCAAGTTGGTGGTACCCTCGCCCCTAGACATATCACGTGTTCCCTTGTTGCGGCATTGATAATTCTCATAACGGTATAATTTCAATTAGCCAGCTAATGATTGCCACTTAATCGTTAAGACTTAAGAGTCATTAAGCAGCCATTACTACTTCACCTATGGGATGTTGCGTTCTTTGATAGAAACATGTACGCATTGTCTCTCTTTAACAAGCTCTCCATCCTTGAGTTTTGCAAAAAACCTTGGTACTAATCCGAACATCAAGTCCGTAATCGAGCCTTTTGGTGATTTTTTGAAGAGCATAATGCATTCCCACAGAGGAGCCGTATACATTCAGGTCGTATCTAGTTGAATGTGGTGGTAGACTGTTGATGGTTGAACGGTTTTAATGTCGCCCTCCCTCTCCCTTGGAAAATACTCAGACTTGTGGGTTTGTTGTCCTCGAGGCAGATTTGCACTCCAACCCTTACCGTTGGAGAAGGATTAGAGAGTTAGGTGGCCATGCTCTCTTTATTGGTCAGCATGGCTCCAAGTCTCTGCCTGCTCGAGAATGCAGTGGATCCCAAGAAGATTGGATCTATTTCATTTGTGACTATCCCCATTTGAAGTATTTTTCAGTCTATTTCTTGACTCTGGTGTGTACAACATGCGAAATGGGAGAATGACGCCATTGATGTCCCAGACTGCAGAACCTGCACATGATGCCGGCCAGCGGCACCGAGATGGTTTTTTCCTCCTGAAGTTGTGTGATGAATCCAACAGGGTTTTCTCTACTGAAGCTTTATGGTCAGAGGGGTGTGCAGATGCTATATGTTTTGCTGAAGCTTTGTGATCATGACAGCCTGGACGCTGCCCATCTTTATCCAGTTATCCTAGTGACATGTTATCGTGCTATGTTTTGTACCGTACAGTCGTGAACTTTTCATTAGTATATATTGTTATTTTTTTTGCAGGGGCATTAGTATATATTGTCAGCATGACGATCAACCAGCCTGGTTCTGGTTATCTTTGTCCTAGTGCTATGTAATGTACCATCTAGTCATGAACTTCTAGTTAGTAGCTTGATGGTGTACGCTTCAAATCTTACAGCAACCTGGTCCTTTTTTTCTTGAGTGCTACGTAATGTGGTTGAACAAACCTTTTCATGAAGGTCAACAGACTTGGGTGTCTCATTAGCCCAATAATCCTGATCGTTGCCGTTGGGCGTATTGAGTTCTGCTCACAACTACGATCGATTTTTGGATTGTTTGGTACTCCCATGCAAAGACAAGTTTCTTCTCTTTTTTGAGATCAGAAAATCATCCTCCCAACACTTGATCCTAAATCTAATTATCTCATGTACCTAAAAATTTGTTACTTAATATATATGAATTTATAGGTAATAGAAAAATGCGATATTTGTGGATGAAAAGAACAATACCACAATTGAAAAATATATGAAAACTTATACGAACACTCCGCGCATCTATGTGTACATGTATTCATATGTTGAAAACTTAAAGACGAATATTCACTTGCAATACAAACATTTTCTCAAATACAAATACCGAATATCCACTGCCAATTTCCACCCTTACGACTAAATGATTATTCTTTTAACAAACCATAGGCATCCGGTATAGAAGAGAGAACATTCAAGTTAGGACCATCCAAGCAACCATGTTACTCGTTCCTTCTCTACTTATTTCACTCGGTCACATGGACTGAGTACAACTAGTCCATCGATGCGACCCCTGGTAGGGGAAGCTCATGTCGTCGGCTGCGAGATTAACTCTCACTAACGTGTGTCTTTCGGCGATTCCCACGTTTGCTATGGGTTTGTTCCTTCTACGGAAAGGTATTCACGTTAAACTTGACAAAGTTTGCGTTAGATTCTTCTGGAAAGCATACGGCAAGGAAAGAAAATATCACATGATTAAATGAGCTGATCTATGTAGACCCTAGGCCGAGGGAGGGCTCGCATCCTCAAAGCTAAATACTTTCCGGACTGTTCCTTCTTTTCGTCTGATGTGAGAGGCTCACAAATTTGGAACTGGATCAAAAACTGCAAGGAGGTGTTTTATCATGGTGCCCACTTTATCGTTGGTAACGGTGCAGACACTAATTTTGTTTGTTTGCTTGGCTCTCCGACAGACCTCAATATGCGATTTACCCTCAACTGTTCTCCTTTGGAGTAAATTGCAAAAAACCAACACATTTATGGCTAGGGTATTGGAAAACCACCGCTTTAGCCGAAAACTACAAAAATGACCAACAATGCGGCAAGTGAGTAACAAATCGCACTAATTCGATACTGAGTCGTGTCTAACAACAAAACTGACAGGTGGAACCCATCTGTGTGGGCCGATGTGGCGAAGACTAGTCCTAGTCAAAGTTTGACCTGCTAAGCTGGACAGGGGTCCCACTTGTCTGCCCCCACACCTCCTTCTTCCTCCCCTTCTCACCAGCTACACCAGCGGCTGTGGCCGAGATGAAGGAGGGGCGCCCACCGGCAAGCCCCGCGCCGTGCCTTGTTGCGCCGCCGCCTCGCAACCGCCTCACCGGCAAGCCCCCTCCCGCGCCCGCCTCGACGCGTGACTGAGCGCCCGGATCCGGACGTGAGGATCAAGCCCGCCGGCCTCGCCCAATGCTTCTCGTGGCGCCTCCCCGCGCCCATCGGCAAGCCAGTGGTTGCCAAGCCACCGTCCCGCGCCTGCACCTACAAGGCCACCGCCCCCGCCCCTGCCTCCGTCTGCGAGCAAGCTCGCGCTTGCAATGCGACCGTCCCGCGCACCACGCCCGCCGGCAAGCCAGTGCTTGCAGCGCCGCCGTCCCATGCCCGTGCCTGCAGCGCCCGTCGCCCCCGCCCACCGGCAAGCTCTCCTTGTAGCGTTGCCTCCCTGAGTCATCACAGCCGCCTCCCTTCCCCTGAGGTGCGTCACCGCCCCGTCGTCGCTGTGGAGCTCGGGCTCGTAGGCCACCGCCGACCAAACTTACTGCTGCACTGTCGTTGTCTCAAGTCGCTGTTGACTGAGGAGGAAGAAGAAAAAATGATGAAAATAGATGTGAAGTTAACTGGTGGGTCCGTCTTCCACATCAACATATTTTCCATGGAGGCATGCCGTATCAGCCTGACACCTTGATCCCACCCGTCAGTTCCACGGTTAGACACAGCTCAGTTTTGAATTAGTGCGATTTGTTACTCAGTTTCTGCAGTGTTGGTGGTTTTTTGTAGTTTTCGACAAAAGCGGTGGTTTATACCCTAGCCGCAAATGTGGTGGTTTTGAGCAAGTTACTCTCTCCATTCCGGTGGAGCCAAACCCGTTCCTCAAGGATGTTTTTGCCTCTAGGGTAGGGACTATTGGTTTTCTAAGGACCTTGTTGCCTCTCGAATCAAACCTTCTGGTCCAGCTATGCGCGAACTCGTCGTCGAAGGAACTATTCCATCCCACCCGGGTAACTATATCTTCAAATGGTCTATTTATTTTCAGCTCTGGCATCCTCTAGGGAAGAGCTAGGAAAGTAAGCCTCGGCGTCCATTCTCCAAAAGATCAAGCTTCTTCATGCCGTCCACAGAGGCGTTCCTGATAGTTAGGCTGCCTATATTAGCAGTTTTGCCCTCATTCTTGAGTTGCACCTTGTACCCGCTATTAATTTGAACCTTGATGCACCATGACTTAAGCTGTGACTATTGCCATTGTGGGCTTTACTAATTTAAAGCAGGGCGTCTCTTGTGCGTGTTCTCTAAAAATAATAATTAATATTTATGAAGACCCTTCCATGCAAAACTATCACATGAAGTTGAACTGATGCATGATAAATGTTCTCATTAACCGCACCCCTCCACGACGAAAAATTTATATGCTAACACCGATTGAGTGTGTTCTCTATACACACTTTATGAGGCATTCAACATATTGCTCATCGGCAGAAACAACGCAAGAAAAAAGTTCTGTAAGACTAGCAAATCGAGAGTGTCTTATCTGCATGTTTCATAGTCGCCAAGGTTTTCCATTTTCCTCTCATACATATTATGTACCAAGACAATGCTATGCATGACAAAAGAAAAAGGAAGAGAAAGGAGATTGCGGTTTGAGAACGGGAGACGTCGAAAAGGGAACACTCGGTGATAACGGAAGTATTCGTAGGGAACGCTGTGGTGGCCCGACGCGCCACCATGACGCCTACGGCCTGCTGGGGGCGCTCACCGTGTTTCCTATTTGCCAAATGAAGATGTCTCTGAACGTTCAAGTACTGCTGCACTTGAGCTCTTTGAGGCAGACTTGCGCACCAGCCCTGGCCGGTGAAGGTCCAGTTAGTTGGGTGGCCATGCATTCTTTCTTGGTCAACATAGCTCGAAACCTCTGCCAGTTCGTGGATGTACTGGATACCACACTACTGCAATCGACATATACGCCAGAGTGCCACGGACACTCAGCAAAGGACCAATAACCGCCGGCAAAGCCTTTGCGGAGAGTTGCACTCGGCAAAGGCCACCCGACGTACACCTCTCAGACAAACAGGAATTTACCGAGAGCCAGGGCACGAACACTCGGCAAAGAGTTTGCCGAGAGCCAAACAGTGCCTCTTAGCAAAAATAAAGTAACTTCACGTCCGTTGGTTCCGTCAGCTCTTTGCCGAGAACCGCGCTCGGCAAAACTGCCACAGCCAACTGCTAGCACATGCCACTTTGCCGAGAGCCGCACTCGGTAAAGATCCGTTCCCAGACCACTTTCTACTCCATTTCCCTCAGATCCCTGCAGCAAAAATAGATATACAATATACAAACATGCATTTCAAGTCTCGATGTGTAACAACAAACTCACATAAGCATTATGTAAAATAGTTCACACAAACTTCATTTGAAATCACAAGGTAGCTCTTTGGTACAAATGCCTACTTACTAAACAATCAAGTGATCAATGCATGTCTACATGCGACCACATGATAAAAGCAACACCACAATTATCACGAACTGAAGGAGAATTATCAAGTTCTTCCATCCACTGAATCCAATAAGCCGTTTCTGGCTAGCACATCCACCAAACCCATCCATTGAACCCACTAATTCAGATTTTCTTTTCTGGTTAAACACATACTGATTGTAATGATACTCTGCCTTCTCTCTGCTATTGAAGGAGTCGTGGGAGCTGCCTTCGAAGTGAAGCACTTGGTCATTGCATTCAGAGCATGAATCGTAGACTCCTGGACATCCAACTTTATATACACCGCATACCACTTCATCTACAAAGATAGAGACAAAGAGGCAGAGAAGGAATGCAAGGTTAAAATATCACATTATACATAATCCACGCAAGCGTTCATCACTCATACAATCAAAAGCATCGCAAGTGGCAATCTAAGTCCATATCAGCACCTACATGACTATATCACTAAATCAACGTCAAACTATCTAGGTGGACTCCTCGGAGATGTAATTGGTGAAACCAGTGATCGTGGAGTCAGAGCACGACGGGGCATCCCCCATGGTGGAGGACCAAACGTCGTCAGGAATGTAGGTCGGTGAACTTAATGCCATCAAGTCGTCACACTGCTTAGCGTGGTGGAGCCTTCTTCTCCTTAGATGGCAGATTCTTCTTGGCCAAATCCTCAAAATACTTTATTAGGATCAGCTGCGGGTTCTTCTCAATGAGCGCCGCCAAGCGGTCCTCGGCAAGCTTCTCCTTTACCGCGGAGTCAACCCTAATGGAACCTGCATCGTCGAAGGAAGCCATAGCCGCGAAATTGATCGGTGCTAACACCTTTCATCACACAATGAAAAATAGCATAAGAATCAAACATCAAGCATTACTTCTAAGAAAATTAATCATGATGCACTATCTCATGGATACTTCAACTTTCGGTGATGATCGAGCTGGGCGAGTCCATCGTACGTGAAAAATGTATATCGCAGGGCGAACTCGCATAGATCGACCGCCATCGGCAAAAGACGATTTTTTTTCCAAGAACAACTCTCATCTCTCTCACGTATATATGGTGGAACTCTCTCTGATGGTGGTATATATGGTGAACACTCTCTCACAGGTATTTCGTCTTTCGGTGACGGTCGAGCTGGGCGAGTCCATCGTGCGTGAAAAATGTATATCACAGGACGAACTCGCACAGATCGACCGCCATCGGCAAAAGACGATTTTCTTTCTCCAAGAACAACTCTCATATCTCTCATGTATATATGGTGGAACTCTCTCTGGTGGTGGTATATATAGTGAACACTCTCTCACAGGTATTTCGACTTTTGGTGATGGTCGAGCTGGGCGAGTCCATCGTGCGTGAAAAAGTATATCACAGGACGAACTCGCATAGATCGACCGCCATCGGTAAAAGATGATTTTCTTTCTCCAAGAACAACTCTCATCGACACTCCCATGTATATATGGCGGACACTCTCTTATAGAAATTTCGACTTTCGGTGATGGTCAAGCTGGGCGAGTCCATCGTGCGTGACAAATGTATATCACAAGAAGAACTCGCCCAGATTGTCCGCCATAGTCAAAAGTCGATTTTCTTCCTCCAAAAATAAATCTCTTTAACTGTTGGTGATGGTCGCTCTTCCTCTGTTCCTCCTACCATGAAAACATCACAGAGGAGGAACAGAGGAAGCGCGACCCGCTAAGACAACAATCGGCACATTCCTCCGAAAACATCTCGCATCTGTCAAATATGATCGGGGCGAGCTCCATAGCATCCATACAAAAAATAAGAACTAATAGATGAAAACAACAAAAAACTACAAAAAAATGATCAATTATCTATGCATTACCAACATTATCTTACAACAATTATCTACATTATCCACAAATTATCTACATTCATCCATCCTTCTTTGCATCCATCTATGCATTCATACATCCATATATTGATACATACAAAAAACTACAAAAAAACTACCACAAAAGAAAAATTCATGCACCAATCCAAGCATTAATACATACATATATACATTCATACATCCATGCATCCATAAATTCATGCATACATACAAGATCTGGGGAGGGAGAGACAAAGTTCACCGGGGGGAGCTCGAGGAAGGGGGCGCCGGCGGGGTGGGAGAGGGACGGCGGCCTACGAGGCGCCGGCCAAGGCATGGGGGGTGCCGGTGGGGTGGGGGCGCCGAGGCTGGGGGGGGAGGGGTGGGGGCGCCGGTGGGGTGGAGAGAGAGAGAGAAAGAGAGAGAGAGAGAGAGAGAGAGAGAGAGAGAGAGAGAGAAGTGAGGGTAGAAGAGACCGCATGGGGACTTTATGTGTTCCTCGACCTTTACCGAGCGTGTGTCAGTGCGGCCCTCGGAAAAGGTACAAACCATAGATCTAGGGTTTATACCTTTTTCGTGAGTTACGCCCGGTACAGGATAATATCTTAGATCTGGGTCACCTTTTTCCAAGAGTTACGCTCGGTAAAGGATAATACCTTAGGTCTAGGTTACGTTCTTCCGAGAGACGCTCTCGAAAAAAATCACAAGTACCGAGAGCCCCATTCGGAAATGACAATCCTCGTTGTCTATGCAAGGCCTAGACATGCCACAAGGACATCACAAAGGATTTCCCATGCCGCTACCGGGCATGATTTCATGTGCCGCCTTGTTGATCAGCAATTTCCGGCGATGAAACCCTAGCAGAGCAATAATTTTTTTTTGAATATTGCACGCGTGCCTGAAAAATGCAGGGGCGTGGCAACAAGACCCGCACTTCCTGCACAAACTGGACATGTTCCCTCTTGATACCCAGAGACTGGCTTGGAGACGGTGCAGTTTACAAGCGGCCTCAGGGGAGGCTTACTCAAACGCACCCAAACTTTTACCACACCCTATAGGGGCCATGTGATGACACCGTGCTAGATCCCGAGCAATCCTACCATCGTACGATTTTTCGAGAATTTCAACGGTTGCATCAGGAATGAGACCGAGGTACTTTCAGTAACCCGGTGGCAGGGCATGCCCCTCCCTCGTCTGTGCAAGGCCTAGGCATGCAACACGGACTTCACAAAGGATTTCCCATGCTTCTACCGGGCATGATTTCATGTGCCTCCTTGCTGATCTACAATTTCCGGCGATGAAACCCTAGCAGAGCAATAAGTTTCTCGAATATTGCATGCGTGCCCGAGAAATGCGGGGGCGTGGAACGTGTCATGCGGTTGCCTCCTTTTAGAGTATGAGAAGTTTCGAGACCAACGGAGCAACATGACTGGCACTTCCTGCACAAATCGGACACCTTCCCTCTCAATACCCAGAGACTAGCTCGAAGATGGTGTGGTTTACAAGCAGCCTCAGGGGAGGCTTACTCGAAACGCACCGAAACTTCTACCACACTCTACAGGGGCCATGTGATGACACCGTGCGAGATCCCGAGCAATCCTACCATTGTACGATTTTCCGAGGATTTCAACGGTTGCATCAAGAATGACACCGAGGTACTTTCGGTAACCCGGTGGCAGGGCATGCCCCTCCCTCGTCTGTGCAAGGCCTAGGCATGCAACAAGGACATCACAAAGGATTTCCCATGCCACTACCGGGCATGATTTCATGTGTCGCCTTGCTGATCTGCAATTTCTCGCGATAAATCTATAGCAGAGCAATAAATTTCTCAAATATTGCACGTGTGCCCGAAAAATGCGGGGGCGTGGCACGTGTCATGCGGTTACCTCCTTTTAGAGCTTGAGAAGTTTCGAGGTCAATGGAGCAACATGACCTGCACTTCCTGCACAAACCAGACACGCTCCCTCTCGATACCCACAGACTAGCTCGCAGACGGTGCTGTTTACAAATGGACTCAGGGAAAAAAATTATAATAGTTGAATTAATAAAAAAAATGCCGGCATTCACCATTTAGATGATGGCATATCACTTTGAATCTTCTCTGCCAGAAACAGGTGAACATTCAAAGTGATGGTCCATCTCCTTAATAAGAGTGTAATGAATACCAAAGTTTACTGCATCTAGACTATCACTATTTAAAAAGGTTATGTTGCTTGTCTCTAGGCCAGGTGGGACTAAAGTTTGATGGCAGCCTTATCTTTACCGAAAGCTATTCTCGGCAACTGTTGCCTTACCGAGACCCGCTCTCGGTACAGGTATGTTTGGATCATAAAACTAATACATATTCTTAACTATGAACATCGAAGTTTAATTAAATTGTTGGACTACCGGCAATGTAAAGAGGCAGGCGAGGTGGAACCAAATAGGCAACCATTAGTTTTTCGAGAGTTTCAGTCATTAAAGAAGTCAAACCGTGGCCGTGCCGTTAACCAGCGCCAGATGTGCCACGTGGCAAAACGTTGCCATGCGGAACTGCTCGGCTCTCGGCAAATAGTGCCTTTGCCGAGTGTTGCCTTTTCGCCGAGTCCTACTCTCGCCAGCATCATGTGTTTGCCGAGATGCTCCTTTTGACGAGTGTCATGCTCGGCGTCTCTTACTTTGCCGAGTGCCCATGTTTTGGCTCTCGACGAAGACCCTGACACCCGGCGTATAGGGAATTTCCAGTAGTGCCATGAGGATTGCATCTACTCCCTCCCTATAAAAAAAAATCAAAATACAAGATGTTCCAAAAACGTATTATATTTTGATACTGTGGGAGTACCAAAGTTTTAAATAGCACGCTAAGCCTTGTACTTCCTTCTTTCAGTTTACAAGTCCTGCACGTATATCCAGGTTGCCAATTTTGTCGCGTTAATATAAACTATATAGCATAAAACTTATACCGTTTGAAAATAGAACATTTGAAGTTTATATTGGTATATTTTTTATAATATATGATTTGTATTAGGTTGGTCAAATTGACGACCTAGGGGTACGCGCACGCCCTGTAAACTGAGAGAGAGGGAATAGTTGCAGACATTTTCTAAATGTTATAGCATGCTATAGTGAATGTTTGCTCATGTGTTTGGAGAAAAAAACCTTAGCGCAGGACCTCTAAACGCTATAACGTGCTATAGCTCTGCTATAGGGCGCTATTTAAAACCATGAGTACTTATTGTGCGAAAATGGCCTTTGGTGGCCGAGCACCGTGTAGGCCGGAATCAGCGCCGTCTCTACTCTTTGCGATCGCTGCAAGCCATTAAGACCCTAGTATTCCCATTGTATTCGTACGATTCTCCGCTGCCGACCCCCGTATTTGCTTTTAAAATAAACGTTACGGGCACACGTACACGAGCAATTACGGCAGTGCAGCAGAGCATCAGTTTGGGTCGCTCATGTACACGACACCGGATTTGTCCGGTCAGCACCTGCCGCTCATCATGTGCCCGGACTGCGGCGAGGTCCAGGTGGAGACCAACATCAGCGGGATAGAAGGCCCAAACGAGGGCAAGCGTTTCTACAAGTGCCCCATCGACAATGTAAGCTTCATTTTCCTTACTGGATCCATCCACTTTGAACTTGCAAGCGGGCTGCTCTCTGAAGCCAACTCTGATCGTCATGGAAAATACGTTGTTTTTGCTCATTGTGTTGTTGCGCAGGGCCCTGAAAAATGTGGCTGGTTCAAGTGGGAGGATGCATACGCAGCCATCCTCAGGAGGCGTCAAGCAGCTGCGCTGCAGGCGCAGAACGTCGCAAGGCAGCAAGTCGCCAACTATGGGTACCAGGCCCAGATGCCGGTGGTGCAGGAGCCTCCGGTGATGCCGGTGCAGATTCCGGTGCTGCAAGCGCCCCGGATGCCGCTGGTTCAGGCAAACGCGAGGGGAGGACCGAACTGGATGACCATAGCGTTGATGGTGAACACCACAGTCAACATTATCCTCACCATGGCTCTCATTGGCCGCACCTGGAAGGCGTCGAAGCTGCTCAAATAGCAAGGATTTCTATCCAAGTTTAATCCCAGCAGTTCACTGTTTACATTAGTTATTAGCGATCTAAACTAGATGATTTCCCCACGTGTCCTTGCATGTATGGTCTATTATTTTTAACTAAGCAAGTTGTAATCTGTGTCGCTGTTTTTATCAAGAATTAGCAAGCTTCAGCGAGTGTTTTTTTATATACATGTTCTTGCCGGAGAGCGTGTTCAAGCCCATCCCCGAACGCAGGCTGGTAGGTGTTTCTGTAATAAATGCGATGAGATGTCACGTCTCACTGGAAAAAGGTGTGCTACCTGAGCACTCAACCAGTGGACTTTTTCTACGCCCCACGTACAACTCTGGCACAGCAGCCCACGGCACCCATGTATTTCTAATCGGCTGCTACCGTATACATCTGACAGAAAAAGCTTGCACACATCGCAGCGCCCTTCTCCACGGCGCCAGATACCGGCCTGCACGGTGCTCGGCCACCAAAACGCCACACTCCTTATTGTGTGACTATCTCCAGCCGACCTCTTCTGTGAACCCTTTACGTGACTTTGGTGTGTACAACATCATAACTGACACAATCATAACAGTGATGTCAGGGGTATTAGGACTACAGCGTGTTGAAGCTCTGCGATCAATCCAGCGGCTACTGAAGCTTTATGTCAGAGCGGTATGCAGATTCTCATATGTATGCTTAACTTCTTCTGCTCAAGCTTTGTGATCGTATAATAGTGCGACTAAAGTTACTAGTTAGTATGAGGATCATTTTCTAGGGCCAGGTTACCTTGTGACTATGGACTCTTTTTTTTCGAAACGGAGGCAAAAGATTTGCCTCATCGATTAATTAAGAAGAAGAGAGTTGTCTAGTTAACTAATGGAAAACCGGGCGAAAACCAATACAAACAAATCACATGCGGACTACTCCCAAAGTCTAAAACCCCAAGATCGTACTGTCGACCCTACAGACATTTCCAACAAGCAACAGACCCAAGCCCACACGCATCTACATCGCAAAGGAATCCCCAAAAAGAACACCTCGGATGTAGACAAATGACCCCCCAAAAACCACGATGATAAGCTAAACCATGAGGACGGCCCATAAGACCAAGGAACAGCCATTAAGCAGCCGCAGACGCCTTCCCTAAGGCATCACTCTTCTTGTTTTTGCTTTTGAGAGACTTCTCCACCTTTTTGATCTTGTCTTTGTTAAACTTTTTGGTCAGGATGCATGCAACCACTTTACCAGACCCAGGGCTAGCCGCCTCCAAGCTAGAGAGCAAGCTGCAAAGCTCTTTTGCAAAGAGAGCATCGGAACAACGTGCCAACGTATTTGTTCCAACAACATCTCCACCTGGGGGCACCACGTGCCCAACGGTCACAGGCAAGCGAGTGAGCGAGGCATCCAAACCTGCACACACCATAAAGTCAGTCTGGCTAGACTCCAAGGGCGGTGGTGAGGGTGTCATGGGCACCGCCAATGCCCCTAGCAAGCCCATCTCCTTCGGAATCGCCACCGAAAGAGGTGGAGTGGACTCCTCACATAGCACTGTCAACTCAGGCATAATCTGTAGAATTGGAGCCACATCCTCAACAATCACTTCACCCCCAACATCAGTCGACACCATAGAGCAGGGTCTAGCACGAGGAGAGAACCCTCCATAGAGGTCGACTTCCTCTCCATCTGCAGAACCAACCTGAAGCTCGGGAAGTAGAGACCCAATCGACACAACCTGAAGTTTACCAAGAGCAACCTCCGCCCTTGCCAAGACACTCTCAACACGCACAAGACATTTGCGAAGCTCAACGCAAAGTAGCTCAGCCTGCTGCTCAAGGACAGGTTGTAATGGCACATCAGCTTGGATGACGGATGCAGGCGGTGGAGCAACACATGGTTGCGGCATAGCCTCGTCGACGGGTTGCTTCGCACGACAAAAGCGAGCAATGTGGCGGAAACGGAGGCAATTTCTGCAACGGATTGGATCCCTGCAAGAGTGTGCTCGATGAGGCTATGGACTATGGACTCTTAATCACTATAGAGTTTCTTACTGAAGGTGAATCCTGATTGATGTCGCTGGGAGTAGTGAATTTTTTTCACAGTTATGATCATTTTTTTTCTTGGCACTCCCATGCAAAGACAAATTTCTTCTCTTCATTTGAGAGCAGAAAATTGTACTCCCTGTGCAGGATCCTAATCTGATTATCTTATATACCTGCAAGGTTGTTACTTAAAATATATTAATAGTATATATGGAACACAAAACGAGAAATTTGTGGATAAAAAGAACGATACCGCAGTTGAAAATATATGATGAATGCTTAGTATATGCGTACACACCACACATATGTGTGATGAAGCCAAAAGAAATCAACGTTGTTATCACTAGGTACAAACAACACATTTTGTATTTGTATTTACAAAACAATTTCATATACTATCCACATCCGTTTCCATTTTTAATTCAGATACAAATATTCACTTGACATGTAGACATTTCCAGAAATACAAATACATAATAGTTTGAGTTATCTACTACCAATTCCCACCCTTACGACTAAATGACTATTCTTTTTTAACAAAGCACAGAGCTCGGGTAAGAAGAGAGTACATCCACGTTAGGACCAATCAAGCAACCATGACGCTTTTTCCTTCTCTACTTATTTAATGGGAACTAATCAGCGCCGGTGCGCCGGCCGAATTTTTCGGCCGGTCTGCCCGTGGCCGTTTGATCTGCACATACAACCATCAGATTTGGCCCCATAGTAAAGAAATAATAATCAGATCTGTCCCTGTCCTCCTCATCGTTAACCTCTCCACAGGAAAAACGAGAGGAAAAGGGGCGCCGCCCCCGCACGGGCCGACCACCTCGCCTCCGTCTTTCCTCACCGCTGGTCACCGCCGGTCCCCGCCTTCCCCGCCGGTGCCGCCTACACTTCTTGCCGGCTCCATGCATGTAGCCGCGTCCACCCGCAGTGGCAACTCCGGTGGCGATGGCAGCAACTCGCCGGCGAGCTCCATGGTTGCAGCACCCTGATGCGTTGTCGCTACCCCCTCGCCGTCGAAGCTCGCTGCCCGGTGTTGCGTCAGCAACGGCCAAGATTCAACGCCGTTCATGGATGTAGCAAAAGAGAACGATAATTGCAGCAAATTCATCGCCGCTGCCATCGCGGGTGGCGCCTCCGCCATGATGGATGTAGCAAAATCCCTCACGATAGTAGCAAATTCAAAAGACGGTGGCAGCAAAATAATCTTGCCGCCGTCACCGATCGTGGCTCCGCCATGATGGATGCAACAGAATCACATGCCGGTTCCAGCTCTGGATTTTGCCAGTTGTAGCAAAATCAGAAGCTGGTTCCAGCTCTGAGCTTCTTACCGGAACAAATTGCTTGTCTGCAAACCACCTCGTGGTCGTTGCTTTCGCCAGTCGTCGTGGTAGCAAAAATGCTCAGCGCTAGAAGCTTTTTCCTTGTCCGTTGCAACAAATGAGGATGACTGTCGTCGCCGCCACAAAAAACAGACCAAATGATGCAGCAAAACCAATTGCTGGTTCCAGCTATGGATTTGCCGGTTGTAGCAAAACACGACAGAGGTTACAACTTTGCTCTATGGGGCTATAGGGAAAAAGTGCTGGCGTGGTCTTCTTTTCCAGCACCGGCGACTACGGTTCGTAGCAAAAACGCGCCGCCGTTTGGGGTGTGTGTGTGTGGGGGGGGGGGGGGGGGGGGGGGGGAGGTGCTCGCGAGAAGAAAAGGACATGCTTGAGGGGAGGAAGGGAGGCGCTGGCTACAGGAAGAAGAAGCACATGAAAAAAAAAACGTTTCGCTTGCAGCCCACTTCGCCTAGGTGGCATGTACCCCTGCGTGTGGAAAAGAGCGAGCGAGCGAGGGGCGACCGGCGGAGCGCTCGGCCGGTCGTCCGGAGGGAAACGTTTCCCTTATTTAATTCAGTCACATGGGCTGATTACAACCATTATTTATGTGAAGATCTTTCAGTGCAAAAAATATCTGAAGAACTTGATCTATGATAAATGTTCTGAACAACCACATCCTCGAGGGCTAGCAATTCATATACCAGCACTGCCCGAGTTTGTTCTATATAAGCTTCACAAGTCATTCAACTAGTTTCTCAGTTCAGCAGAAATATTTTGTAAGACCAACAATCCAGTGTGTTCTCCCCAAGTTTCGGAGTCACTGATGTTTTGCACTTTTCTCTCATATACACTTATTTTTTACCAAGACTACTCAAGACAGAAAGAAAGAGAGAAGATATTTCAGTTTGGGAATAGGAGTCGTCCGGAAGAGAACACTTGGTCAGACTTGCAGAGTTCGTAATGAACGTTGTGGTCGCCCCACACGCTGCATTCAAGCCGCGGCTTTGAACTCCAACCTGCCAGGGGCGCTCACCGCCTTGGCTGCCCAACTGATATTCTCTGGGGCAAGCGCGCTTTCTTCACCAAGCTCTTAGTTGTTGAGTATCATGATTAGTTAGAAAATATGAGATAGACTATTATTTATTCTGTATTGTCTTGTATTCTAAGTTAATTATGTTATTCCTACATATACTTCCATAAACCTCAAGCAATAAACAATGCCCTCTCGATCCTTTCTTACATGGTATCAACCTAATCCCGTTTCAAAACCCTAGCCGCCGTCGCTTCCGCACCGTGCCGCCACCGTGCCATCCACGGAGCATCGGCAGCCGCGCAACCTGTACCTAAGGTTCGTCCGTCAATCGAGTTGATCGGCTGCCCTGTGAAGTCTTTTTTTTGATTGGGATTTTTCTGTCTGACCGATCGATTGATTGGTTTTCTTAGATCGGTTTGCGCATGCATCTCTACTTCGACCTCGATGATGACTATTTTTGACCGGATCCGGATCAACTTCCGTGGCTGCTTTTGGCTATTTTGAAGGACTTCATGCCTTCGGCGGAGGAAGATCAAAGATTCCTACACCGAGGCCATGCCTTCTCCGCCAAGCACGCGTACGGCGCTTTCATGGCTAGGCCAGACAACGATCTCATTGCCCCCCTCATCTGGGGCACCAAGGCTCCTCGCAAGCTAAAAATATTTGCATGGCTTCTCTTCAAGGACCGCCTCAACACTAGGGTTAACCTTGCCCACAAGCATATAATCTCCTCCGATGTATGCTCGGGGTGTGCTAGGTTACCCGAAGACTCCATGCACTTCTTCGTCACATGCCCACTTGCCAACAGGATATGGCAACGAATCGGGGTTCTGCCGCAGACCGATGACATCACTGAGCTTTGGGACACTCCACTGCCTCACCACCTCCCCAAAAAAGCATGGGCATTGGTCCTCATGGCACTACTATGGAAGATATGGGCAGGACGTCTTCCTGTGGCGTTCCTACCTCTCTGCATGGTGCACCGTGCCTATGTGCTTATGTACTCGCTGCTCTGCAGCCTTTTGAGTAATATATTTAGATGCCTTCCCCCTCCCCGTGATTCTTAAAAAAAAAACTTCCATGCCCGCTTGCGCCGTCTTGGCCGGTGGTCCCGCGCCGCGTGAACCAAGACCACCCGCACATGCAAGGTGTTGGCTCCTCGCGCGTCTGCACTGGTGTCTTTCGCGTGCCCGGGTCACGTACGTATGCCGTGCTGCTCATGGCAAGTCATGCACACACCGGTTTGGTGTTACAGCATGCATGTCCGTACAACTTCTGCTTTTTTTTTTAGAAAAGGAGGATGCACCCCTGGCCTCTGCATCTGTGTGATGCATGCGGTCATTTTATTTATTATTCACAAGGACTTTACAAAGTAATGCAACAGTAAGCCCGAAGCCATCATCTAGACGATACCAGTCGCTACTCCTATCCTCTTGATGAAGGGGTGCCGAATGTCCGGGCCACATACCAAACAGACATTGCACCACAGCCTAACATCTAAAGCCGGATGCCCCATCCAAGCCACATAGGCGAGATTGGGTAACACTCCGGTCCAGCGCACTCTCAGTGAGTACCACACGCACACGCTGCAAGGGCCGTCACCTCCGTCTTCCATCGATCCATCCTCAAAGCATATACTGCCGTATCGACCTTGTCAGGCCTCTCTGCCATCGACGCCAACACAACGCCAGACAACGTCGTCCTCCTGCGCGTGTCCATCGCCACACATTTGACGCCGAGCCTCCACTGCTCCATGCCGCCGAGAACTACCGTCATGAATATGTAGAAAGAAAACACCGCTCCACCAAAGAAGCCGTCCGCTGGTCCCTCGAGCACGAGTGCATCTCCAAGAATGCCGCCCCAAGGGGGTAACGACACATGATTGCCGCCGTCATCCGATCAACTGATCTAGGGTTTCCCCCGGAGGTATTGAGTGGGGTTGGGAGCTTCACCTCGATGACGTTCATGAAGGAAATGATGATAAGGGCATCGTCATCACCGGCTCCGGCCACCGGCCGAAGACCAGGTTTTCAACTGGATCCATCCCAAGAATCCACCCGACAACATGTGCACTGTCTCAACTGCCTTCAAAGCCCCAGATCTAGCCGCCTAGATCCCGCGACCAACCGCAACAGCAGTGCCACCGTAGGAGCCCTGGCGCACCGGCCACTGCCTGAGTGTGCCACCACTGGAGCCTGGGAGGAGGACTCCCACCACACCTCGCCAAACCGCGAGAGCCGACGAGATGGATCCCGCACGCTCGTCACCGTCACTGATCTGTCAATTCGTAGCAAAAACCACGAGATCGCCGACACATATCCGCCTTGGAGAGGGACTGCACCACGTCATGCCACCGCGGGAAGCCCGAGCTTCACCCGCCGCCACCTTCCAAGGCCGCCGCCCCGGGATCTAGGCAGAACATCGCCGCTGCCACCGGCCATGTTTTGCCTCCACCGACAGGCCGAGCCGCCGGCCACCGCGACCAAGGCTGCCATGACCCTGCGAGCCCACCGAGCGGCCGGTGCCACCAGATCTTCCACGAAGCCCCGCATCTCTGTCGCCTCCGCCCATCACCACGCCGCCACCTTGCATCGTCGCCAGAGACAAACAGCCACGCCGCCGCGACGTAGATCGGGGAAGAAAATGCCCTGACGCCATGGGTGACCCGCCTCACCAGATCCGACGCCGGAGGGAAGAGGGACTCCGCCGCCGCTGTCAGCCGCCCGGGGCTTTGCCCGGCGACCTCCTCCAGCGGCGGTGGAGGGGAGGATGTGCATGGATGTTACCGGTGGCGGGGGTTAGGGTTTCCGCCCAAGCCGCCCTAGCGGGGGCGACGCGGGGGCTAAAATTGGTCTCTAGGACGAATAGTTACCGAGCGTGGAAGTACGGCTACGTTAGCGGGCCGCGTCAGCTTATGTATGTATACGTTAGCAGGATCGTACAACTTCCGTGACTTCCATGCTTAACGCATGTATGCGGATCTGCCGGATCACGTGCCCCTGCCACGGCTGGCTGCGCGACGCATGTCGTTGGTTCCTCTTCATCTGTTCGAGCCTTCTCAATCACGTTGGGCGAGTCTTCGGTCGGTTCAGCCGTCTGTTTGATCTTTGAAGGTTGTCATCAAGTATAAGAATCTCCTCACCGATCAAGCAACGAGCTACCACTGCGTCATCCTGTCGGACCACAACACCGCCGCCCTGTAGTTCTCCCGCGGCTACATCGACCCACGCCCTGCCACTGTGTCGCCGCTTCGGACCGTAGTACCGCGGCCCGCGGTCCACTGCCGCCCCCAGGACGTCCGCTCTAGAGCGCCACGTGGTTGCACCGACCCTTGCACTGTCACTGTGTCACCCTATTGGGCCGTAGCGAGCGTGACACGCGGTGCCTGCCACCGCCCTAAGGTCATCCATCGTTGCCCCGACCCACGCGCTGCGGCTGCGTCGCCCCTTTGGGTCGTAGCGCCGCTGCACGCGGTCCACTTCGTTGTCCACGTGTGTTGACTTCTGTTTGTTATGCGCCGCGTCGCCTTCCTAGCTGCGGGAATGCCACCGTCCGTTATGGTCTTTGTCATGATGTCGGGTTCTTCCTGCCTGCTTCGAGCACTGCTGCCGCGCTCCAAACGTAGCTAGCTGCTGCTCTTATTCTGTGGCTCCACGACAACTACCTCGGCACTGGCCACCCCTACTCGACATGGACTACGGTGTCCCTCACAGGGCTACCTCGACCACGATTACACCACCCTACGCTCTCGGCTACATCGACATCTGCGCAAAGGGCTATCGCCTTGCTTGAGCAACCTTATCTGTTTCCACTCCAGCCACGACTTCCGCGATGCATCAACCGTTACGACCCGGGGAGGGGGGGGGGGGGGGGGGGGGAGGGGGAGGGTATGTCCGTCGACTTACCTTTGGATTCTTCAGTCTCACCATCTCCATCGCTACCTTTGTGATTGCCGGGAATGTTCATTATCGTGATTAGTTAGGAAATATGAGATAGACTAGGATTTGTTCCGTCTTGTCTTGTACTCCAAGTTGATCATGTACCGATATATATACGCCCACAAGGCTCAAGCAATAAACAATGATTTCTCCAATCCTTCTCTATCCCTTCTTATATCAGCGATGCACATGAATCTTCTCTATCACATTTGTTGACACCAAGCTCGATGTGTGCACTCTTATGGCGAAGCTCAAGTGGCTGGAGCATGTGAGCGACGAAATGACCCGTCAAAGGCAAGGTTCAGTTGGCTACCCACGCTGATGTTGACTTCAGAGGGAAACAAGATAGCTCATCCATTTTCAGGGGATATCATGGATTCATAGTTATTTTAGTTTTCCCAAATAATCAGTGAACTCATTTCATGTGCATCTCTTTTATTTGTTTCATCTGTTCAGATATATTCCAAGCTTCCTGCAAATCCATTGATATTCTGTTTCAGACTACGCACTGTGACGTACAGATTAAACACATGCTATTTCTGGGTGCCACAAATCGGAGGAGCTTTAATATTCCCTACTGGGTTATGGACGTGATTTGCATTCTCCTAACCCACTATAAGAATTTCGGGCAATTCCTTGGTGCCGTTGTATGGAATTTGTAGAATATTTTTTTGTGCATCCAAATGCAGTGAGTTTTGAATAGTTTTTAAACGGAATATGGTGTTGCGCAGTGTAGTGAAACCAAGCCTAATATGGTGTTGAATTGTCATACTGAAACAAATGGTGGGTCCTAGAACTCCCGTGCATTTACATGAGGAAAAGGGACTCCATGATTGATGGGTGCACCTTGGCAGCTTCATCACATGTTTGTTGTGCTTCCAAATGCAGTGAGTTGTGCATAGTTTCTAGACAGAATAGCTTCGCACACGACGTTCTGTGGGCGGCATGTGGATGATAGCAGATCTCACGTTCCTTAGTTATCGAGGAATTTAACCTAACGGTGATTCGCTAGTGTCGTGCATGCATCGGCCTAAAAGTCGTCGGCTGCGTAGCACTGCACGTTTCTCAATGTACTGAGCAGTAAAGACACTCATGAATCATCACTAGTGGTTGGGGCGCACCCTGGTGCGCCTCCTGAGCGGGGGCTGAGCGGTGCCAGGTAGGGCGCACCCCTTCCATGTTTTTATGTGTACACATGCCAGATATCACCAACTATGAATTTAATTACAAACTCATTGAATCGCTTATCACTGATGCAAAGTCAAGTAGGATTACACTTATCACTGATTCAAAAGTCAAGAAGGATTACAATCTAGAAGTCATAGCAAAAAATTATTGCTTCCAATTGAAACAAGCTAACAAAAAATAATCGTGTACTGGATGGCTAACCATCAAGCAGCGGTAGCCACCCATGCTTCCAAGGCATGATGATGAAGCAACACATATGTAGTGGCTACCAATCTTTGCGCCATCGCGCGACCCCCTTGAATCTGAACACTGGTATGGGCATAGCTGCCAGCACCGCCTTGTCGAGCCACCCTCCCCCCTCGGCTGGTGATCTTGTGGATTTTGCTATCCATCATTTTCCAAATAATGAAAATGCTCCTTGTCGGCCTGGCCGCCGTGCCGTATCCATCATGCATGGCGCCCAGGTAGACTGCACACTCCTCCCCGACCTTGCTGCCGCAACCATGCGTCCGCGCCTTTTGAATGTGGCACCTTGTTGAGCCCCTTCTGCCGGTCCTCTTCCTCATCGACCCAGCCCCGTTCGATGCACATCGTCCCTTTTACTCCATCAGACGTACAGGTAGTTGAGGTACAGTATGAGGCACACCACGAGCTCCAGGGCCACGCTGGAGCTGCAGCAACCCCCGCCGCCGCCCTCGTCATGAAAATGAAATAATACCTTCAGTATGCTTATCAACAAAGCAGCAAAACTACTCCTAAACAAAAAATGCTGGTGCCTCAAAACCAATATATCCCCCTTGATGCAATATACAAACAAGTTGTTTTGAGTTAGATTCATAAAATGTCAAATTGAAATTTGGAGTGGAAGGAGACAAATAAACCTTCCATAAAATTCTTCAGAGATTTCAACAGCAAGAGAAAGCTTCCGTGTACTGTCACGGGCGAGCATGCTGATGAGATGACAAAGTCCACTGCAGCAGGCGTACCCTCCATCCGTTGATGTCGCCGCTGCCGACAACTTGATGTCATTGTTAGCTTGTTGTGTGTCTATGTCAGTTATCATATTAATACCAAACAAGCAATGGAAAATGAAATCTTAAAGACATCTGCATTGCTCGAACAGACATCTGCATAAACAAAGTGGAAAGCAACGACAAATTATGAAAGTATGAACCAGAACGTACCTACAAAATGTAAATGTGTTCCCTGCCACTGCACATTGACGAAATGCATTGCTCGAACAGACATCTGCATAAACAAAGTGCAAAGCAACGACAAATTATGAAAGTATGAACCAGAACGTACCTACAAAATGTAAATGTGTTCCCTGCCACTGCAAATCGACGAATGGAATTGCAAGCTCTCTTTCATATTCTCAATGGTTACTCTGCAAAGCAACAGATCAAGTGATCAGCAATTGTATCAGTGCCGCTTGAATTCTTTGTTGCAGTTAAATGATAAGTATAGAGACCTCCTAAGAATAATGTTTGCTAAAAATTGCATGTATGCAAGCCAATACCTTGTTAGTTGTTACACGACAAAATTGACAATGTTAATCAAGGCTATAATTAAATTACCCAATCAAAACTCCATTTTGCTGGTTGACTCCCTTGAATTGCATTTCTTAACATATATACACAAACTATTAGGGTAAGGTACATGATGGTTCTTCAGGAAGCTAAGGGGGGAATGAATAAATTCTGAAGGGAAGAATCACCTGCTTTGAATTTTTTGGTGATGATTCCATCCAGGAAAAAAAAGTAATCAAGGCTATAATTAAATTACCCAATCAAAACTCCATTTTGCTGTTTGAGTCCCTTTAATTGCATTTCTTAACATATATACACAAACTATTAGGATAAGGTACATGATGGTTCTTCAGGAAGCTAAGGGGGGAATGAATAAATTCTGAAGGGAAGAATCACCTGCTTTGAATTTTTTGGTGATGATTCCATCCAGAAAAAAAAAGTAATAAAGGCTATAATTAAATTACCCAATCAAAACTCCATTTTGCTGTTTGAGTCCCTTGAATTGCATTTCTTAACATATATACACAAACTATTAGGATAAGGTACATGATGGTTCTTCAGGAAGCTAAGGGGGGAATGAATAAATTCTGAAGGGAAGAATCACCTGCTTTGAATTTTTTGGTGATGATTCCATCCAGAAAAAAAAAACACCATAGATAGAGGCAAAGAAGCCTATATTGATGAGCAATAGGAAACATCAATCTAAAAAATTGCACCGGTTTGTACTGATATTCAAAGGATGCTTCCAGGATTAGTTTTTTCCAAGATTTGTACATAAGCAACATGCTGTTCGGAGGCAGCCTGCGTCAAACTGGACACAGACGACAAAAAGTTAGTGGGAAAAATCTGCTTGATCTCTCCATCGACCATCTAAACAGCGTGCAAGATTCTTATTGATGTTGTGACGCTTTAACAGAACATTCCACATTTCTTCTATAGTGCATATATCTAAGGCTTACATATGCCTTTGGCAGCAGAGTTAATGCCCAAAAAAGGCTTATAGCATAGTAAGTGAAGCAACACTGTACATTGGTTACTTCCCATCAAATTTATGGAAGCAAAAAAATAGAAAAAGAAATGCCACTGATTGTTAGGTATATAAGCAAAACAAATAAAACGTGAATAGAAGATATCTTTTTATTTATTTTTTCCCATGATTAACTTATGACACATGTTTTCCAAAACATATTTCATATTTCTCACAGAATAGGTCTCAGTGTTTCCACAGATGCTGACACTCGCATATATGACATTAGTTTGAAATTTGTAGCTAGACGAATGATGGAGGTTTCCAGCCTATTAAAACATTACCATTGGTCATGATCGCCACACAAAATGACAATTTAGCACGAAACGCATGGAATCTCCAAAACTATTGATGGCATGTAAAGGTTTGAAAATAAAATTGAAGACCCATTTATGAAAAAAAAACGCAAGAACATACCACAAAGTCTTCAGAAGTCAAATCTTACTATTATGAAAGTAAAAATAAATAATTTGGTTGTGCGTGTAATTTAGTTAGCATCACACTCTAAATCCGTAAGTTCAATCATTCCTACATTTATGTTATACTTACAGTGGAGAGAAGTTAGATAACACTCACCCTGTGGTGACCAATCTAATAGGATGCTTTTCTATATTTGGATCAGAAGGATTGGAATGCATCCATTTATCTGTGCCTATCTTCGTGATGTACGCTGTTGCTTCTGTTCTTCCTTCTTAGTTCAGAGCGGATTTCCTTAGCGCCTGGTTAGAATTAAGTCTTGAAGTATACATGCCCATATTTGGATCGTCTACGGAAGAAAGAAATCATGTATCTAGTAAGCATTAACATGCACATTTCTGTTGCATTCCTTCTGTTGGTGGATTAACAACAGATAAACTCACAAAACTACAACAGAGGATAGCAGAATACAAAAGCAGAGCAATGGGTAAGAACTGAAAGAAGATGGAAAACAAAAATTATGAAATCATAAAATAGTTTCCATAATCCTGCACTACCTCCAGAATTGAGTTGTTGCTCAATTGATTGATTAGCATGCCTCTGAAACCAAGGATTTCAAGTGTAATTAATAGATTTAGCATCTTATAAAGTATTTTCTTGCGAGGGAATCCTATAGAGTAGATGATGTGCCGACAATTTTTTAGCTTTCCATGGTTAATAGTAATACCTAACCAAACAATATGTTGCGGCTGTTGCCTGCTCCCGGTACCAAAACCTGAATTGGTTGGGCTTCACTGTTGGTTAGAGTTGGCGTGCACGAACCTGCACTGCTCCTCGTATTTGCAACTGCATACACCATCCAAAACCAGCATTAAATACAAATCCACAGCGCACGGCGGACTTAGGGTAGGAGCAACGAATTCGATTCAATGGCCGTGTTTGAATTAGAGCAGGGATGGATCAGGTTACCTGTCATGCTGGTAGTTTATGTAGAGCTCCGGACGTCGATTCATCACCCACGAAGGTGTCGATCCTAAATGACAAGCAAAATCATGTACTACTATGCGAACCAAGATAATATGATCGTCATAACTGAGACCAGAGGTCATGGTAGTCAAGCAGATATGGCTAGCTTGTCCAAACTAAAGAAGCCAAAAGTATACTGCTGTAAGAACCTAAATTTATTTTGATTAGACAGTGTAAGGTAGCCATATCTCAGTAGTATTTTCTTAATAAAGCACGTCTGATTATGATATTTTACAAACTAAATTTAATGAAGGGACACATCTAAAGCAATGAAATAGTGCACTACCAGCAGCAGGCAAATAGTGCTCCAAACCAAATGGGGGCCATTGTCGGCAAGTTCATATTAAAGTTCGAATTCTAGTTTGTTCATATCAGAATCTACAAATCAAATTAAAAGGATTATCGACGCAGCATTTCAAGTGTGTTGTGTGTATGTATATGCAAACACACATAGTGCTAGTTCATGATTTGAAATATGTAGGTAGGAAGGTGTGAAAGATAGCAACAAATTTCTATATCATCAACAGATGAGAAGAGTGAACATGAGATCTTACGCTTGAGCCGAAGAAGTAGTGGCCGTCCATATTGTTACAAGAGGTGCTGGACATTGACGTGGCTGAAAATACTCGAGCAATTTGTGCAGGCACCCACTCATGAAATTGCCTAGCGAAATCTGGTCATCAAAAAAATTAACAAATGTGCAGAGTACCTTTGCCCTTCAACAAGCTTGCATGCCCACAACCAATTTGTAGGAAACACTGGACAAATGCTATCTAATTAAAACATGAGGAAGCATTCATGGATAGATACAGTACCTCCATAGGCAAATATACAGGCCGATAATCACTTCCAGACTGCAGGCAGGGCCAAGTAGTATACTGCAGATTGCAGTTGTATATGTCCTTGAAGTACTGAACGACTGGCATTATTGTTCCTCTCTCATCAACAGGAAATCTAACAACAACAAAATAACAGGAGTAAAACAACATTAGAGAGAGAAAGTAACCACCTACAGATATCAAATGCATGGGCCTCAGGTAGAATGTTGTATGGAAAGCTATTCATCTACCCAATTTCTCACACACTAACATGAACAAACAAGCAACAAAGGCCTCAAGTCTATAAGCCACATCTTTCCAGCAATACAATGGGCTAATTTTCTGTTCTAGAACACAGAGACTAATGACAAAATCGAATATATATATATATATATATATATATATATATATATATATATATATATATATATATATATATAAGCACACCTTGTGTCCGATTGGGATTAGTAGTCCACGTAGGATTAGGATTCCTAGCCGTGTCGGTCATGTAACGAGCTAGTCTACCCTGCTATATATACATGTAGCAGCCCCTTGTAATCAACCAGATCACAACGAAAAGATCAAAAGAATAAAGAAGTATTAACAGGACCGACAGGGTCCCGTGGCTATCACATCGATTTGTTTCCTGTCGTCAAGTTACTTCAGAGTTCCGTCTCTGGCGTCGACGTAAATCGATCGGAGCGATTAGAGCACTAGCAAGCCAGCTTCACGTACGGGAGGTTGGTTACGGCGGTGCACGTACTAGCTAGCTATTGTTCATCAATCAAGCTACTAGGCTGTGTGCTTGCTAGCTTTGCACACGCGTGTTGCTCCGGTTACTGGTGTTTTGATCTAGCAACGATCAAAAGCCAACAATTGGTATCTAGAGCCTCGACGATCTACGATCTACGATGACGGACAGCGACAAGGAGTCGGTCAAGTCCAGCAACGGCTGTTCCAAGACGAACAAGATCGGCGGCAATGTGAAGAAGGGCGGCAGGTCAGCGGCTAGTGGTGGCGGAACGGGCGGCGCCAACGTACAGGCGCATCGCAACATCCCCATCCAGTACCCGATGCTCACCGACGCCAACTACGGTGTGTGGGCGGTCAAGATGAAGATTATTCTCCGAACCCTTCGAGTGTGGGCCATCACGGACAACGACGTCGACGAGGAGTGTGACGAAGGTGCCATGGATGCCATAGCCCAGTCTGTGCCGGATTCCGTGATGATGACATTGGCGGAGTTCGAGACAGCAAGAGAGGCGTGGAACGCACTCAAAGAGATGAGGATTGGAGAAGATCGGGTCACGAAGGCTCGGGCACAAGTGCTGAAGCGCCAATTTCACAAGTTGCAGATGGAGGAAACTGAATCGATGAACGACTATGCCATGCGTCTGACTACATTGATGGGAGAGATCCGCGCGCTTGGTGCAAAGCTCGAGGAGACCGAGATTGTGGAGAAGTTTTTCAGTTCGGTGACTGATAAATTCACGTACATCATCGGCACGCTCGAGCAGCTTTACGACATCGATGACATGACCATAACGGAGGCGATCGGACGCTTGCGGACATGGGAAGAGAATGCTCGTGGCTGTCGAAAAGGCAAAGGAGGAGGTAATGACCAATTCATGTACTCGTGCGCAGATTGGGAGTCCCCAAGTAGCAAAGGAAGGCGCAACGTTGGCGAAGGCTCAAACAACGCGAAGAGCAGCGGACAAACTGGCAAAGGCAAAGGAAAAGACAAGCCACAATGTCGTCGTAAGGCGGACCGATCTAAAGAGCGGAAGCCACGGAACTTGGATATGTCCGAGGTCAAGTGCTATAACTGCAACGAGATGGGTCACTTTGTGAAGGATTATCCGGAGCCTCACAAGCGGGAGATCAAGGCAAATTTGGCGAAGCAGGAAGATGAAAGTCCAAGTCTTCTGATGGCTGAAGTTTGTGATCTCGTCCAAACGGCGGTTGTGAAACCAAACCGGAAGGTGCTACTTCATGAGAAAAAAGTAACACCAAAGTTATTTGGAAGCCAGAACGTGTCGTGGTATCTAGACACGGGTGCCATTAACCACATGACGGGGTGCAAGGAGAAGTTCCTCGAGCTAGAATATGATGTTCAAGGCTTGGTCAAGTTCGGTGATGGTTCAAATGTGGAGATTTGCGGGCAAGGTTCTGTACTCTTCGAGGGTCTCACAGGAGAACATCCCATACTCAACGGAGTGTACTACATCCCATGGCTTCGCAACAACATCATCTCTGTCGGGAAACTTGACGAGAATGGATGCAAGGTGGATATTGAGAACAGAGTGATGACGATCTTTGACAACCTCCGAAACGTGCTAGCGCGTGTGAATCGCACGCGGAACAAGCTCTATATCCTCAACCTTGATCAATCTCAACCGGAGTGTTGGCTCGCCAAGAGTAATAATGATTCGTGGTTATGGCATGCTAGATTTGGACACGTTAACTTCTACGCCTTGAAGAAGATGTCGAAGATGGAGATGGTATCTGGGATGCCATTTATCGACCATGTTGATCGAGTATGTGACAGGTGCTTGGTTGGAAAACAACACCGCAGGCCGTTCCCTGCTCAGTCTACCTATCGTGCAAGTGATGCACTCGAACTGCTCCATGGTGATCTATGTGGCCCTATCACTCCAGCCACTCACGGAGGAAAGAAGTATTTCTTCCTAGTGGTAGATGACTACTCGAGATACATGTGGGTCGTTCTCCTACGATCTAAAGATGAAGCGTTTGAAGCGTTCAAGAAGCTGAAGGCTGCAACGGAAATGGAACACAAGCTGAAGGTTCGCGCCCTACGGACAGATCGCGGCGGCGAGTTTACGTCAAAGGAGTTCAACGACTACTGCGAGAAGATTGGCATAAAAAGGTTCCTCACTGCACCTTATACGCCACAGCAGAACGGTGTTGTTGAAAGGCGCAATCGAACCGTCGTTGACATGGCGAGAAGTTTACTCAAGAGTAAGAACTTGCCGGGAATCTTTTGGGGAGAAGCTGTCTCGACGGCGGACTATCTTCTCAATCGGGCTCCAACGAAGGCTGTGATCGGCAAGACTCCGTATGAAGCAATTTACGGCCGGAAGCCGAATGTGTCTCATCTACGGACATTTGGGTGCGTGGCGCATGTGAATACGGCAGAGCCGCATCTCTCAAAGCTTGCTGATCGAAGCACCAAGATGGTGTTCATCGGATACGAGAGGAGTTCCGACACCAAGGCATACCGCTTCTACGATCCACGAACCAAGCGTCTACGGATTTCACGCGATGTCGTGTTTGAAGAAAACCAAGCGTGGAATTGGAGCGCAGCAGCCGACGATGCTCCAAACGGTACCATATTCACAGTTGAATTTCCAACTGATGATGATGCAGGGGAGGATGTCCAGGTGGTTGGCAAGATGCACAACCAAGGTGACCACAATGATAGTGATCATCATGGTGCCGACACCGATGACGACGCGCATGGGTCGCAAGGTGATAGCGACAACGAAGCGCACGACATGGGCGGAGATCTCGCCAATGAGGCGCATAGTGACGATGACAATCAAGATGATGGTCATGGTCACGAGACTACGCCAACGACGAGGATGCCAACGATCCGACATCTACCACGCCCGAGACTCAACGGTCTTCCTCAAGTGCATCGACACCGACATAATTTGTGTCGCCCCCTTCGCAAGCCACAATGGATTCTTCCGGGCCTCGTCGCTACAAGACCCTCAAGAAAGTCTACAAGTACGCAAAGCCAGTTACACTCGAGTACTCCGATTTGTGTTTACTCGGAGTTGAGGAGCCGGCGAACTTCGTAGAGGCGAGCAAAAGTTCAAGTTGGATGCACGCCATGGATGAGGAGATGAAGGCGATCGAGAGCAATGGCACGTGGACTTTGGTAACCCGACCTCCGAACCAAAAGGCCATAGGTTTGAAGTGGGTTTACAAGTTGAAGAATGACACAAATAGTGCCATTGTGAAGCACAAGGCAAGACTCGTCGCAAAGGGCTACGTACAACGTCAAGGAGTTGACTATGAGAAGGTGTTTGCACTGGTTGCTCAAATCAAGACGGTGAGAGTGCTCCTAGTCTTGGCAATACAAGAGGATTGGAAGGTTCATCATATGGATGTGAAATCCGCTTTTCTCAATGACGACCTCAAAAAAGAAGTGTACGTGGAACAACCCCTCGGCTACGAGAAGAAAGGCGAAGAAGCGAAAGTTTACTCAAGACGGCACTTTACGGGTTGAAGCAAGCGCCACGAGCTAGGAACTCAAAGTTAGACCAAAGATTGGTCTCGCTCGGGTTTAAAAGACCCCTCGATGATCCAAATGACAGTCTACCAAACACCGAAGAATGGGTGAAGGTCGAAGACGCGATCAAGGAAGAGCGCTGGCGTCATGCTACGGACGAGCCGACGACAGCAAAGACGGTCCCTGAAGTGCTACAAGAAAGAGCAAAAGCAATGCCTATGAGTAGCAACAGTCGCGTTTGGGATCCAGGTGGTAACAAGAAAGTTGTGCTTAGGGAGGTGAATGTTAGACATAAGCACACCTTGCGTCCGATTGGGATTAGTAGTCCACCTAGGATTAGGATTCCTAGCCGTGTCGGTCATGTAACGAGCTAGTCTACCCTGCTATATATACATGTAGCAGCCCCTTGTAATCAACCAGATCACAACGAAAAGATCAAAGGAATAAAGAAGTATTAACAGGACTGACAGGGTCCCGTGGCTATCACATCGATTTGTTTCCTGTCGTCAAGTTACTTCAGAGTTCCGTCGCCTGCGTCGACGTAAATCGATCGGAGCGATTAGAGCACTAGCAAGCCAGCTTCACGTACGGGAGGTTGGTTACGGCGGTGCACGTACTAGCTAGCTATTGTTCATCAATCAAGCTACTAGGCTGTGTGCTTGCTAGCTTTGCACACGCGTGTTGCTCCGGTTACTGGTGTTTTGATCTAGCAACGATCAAAAGCCAACAATATAACATCATACGAAAAAGATTATTACTTCCGCTGGCTCAATGTGGCTCAAGAATTTTTTGAAAGTTTATAATATTTGACATAGAAAGTTTGTATCTTATAGAAATTAGATCTTTGAAATATTTATAAATCTTTTACTACCTATTTTCATAGCAAATAAAATATTATATTTTCCAGCTTTAGCAATGACTAAATACACATGAAGATGTTTTTTATTTAGCCACAAAATTTTCCAATATACGTACATCATCTATGCTTTTGCTCTCTACCTGTTACTATTTCCACGGTTACTTTATTCTTCCTCATGCATACACATGATTAAAATGTTTCATCAAAAACATGTGTGGCAAACAATCATTCTTTGAGCAGTTAGTCAGTGTCAGGCCGACCACTCTCAACCCTATCCATACATGTTGTCTCTCTCTATGTCTCTCTTTCTAGTCTATGAAGCCTCTTTTTCACATGCACGCATACACGCGTGCACACAGACATACATATCCTTATCTCACTCATCCCTGCCCCAACAGTCAAGTGTGCTTTAGTTCAACATGTCGGCGAGCCGCACACCCCACTATGAGGCGCAGCTCAGTTAAAGTGTTTTTGCAGGGAGGCTGAGTTAAAGCTTATCCTTAAACTTTTACATGTTTGGAGGATTATTGAACTTCTTAAAGTTTATTTTAAAACTCATGGAAGCCTTTTTTTGTATTTTAAAAAAATCCATATATATATTTCGGGTATTCATAGCGAGTTTTTATTACTTGGACTGTAACGTTCTAGAAGTAATCATTATTTATTTTTAATTTAAAATCTAACTTTTGGAGATTTTCTTGAATATTTTTTAGGTTGGTATGTAATTTTCTAGAAGCTTGCCCTTTCGTTGTTTTGAAAATTTCCCTTAATTACAGGATGCCCACCTATAAGAATTTTTTGATGTTACTTTATTCATTCTTGTAAATTGATCTTTCTAACATCCAAATAGAGCGATTGGAAAAAGTAATGTTGACACATTTCTTTAGGCGATAACAGTTAGTGTTTGTATTTAGGAACGGAGGGAGTATTAAATTGATACTAACTAAGCACTCTTGCGTTGTTGTGCGATTGCTACTTTAATTTCTCATATATGAAACTTAGACTACATTCCTGACTTTTGATATCAGTGGGATTTTAATAACTTTTTTGACACTGTTTCTTATATTTTAGGAAACAATACGTGCATTGTCACATACAAATTTGGAAGTTTATATTTGTTGTGATTTATGGACGGGAAAAGTTTGTTCATGTATAGATGCACGTATGCATTATGGTTGTGTGTGTTGTGATTTCTGGATGAGAAAATTTATTCACCTACCAAAATGTACGCATGACATCTTTCACACTAAAGCGTGGTCAAAGAAATAATGAAACACTGCATGCAGATTTTTAGATAAGTTGGAAACGTTGATCTGTGATATGTATAATGCTATCTTTGTTATACATGGATGAGTAACCTTACGGGTATATTCCTGAAAAAAATGAATCATTAGTTTATTAGGTTATTTTAGTTTGCATGTTTCCTAGAGTAGCATGCATGGACTCCTCTTTTTTTAAACACATGCATATTTCCTTTCTAGAGTAGTACACATGGACTCTTTGTCCCGATGGGATCTCCAAGCGTATAGGCTGCCTACGCTTATTCCCATGTTTTGTTTAATCCTAGACGCTCAATTAATATCTAACGGTTATTTGTAAGTAATTTTTAAGAATTAACGTGGAGCCTTGTATGGTGCCTCCAATTAGTAAATATAAGATTTTCTGATTTGGTCTTTCCGGTGGTTTGTTTTAACACGAACACCATGCAGTGCTTTCTTTATCTACATATATAATGGGTATGAAAGAAATTAGTCAACTACCTACAGCCAATAACATTGTAGTCTACATAACCGTTTTTTTTTAGTTTGCACGGTCCATGTCCGTTAGCGGGCGTGAGGCATCATGTAAGTCGAGGAGCTCTTGCACAAATTGGATCATAGTCACATGCTTGAAAACAGATGTAACAAATATATCTAAAAGACAAAGTGTGAATTAGATAAATAAGACGATAATCCTCACAGTTGATAAAACCTTACAACTCTCCAAGCACAAATAGATGTAGCATGACAGTAGATAAAACCCTAGAAAATGCCATGGCTCAATGTCCAGCACACATAGAAAAATTCACCACGGCTCGACACGCAGGCACACATCACATAAGGGGATGAAGAACACACCCATGAGCTGGTTTTGGGTGGGGAGGAGGGGTTCGTACCTCCTGCCTACTCAGCCGCCATGGCCAAAGAAGGGCTAGGGTTGGGGCTGCTTCATGATCAGAGAGAGATGCTCTCCTGTAGCAGAGAAGAGAGGGAGCTTCACGAATGGAGAACCAACTCCAAATCAAACACAAAAGAGATGGAGAGAGCACCTTGTCCATGGCGTTCGATCTGGGGCGAGGTGAAGGGGGGGGGGGGGGGGGGAGCTTGCCAGTGGTGGGGATAAGATAAGCAGGAGAGGGGGTGGGTTGCAGGCTGTTGGGCAGGGCGTTGGTGGTGGCGTTGGCGGTGGCGGCAGCGGCGGCGGCGACAGTGGGGGAGGGCTCCGGTGAGTGGTGGCGGCGGCAGACGAGGAAGAGCGGGAGGGAGAGGAATCGGGAGGAGGGGGCGGCGAATGGGTAACGGGGGCTGGGTAATTTGTCTCACACGAGCTAGCTCCCTTCGTTTCCATTTTTTCCGGTTAAAAAAAATCGGCACAGTAAAATCAGGACAGGTGGAGCGCGCGAGGAGGCGCCCATACCGCGACTCTTATTGGGTTTAATGACTTGCTCTCGCGGCGTCCAGAGCCACTGCGAATGTATTCTATAGCACCCCCTGGCCCCCAACACTGTTTTGCAGCCTACACTGGTTCTGCACACAAGATAAACCACATACACCGCTACGACGAAAACATCGATGAGGATGGACATTGGTGTCAATGTCATCACTTCTTGTCGAGCAAGCGACTCTGACTACCCGCAAACAAACAATGATGTGTCATTCAACATATTTCTCAATTCAGCATAAATAGTCCACACAAAAAATCCGTAAGACCAGCAATTCAGTGTATTCTCCCCATGTTCCACAAGTCACTGACATTTTGCACTCCCCTCTCATTCACTCATCATTAACCAGTACAATGCATGACAAAAAGACAAAAACTAGGTTTCAGTTTGGACATAAGGAGACGTCGGGAAGACAACACTTGGTGGCGGCGGAAGAATTCAATATTCCTACACTTACGGAAAATACATACAGACTCTTTACGGGTCCATCTCTGACTAATCTTCCCCCCTGATTTTCATTGATGGGCCCTCCTATTCAACCAAATGCTCAACCATAATTTTCCATGCCAGTCCGTAGCCTCAATCCTGCAAAAAAAATGTCCGTAGCTCTAGCATCTCTCGGAAGAATTTGTAGTAAATGTTATGGTGGTCCCACGCGCTACATTGAAGCCACTTGTATTCAAAGAATGAATTGTCCACATCCGTTTTCAGTTTTAATTCGGATATGAATATTCACTAGCCATGTTAGCGTTCTGAGCAATGTCTCACTAAATAAATCAGTGTACAATGTTTACCTAATACCACACTAATGGTTTATTTTCAGGGTGACACTATTTTGCTATACCGTGCTATTTTTTCGTTGACGCAACTACATAATATTTTGGATTATCTACTATCCATTTCCACCCTCACGACTAATTAAATGACTAGTCTTCTCAACGAACCACATAATTCGGGTATAGGAAGAAGGTACATCCATGTTTGGACCAATCAAGCAACCATGTTGCTCTTTCCTTCTTTACTTATTTCATCCAGTCACATGGACTGATTACAACCATTATTTATGAAGATACTTTCGTGCAAAGCATATCTCAAGAAGTTGGTCTATGATAAATGTTCTCAGCAACCACACCATCCAAGGCAATTTATATACCAGCACAGATCGAGTTTGTTTTATGCATGTTTTGATGAGTCATTCAACATATTTCTCAATCAGGTGAAGCAATGCAAGAAAATTTTCTGTAAGACCAGCAATCCAGTGTGTTCTTTCCATGTTTTAGAGCCACTGAGATTTCGCACTTTCCTCTCACACACCCTTATTGTTAGCCAAGACAATGCAAGACAACAAAGAAAGAGCAAAGAGATTTTGGTTCGAGAACGGGAGACGTCGGGAATGTAGCACTTGGTGGTAAATGAACAACTTTGTAACGTGTCGTGGTTGCCCTATGGGCCACCATAGAGACCTGGGCCACTAGGTGAGAGCCACAACCATTCTATCCAGCCTGTCAAAGGGCACTCACTGTCTTCACCGCCACGCCGATCATCCACACAAGGAAATGAGCTTCTTCATCAAGCTCTACGCCATACACAAGGGTTGAGTATCTGGCCACATTTGTCCATGACAGGCTCATAGTGTGCACTCATGTGGCTCCGTCAACAAGTGGACAAGGAATATGAGTGACAGAGCAACCCGTTACTAGCAAGGCTCACTTGGCTACCCTGCTGATGTTTATTGTAGAGGGAAACAAGCTACCCCATCCAATTTCAGGAGATTTTGTGAATTCATAGTTATTTTAGTTTTGCCAAAGAAAGTTTTTTTCAGATGCATTTCTTTCGTTTGTTTTGTCACGTCAGAACCATGCAAAGCTTCCTGTCGATTCCTCAATATTCTTTTTCGGAAAAAATAATGAAAAACATATTAGACACGATGTTCTTGCCTTTCACAAATTGAGGTAGCTTGAATATATGTTCATCAATTCAAATCCAAGTACCCTGCTTGATAATATTGTTGGATGTATAATGTTCCCCGGTGGGTTATGCACGTGACTTTGCATTCTGCCCCCTCTGTAATAATTCTTGGCGATTGCTTGGTGCCATTGTATGGGATTTTGTAGAATATTCTGCAAAAGTGTGCATTGTGCAGCGTAGTGAAACCGAACTTAATAGCGTGTTCAATTGCGACACTGAAACAAATGGTGAGCACTACAACTCCCGCGCGTTTACATGAGGAAACCGAACTCCATGATTTATGGATGCACCTTGGCAGCCGCATTACATGTTTGTTGTGCTTTTAAATGGAGTGAATTGTGAATAGTTTCAAAATGTGATGAGAGTTGGAATTATGTCGAATATTATGAATAACGTACATTACAATTGGACTCTGAGTTGTAAAAAAAAGATGGACTCCGGTAACGTCCACACGTTTGGGCGTTAAAGGGTCTGGCCACACACCGTGTGTGGTGTGAGCAGGAGGCAGCCCACACGGGTTGTGTGTGGGCAGACATTAGAATTGCCCACACGTGTGGGCGCGGCTACTTCGTGCCACACGCCCAACAAGTACTACTCATATCCATCCCGCGCGTGTGGCACGAAGCAAAAATGCCCACACGTCCTAGCGCAGCTACGTTAGGTACCCGCGGGATGACGATTTAGTTGCCATCCTGGTTGTCATATGTAGTTATCCGGGATGGCAAGTGTAATTGTAAAAGCATGGCAACTCTATATGTTTTGATTAACTATAGTTGCCATGCCTAATTTATGGTAGTTGCAGCGTGCAATCAAACTGTAGTTGCCGTGTGTGATTAACTACTTGCCACACATGGTCAAACAGTAGTTGCCATGTGTGTTTACCTAGTTGCCACGTGTGGTCCAACCATAGTTGTCATGTATAGTTAATCGCAGTTGTCATGTGTGTTTATCTGGTTGCCATGTACACGCAATTGCAATTGCCGTCTAACAAAAGAATCACAGTTGCCATGTTTGTTTACCTAGTTGCCATGTTCGCGTAACTGCAGTTGCCATCCACAACGTAGGAGTGTTGTGTGGGCTAAAATCAGTTCGTCCACACGCGCATGGACTAGGTGGTGGTTGTGTGGGCAGAAGCTAGTTCGCCCACACAGCGCAGCTGGCAACAGCGTGATGCGGGGCGTGTGGGCAAACTCTCCAACGCCCACACACCAGCCCCGTCCTACGTGGCACACCAAATCCACCTTTTCGAGTCAAGATTCGTGCAAAAGACAATCAACGACCATCCAGACGTGTGGGCGAGTTGGAGAACGCCCACACGTGTGGGCGTTAGTGTTTCCGAAAAAGATAAGATAAGTGTTGTGTCCTAATAGGACACTTGTATTGTATCCTAGGCTTCTTATATAATTTATGGGTAGACACACGATGTAATATGTGCCAACATAATAGCCCAAGTATGTAGGGGAGCCGGCGCACTACAAAATCTACTTTATTATATGATGAAAACCCTGGTAACAAAAAACAAACCGTCGCCTAAGATCATTTTCTGTGACGAAAACCGTCACAAGCTGATTTCCCCTTGGTGTAGCTCCCTGTGGCAACTTTTGTTGGGGAACGTTGCAGAAAATTAAAATTTTTCCTACGGCTTCACCAAGATCCATCTATGAGTTCATCTAAGCAACGAGTCATGGGAGAGAGCTTGCATCTACATACCACTTGTAGATCGCGTGCGGAAGCTTGCAAGGTGATGATGGAGTCGTACTCGAACGTGATTCAGATCACCGATGCCAAGTGCTGAACGGACAGCACCTCCGTGTTCAACACACGTACGGGACGAGCGACGTCTCCTCCTTCTTGATCCAGCAAGGGGGAAGGAGAGGTTGAGGAAGACAGCTCCACCGGCAGCACGACGGCGTGGTGATGGTGGAGAAGCAGTACTCCGACAGGGCTTCGCCGAGCACACAACGAAGGAGGAGAGGTGTTGGGGAGGGAGAAGGAGGCAACCAAAGGCCAAGGACTCAAGGTATGAAGTCCCTCCTCTCCCCCACTATATATAGGAGGGCCAAGGGGGGGGTGGCCGGCCCTAGGAGATCCAATCTCCTAGGGGGCGGCGGCCAAGGGGGGTTTCCCTCCCCCCCAAGGCACCTAGGAGGTGCCTTCCCCTCCTAGGACTCTTGCCCCCTTGAACCCTAGGCGCATGGGCCTATGTGGGGCTGGTGCCCTTGGCCCATGCAGGCCAAGGCGCACCCCCTACAGCCCATGTGGCCCCCCGGGGCAGGTGGCCCCACCCGGTGGGCCCCCGGGACCCCTCCGGTGGTCCCGGTACAATACCGATAACCCCGAAACTTGTCCCGATGCCCGAAACAGGACTTCCCATATATGAATCTTTACCTCCGGACCATTCCGGAACTCCTCGTGACGTCCGGGATCTCATCCGGGACTCCGAACATCATTCGGTAGTCACATACTTGACTTCCTACTAACCCTAGCGTCACCGAACCTTAAGTGTGTAGACCCTACGGGTTCGGGAGACACGCAGACATGACCGAGACGACTCTCGGGCAATAACCAACAGCGGGGTCTGGATATCCATGTTGGCTCCCACATGCTCCTCGATGATTTCATCGGTTGAACCACGATGTCGAGGATTCGATCAAACCCTGTATACAATTCCCTTTGTCAATCGGTACGTTACTTGCCCGAGACTCGATCGTCGGTATCCCAATACCTTGTTCAGTCTCGTTACCCGGCAAGTCACTTTACTCGTACCGTAATGCATGATCCCGTGGCCAACACCTTGGTCACATTGAGCTCATTATGATGATGCATTACCGAGTGGGCCCAGAGATACCTCTCCGTTATACGGAGTGACAAATCCCAGTCTCGATCCGTGTCAACCCAACAGATACTTTCGGAGATACCTGTAATGCACCTTTATAGTCACCCAGTTACGTTGTGACGTTTGATACACCCAAGGCACTCCTACGGTAACCGGGAGTTACACGATCTCATGGTCGAAGGAATAGATACTTGACATTGGCAAAGCTTCTAGCAAACGAACTATACGATCTTTTATGCTATGCTTATGATTGGGTCTTGTCCATCACATCATTCTCCTAATGATGTGATCCCGTTATCAACGACATCCTATGTCCATAGTCAGGAAACCATGACTATCTATTGATCATAACGAGCTAGTCAACTAGAGGCTCACTAGGGACTCATTGGGTCTAAGTGTTCACACGTGTATTACGATTTCCGGATAATACAGTTATAGCATGAACAAAAGACAATTATCATGAACATTGAAATATAATAATCCTTTTATTATTGCCTCTAGGGCATATTTCCAACAGTCTCCCACTTGCACTAGAGTCACCAATCTAGTTACATTGTGATGAATCGAACACCCATAGAGTTCTGGTGTTGATCATGTTTTGCACGCGAGAGAGGTTTAGTCAACGGATCTGCGACATTCAGATCCGTGTGCACTTTGCAAATCTCTATGTCTCCATATTGAACATTTTCACGGATGGAGTTGAAACGACGCTTGATGTGCCTGGTCTTCTTGTGAAACCTGGGCTCCTTGGCAAGGGCAATAGCTCCAGTGTTGTCACAGAAGAGTTTGATCGGCCCCGACGCATTGGGTATGACTCCTAGGTCGGTGATGAACTCCTTCATCCAAATCGCTTCATGCGCTGCCTCCGAGGCTGCCATGTACTCCGCTTCACATGTAGATCCCGCCACGACGCTCTGCTTGCAGCTGCACCAGCTTACTGCTCCACCATTCAACATATACACGTATCCGGTTTGTGACTTAGAGTCATCCAGATCTGAGTCGAAGCTAGCGTCGACGTAACCCTTTACGACGAGCTCTTCATCTCCTCCATAAACGAGAAACATGTCCTTTGTCCTTTTCAGGTACTTCAGGATATTCTTGACCGCTGTCCAGTGTTCCTTGCCGGGGTTACTTTGGTATCTTGCAACCAAACTTACGGCAAGGTTTACATCGGGTCTGGTACACAGCATGGCATACATAATAGATCCTATGGCTGAAGCATAGGGGATGACACTCATCTCTTCTTTATCTTTTGCCGTGGTCGGTGACTGAGCCAAGCTCAATCTCACACCTTGTAACATAGGCAAGAACCCCTTCTTGGACTGATCCATTTTGAACCTCTTCAAAATCTTATCAAGGTATGTGCTTTGTGAAAGACCTATGAGGCGTCTCGATCTATCTCTATAGATCTTGATGCCTAATATATAAGCAGCTTCTCCAAGGTCCTTCATTGAAAAACACTTGTTCAAGTAGGCCTTAATGCTGTCCAGGAGTTTCGTATCATTTCCCATCAAGAGTTTGTCATCTACATATAATAGGAGAAATGCTACAGAGCTCCCACTCACTTTCTTGTAAACGCAGGCTTCTCCATAAGTCTGCGTAAACCCAAACGCTTTGATCATCTCATCAAAGCGAATGTTCCAACTCCGAGATGCTTGCACCAGTCCATAAATGGATCGCTGGAGCTTGCATACTTTGTTAGCGTTCTGAGGAACGACAAAACCTTCCGGCTGCATCATATACAGCTCTTCCTTAAGATGTCCATTAAGGAATGCCGTTTTGACGTCCATCTGCCATATCTCATAATCATAGTATGCGGCAATTGCTAACATGATTCGGACGGACTTAAGCTTCGCCACGGGAGAGAATGTCTCGTCGTAGTCAATCCCTTGAACTTGTCGATAACCCTTAGCGACAAGTCGAGCTTTATAGATGGTAACATTACCATCCGCGTCCGTCTTCTTCTTAAAAATCCATTTATTTTCTATCGCTCGCCGATCATCGGGCAAGTCTGTCAAAGTCCATACTTTGTTTTCATACATGGATCCTATCTCGGATTTCATGGCCTCAAGCCATTTGTTGGAATCCGGGCCCGCCATTGCTTCTTCATAGTTCGAAGGTTCATTGTTGTCCAGCAACATGATTTCCATGACAGGGTTGCCGTACCACTCTGGTGCAGAACGTGTCCTTGTGGACCTTCGAAATTCAGTAGCAACTAGATCTGAAGTACCTTGATCATCATCAACATTTTCCTCTTCAGTTGGTGTGGGCATTACAGGAATGGTTTCCTGCGCTGCACCACTTTCCCGTTCGAGAGGTAGTACTTCATCGAGTTCTACTTTCCTCCCACTTACTTCTTTCGAGAGAAACTCTTTCTCCAGAAAGCATCCGTTCTTGGCAACAAAGATCTTGCCTTCGGATCTTAAGTAGAAGGTATACCCGACAGTTTCCTTAGGGTATCCTATGAATACGCATTTTTCCGACTTGGGTTCGAGCTTTTCAGGTTGAAGTTTCTTGACATAAGCATCGCATCCCCAAACTTTTAGAAACGACAGCTTAGGTTTCTTCCCAAACCATAATTCATACGGTGTCGTCTCAACGGATTTAGACGGTGCCCTATTTAAAGTGAATGTAGCTGTCTCTAGAGCGTATCCCCAAAATGATAGCGGTAAATCGGTAAGAGACATCATAGACCGCACCATATCCAATAGAGTGCGATTACGACGTTCGGACACACCGTTTCGCTGAGGTGTTCCAGGCGGCGTGAGTTGTGAAACGATTCCACATTTTCTTAAGTGTGTACCAAATTCGTGACTTAAGTATTCGCCCCCACGATCTGATCGTAGGAACTTTATCTTACGGTCATGTTGATTCTCTACCTCACTCTGAAATTCCTTGAACTTTTCAAAGGTCTCAGACTTGTGTTTCATTAAGTAGACATACCCATATCTACTCAAGTCGTCAGTGAGAGTGAGAACATAACGATATCCTCCGCGAGCCTCAACGCTCATTGGACCGCACACATCGGTATGTATGATTTCCAACAAGTTGGTTGCTCGCTCCATTGTTCCGGAGAACGGAGTCTTGGTCATTTTGCCTAAGAGGCAAGGTTCGCATGTGTCAAATGATTCATAATCAAGAGACTCTAAAAGTCCATCAGCATGGAGCTTCTTCATGCGCTTGACACCAATGTGACCAAGGCGGCAGTGCCACAAGTATGTGGGACTATCGTTATCAACTTTACATCTTTTGGCATCCACACTATGAACATGTGTAATATTACGCTCGAGATTCATCAAGAATAAACCATTGACCATCGGAGCATGACCATAAAACATATCTCTCATATAAATCGAACAACCATTATTCTCAGACTTAAATGAGTAGCCATCTCGTATTAAACGAGATCCAGATACAATGTTCATGCTCAAACTTGGCACTAAATAACAATTATTGAGGTTTAAAACTAATCCCGTAGGTAAATGTAGAGGCAGCGTGCCGACGGCGATCACATCGACCCTGGAGCCATTCCCGACGCGCATCGTCACCTCGTCCTTCGCCAGTCTCCGTTTATTCCGCAGCTCCTGCTGTGAGTTACATATGTGAGCAACGGCACCGGTATCAAATACCCAGGAGTTACTTCGAGTACTGGTAAGGTACACATCAATTACATGTATATCAAATATACCTTTGGTGTTGCCGGCCTTCTTATCCGCTAAGTATTTGGGGCAGTTCCGCTTCCAGTGCCCCTTCCCCTTGCAATAAAAGCACTCAGTCTCAGGCTTGGGTCCATTCTTTGACTTCTTCCCGGCAACAGGCTTACCGGGCGCGGCAACATCTTTGCCGTCCTTCTTGAAGTTCTTCTTACCCTTGCCCTTCTTGAACTTAGTGGTCTTATTGACCATCAACACTTGATGTTCTTTCTTGATTTCAGCCTCTGCTGACTTCAGCATCGAGAATACTTCAGGAATGGTCTTTACCATCCCCTGCATGTTGTAGTTCATCACAAAGCTCTTGTAGCTTGGTGGGAGCGACTGGAGGATTCTGTCAATGACCGCCTCATCTGGGAGGTTAATGTTCAACTGGGTCATACGTGCGTGCAACCCAGACATCTTCAGGATGTGTTCACTGACAGAACTGTTCTCCTCCATCTTACAACTGTAGAACTTGTCGGAGACATCATATCTCTCGACCCGGGCATGAGCTTGGAAAACTAGTTTCAGCTCTTCGAACATCTCATATGCTCCGTGATGCTCAAAACGCTTTTGGAGCCCCGGTTCTAAGCTGTAAAGCATGCCGCACTGAACGAGGGAGTAATCATCAGCACGAGTTTGCCAAGCGTTCATAACGTCTTGGTTCTCTGGGACGGGAGCGGCACCTAGCGGTCCTTCTAGGACATATTGCTTCCTGGCAGCTATGAGGATGATCCTCAGGTTTCGGACCCAGTCCGTATAGTTGCTGCCATCATCTTTCAGCTTGGTTTTCTCTAGGAACGCGTTGAAGTTCATGTTGACATGAGCGTTGGCCATTGATCTACAATACATATTTGCAAAGGTTTTAGACTAAGTTCATGATAATAAAGTTCTTAATCAAAATTATGAACTCCCACTTAGATTAGACATCCCTCTAGTCATCTAAGTGTTACACGATCCGAGTCGACTAGCCCGTGTCCGATCATCACGTGAGACGGACTAGTCATCGTCGGTGAACATCTTTATGTTGATCGTATCTTCCATACGACTCGTGTTCGACCTTTCGGTCTCCGTGTTCCGAGGCCATGTCTGCACATGCTAGGCTCGTCAACTTAACCCTAAGTGTTTTCGCTGTGTAAAACTGTCTTACACCCGTTGTATGTGAACGTAAGGATCCATCACACCCGATCATCACGTGGTGCTTAGAAACGACGAACTGTAGCAACGGTGCACAGTTAGGGGAGAACACTTCTTGAAATTTTGTAAGGGATCATCTTATTTACTACCGTCGTCCTAAGTAAACAAGATGCATAAACATAATAAACATCACATGCAATTATATGGTTGTGACATGATATGGCCAATATCATCAAGCTCCATTGATCTCCATCTTCGGGGCTCCATGATCATCTTGTCACCGGCTTGACACCATGATCTCCATCATCATGATCTCCATCATCGTGTCTTCATGAAGTTGTCACGCCAACGACTACTTCTACTTCTATGACTAACGCGTTTAGTAATGAAGTAAAGTAGTTTACATGGCGTTCTTCAATGACACGCAGGTCATACAAAAAAATAAAGACAACTCCTATGGCTCCTGCCGGTTGTCATACTCATCGACATGCAAGTCGTGAATCCTATTACAAGAACATGATCTCATACATCACAATTCAACATTCATCACAACTTCTGGCCATATCACATCACATGATCAATCGCTGCAAAAACAAGTTAGACGTTCTCTAGTTGTTGTTGCATCTTTTACGTGGCTGCGATTGGGTTCTAGCAAGAACGTTTTCTTACCTACGAATCACCACAACGTGATTTTGTCAACTTCTATTTACCCTTCATAAGGGCCTTGTTCATCGATTCCGCTCCAACTAAAGTGGGAGAGACAGACACCCGCCAGCCACCTTATGCAACTAGTGCATGTCAGTCGGTGGAACCGGTCTCACGTAAGCGTACGTGTAAGGTTGGTCCGGGCCGCTTCATCCCACAATACCGTTGAGCAAGAAAAGACTAGTAGAGGCAAGTAAGATGACAAGATCAACGCCCACAACAAATTGTGTTCTACTCGTGCATTAGAGAACTACGCATAGACCTAGCTCATGATGCCACTGTTGGGGAACGTTGCAGAAAATTAAAATTTTTCCTACGGCTTCACCAAGATCCATCTATGAGTTCATCTAAGCAACGAGTCATGGGAGAGAGCTTGCATCTACATACCACTTGTAGATCGCGTGCGGAAGCTTGCAAGGTGATGATGGAGTCGTACTCGAACGTGATTCAGATCACCGATGCCAAGTGCTGAACGGACAGCACCTCCGTGTTCAACACACGTACGGGACGAGCGACGTCTCCTCCTTCTTGATCCAGCAAGGGGGAAGGAGAGGTTGAGGAAGACAGCTCCACCGGCAGCACGACGGCGTGGTGATGGTGGAGAAGCAGTACTCCGACAGGGCTTCGCCGAGCACACAACGAAGGAGGAGAGGTGTTGGGGAGGGAGAAGGAGGCAACCAAAGGCCAAGGACTCAAGGTATGAAGTCCCTCCTCTCCCCCACTATATATAGGAGGGCCAAGGGGGGGGTGGCCGGCCCTAGGAGATCCAATCTCCTAGGGGGCGGCGGCCAAGGGGGGTTTCCCTCCCCCCCAAGGCACCTAGGAGGTGCCTTCCCCTCCTAGGACTCTTGCCCCCTTGAACCCTAGGCGCATGGGCCTATGTGGGGCTGGTGCCCTTGGCCCATGCAGGCCAAGGCGCACCCCCTACAGCCCATGTGGCCCCCCGGGGCAGGTGGCCCCACCCGGTGGGCCCCCGGGACCCCTCCGGTGGTCCCGGTACAATACCGATAACCCCGAAACTTGTCCCGATGCCCGAAACAGGACTTCCCATATATGAATCTTTACCTCCGGACCATTCCGGAACTCCTCGTGACGTCCGGGATCTCATCCGGGACTCCGAACATCATTCGGTAGTCACATACTTGACTTCCTACTAACCCTAGCGTCACCGAACCTTAAGTGTGTAGACCCTACGGGTTCGGGAGACACGCAGACATGACCGAGACGACTCTCGGGCAATAACCAACAGCGGGGTCTGGATATCCATGTTGGCTCCCACATGCTCCTCGATGATTTCATCGGTTGAACCACGATGTCGAGGATTCGATCAAACCCTGTATACAATTCCCTTTGTCAATCGGTACGTTACTTGCCCGAGACTCGATCGTCGGTATCCCAATACCTTGTTCAGTCTCGTTACCCGGCAAGTCACTTTACTCGTACCGTAATGCATGATCCCGTGGCCAACACCTTGGTCACATTGAGCTCATTATGATGATGCATTACCGAGTGGGCCCAGAGATACCTCTCCGTTATACGGAGTGACAAATCCCAGTCTCGATCCGTGTCAACCCAACAGATACTTTCGGAGATACCTGTAATGCACCTTTATAGTCACCCAGTTACGTTGTGACGTTTGATACACCCAAGGCACTCCTACGGTAACCGGGAGTTACACGATCTCATGGTCGAAGGAATAGATACTTGACATTGGCAAAGCTTCTAGCAAACGAACTATACGATCTTTTATGCTATGCTTATGATTGGGTCTTGTCCATCACATCATTCTCCTAATGATGTGATCCCGTTATCAACGACATCCTATGTCCATAGTCAGGAAACCATGACTATCTATTGATCATAACGAGCTAGTCAACTAGAGGCTCACTAGGGACTCATTGGGTCTAAGTGTTCACACGTGTATTACGATTTCCGGATAATACAGTTATAGCATGAACAAAAGACAATTATCATGAACATTGAAATATAATAATCCTTTTATTATTGCCTCTAGGGCATATTTCCAACAGTCTCCCACTTGCACTAGAGTCACCAATCTAGTTACATTGTGATGAATCGAACACCCATAGAGTTCTGGTGTTGATCATGTTTTGCACGCGAGAGAGGTTTAGTCAACGGATCTGCGACATTCAGATCCGTGTGCACTTTGCAAATCTCTATGTCTCCATATTGAACATTTTCACGGATGGAGTTGAAACGACGCTTGATGTGCCTGGTCTTCTTGTGAAACCTGGGCTCCTTGGCAAGGGCAATAGCTCCAGTGTTGTCACAGAAGAGTTTGATCGGCCCCGACGCATTGGGTATGACTCCTAGGTCGGTGATGAACTCCTTCATCCAAATCGCTTCATGCGCTGCCTCCGAGGCTGCCATGTACTCCGCTTCACATGTAGATCCCGCCACGACGCTCTGCTTGCAGCTGCACCAGCTTACTGCTCCACCATTCAACATATACACGTATCCGGTTTGTGACTTAGAGTCATCCAGATCTGAGTCGAAGCTAGCGTCGACGTAACCCTTTACGACGAGCTCTTCATCTCCTCCATAAACGAGAAACATGTCCTTTGTCCTTTTCAGGTACTTCAGGATATTCTTGACCGCTGTCCAGTGTTCCTTGCCGGGGTTACTTTGGTATCTTGCAACCAAACTTACGGCAAGGTTTACATCGGGTCTGGTACACAGCATGGCATACATAATAGATCCTATGGCTGAAGCATAGGGGATGACACTCATCTCTTCTTTATCTTTTGCCGTGGTCGGTGACTGAGCCAAGCTCAATCTCACACCTTGTAACATAGGCAAGAACCCCTTCTTGGACTGATCCATTTTGAACCTCTTCAAAATCTTATCAAGGTATGTGCTTTGTGAAAGACCTATGAGGCGTCTCGATCTATCTCTATAGATCTTGATGCCTAATATATAAGCAGCTTCTCCAAGGTCCTTCATTGAAAAACACTTGTTCAAGTAGGCCTTAATGCTGTCCAGGAGTTTCGTATCATTTCCCATCAAGAGTTTGTCATCTACATATAATAGGAGAAATGCTACAGAGCTCCCACTCACTTTCTTGTAAACGCAGGCTTCTCCATAAGTCTGCGTAAACCCAAACGCTTTGATCATCTCATCAAAGCGAATGTTCCAACTCCGAGATGCTTGCACCAGTCCATAAATGGATCGCTGGAGCTTGCATACTTTGTTAGCGTTCTGAGGAACGACAAAACCTTCCGGCTGCATCATATACAGCTCTTCCTTAAGATGTCCATTAAGGAATGCCGTTTTGACGTCCATCTGCCATATCTCATAATCATAGTATGCGGCAATTGCTAACATGATTCGGACGGACTTAAGCTTCGCCACGGGAGAGAATGTCTCGTCGTAGTCAATCCCTTGAACTTGTCGATAACCCTTAGCGACAAGTCGAGCTTTATAGATGGTAACATTACCATCCGCGTCCGTCTTCTTCTTAAAAATCCATTTATTTTCTATCGCTCGCCGATCATCGGGCAAGTCTGTCAAAGTCCATACTTTGTTTTCATACATGGATCCTATCTCGGATTTCATGGCCTCAAGCCATTTGTTGGAATCCGGGCCCGCCATTGCTTCTTCATAGTTCGAAGGTTCATTGTTGTCCAGCAACATGATTTCCATGACAGGGTTGCCGTACCACTCTGGTGCAGAACGTGTCCTTGTGGACCTTCGAAATTCAGTAGCAACTAGATCTGAAGTACCTTGATCATCATCAACATTTTCCTCTTCAGTTGGTGTGGGCATTACAGGAATGGTTTCCTGCGCTGCACCACTTTCCCGTTCGAGAGGTAGTACTTCATCGAGTTCTACTTTCCTCCCACTTACTTCTTTCGAGAGAAACTCTTTCTCCAGAAAGCATCCGTTCTTGGCAACAAAGATCTTGCCTTCGGATCTTAAGTAGAAGGTATACCCGACAGTTTCCTTAGGGTATCCTATGAATACGCATTTTTCCGACTTGGGTTCGAGCTTTTCAGGTTGAAGTTTCTTGACATAAGCATCGCATCCCCAAACTTTTAGAAACGACAGCTTAGGTTTCTTCCCAAACCATAATTCATACGGTGTCGTCTCAACGGATTTAGACGGTGCCCTATTTAAAGTGAATGTAGCTGTCTCTAGAGCGTATCCCCAAAATGATAGCGGTAAATCGGTAAGAGACATCATAGACCGCACCATATCCAATAGAGTGCGATTACGACGTTCGGACACACCGTTTCGCTGAGGTGTTCCAGGCGGCGTGAGTTGTGAAACGATTCCACATTTTCTTAAGTGTGTACCAAATTCGTGACTTAAGTATTCGCCCCCACGATCTGATCGTAGGAACTTTATCTTACGGTCATGTTGATTCTCTACCTCACTCTGAAATTCCTTGAACTTTTCAAAGGTCTCAGACTTGTGTTTCATTAAGTAGACATACCCATATCTACTCAAGTCGTCAGTGAGAGTGAGAACATAACGATATCCTCCGCGAGCCTCAACGCTCATTGGACCGCACACATTGGAGACACGCAGACATGACCGAGACGACTCTCGGGCAATAACCAACAGCGGGGTCTGGATATCCATGTTGGCTCCCACATGCTCCTCGATGATTTCATCGGTTGAACCACGATGTCGAGGATTCGATCAAACCCTGTATACAATTCCCTTTGTCAATCGGTACGTTACTTGCCCGAGACTCGATCGTCGGTATCCCAATACCTTGTTCAGTCTCGTTACCCGGCAAGTCACTTTACTCGTACCGTAATGCATGATCCCGTGGCCAACACCTTGGTCACATTGAGCTCATTATGATGATGCATTACCGAGTGGGCCCAGAGATACCTCTCCGTTATACGGAGTGACAAATCCCAGTCTCGATCCGTGTCAACCCAACAGATACTTTCGGAGATACCTGTAATGCACCTTTATAGTCACCCAGTTACGTTGTGACGTTTGATACACCCAAGGCACTCCTACGGTAACCGGGAGTTACACGATCTCATGGTCGAAGGAATAGATACTTGACATTGGCAAAGCTTCTAGCAAACGAACTATACGATCTTTTATGCTATGCTTATGATTGGGTCTTGTCCATCACATCATTCTCCTAATGATGTGATCCCGTTATCAACGACATCCTATGTCCATAGTCAGGAAACCATGACTATCTATTGATCATAACGAGCTAGTCAACTAGAGGCTCACTAGGGACTCATTGGGTCTAAGTGTTCACACGTGTATTACGATTTCCGGATAATACAGTTATAGCATGAACAAAAGACAATTATCATGAACATTGAAATATAATAATCCTTTTATTATTGCCTCTAGGGCATATTTCCAACAACTTTGGTGTTGTTTAGGCCTGATTTTAGGCGGCGCTTTTGCCCATCACTAACCTTTGCATTTTTTGCGACGGATTTGAGTGTCACAGAAAATGTTGAGCGGGCCAATTTCTGAAATATAAATAAAAAATAACTAACTTTTTTTGCAGCTGACTTATCTAGTGATGAAAGTCTGTGTACATATTTTTCTGAAAGTGGTCAATCTACTTTCTGATAGTGGCACTGAAATTTTTGGAGGTGCTTAGAATATTCATCAATGCTTGTAAGTTCATTAGCAAACATGAACACACCATAAGTAAACTAATATATCCAAACACACCACATGTAAATAAATTAATATGTATTCAAACATGATTGGCGAAACCCTACTATCTAATTCAAATGGCCAAGAATTGAAACTTAATAAAAATGTGTTCATCCTCTAGCTCAAATGCGGGAAGTGGAGCACGCAGTACATATTACAACGCCAGTACGGTATTGATCTGATGAAATTGTTGGCTCTCCTTTACTTATAGTGAGTTTAGCAGAGTCAACCGGTTCGCGCGGCTCACCTCGTCGCCTAACGAAGGCAGAAGCCACGTTTTAGTGCTGTAGAGTGGTGATTAGTGTCGGTCGCCCGCATGCCAACTGCCATCGGCCATTGACACCATTTTTCTCCTCCACCACCAACACATGCCACCATTTTTCCTGCCCGGCGTCCGTGGCTATAAGAAGATCATCGCCATGACCACAGAGCTCGTTCACTATCCTCATAGCCTCCACATCCCTCCGCATTGCCATGAACGAATAGGTGACCACCTTCATGACCAAATAGCTCATTCTCTTTCAGCCTTGACATCCCATTCCATCACCAAGAGGTTACCCTGGGCCCCTTCCTATCCCTGTCTCCTTGGTAGGCCTAAAGAGCCTCCTGCCGGGCCAATGGTCTAGCTCCCTACGTAAAAGAAACCCCGGGTGTTCGGCACCGTCAGTCATCGCCACCCCCCTCATTGGCAAACCTTGTTGTAGTAGACAGCCGGGAAGTCAACGTGTTAAGGCCCTAAAAGAGTAGCACACTAGAACACCAACTGTCACTAATAAAGAGAAGCGCGGGTCGGAAAGATTCAACCTATAAACACACGAGCGCAGATGACAAAGGCTGGACCCAAGCAGATCCACCAAAGACAAACACCTACCAAATCCTTCGAGGTCTGTCTGAGACACCTCTCCACATGTCCTCAGATGATGCTAGACCCATCGCCTGGCCGGGACTAGGCGAGGAGAACCTTATTCCATCTTCAGGAAGCCCCTGCCACCTCGTCTTCCTGAGCAGAACACAATCCTAAACAAACTAAAAAATACACCTAAAATGAAGCAACAGTCCTCCCACCCGCAAGGGCCGGGATTTACCATGCCTCCTTGACCCTAAGACCATAGGAGATGAGGCAGATTGGCGATGCTTCCAATAGAAGACAGGAAACCCTTAACGTGGGAATCACTTATGAATGAGAAAGCCGGAAGTGTTTGACCTCCGATCATTGTATACAACGGCGGCTACGCTTTGTGCATTGCTTCATTTCCAAAGGCATTACTTCTTGAGTACCTTTCTGCTTTCTGGAAGTTCGTGCATTGTCGAGTTGATGGTGTTGCTGCTTGTTACATGTCGTTGGTCGCGTCGATGCTCCTTATTTTACCTTGTTTTCCTTTCTATTTTTTAATTGTGTGTATCCTCAGTGTCTTGACTAATATTTGATATTCTATCGACGCAGAGCCTAGATGAAATTGGCAGCATATTGATATTAATATGTTATTCTCTAAAAGAAAAATGATCATACTTACGTTTGTGATCCCCAGGATCCCGAGCGCACTGAAATATTCTCTTTAGACGCCGTTAAAGAAGACTTTTTTCTCAAAGCGTTTTCTTCCCTTCCCATCGGCGGCTAGGACAAACTCTCCCTTTCAGGCTTCGTCAGCGAGCCCGCAGATTCACCTTCCCTTTGCCTGCTGCTCCGGCGGACAGTGACGAGGAGGAGGATCCCGGTGCATTCTCTCTGGCTAGTAGTTTATGTTAGGATTTTTTTTTGGGTCCTCACAGGTGAGGCGCATGGACGGGGGGTGGCTCTTCTTGTTTAAATTTGTCTTCCGGACTCCGATCGTCCTTGAGTCCGTTCATCTGTATGTAGTCGACCGAGCTCCAACGTGGATTTCTATTGCCTCCTTATGGGAACAAGGTTAGGGTTCCTCGTCATGTGTGCGCGACGACGAGATTTGATGCCAGCCTTTCCCGATCTATTCAAGGGTTCAACGGCGATGACTGCGGCTACATCGCGCTTGTCCTTAGGGGAGCGGGCATGAAAACTTTCCGGCTGTCATCGACAAGGTCAAGCCGGCTCCGGTAGGGGAGCGGCGAAAACAGTGCATCGACAACTCGTTCTGGCTGTGGTAGTGGTCGTTGGGCGGTCCAGAGACCTTGATGTAATTTTTGTTACGTTTGAAGTGCTTTGTACTTATGATGAACTTCTAATAGTAGATCTAAATCTTTTTTCGGAAAAAAAGGCTGCGTAAAAGAAGTACGAAAAAGAGAACTGGAATATTCCCACATCCCCACAGCGGCGAGAATGTTCCCCTTCCCCGTCCCCTCCCCCTCCCCATCCCCACCCACGGCTAGGCTGCGAACCCTAGCTCCTCGCTGATGTGAGCCTCCCCGGAGATTCTAGATCCAGCTGCCACCCCACTGCCGGCGCCCGTCCTCCTCCTGCAACCAGGCGCTCAAGACTGGTAAGCGGGTGAGCTCCTCCGTCTGCGCAATGTGACAATACCTACCTGGGATTTTAGCACTTGAGCTCGTTGGGCAGATCAATCAATGGTCTGTGTGATTCCTCCTTTCAGTAGATCTAAGTTTTTACCTGAAATGCTTGGCCCTGATGCGCATCTCCTGCTGTTCACCCTGTTCCTGAAAGAAAAGAAAAGAAATGTGGCATCTTTTGCAGATTACTACTACTTTGCCTAACCAAAATTTGCTCCTTTCAGTAGATCTATTGCGTCTGGTGCAGATGGTTGGGATTTAGGACTGCATACTTGGTTCAGATGCAGGCTTATCACCGTTTCAGCATGTTTTTCAGGAAGCAGGTGGCACAGGTTGCTACTTGACCTCATCGAGATTTGTTTTATTTTTGTTTATCTGGGCTTTGCAATGGAGTTAATTTTTATCTGGTATACAAACAACAAATATCCAGTAATACTTTGCTCGGATGCACAGCCATTGTTCCGTCCTACACTTGAATAAGATGGCACTTCCTTTTCGACACATATAAATGAATGCCATCAGTCCTTTTCATGTAAACAAAAATGGAAATGGTCTGTGTGGTCACTAATGTTGAGCCATTGCAACAACTAATTTCTTTTGCAGCTACTGTTGGTGTTTCTAGCCAGAGTACGGCAATCAAAGGATCCTTCTTTTCTATTTTGGTCATGCACCTCATTCTTTGAAAAAACATGCCTAGGTTGCTCGCTAAGCTTAGTTGCAGTTACTACTTACTGCAGCTGTTGTTACAAAGTACAAGAAGCATACATATGTATTATGTAGTGCAAGGTTAGGTGGTACGGCGAACTTAGTTTACTAGTTTTGTCTGGTGGATTGATGGTTTCTGCCACGTGTGTGTTCATAGTGTCATTATACTCTGAACTTTTCAGCTTTCTTACAAAATTGAGCTGATCGCCTTTCCTCTTATAATAGTACAAGAAGCATATGTATTGCTAGTTGCAGTTTTCACTCTGTTTTCTTCTTCTTTTGTGCGAATACACTCTGTTTACTTATGAATCCTACGTCTTGTCTTGCAGGCTTGCATGATGGAGGCTGCACAGTATGGACCTTGGTCAGATCTTCCACCCGAACTCCTGGGCCTTGTCCTCAAGCGCCTCCCTTTCCTAGCTGACCGTGTTCCTTTGAGGGCAGTCTGTCACCCATGGCGCTCTAACAGTCTGCTGCAACCGCTTCCTCTTCCATTCCCATGGATCGCCCTCCCTGATGGAACCTTCGTCAGTATCCCAGGAGGCGAGGTTCACCGCATGCCTGTACCACATGGTGCTAGTTGCCGTGGCTCCATCGATAACTGGTTATTTCTCATGAGCAGTGATGATGCATGCACATTGATGAACCCTTTCTCCAAGACCACGTTGGAGCTTCCTAATCTGGTCACAGTTTGGCAGCATGAGGTACACTACGAATCTGAACCTAAAGAACTTCTGTACAAGTTGGTGGTGCCCTCACCCCTCGACCTATCACATGATTCCCTCGTTGCGGCATTGACCATGGATGATGGTAATATTGGTACACTTTGCATTAGCCAGCCATCGACTGCCACTTATTCGTTACTAGGCAATTGGCCGCCATTAGACCCCGCATTTGATGTCGCGTTCGTTGATGGGAAGTTGTATGCGGAGTCTGTCTCTGGCAAGCTCTTCATCGTTGAGTTTTGCAAGAACCTTGGTCGTAATCAAAATATCAAATGCGTAATCGAGTCTTTGGGTGGTTGGGGAGAACCAGAATGCAATCCTATAGGGGTGTTTGGTACAAAGAGGTCGTATCTAGTTGAATGTGGTGGTAGGCTCTTGATGTTTCACCGATTTATTCATTTACTGGGCCCAGGCCCTCCAACTGGTGACAGTATCTATGAAGAAACTCAGACTGCTGGGTTTGTTGTCCACGAGGCGGACTTGCACTCTGAGCCTTGCCAATGGAGAAAGATCAGTGAGTTGGGTGGACATGCACTCTTTGTTGGCGAGCACGGCTCCAAGTCTCTGCCTGCTAGTGAATGCAGCGGATGGCAAGAGGACTGCATCTACTTCATTTTTGACTATCACCCTCTAAAGATGTCTCCGAATCCATTCAGCGACTGTGGTGTGTACAACATGAGAAATGTGAGGATCACACCATTGATGTCTCAGACTCCAGCACATGCATATTGTGCCGGCCAGTGGCGCCCGACATGGTTTTTCCCTCCAGGAGCTGTGTGATCAATTCAGCAGGGTTTGCTCTATTGAAAGCTTTATGGTCAGAGGGGTGTCCAGATTCTCATATGTATGCCTAACTTGTTCTGCTGAAGGCTGAAGCATTGTGACAACCCAGCCTGGGCGCTGCCCATCTTTATCCTAGTGTTATCGTGCGACTAAGTTATTAGTTAGTATGGTTATCAACCAGCCTGGTTCTGGTTTTCTTTATCCTAGTGCTATGATATGTATCATATAATCGTGTGAACTTTTAGTTGGTATGATGATGTACGCTTCAAATCTTATGAATGACCTCAGTGGGATTTATTCGATGTATTAAGCTACGCCATGTAATTGCACACATATTTTCTTCTGAAGGTGAAAAACTTAACTTGGTTATGTCACTAGCGCCTTGTGACTATGGACCCTTGTGACTACGGACCCTTAATTAGTAATTACTATATGTAGTTTCTTACTGATGGCGAATCCCGATTGATGTCGCTCGGAGTACTCACTTTTTTTCACAACTATGATCATTTTTTATAAGCAACTATGATCCTATATCAAATTATCTTATATACCTGCAAGTTTGCTACTTCAAATATATTTTTCATATATAGGCACTACAAAATGAGAAATTTGTAGATAAAAAGAACGACGCAGAAGTTGAAAAATATATGGTGAATACTTATATATACGTAGAGACCACACATCTGTGTGTACATGTATATTTTTTCGGATCTTTTTGAGGTTTCAGACTACTAAATACTACAATTTTCGGCATTATAAAGGGCACTATGCAGCCTTGTAGTGGTATATATGTTCCACAGAGATAAATAGTTTTCGAATACACAAAAGTTCGTAGGTCCAATATAGAACCAACCTGTGGTTGGATGGTTAGAGGGAATGTGGTATCCCCAGCTCATTAAGGTTCAAGTCCTGGTGCTCGCATTTATTCCTGTATTTATTTTAGATTCAGTGGGACGAGACGTTTCCATCCACAACGAGGTGTGTGCGTTCATAGGGGTGAGTGTATGCGCATGTATATTAGTGCTTGCGTTTGTACTGTGTTCAAAAAATATAGAGTACATTTGACCACTTCACTTTATGTTGGATAATCAGGGTGTAGGGATATGATTGGTAAGATTGACAAGTGTAATTTCATTAGGATACGGATCTATCCATATCTACACTAGCTATTTTTTTTCTTCCGAAAACACATTTGTATTTTTATCAAACTAGTAAGCTTGTACGTGCAATGCACGTCTGAACTTTTTATATAGTTTTAAAATATATATAATGTTTGCGATATCACTTAGTTTGTAGTTTTAGGTAAACCGAACGCCACATTGTTAAACATATCAAGTCACTGTGCTTAAATCTAGTAATTAATCTACTAATTAATCCTCCAAACCCCCATTGTTAAACATATCGAGTCACTGTGCTTAAATCTACTAATTAATCTTCAAAACCCACATTGTTAAACATATTGAATCACTGGACAAGCTAATTCTAGCTTGATACTTCTTAGAACAACATGATTATAGTATAAAACATAAATTGGTCCCAAAAAAAGATTTGTATGAAGAAGAAAATAGAACTACAATTTACACTCTTCGGCATCGCATACCGGGTTGTTCCCTCTTTCATGATGGCATGTAGATTTCTCCAACGGACTCTCGGTGAGCTCTCCATTTCCTGTGATTCAAATTGAAGAGGAATCTATCAAACATTTCCCTAATGCTGAAATCAGTATGCACTTATATTTAATTAATTTAAAAAGAACTGGTTATTATATGTTGTAATTGTGTGGTGGCATCGGGTGAGCGTACAAAATAAAATCGTATGCATTTTGGACACGGACAATTCAACTTCGCCGAATAATAAAGTGAGTAGAAATCTATGAAATGGATGGCATATATTTCAAGGCTGCCATACGAACTAACAAAATACCAGAGTATCAATTCCACTTGCATAGCCTATTCTCCTACGCAACATCATAGTAGCACACCACTCCCCTGAAATTGAAACATTTTATTACCTTTTATTGGTCATTGCAGTTTCAACAAAAACACAAAACACAGAAACATGATGTGCAAAAAGAAGCATGAAGTAGCACAAGCATGCAGGGAACTATCATGGGAAAAGGATCAAGAAGATTAGAACCAACATAAAAACAAGAATAGTAATACAAAGAGCACCCAGTGGATTCACCTGTGCCCTATGGCATGTCCGTTCCTCGCATCATAGATCTCACTGGCTACAAGTAATTGAAGTTCCTGCCTCAAACCTGGCTATGTGGCTGAGATTTGAAATAATACTTATAAGAGGGGATTGACAAGATGCATGCATATTGTAGGGATTCTTCTCACCGGCCGGACATGGAGGCAGGGCCGCTGGGGACACGTGATTTGCAGCTCGCTAGCATTCCAGTGCAATAAAGATGGAGAAGATGAAGAGACGAAGATTACAACCTGAAGGTGCGTATCGATCTTGACGTCGGCCAGCGCGCGTGCTGCATGGCCGGCCTGGCGACCTCCTGCCCTCGACAAAAAATTCTGCGTGTCCTCGAAGGATCCGTACTCACGTACGCTTTATGGTGATTCCGGTGACGGTCCAAGTCGTCTGACCATCCAAGTTACTCTGCATGCGCGCTGGCCGACACCTACTATTCTTTTCGCCGGACAGACGGCGGCGCCTCGGGCGCGAGCGGCATCGCCGATCTTGAGTGCTGTGATCGGAACCAATCATGATGGGAGACGGCGGCGGCGGCGTAGGGCCGGAGGAGAAGGCATCGCACGTATGGCCGAGCAGCTTGAAGACGCCCTCAGCGGCGGCGGCGAGGTTCTTGTCTGATTGGATGAAGATGCCGCTTTTGACGGTGTCGGCCGTGGAAGCCCAGTCCATGTCGAGAAGGCATGCCAGTAGCCCAGGCGGCCTGGGCTCCCGCCCACGGCAGCGTGAACGTCGGCGGCGAGTACGTTCGTTGTGCCGGTGAGCAACGTGATGAGCCGCTAGGCCCATTGTACGTATTAAGGCGTCGTATTTGCGGAAAGGATTTTTGGGAGGAATATCCAAGATGATATTTACTTTTCCTTTTTCAACGGCGTTATTTATTCTCCACACGATATTTGTTTCCTAGTTTATAGGAACAGGACGCGGTGTGGTGACGTTTCATCGTTGGATTACAGAAGCGGCAGAGTTTTCGTCCGCCGGACAAATTGCTAAACGCACATTTGACTGAGGGTTAGTATAATCTTAACCGTTAGATCAAATTAAATGGCCCTGATCGTGAGGCTGTAATTTGTCCGTGTTGTTATGTGTACATTAGGCTGGGTACACTTAGTGATGAATATGTTTGCTTGTTTAATAGTAGTATAGAAAAATAAATCCGGATATTATCCACATCTATTTCCATTTTTATTTGCATCATATATCGAGTAGCCATGTAGACATTTTCTCAAATACAAATACCGGACATTTCAGATTATCTACCGGACATTTCACCCTTACAACTACATGACTATTATGTTTAGTTCCTATAGAGTGGACCAGCCAAGCAACCCTCTCTCTCTCTCTCTCTCTCTCTCTCTCTCTCTCTCTCTCTCTCTCTCTCTCTCTCTCTCTCTCTCTCTCTCTCCCTCCCTCCCTCCCTCCCTCCACTTATTTGATTCAATCACATGGACTGAATATAACCATTATTTATGAAGATTTTCCACGCAAAATATCTCATGCAGTCGATCTATGATAAATGTTCTCAACAACCACACACTACACAGCTTTACAAAAGCAACAACGCCCTACAAGCCAAACAATTTATATATGAGCACCGACCGAGTTTTTCTGTACACGCTTGATGAGTCATTCAACATATATAGTTCTCAATTCAGCAGAAACAATGCAAGATTTATTTTTTGTAAAACCAACAACCTAGTGTGTTCTCCCCATGTTTCAAAAGTCACTGATGGTTTGCAATTTCCTAACCTTATTGTTAACCAAGACAATGCAAGACAAAAAGAAAGAGAAAAGAGATTTCAGTTTGGGAATAGGAGACGTGATGAAGAGAACACTTGGTGACGGTGGATGTGCTGGTAATGAACGTTGTGGTTGCCCCAGGCACCTTCTTGAATCCACGGCTATGTCCCTCCACCTGCCGGGCGCGCAATCAACTTGTTCATCGACCTATTATCAATGGACGATCACAAAGCAAACTGGCTGTGTTTGTCAACGCCAAGCTCGACGTGCGCGCTCAGTTGGCTACTCGTCATTGCATCCATTGTTGCCTAGGGGCTATGGGTTGACTTTAGAGGAAACAAGCTAAGGTTGACTTTAGAGGAAACAAGCTATTTCATCCAAGGATTTTGTGCATTCATAATTGTTTTAGTTTTCCCAGAGAAGTAGTGAAATTCTTTTACATGCATTTCTTTTTGTTTGTTTCATCTGTTCAAAAAATATGCAAAGCTTCCTGCCAATCCTTCTATATTCTATTTCTAACTAAACATACTGACACATAGATTAGACACGTGTCTGGGTGCCCAAAATTGAGGGAGCTTGAATATATGTTCATCAATTCAAAAGCTACCATACTTGAAAATATTGTTCTTTCCAAAAAAAAGTTGAAAATATTGTTGGATGTATACTGTTCCCCGGTGGGTTATGTACGTGATTTTGTATTCTCGATAAAAATTCACGGCAATTGCTTGGTGCCATTGTACAAGATTTTGTAGAATATTATGCAAAAATGCGCGATGTGTAGTGCAATGAAAGCAAGCTTAATAAGATGGTTAATTGTGATACTGAAACTAATGGTGGGCACTATTATTCCCATGAGTTCATTTGAGGAGGTGTATACTTGAAAAAAGGAAAAACACTGAAGCAATCAAAACAATGATCAACAATCTACAACAACAACCATATCTGCACCAATCTAGATGGAGGTGTATATAGATGACTTGGCCACGAAGACCTAGAAGGATGATTTACTCGCCGACCTTCAAGAGACTTTTGACAACCTTTGATGCCTTTGAATCAAGATCAATCGGTTAAATGTGTGTTTGGTGTAGCCTTAGGGAAGCTCGTAGATTCATGGTATCACAACATGGCACATAACTCAACCCTAGGAAGATTATGACCATTGAAGATATACAACTATGAAACACAATCTATGAAGCACAGAGGCTAAACTTCTACTCCCTCTGTTCCAAAATAGATGACTCAATTTTATACTAACCTTATACTAAGTCCAAACGGAGGGAGTACATGGCAGCCCTTAGTAAGGGAGGGCTCCCTTTCTTCGTGTTAATAACATGGCAAGGTGACAAGTCCGCATGGACAAAAGAAGTAGATGCATCACATAAAAACCGAAAGATGCATGTGTCCTCCAGCTCGCCAGTTTTGGTCGCACAAAGCGTGAAGAATCCCTTCTTTTCATATATCCTGGTGATCCCCTTTGGGGTCAGCTAGATTTTGGTCGTCAAGTGAGTGGAAGGAGGAAAGCTTCAGCGGCTTGTATATTTCACAAGAGCAAGGTTAATAATTGAGCCAACTGCTGACTATATCTTGTTGACATGTGATATGTAGCCAATCTTATAGCCCCCCCCCCCCCCCCCACCCTGGGACCATTTTTTGCGCCGATTGTAAAATATCGCCCCAACCATGCACTCAAGACCTCCTTTTTCGCAGGATTTGACAAAAGTTTCAGCCGGCGCTCCCAGCCCGAACCCAGCGAGCTGGGCGAGCTGGGGACACCGGTGCTATTTTTTGGCATGCATCTGGCCCACAGTCAGCCACCTCCCCCCCCTCCCCCTCTCTCCCCCCTTTCCACCTACCACACGCCTCCCTGCTCCCCTCTTGATCCCCGTGTGCTGCTCCGCGCGGGTCGAAGAGACGGCGGCGCTGGTCAACATCCTCACCTCCCCCGCCCACCACTCGCGCGCGTGCCGCGACGCCGGGATGGCGATCTACCACCTCTCGCTCACCGCCGTGAACCAGTCCAAGGTCGCGCGCTTCCCAGGGGCATCCAAGGCGCTCCTCAGTGTCGCGTCCAGCACCGTCGCGGCGGTGTCCGGCATCCTCCTCTCCGCCCTTCGGCTCCCGCGTCGACGATGCGGCGGCGACGGAGCACTGCCTGCGCCTGGCCCGCCTCGCGCTCCAGTACCAGGACGCCACCAACCACTACGAGCTCTGCCTCAGCCACCTCGCCGATGCCGCGCGCGAGGCCGCCGCGCTCTGCATCGTCAACAACGACCTTGCCGGCCGCTTCGCCATGCTCGGCGGCAACCAGGCCTCCGCCGTCGCGCTGGCCGAGAAGCTCCGCGGCCTCCACCTTGGGCAGATGCAAGTGCCGGTGCCGGTGCAAGCCGTGGTGTTTCCACCGGTGCTGGACGAGCTCCTCGTCGGCCCTGCCGCGGGGCAGACGCGGCGGCGGACGAGCTCCTCACCGGCCGTGGACCTCCGAGCTATCGCCACGCGTCCTCCTCGTCGAGGTGCAGAGATGCTTGGGGGAGACGGCTGGAAAATCAAAATTTACACCAGCGCAGCCCCAGCTGGACGAAAAAACGTCGGTGGGAGGCACAACGGCTGGAGATGCTCTTACTTACTGCAGGATGGATCGCCAAGTTTGCGGCGGAACTTGAGAAGTGGTAAGGCAGTCAAATCACTAGCATTGGTAGACAAACCGTATCCTGAGATTTGGAGCTAGATTATTGATGATCTCACTGGACAGAGTATGACTATGATATTCACATAGCTATATATCTGTATGCGAATGAAGATTGGCATATGTAGAGAATATTTGCTTATTACTACATCAGTTTTGTTTGCTTGTACCCACCACAAAAAGAGAAAAATTGTTTGTTTGAACCCAAGTGCACTGCAATATTTCTTCAGACTGAAAAAAGATTGCACACTTCCTCTGTCTTGCATCTCACTTGTTGACACGCAAACGGCAGCAAACACCTCGCTTGCTCTTTCCCTTCCCCTCCCCTCCCCTCCCCACCAACGGCTAGGTTTGCGAATCCTACCCTGCCTCCTTGCTAATGTGAGCCGCGCCGGAGACCCACACTGCCGGCGGCCGATTCCGCCCCCCGCCCCCCAGCCCACCCAGGTTGCGGGACCACCCTAGCTCCTCGCTGATGTGAGTCTTGCCGGAGATTCCCGCTAGAGCTGCCGGCGGCCAACTCCGTCCCCCGCACCCCACCACGTCTTCCCCTCTCGCACTAGGCGCTCAAGACTCGTAAGCGGTGAGCTCCTCCAACTGCGCAAAGTCTATCTAGGGTTTAGCACGTTGGTTGAGCAGATCCATCGATGCGGTGCCTGACCAACATCGTTTCAGTGGATCTATCACATGCCCATCGGTACTGCAGTTTTTACCTGGTGTGACTTTTGGCTCTGATGCACCTCTAAAAGATGCGCTCTGTTCTTGAAAAAGAATGGGGGAAATGACACCTCTTCTGCAGATTGCTACTTGACCAAACCAAAATTGTTTTTTAGTTACTATAGATCTTCTGCTGTTACAGTTTTATATGAATATATATACTTTGGTCAGATGCACGCCTATCGTCACTTCGTCAGTGTGTTCTTCAGGAAGGAAATGACGCCTCTTTTGTAAATTGCTACTTTACCTCATCAAAATCTGTTTTCTTTTCCCCTAAAAAAAATCTATTTTCTTTTAGTTGATCTAAGCTTGGAAATTCAGTTAATCTGATGTAAAAACAACAAATATCCAGTAATATACATTGCTCCGATGTGAGGCCATTCGTTCAGTATGCACTTAATAAGATGCCACATCTTTTTCTGCATAACTTTTATACTTAATAGAATGCCCTCAGACCTTAATCTATATTAATACAAGAAAAAAACGAAAATGGTGTGTGTGCTGTTGACTGGGTCACTTATGTTGGGCCATTGCACATGAGAAATCAAGTACACAATTCTTTCACAGCTTGTTATACTCTGCTGCTGTTAGTGTTTCTAGTCTAGTAATAAGGTGGCAACCAAAGGATCTTCTTTTTCTGTTCTAGTCATGCACCTCATCAACTAAAAAAATCGCACAGCGTACTGTCTAAGCTTAGTTACCAAGTGCAAGAAGCATATATATAGTTCGAGGTTAGGCGCTTTGGCAAATGTAGTAGCACTACTTTATTTCTGTCTGGTGGGTTGATGGTTTCTCCTGCATCTTCATATTTTCATTTTACTCTGAACTACTTCAGTTTTCTTACAAAATTTAGCTGATGGCCTTTGGTCTTAGAATACTACAATAAGCACATGTGCTGTTAGTTGTTGACTTGTTGTGTCTTTTTTACTCTGTTTAGCTATTAATCCTCTGTCTTGTCTTTTAGACTTGCATGATGGAGGCTGCACAGGGTCGACCTTGGTCGGATCTTCAGCCAGAACTCTTGGGCCTTGTCCTCAGCCGCCTCCCCTCCCTAGCTGACCGTGTTCGTCTGAGGGCAGTCTGTCACCCATGGCGCTCTAATAGTCTGCTGCAACCGCTTGCCCTCCCATTCCCGTGGCTCACCCTCCCTGATGGCACCTTTTTGAGCATCCCAGGAGGCGAGGCTCACCGCATGCCTGTACCAGATGGTGCAAGTTGCCATGGCTCCATCGACAACTGGCTATTCCTCGTGAGCAGTGATTACACGTGCACTTTGATGAACCCTTTTTCCAAGGGCGCGTTGGAGCTTCCTCGTCTGGTCACAGTTTGGGAGCGTGTGGTTCACCACCAATCTAATCCTGAACAATTTTTGTACAAGTTGGTGGCACCCTCGCCCCTGGATTCATCACCAGATTCACTTGTTGCGGCATTGATCATTGGTGATGGGAATATCAAAACACTTTGTATGAGCCAGCCACCAATTGTTACTTGCTCGTTCAAAGGCAACATGCTGCCATTACCGGACCTATTGGATATTGCATTCTTGGATGGAAAGCTGTACATATTATCAGGGAGTGGCAAGCTCTTCATCCTTGAGTTCTGCCAGAATCTTGGTAGCAATCCAAACATCAAATCTATAATAGACGCTTATGGTGATTTTTTTGATGTGCCAGAATGCTTTCCCAGAGAGGAGATGTATATGCTCAAGTCGTATCTAGTTGAATGTGGTGGTGGACTGTTGGTGGTGAAACGATTTATTCGTGTCATGCGCCCTTCTGCCAGGGACAATCCCTTTGAAAATACCCAAACTGCTGGATTTGATGTCCTCAAGGCAGACCTGCACTCTAACCCTTGCCAGTGGAGAAGGATAAGTGAGTTGGGTGGACATGCTCTCTTTGTTGGCCAGCATGGCTCCAAGTCTCTGCCTGCTACAGAATGCTGTGGATCCCAAGAGGATTGCATCTACTTCGTCTTTGACTATCCGCGTCCAGAGTTTTCTCCGAATCCATTTCACGACTGTGGTGTGTACAACATGCGGAATGGGAGCATCACCCCGTTGATGTCTGAGACTGCAGCACCTGCACATCATGCCGGCCAGTGGCGTTCGACGTGGGTTTTCCATGCTGCAGCTGTGTGACCAATCCAGCCTGGGCGCTGCCCATCTTTAACCTAGTGATATGTTATTATGCAGACTTAAGTTCTTAATTTGTATGATGATCAACCCAGCCTGGTTCTGGTTATCTTTATCCTAGTGATATGTTATGCACGGTCTAGTTGTGAACTTTTAATTAGTATGATGGTGTCCACTGCAAATCTTATGAATTATCTCAACGGGGTGCATTTGGATGTGCAACTTGATCTTTGTTTGAGTGATGTGTGTTAAGCTATAGCATATGTACTTGCACAAACTTTCTTTCTGGAGGTGAACAAACTTGGGTGTCCCATTAACCACTGAATCCTGATTGCTGCCGCTGGGGGTACTGATTTTTGTTCACAACTATGTTCAATTTTGGATTGCTTGGAACTCCTATGCAAAGGCAACTTCCAAGTTTCTTCGAAACCTTGCAGAGGTGGAATCGTGCCATTGGTGCGTATGATCCATGTCAATGACCGCCATCACTTGGATCAACCTTTAGCACACAGAAATGTGAACCATTTTTCTTCCGTTCTCTCCCGAACCCCTACCTGTTGTCAAGCAAGATGATGCGAAACACGGCGCTACATCCTGTGTAGATGTGGTTCTTCCACACATTATAATTGACTCGATGCCACTGCTGATTGAAGAGAGCTACTCATCAACCTCTTCTGGAACTCCATACTCTGAAGATATCCGTAACCATGAGTATAAACTGCTTCTTATCAGCCTTCCAGTTGATTTGACTGTATCAAACAGTCTACACATTCTGTATACTCACCTCATACTGCAGTAAGAAATGCATGCAGATATTCAGCTACGTAACCGTTGGCATGATGCAAGAATATTTTCCGGAGATGCCACTCTTCCAGCCATCAATTTATACACTAAAATCACAATACGAGAAAAGATAGAAGAATATGGTAGACATTATGAGAAAACACAAAACATCTTACCAGTATAGACTTTCATAACCTGGTCCCACCAGCCTTTCCGCGCACCATTGGTGGCTCAACCTCACCTCTCGGGCTATGAAAACCTGCACAAGTATTTTCAACCCCTTCGATATTAATTAAGGTCTTGAACTAAAGCTAAAGCATGGGTAATGTAACTTGAACGAAGAACGCACAAATAAGGTTGAAGGAAACAAGACCATAAGTAGTTCGAACTTGGAAGATACAAACTATCGCAGAAAAAAGTGCAGTACTCGTAAGCGTGTAGTTCAAGCTACTTAACTTGGTGGTGACACCTTAGGACACTACAAAGACGGAGTCAGTCATTGAGTTTTCAACCGATTAATGTCACACATAATCAATAATTGAATAACTCAAATATATAATGTTTCTCCTTGATACCAAATTTCTCGGGTGAATGAATTAGCAACTTAGCACTATCAAATACAAAATGTACGCATGTGAAGAGGTGGCTCCACACAACAAGTAATTTGTAGACTTGTGCTTGGTGTGTTAAAAAAAAGAGTTGTGCATGGAAGGATGCCCATTTTGCATAGCATAAAAAAAATCAGTGGTTGTTCAATTTAAATAGTATCTTAGAAATATCATGAGATCAATAAGTTGCATGATATAATAGAATTCAACAACATTATTCATTACAATGGAGTTGCCCATGCAGCATGTACTAGAAAACCTCACAAAAATGCCAAAATGCCTGGCCCTAAAGTAGCAGGCCATCCTTTATAAATAAATTAGAACCGATATATTTTCGTAAGGGATTTTTTTCTTATAGTTTGACTTCTTCCTCTTTTCATATCTTTACCTTTGATAATGATTTTTATTTCTTTAGTACATACAACGGCTAGACGTATCACAACCGATAGACCACAATAGTATATCAATATATCCCAACCACTGAATCTTCGTAATAGTACCAAAATAGATCAAGCACATCAGAACTTTATAAATCATCATAATCATGACCGCCCCGATCTTGCTAGAAGACAATTCATAACCCGGCGTTTCTTCGATTTCTAAATATGATAGTACTACTCCGCCTTCAACACAAGATAGTGGGATAACTATTTGTATCTGTGGAAATATAAACATCAATAAGATCCTAGTCAGGCCTCTCGACTAGCTCATGTATTATTGATGGTTATGTTTTTGTAACCATGAGCAATTGAGCATTATTACTGTATAAGGATGCTGACAACAATGAGAACACATTGTTAGAGGTGTTGAATAGACCCAAATTATGAAATACTGCGAGATCACGTCGTCAACATATTGTCATATAAAGTATTAACATTTATGTGACAATGAGAATATCGTAAACCCGAATGCCGAATGACTACTTCGGGGTTACCAAACGCCACTCTATAATTGGGTGATTATAAAGGTGACGTTTGGGTATACCATAAACGTATGTTGCAGTGTTCGATATGTCAAGATTAGGACTTGCTCCTTCATCGATGGAGAGATACGCTCTGGGCCCACTTGGTATAACGATGTCCAACATCCCTTCGCCAAGGATAGTGACTACGGTGTTAGTCATGGGGACATCAAAATACAAAACGAGAAAAGAATACAAACCATTAACGACTTAACTAGGTATAGTGATCAAAGTGTTGATCACGGTGGTACCCTAAAAGTTTCGCCTCGGATTTTGTAACGTATCCTGAAGTAAAGGGAATTATATGAGATAACAAAATGTTCGCTCAAAAATATCTTCGTTGCTATGCGGGAATTATTATGGGTGTCTAGATTCGATTAATAATTATTGAACGAAAAGTGTTCCGAACATGTCCCCATATTGTCGAACGTATAGAGACACACGCTTAACGACTAACAGTATGTAGGGAAACTAGGAGATAATGGAGAATGATAGAATGAGCTCCAGAAGTGTTTCGGCTTATTCCGGAAGTTCTCCAGCTGATCCGGGAAGTGTTCCGAGAGGTCCCAGGAGTGTCCCGGTGATACCCGCGAATGTCTTGGAAGCTCCTAGAATATCACAGAAGCTTCCAAAAAAGTCCGGAAGGTACTGGAAACTTTTGTTGAATACGAATACCAAATATGATGGATTATCTTCCACCCTTCTTTATTTGTTTCATTCAATCACATTGACTGAATACAACCATTATTTATGAAGATCTTTCCGTGCAAAAATATCTTATGAAGTTGATCTATGATAAATGTTGTCAGCATAAACAACTTAAAAAAAAGCAACCACGCCATACACGGCTAACAATTTATATACCAACACCGACCGAGTTTTTTTTATATGCACGCTTGATGAGTCATTCGACATATTTCTCAATTCAGCATAAGCAATGCAAGAATTTTTCTGTAAGGCCTGCAATTCAGTGTATTTTCGCCATGTTTTAGAAGTCACTGACGTTTTGCACTTTCCACACATACACTTATTGTCAACCAATACAATGCAGGATAAAAAGACATAAAATAGATTTCCATTTAGGAATAGGGGACGTCGTGAAGAGAACACCCGATGGCAGCGGAAGAATTTTTAGTGCCGTTGTGATCGTCCGACGTGCCACCTTGAAGCCATTTGTATTCAAATAATAATTCCAGATATATCCACATCAGTTTTCATTTTTAATGCGGATACAAATATTCACTTGCCATGTAGACATTTCCTGAAATATGAATACATAATACTATTTTGGATTATCTACTACCAGTTTCCACCCTTACGACTAAATGGCTATTCATTTTAACAAAGCACATAATTCAGGTACAGAAAAGAGTACATCCACATTAGGATTTAGGACCAATCAAGTAAACCATGTTGCTCTTTCCTTCTCTATTATTTCATCAAAGTCATATGGACTGATTACGGCCATTATTTATGAAGATCTTCCGTGCAAAAAATATCTCAAGAAGTTGATATATGATAAATGTTCTCAACATCCACACCCTCTAGGGCAATTTATATACCAGCACCAATCGAGTTTGTTCTATACATGCTTTGCTGGGTCATTCAACACATTTCTCATTCAGCAGAAACAATGAAGGAAAAAAATTATGCAAGACCAGAGCAATCCAATGTGTTCTCCCGATGGTTCAGAGCCACCGGTTTTTGCACTTTCCTCTCATACACCGTTATTGTTAACAAAGACAATGCAGGACAAACAGAAAGAGAAAAGAGATTTTGGTTTGAGAATGGGAGACGTTGGGAAGGGAACACATTGTGGTCCAAGAAGAGCTTGTACATGCTAAACTGGTACAAGAAGAACTTGTACGTGCTATCATAGAGCGCCGGACCACCACATGCGTGTGCGAGCCATGGTTATGCCATCTGGCCTGCCGGTGGCTCGCTGTCTTCGCTACTACATCGATCTTCCCATAGTGCAATCAACTTCTTCATGAAGCTCTTCCCAATGCAGGAGGGCTGAGCATCTGGCCAGGTTTGCCCATGCTAAGCTCGCAGGGTGCGGTCATGTAGCTCAAGTGGCCGAGGTATGTGAGCAACCGAATGGTCCGTCAAGGGCAAGGCTCAGTTAGCTACCCCCGTTGATGTTTAGTTTAGAGGGAAACAAACTACCACATCCATCTTCAAGAGATTTTGTGAATCTCGTAGATATTTCAGTTTCCCCAAAGAAACTTCTTGCAACTCCTTTGTTGGTTTCATTTGTTCAGAAATATGCAAAGTTTCCTGTCGATTCTTCAACATTCTATTTCAGACTAAATAATGACAAATATATTAGACAGTAGACATGATGTTCTTGGCTGCCACAAACTGAGGCAGGTTGAATATATGTTCATCAATTCAAATCCAAGTACCCTGCTTGAAAATATTGTTCGATGTATAGTGTTCCCCGATGGGTTATGTACGTGATTTTGCATTCTCCTGCCACCCTATAAGAATTATTGGCAATTGCTTGGTGCCATTGTATGGGATTTCGTAGAATAATTTGCATAACTGTGCATTGTGCAGCGAAGTGAAACCAAGATTAATAAGATGTTGAATTGTGATACTGAAACGAATGGTGTGCACCAGAATCCCCGTGTGTTTACATGAGGAAATGGACCTCCATGATTTGATGGATGCACCTTGTCATCTTCATTACATGTTTGATGTGCTTCTAAATGCAGTGACCCATGAATAGTTTCAAAATGCAGTGAGCAGTAAGGACAGTCATGGTGGATGTGCATTGGTAAGTCTACCGGCTCTCCTGACGTTCCTGCAGCTCACCGCATTTAGTCATAAGCATCCCTTCACCCCCAACACTGGTTTGCAGCTTACCCCAAATTGAATAAATTTGTGTCACTAGCGTCTGAATTCTAACCACTGTAAGTAAGCTTGGTTTTAGTTATTCTGAATATGAATTTCTCTTTTAAACAAGGCAAATATTTGCCATTTTTATAGATTAAGAAGAAAAGAGTTACCAAGTTAACTGGATAAAAATCGGGTGAAAACCTGCACAACCTACTGACCAGGCACACAAGATAACCCACAAACACCACTACGAAGGAAACATTGACGAGGTTGCACATTGACATCATTGTCATCACTTCTTCCCGAGCAAATGATTTGGACTTTCCCGCAAGCAACCAATGACAAAGCGAACGTCGCAACCGCCACATGAAGATCCATGACAAGTGAACATCACACACGCCAACAGCATGATAGCATTAGATTCTAGAATAAAGAAGCGATGGTGCATTATGCAAAGCTAGCGCCACGCAGGATCATCGAGTTGGCCCATCCATCGCCTGTCATCGATTCCAGATGGACCTCACTGCCGCGTAGCTTTGACTCCACCACAACTAGCCAACATAGACGTTGAAGAGCTGACTACCACAACTTTACCGCAATCCCGTCTTTGCACACCCGCATAGTTACTGCCACACGAGCCATCGACGACCACCATGCCAACCACATGCCTCTTCAACCGGATTCAACTGCAGGTTGGTGCCCTCAATGAGGGAACACGACATCGATCATAGGTGTCAATGTCATCATCGTCCGGTCCGAGCAAACCGGACCTAAGGTTACCCCCGGAGTACCTTCATCAGGACAATAACGCCCTGAAGCGTCGTCATCATCCGCTCGGAACACGACGAGTACAACTTTCGTCAGCCATCTCACATACAAACTCAATGCCTGCTAGCCACCTACACCACCACATGCATCATCCAGCTCGCCGCAAAGTGAGACCGCCTTAGACCCGCCAGTCCGTCGGCCCACCACTGTCAGATCTGACATCTCTGATTGAGAACGTCGCATCACCTGCAAGTTTGATTCTGTAACTATGATGGCGTATGCCTTCAAATATAATATAACTATATTGACGTGCACTTCTAAGTATAATATGATGGGATGTGTGGTTGAATGTGCAAGTTTTCCACTATAGCAACTTGATCTTTTTTTTTGCTTAATGCACTCGGACATATTTTTTTTCTGGAAAACGTGAATCATAATTGATGTTTGTTGGGATTACAAATTTTTCTCCCCACAACTGTGACCATATTTTGGATTACTCGACACTGACATGCAAATATAAATTTCATCCCTTCCCTTGAGATAAAAAAATCATTCTTCCTATACATGATCATATAATGTTTTGACATATATTTACGAGTTAAAAAACTGCATCTGATCCAAATTAATTAACGTTGCTCTAGTACATCAGAGGGAGTACCTTAATTTATAGGCATCACAAAAAAGGGAATTTTGTGGGTAAAAACAATACATATCTGTGTGTACATCTACAATATTCGGGACCTTTTGAGGTTTCAAGCCACGAAATACTATTTTCATTTTTTTAGAAGGCCCTAGGTAGCCTCGAAAAAAAAGAAACATCTCTCCATGCCCATCTCCTGTCCCCCTTCCCCTCCCACGAACCCTAGGTTTTCGTTGATGTGAGCCTCCCCGGAGATTCTCGATCCAGCTGCCACCACCCCGCTGCCGGCGGCCGACTCCGTTCCTCGACCATCTTCCCCTGACGGGTAAGCGCCGAGCTCCTCCGTCTGCGCAGTGTCTACTTAAGGGTTTGGTTGTGCAGATCGATCGACGCTCTCCCTCACCAGCATTGTTTCTTTCAGTAGATTACTAGATTGATCATCTCGCCTTGATACTGCAGCTTTTATTTACCTGAAATGTTTGGCTCTGATGCACATCTCCCGTTGTTTCACCCTGTTCTCGAAAGAAAAGACACATCTTTTGCAGATAACTACTTCGCCTAACCAAAAATTGTTCCTTTCAGTAGATGTACTGCGCCTGGTACAAATGGTTAGGATTTAGGACTGCATAGCCTATCACCGTTTCAGCACGTTTTTCAGGAAGCAGATGGCACAGATTGCTACTTTACCTCATCGAATTGTTCTCTTTTTAGTTCATTATCTGGCTTTGCAATGGAGTTTATTTCGATCTGGTATACAAACAGCATATATCGAGTCATATACTTTGCTCGGATGCGCAGCCATTGTTTTGGCCTGTCCTTGAATAAGACGGCGCTTCCTTTTCTCAACATATAGATGAATGCCGTCAGCCCTTTTCATCTAGATAACTTGTAAATGGTCTGTGTGGTCACTGATGTTGGGCCATTGCAGGAACACAATTCTTTTGTAGACCATTATACTCTAATCCTGTTGGTGTTTCTAGCCAGAGTACGGCAATCAAAGGATCCTTCTTCCCTATTTCAGTCATGCACCTCATTCTCTGAAAAACATGCTGAGTGTACTGTTTAAGTTTAGTGGCGGCTAATGCTTACTGCAGCTGTTGTTACCAAGTGCAAGAAACATATATATGTGTAGTTCCAGGTTAGGTGGTACGGCGAATGTAGTTTTACTACCTTCTTTCTATCTGATGGATTGATGGTTTCCGCCACATCTTCAGTCATTATACTCTGAACTTATCAGCTTTCTTATAAAATTGAGCTGATCGCCTTTACTCTTATATAGAATAGTAAAAGAAACATATGTATTGCTAGTTGCAGTTTTCACTCTGTTTAACCATGAATCCTATATCTTCTCTTGTAGGCTTTGCATGATGGAGGCTGCGCGGTATCGACCTTGGTCAGATCTCCTGCCCGAACTTCTGAGCCATGTCCTCAAGCGTCTCCCTTCCCTAGCTGACCGTGTTCGTCTGAGGGCAGTCTGTCACCCATGGCGCTCTAACTGTCTGCTGCAACCGCTTCCCGTCCCGTTCCCATGGCTCACCCTCCCTGATGGAACATTCCTCTGTATCCCAGGAGGCGAGGTTCACCGCATGCCAGCTGTACCAGATGGTGTTAGTTGCCGTGGCTCCATCGATAACTGGCTATTTCTCATGAGTAGTGATGATGCATGCACATTGATGAACCCTTTCTCCAAGACCACTTTGGAGCTTCCTAATCTGGTCTCAGTTTAGCGTAAGGTACACTACGAATCTGATCCTACACAACTTTTCTACAAGTTGGTGGTGCCTTCACCCCTGGACCTATCACCTGATTCCCTCATTGTGGCATTGATGATGGCCGAAGTTAATATTGGTACACTGTGCATTATCCAGCCACCGATGGCCACTTACTCGTTACGAGACAATAGGCAGCCATTATACCACCCGTATGATGTTGCGTTCTTTGATGGAAAGTTGTATGTGGTGTCTTCCACTGGTAAGCTCTTCATCCTTGAGTTTTGCAGCAACCTTGGTAGTAATCCAAACATCAAATGCGTAATTGAGTCTTTGGGTGTTTGCCTTGGAGTACCAGAATGCGTTTCCAGAGAGAAAGTGTGTACATTCAGGTTGTATCTAGTTGAATTCGGTGGTAGACTGTTGATGGTTCAACGATTTATTCGTCACCTGGGCCCTCTCTGTAGGGATAATATATTTGAAAATATGCAGACTATTGGGTTTGTTGTCGTCGAGGCAGACTTGCACTCTGAGCCTTGCCGATGGAGAATGATCAGTGAGTTGGGTGGCCATGCTCTCCTTGTTGGCAAGCATGGCTCCAAGTCTCTGCCTGCTAGAGAATGCAGCGGATCCCAAGAGGATTGCATCTACTTCATTTGTGACTATGCACATCCAAAGTTTTCTATGAGTCCATTTCATGACTCTGGTGTGTACAACATGCGGAATGGGAGGATCACCATTGATGTCTCAGACTACAGCACCTGCACATGATGCTGGCCAGTGGCGCCCAACATGGTTTTTCCATGCTGGAGCTGTTTCATAGATTGTCATGTGTATGCCTAATTTGTTCTGCTGAAGCTTTGTGATCAACCCAGCCTGGGCGCTGCTCATCTTTATCCTAGTGTTATGTTATCATTCGACTTACGTTCTTAATTTGTATGTTGATCAACCCAGCCTTGTTCTGGTCATGTTTTTGCTGGGGCTATCTCATGTACCACCGAATTTCGAACTTTTAATTGGTATGATGGTGTGCACTTCAAATCTTATCAATGGTCTCAATTGGATGTATTCAGATGTGCAACTTGATCTTTGTTTGAGTGATGAGTGATCTGGAGGTGAATAAACTTCGGTGTTTCATTAGCCATTGAATCCTGATTGCTGCCTGCAGGGGTTACTGAGTTTTTCTCACAACTATGATCATATTTTGGATTGCTTGGCACTCCCATGTGAAGGCAAGTTTCTTTGCTTCTTTTGAGATGAGAAAATCATTCTATCTATGAATGGTCCTAAGAGCATCTCCATCCGTTGGCCCCAGGCGGCTCGAAAAATCGCCGCTTGGGGGCGAACACGCGCTAAAATCGGCCTAGGGGCGATCCGGTTCCCAGCCGACGCCCCCAGGGTCGGCCCCAGGCGGCTGTTTTTAAATTTCTTAAATATTTATTTGTCTAAAATTCTGCGAACGGGACAAATATTCGGCGAAACATTACATTATCTCGGCGAATTGAAATAGTTTTTTTACATAGGTAAAATACCTAAACAAAAAACAAAACAAGGCCGCGAACTACAAGCCGAAAAAAATGAGAGAGGCGAGGTCGCCGCTGTCGTCGTCGTCCTTCTCCTCCTTCACGCGGACGCCACTGCTGGACCCTTGCCCAGGGTCGCCCTGGCGGACCGGCGGAGGCGGCGCGTCGTCGCCGCTGTCGTCGTCGAGGACGACGATGCCTCCCTCATCGCGGCCATGGCGCCGAGCGGCGTACTGCTCAAAGGCGCGGCGCCGGCGCTCCAGCTCCGTCCGCGCCCAGTCTTCGCGCGCCCACTTCAAGGCCGCCTCGTCGTCGAGCCCTGGCTCTGCCTTCACGTCGGTGAGCCCTGGCCTCGTCTTGACAACGGCAAGGCCTGGCTCCGTATTCGGCTTGACGAAGCGGGGAGGAGCCGAGGAGGAGGCACGCCCATGATGCCGACGTTGTGGGTGCGCCGGCCGAGCGGCGTCTCGGTGGTCTCCGCGGGCTCGGCCTTGACGCCGAGCAACGTGGACGAGCCAGAGGAGGGGGAAGATGAGCGGTAGGAGGAAGAAGAGGAGCCGACCCGGCGTGGCATCCATTGGCTGCCACCGGCGGGGGACCGGGGTGGCAGGGTACGTCAATTGCGGGTTGTTGCCGTCCTCGAGGTGCTCGAGGACGACGTGGAGAGTACGGCCGGGGGCGCCCCACCACAGGCGGCAGCCCTCGCTGTTCTTGGACCCCCGCACCACCGCCGCCCCGTTGGTGGAGGCCAGCCGCTGTGCCTGCCGGTGCTGGAAGTACGCCGCCCAAGCCTCGTGGCTGCTGGCAGCGTACTGCGGGAGGGCCTGTTGCTCCTCCGTCAGCAACGCCCGCACGCGGGCGACCTCGTCGGCGAAGTAGTCGGGGCGCACGTCGACGTCAGGCAGCTGGGGGATGGGGACGCCATCGGCGCTGAGCTTCCACCGCCCCGGCGCACGCATGTCCGGAGGCGCCGACGCGTTGGCCTCGAACAGTAGGTACGACTCCCACTCGTGCAGCGAGCGGCGACCGAAGCCATTGGCCGCCGCCCCATCGCCAGGGAACCTCTAGCCCATCGCCGCGCTTGGAAAGAAGAGAGGGGAGGAACGTCAACGGCGTCGGTGCACGGGAAGAGAGCTCGGCGGCTATGGGTGGGGTGCGGCCTCAGGCGAGGGGGAGGCGCTGCTTATATAGCGGCCGGGGGTGGGCGCCGTGTGTACGCGTGGCGGGAGGTGGTGCGTCGCCGCGCCCGCGCTGCCCGTGAGGAATCAATGGAAAGCTGACCGGCGGGCAGCCTTGGCATTGATTCCCCGCGGAAAACCGAGGCGATGAGGACGACGAGGCGCGTGGGTCGCTGACTCGGCGGGCCCGCCTTTTTCCGCGCCAAATTCTATTACCTCGGCGCCCCCGGGCGCCCCCCAGCGCGCCGGGTTCGGCCTGCATCCGAGGGCACCAATTTCGGCAGGCTCCTGGGGGCGCGACTGGGCCGATTTTTAGGCGCCGGCGCTAAAAAACACCTGGGGGGGGGGGGGGGGCTGTTAGGGGCACAGCTGGAGATGCTCTAAATCTAGTCTCGTATAGAAGCGCTCTATGGGTTTGTAAAATTTTATTAAGAAATGCACTAATTTGTGAAACTTAAACTGAATGCAGCAACTTCACGGCATGGCATTGGGAGATTGCAAACAAATGTTGGAAGTTAAGATATGCTTTGGCAAGCAGCTAGCAAAATCAGGGAGAAACATTGCCTCTGAAAGACTGGAACCGTGGCCACACAACATACACCTTTACGGTGGCTGCTGCCGATACCTCGCAAAGATGGAATTGTGTTGGAGTTGTGTCAAATATAGTGTACAAGGTAGGTTACAGTTGGACTTGTAGTTGTATTGTGTTTAGATAGGATATGGAGTCGTGTCCTAGTAGGACACTTGTATCCTACGTCTCTCATATATAGCGGGGCTAGACACACGATGTAACCTATGCCAACATAATAACACCGAAACGCAGGGGAAGCCGGTGGCATGTGCCGGTGTTCAGGGCGACCGGGTGCGGTATTGTAGCGGTGTCATGGGGAGGAGCGCCCATAGTCAGGCCCCGGGGATGTAGCCATATCGGTGAACCTCGTTAACAAATCTCGGTGTCGTGCTCGTGTGATTGCTTGGTCTTCGGATGATCGATGGAGTGCATCGGATTTATTCTAACAAATGGTATCATGAGTTAGGTTGGCGGGAGGTCATGGAAATTGATCTAGAGGAAGGAAGAGAACATTGACGAAAGTCTGCACGAAATAATCGTAATACGGGAGAAGTTATCGGCGATTTACGATGCAAAAGCAGATGTATTGGTCGTGTTGTAATCTTTGAGTAGCGATTCGAAGCAGCGACGATGGCATCGGTCACAGGTACAGAAGGGTACTGGTCAGCGGTGTCCGGCGCCTCGGCATTAAAAGTGATTAGGTGCAAGCGCCCGGAATCGACAGGTCGGCGAGATCGGATTGTGGCGGACGCGCGCGGAATCACATAGTCCTGTGGCGATCCGGCAATGCTACACGTACAAACGATTTACAGGCTTTTACAGGATGGTTAACCTTGATTGGTCAATAGGTGAGCGGGTCGGCCTACTCCCCTGAAAATCAGGGGGGGAAAGGTTTGTGATTGGTTGTTAGATAAAAGGAGCGTGTAAAAGCGTGTAAGTCTTTGTACGTCTAGCATTTTTGGTGGCGATCGGACTGAGCGTATGCGGTGGGCAGATGTGCACGCGTCGCAGTGGACCGCTGAGACGTGCCTGTTGTACAGGACCGAAGGAAAAAGCCAGACTGTGGATTTGTTTGAAATAAAAAAAGGAAACGTTTCAGAACGGCGCCGGCCGAACGATTCGGCCGGTCGCGTCGCGTGCGCTCGATCAACTTACACGGATCGTGCGTCTATCGCACGCCTCCTGTGTTTTTTTTTCTTTGTCTTATCTTCTTCCTTCCATTTCAACTGATCACCTCCTATCCTCTTTCCCCGGCGAGCACCAACAGCCTCCTGTGCAGCCGTGCACTCCCCTCGCGGCCGCTGCAAACCAGCGCAGAAACCCAATCCCATGCCGTTTTCACGGCAACCTCGTCGCCATGGCAGCGCCCTCGCGCCCCGCGCCTGTCGCCATGGCCGCGCGTGATGGGGGCCAGAATCGGATGCTGCAACCTGCAAGCCAAGCGGTGCAACGAGCGATGGCCGAAGCTGCGACCGGCACCACGCAAGTGGAAAAGAATTGCAACTATTGATAGAAATGTTTCAACAGTAGATATTAAAGTTTCAACCATAGTTGCTTTTTGCTACTACCGGCGAAATTTTTGCTACATCCATCTAGGCGGAGCCGAACCTCGCGACGGCAGCAACGACGATTTGCTGCAGCCGTAATCGGTTTTTGCTACTACCGACGAAGTTTTTTGCTGCATCCAACAAAGCGGAGTTGTGACCTCGACGGAGACGATGGTGATTTGCTGCAACCATAGTCGTGTTTTGCTACAGACGGCGAAGTTTTTTGCTACATCCATTCAAAGGCGTTGATTGACTGGTGGGCGTCGCCGACGCAATTCCGTTCAACGAGCATCAACGGCGAGGGGCGGTGGCGGAGCTACAACCAGAGCTACAATCGTCGCCGCTGAGAGCTGCAACCGCAGGTGGAGCTGTTGCATGGGTCGAGGCAGCGACGAGGACGACCAGCGAGGGTAGGGACCGGCGACGAGGGCGGCCGGCGAGGATGGGGACCGACGACGAGGATGGTCGGCGAGGGTGGGGACCGGCGACGAAGACGGCCACCGGAGGGGCAGCGCGGGACGGCTAGATGCAGGGAGCTGCACGAGGGTAAGATGCGTGAGGAGGAAGAAGATCTGGGACGAATCGTTTTTTTCTTTTTTTGCTAGATCGAACGACCAGGAGTATTGGCATCCTGCGGCTATGGCGCGACCGGCCCAAACTTTGGGCCGGCGCGCCGGCGCAGATCACTCGCCAGGGACCGAGTCCCTGTTACGAGTCGTAGACGTGAAGCAGCAAGGCAGCTCTTTGTACATGGCATCGGGTTGGCAAAGGCTGGGCATGCAAAGCTAGCATTGGAAGTTGTGCAAGGGAGCTACTCACGTGAAGACCAAAGCTATCTTTGGATTTGCAACTACTCTGTGTACTTGGGATCACGGAAAGGATGCTCGATATTTTTCAATGGTCAGCTGTACAAAGAACCATGGAACTAACAGGTACCAGGTTTGAGGTAAGACGTTCGATAGAAGTAGAAACTTTGGGTTACAGCAGACAAAGGTGAAAATTTTGTTGGCACAACATGGACGCTTGAAGGCGTTGCAGAAAGTCAAGCCAATTAAGATGGATGATGAGGATTGTGAGGAGTTGCATATGGCTGCGGAAAAGGAAATTAGGCTCGGATCAGACATATAAGGCGGTTTGCTTGGACAGTCTGACAGATCAACATGAGTCGATTGGAATAGAAGACGGTGGTGGGATCGGCGACGGAGACATAGGAGCATGATGCTGATGGTGACCGACTTCTGGGCATGAAAACACGTGGCGCAGGCCCGAGGGCTTGTGTGTCTTCGAGAAGACTATGTCGCGGGGTTGATTCGAGACGGTGCACATGAGAGCTTGGACTCGACGGGGCGCGGGGTGGCACGTACAACCACCATGGAGTCATGTTGAAGGTGGAGTTGGAGTCTGGAGGACTTCACTTGGTGATGATTGAGGGGCTACGGCGTAAGAGCTAGAGAGTCGAAGCCTATTCAGCGGGAAAAGCGAGTGACACGCAATTCGGACTGGAGCCTAGTGGTCTGATGGAAGCGTGAAACTCGTCATTGGTCGGTGATGATCGGTGGTACTGCAGTGGAGGTTGAGTGGTGTGGGTTCGCGACCCTTGAGATTCGACCGGGACAGCAGAGGCTCGATGAGTTGATAGCGGCGAGGCGTGCGGTACGCACGGGGCATGGAGACGGGCCAGGGCTCTGGTGGTGATACATGTGGTGAGACAATTGCGAATTTGACTCGGGATGACTACAAGCAACGGTGAAATTCCTTCATGTTTCAGACAGGCGGTCAAGAAAGGGGCGGTGATGTTGAGTTTAGATAACTCTTATGTGTGACACCCAATATGCGAGTTCTTAACTTTCACGCAGGTCAGTGATCGGTGTGTGATGGCGTTGGATGGATACTCTGGAAGTTGGGAGCACAAGCTAGAGTAACAAGGAACTTAATTTTGCTCGAGTGTTGACGGTGGTCAAGAAAAGGAGGGACTACAAGTTGCAGGTGGAGTCATATGGAGTCTTTGGAGTAGTAGCGGTACTCATGGGATAAACTCAAGTCCAATGTACATGGAAGTTTGACGCATTGAAGAATTCAACGTGGTGGAGAATATTCGCCAAGGTGGAGTTTGTTGGAGTTGTGTCGAATATAGTGTACAAGGTAGGCTACAGTTGGACTTGTAATTATATTGTGTTTACATAGGATACGGAGTCGTGTTCCTAGGTCTCTCATATATATAGCAGGGCTAGACACACGATGTAACATATGCCAACATAATAGCACCGGAACGCAGGGGAAGCCGGCGGCATGTGCCGGTGTCCAGGGCGACCGGGTGCGGTATTGTAGTGATGTCATGGGGAGGAGTGCCCATAGTCAGGCCCTGTGGATGTAGCCATATCGATGAACCTCGTTAACAAATCTCGGTGTCGTGCTCATGTGATTGCTTGGTCCTCGGATGATCAACGGAATGCATCAGATTATTCTAACAAATTGTGCCGTGTGTATGTGATGCTCACCACCATTCGAACATCGACTTTTAGCACAAAATCCCATCCAAAACATTAACGTGTGCATCATGGGCGCTTCCTAGGCTATGCCAGTCGGATCGGTGGAAGACCAAACAGATTGCTGGGAAAGAAGAAAAGAAAATGGGCGGTACTCTGCGGCGGTGCACCGGCCCAAACTTTGGGCCGGTCCACTGCGGATCGTTGGATGCGTACGCGTGAATGAACGAGATTGCTTCGACCAAGTCATCTTCTTCCTCCCGCACGCACGCGTAACGACAGGGAAAAAACGGATCTCGCCATCGCAGCTCGCAGGCGCCGCTCGTGCTCACCCTTGGCCGCCGCGTCGCAGCTCGCTGGCGCAAGCTCGCCGGGGGCACTTGTCGTATGCAGCTCTGTCGGGCCAGTCGAAAGAAAGACGTCCCTAGCTCCGCCGGGCCGGGCGTGTCTCCCTCCCTCTGGTTGCAGCACCACCAAGTGAGGGTTCCAGCATTGTCGCAGCCCGCCGTCATAGCTTGCCGCGCGCCCGTCGCAGCACCGGGCGCCATGCATCTCCGTCGCCGCAGCTCACCATTGTTAGCTAGCCGTTCTTGGTTTGAAGCTTTTTTAGAAGCACGTTGTAGCTTTCTTCCACGCCGGTTGCAGCTTTTTGCCGCTGTGCAATGCTGACCTCCAGCTACCCCGTATCCAGCTCAAGCTTTTTTCAAAGCTGGTTGTAGCTTTCTTGGTTGCCGGAAGTAGCATTTTTCAGCACTGGTTGTAGCTCTGACGTACATCCATCGAATCCCCTGCTTCCTTTGATTCCAGCAAAATATGTTGTTGGTTCCAGCTCTGAATTTGCTGGTTGTAGCAAAACAAAAGCTGGTTCCAGCTCTAGCTTTGCCGGGACAAAAATCATTTGCTGGAAAAGCCATTGCTGCTTCCGCCGGTCGCCGTGGTAGCAAAAAATCTTGCCGGTAGAAGCTTTTGCCTCGTCGTTTGCAACAAAATGAGGTGGCCGCGAATGTCGACGTAGAAAACACCCCAGGCGATGCACCAAAACTAAGTGCTGGTTCAGCTCTTGGTTTGTCGGTTGCAGCAAAATCAGACGCCGGTTCCAGCATCACCTGTGTCGTGGATGTGCCTCATCGTCGCAGTTATGCAGCTCGTCTGCCGGAGCTGGGGGATTGCTGGAGCTGGAGACGGTGCGCTGGGAGAATAGCCGGAGCTGTGGATAAGAGGTGCTCGTGCGTGTGGGGAAATCGCCGACCGTGGGGTGGATGACGACCTCACCAGCGAGATTGGCTGCGGTGGGGGGGGGGGGGGTAGGAGATGATGCTGGGGAGGGGGGGGGGGGCGAGGGGTAGACGGCGGCTCGCCGGAGCCGCTCGCCGTTGCCGCTCGCTCGCCGGGGCCGCACGCCGGGGCCGCTCGTCGTTGCAGTGGGTGAGGCGGGAGAGAAACAGGAGCGCGTGGTAGCGGGCGACCGGCCGATGATTGGGCCGGTGCATCGTCCCTAAACGTTTACCAAAGAAAATTGAGCCAGCGATTCGACGATGCCGTGTGTTTGGCAGCTTGTTGCCATTGGCCCACGTAGCCAGATTGCCTTCATAGAGAAGCTACCCATCAGGCCATCACGCGAAGCCCTCTCTCCCGATGCGTCCCCTTCTCCCCCTTTCCTCCAAAATTTTCTGCCGCCGCCGCAGCCCCAGTCTCCACCAGCCGCCTCCAGCGCAAGCCGGCGCGACCTCCCTCGGCTCCCCGCCCTCGCAGGTGACGACGAAGACCAGGTCGCGCTGCGCCTCCAGTCCCAGCTCATGCTCGCGCAACCCCGCGGAGGACGGGAGTTCGAGATGCTACCTAGGGTTGCGCCGTCCCCGGCCACCGCCGCCGCCGCCGCGGTTGGACAGCTCTCTAGGGCGGGGCTCACTTCCGGTTTGGTGAGGTTGTCACGGGGGCTTCCGTCTGTGCAGGGTCGACGGTCTGCTGCAGGGTCGCGGCAAAGGGGCAGGAGGTGCTCAGCGGGGTGATGTTCCAGCCATTTGAGGAGTTCAAGGGGGAGCTCTCCCTCGTGCTGGAGGGCAAGGACCAGTCACTCGCCAGGCACAAGTTCGTCGATGAGTGCGAGGCCCTCAACGAGCAGGAGCATACCAAGTTAGTGTTGCTCCGCTTAGTAAGAATAAAATGAATCCTTCTTTTCTTGTGCGTGTTTTTCTGATGAACCATGCAGGTATTTACCAATATTTCTAAATACATACTGTAAAATTATTTCAAACGACCTAAGAGACTGTTTCTGCTATTATTTCAATACGATATGGATGCAAATGTCAATTGAATCTTTAAAATTGCCATTGCAGTGTGGAGTACAATGGCGCGCGCCGCACCTCTCCTTTGCTGAGTGTCCCCGCACCGTCCTGACTCGCGAGCCGCTGATGCAATGCGGGCTTTGCCTGGCGGCGGCGACCGCGGGGGGGGGGGGGGGGGGGGGGGGGGGGATCTCCAGCCATTTGGGAGCTGCTGATTGATACTACTGGTTCATTTTCAGGACAGAAAATGGTTCATTGGTTGAAACACTGGCGGGTTTGGAAACAGTCAGGACAGTGGGCTGTAAAGTCGAGACACAAGTGAGTTGCCACTAGCGTCGGTCCGCTGCCCGTATTGCCGCATTGAGTCGGTCCAAACTTGCATCTTCTACCCAGTAAAGAGAGTAGGGGCTCCTCTTTGATTAAAAGGTTTGCACAGCAAGTGCATTTGGATTGAGTTCAGTTACGCGGCTGTTAGATGGAAGGTACCCCGTCCTTTTGCTGCTTGTCGGAGGGAAGTAATTACAACAATGACTCAAATGCTGGATGTCGGTGATACTTCAGCTCCAATACAATTCCAGCCACTCATCATCAGGTTAGATCTTTCTCTACTTTGATCTCACACGTTGTTGTTTGCATGATGCATGGTGATGAAATTCTGCTCTAATTTCTGTGCTTTTATTTGCACATTTTTTGGTGGAAATTTTGCTAATCCAATGAGGTTTAAAAATTGTACTCTTTAGTAAATTCATGATTCATGATGTAGCAAGTTATATCTTCATAATATAGTGCCAATTTTTATTGTTTTTTCTCACAGAAAACATGTTGATTGATCACTAAAAGTTTGTGTTTTTCACTTTAATTTTAACTCCACTACTGATGCTTTAGTGTCATGCCCACAGTGTATGTGAAAATGACAAGTTTGATTTGTTATGTGTATCTGTAAGGCCAATTTTCTTTTGCCAGCTTTCTTTCTCACTCTAATATACTCACCGAGATTCATTCAACTCTCTTTTGCATAATATTATTTTATTGCATTTGTTCTAACTGAGCAAGTGTTACATATTTATTTTATCTTCGTGTTAGTAAAAGTGTAATGTTTGAGAAGAAGTATTTTGGTTAGCTTTGCATCTATATTATTACGCTTATAAGTCATTCCATTGGGTTGCAGCTTCTAGGGTGGAATGTGCTATTGCTACACGTATGGATAATTTGACATGGTAGAGTGAGTGATTGACGGAGGAATCATAAGGAGAGAGCCAAAAGACCAGTTGAGCAGGTGACTTTTTCTTATATTTATGTAACCATTTTGTATCACTCTAACCATGAGTGTATTTTATCTTGTGGTCTAATGCTTTTTAATTGATGGTAGAGTGAGTGATTGATGGAGGAACCATGAGGAGAGAGTCAAAACGCCGGCTGAGCAGGTGAATTTTTCTTATATATTTATGTAACCATTTTATATCACTCTAACCATGAGTGTATTTAATCTTGTGGTCTAATGCTTTTTAATTGACGGTAGGCATTGAGGGCATGTTGAGATAATTTCTTGGTGCATTTTGTATCGTTCTAGCCTGTGAGTGTATCTAATCTTGCAGTCGATTGTTTCTAAGGTTTTGACTGGTTGATTTGCTGATGTCTCCACCCTATGGTTTCAGGTTAAACTTCAATCCTTCACAATGTAGTTGTCATTATGCAGGATCTAAGACTGAAGAAATCGCACTGCTGATAATTTAGATCACCCTTGTAAATAAAGCTGAATGGGCTTGTGACATAGTTCTAAAATTTTATTAACTCGAAGTGGGCGGTGTCCTTTTTGAATGGTCTTCTTTCTTTCTCGTATGTCAAATGCAAGCAAGCATGCCTCTGCCGAGGCTTAGAAATATCAAGGCGTATGTGTCTAGGTCACTTTTATATACTAAGCAATACCTTTTCTTTTTCTTTTTGAATGCACAGACCTGAAAGAGTTCTGTTATTTTACCCCTTTTTGTGTAGGTTTCTTCTCACCCAGCAGCTTCTAGAAAGTAGAGTATATCGCAACTTTGGAAACTTATTGAAGATGATGGTTCTGATATTATGTCCAGGATGATGCGTTAAGCTCTTTCGATAATTTATCAGAAGAAAGAGCAGAAGAAAATGGAGGATCCTAAAATAACTCAAATAGAACTAAGAAATATCTATGCCACAAAGCTAGGTATATTCAAGGAAATAATACGATGCATTATATTTTGTTTATATGCGTAAGTGTACTGACATGCCGGTAAGCGATAATGATATTGTTGAACAGTGCACGCCAATCCAATTTATTTTTTTGAACAATCTGTATGCATGAGTTGAGTTGGTATAGCTATGCTATTTTTATGCAAGCTGCCGAACTTCAATAGCATTCGTGATAATCCCCAACTTTAGTATCCAGCAGAAGAGGAGGATATTTTTGGTGCTACTTATGGCCGTATTAGCAGAATAAATTATGTATGCCATCTATTATGACTTGTTAATCTTGTCTATTGTTACAGCAATAGGTTAATTTTCCGGTTTTCCCCTATTCGTTACATTTTTTATTGCTCTACTGTATGGAAAGCTGTTAAAACTAAAAAATGGTAACCTGTAGTTACTGCATACAATGGATTTGGTACAACACTGGATCTATTTTATTAATCCATCAGAATAAGCAGAACAGACCCCATGGCAATTAAAATGGTGGTTCAGAATATAGAGCGACTTGTATTATCTGCGTATAGAATAATTTGTTGTAGGCTACATAGAGCATCGGTTCAGCACATCTAACATTTGTTGTTACTAGGAATGCATACAGTTAGTTACTATTACCTTATATATACTCACAATTGCCTCATCTCACAAAATTGCATGTGTTGTACAAAAGGCATATGAAGTAATTCTTTTAGAAGGTCCATGACGAGAGGTGAATGGTATATTGGTATTGCACAGAGTCTTCAATCCGAAGGTATAAAATAACGTGCAGGTGTACATCATTTACATTGGTCTGTCATACAAAAATGCAGGCTAATGCTTGCTGGATATAGGGACTGCTGCAACCCACATGTATTACATTTTACATGTCGTTTTTACTATCTTTTTTCTTTTCTGCAATTCTTAGAACGCTGGATGTATCCAACTCCATTATGTATAAATTAATTCCTTACTTACACCCTTCATTCAGAAATTAGATTCTATAGTTACTTAGAAAGAGTATATACATCACCAACTCATTTTCAGTTGGATATTTCATTTTTCAGAATCATTGTTTGTTTAATAATGCTGCAGGTTTTCCATTTCATTTTTCAGAATCATTGTTTGTTTAATAATGCTGCAGGTTTTCCTTTGACAGATTCCAGTTGGTGTCACAAAGGATATATGCTCATTGGATTTGTTGATGTTGAAGCATCAGCGAGAACTCACTCTGTGCATTTTAAAACCGAACCGAAAAACCATACCGAAAATAAACCGAACCGAACCGAATTCACGATTTTTATGGTTTCTAGTTTCGATATGGTATGAACTTTTCATACCGTTTTGAATTTCGTTTTCTATGGTATATACCGAAAAACCGAATGGTTAACCGAATAAACCGAAATATATATATATATATATATATATATATATATATATATTTCTTGAGGCAAACAACGATACAAGTAGTCATTTTTCTTGTATAAGAATAAAATTTCCTGCAAAGAACATCCATTTTTTCTTGTAACGTAGTAATTTTTCTCTTGCAAAAGTGCTAACCACATCGTCCATAACCTTTCCAGGCTGGAATTGAAGCATGCATATATACTTATATAAAGTTATATACCATTTGTATTTAAAAAGTATGTGTTTGAATTTATAAGTTTGTAAAATATAGTATGTCATTTTCAAATTCGCGTCAACTTTGGTTATTATGGTATATACCGAAACCATACCGAAATAATTTGGTATATACCGAAACCGAACCGTATTTTAATATCATACCGTATAAACCGAAGTATTAATACCGTACAAACTGGAAAACCGTATAAATCGAACCATGCAAACCGAATAAACCGAATGCACAGAGTGAGCGAGAACACACGAATGAGGAATGATGGTTCTTATGAGATCACAAGAATGAGGTATTACACCTGCTCCAAAAGTTTCTCAAATATACTCTAAAAATTTGTTGCATGTTGTAAGATGTTTCTGTTGTTCATTTCTGTTATTTTTACTTTAAATCCTAATACGAATACAAAAAGTGCCCATATTCTTGCGTTCTATACAAAGTGCCCATATTCTTGTGCTGTTCTGACTAATTCTTTAGACACATAGAAGTCATATCTGGTTTACAACATATCTATCATTATGAAATTATAGATATTACTATATCATCTTATCCGTCAGTCGCTCTTCCTAATCCAAAGGAACTTCTGGCCTGGAAACCAATTGAAACGAAATAATAATAAAATTTCTGAAAAAGTTGCTGTGTATGCATGGAAATACACTATGAATTTGCAAATGTTCAGTGGTAAAATCTTGAAAGATGAAGAAGGTAGTTCTTTTTTTAGTTGTAAAGAATGTACTAGATGATAGAGATGATAGCATTTCAATCTCAGTGTTGCATATTACCATAAGGATTTAGTTAAGGTCAGCCCTTTGCTTTAATAGTTTCTTCTAAACTGGACACAAACCCCATACCATGTCTTTGAGACGGAGTTGTTCGCACTTGTCTCTGTGAAGCCATTTTCACGCAGGTTCACACACATTAGGATCAGGTTATTTGTTTTCTTCTGTAAAAGGTATGGAAGCTTTGGTCTAATTAACAAAAGCAAGCTTTACTGAGCAAGACAGACAAATAAATAGAATGACGATATGAATTGAATCAACACTTTAAATGCCAGCCAGATCAAAAGAAAAACATTTTTTTACATAATACTTGTTAGGATTGTAAAAAGAATGAAGCCCTCCCTGATGCTAGATAGAACCTTCTCCAGTTCCTATTTAGTAGTGCACCAACTACTTTGTAGTATGCAAAAGCATTATGGCTCATCGGCTCCTGAACCAAGCAGGGGAATAGTTCCGAAAGATAGACCACCTTAAACAAGAGTGCATTTTTTGATTATTTCATGAAGCAGAGAGTATTTTAGGGCCTGTTTGGTCCAAATAAGTCACCAACTTATAAGTCAAAAAGTAAAGAAAGTGACTTATTTTGCCAAACAGACCCGACTTATAAGTGACCCCAACTTATAAGTCATAAGTTGCTCCACCCCAACTTAAAACTTATAAGTCACTCCCTTTTGCGTGGGTCCCACCACCTGCATGATGTTGATTGGTGTGGGAAAGTGTGTCAGGTGACTTATAAGTCAGGTGACAACCAAACAGGCGTGACTTATAAGTCACTGGTTTTAAGTCACCTGACTTATAAGTCAGGTGACTTATTGGAACCAAATAGGCCATTAATAAGCCCGAAGGTACTAATTGTTTTCCTATGTAGCGAAGTATGAACATGGGGCCTCAAAATTTCAGTACTACTATCATTATCTCGGATCACATGATGTTGGTTGCTGTTATTCTACATGCCCTTTTGTGGCGCATGAGGGACACAACTATGTTGGCCCTTAGGATTGAGGATGTCAAAGCCGGCTATATCAATAGGATTGTGCAGATTATTTCGAAAGAGACAGTGGTTGCTATGGTTTGTATATTCAAAAGGAAATATATCTGTTCAAGGCAGTGAGGTATGTCCCATGTTTACTCATACACACAACATCTTTTGAACTTCCTGCTGGCAATACATTATTTGATGTCATCTCTGCTGCTTATTATTATTCTGGTTGCTGTATGGTTCTATTTATCTCTATTATTAGAAAGTACATGCTGCGGTATCTTTTGGCTATACCTTAAGGAAGAAATATTTTGACATTTGTAGCTTCTAAATGTATTGTAGCACATTTGGATAACTTCTTGATTATCATAAACAAATGTGATGATGCAGGTCTACAGACAGATCTAAACAAAGCACTAGAAAATATGTTTACGTGCGATGACCATATAAATAAATACAATCTATCTCCAGTCTGAGTAATAGTGCTCAGACACGTCAAAATCTATATTTTAGATTAGTGCTACATATTGTCGTCTTAGTGGTACCTTCAATTTTTTTCAACCATTGACATGTCCTTTTCGTCTTTCTACGTAGAGTATGGTGATATACAAAGCACTTATACAATTGGAGCATTGCCTATGATGGTATGCAAACAGTTCTGCACTCCATTTTATTCATGCAATTACTTTTTGGAGCATTATATATTGCTTCCTACATCTAAACTTTTATCATATTGTCCCTCCGTCCGAAAAAGCTTGTCCCAAACTTGTTCTTCAAATGGATGTATCTAGCACTAACTTGGTGCTAGATACATCCATTTGAGAGACAAATTTTTCAGAGGGAGGAAGTACTCCCTCTGTCCCGAATTACTTGTCGTAGAAATGGATAAAAATGAATGTATATAGAACTAAATATGTCTAGATACATCCATTTATACGACACGTAATTTCGGACGGAGGGACTATATATGCAAGCAAGCAGGTGGATGAGGAGGCCAATTGCGAGGGCGTCGACATCATCTCGCCCCTTGCTTTGTGGGGCGGAGGACGAGGAGGTGGAGCAGTTCACAGCGCCGTCGTCGTCCTCCTCACCTTCGAGCAAAAGCGGGTGTTGGACATGCTTGAGACCGAGGGTGTCGCGAGCAACCTGATCGTGTATGTAACCTAAGACTGATGCCTGTTGCACCAGATGTCCCCGTTGATATCTATGATCTATGATGTCACTGCTTTTCTCTTAGAGCTGATCCATCTTCATGTGCTTTCAGTCTGATTTTGTAATAGTGCATAGTACAAATAGGACAGTGACAGTGCATGGTACAAAGAGGACAGTGAACTAAGCTAAGCTAAGTTCATGCAATTATGTTACGTAAATTGGAAAATGCTAATAAGAAGGTGAAAGAGGCGCACCCCACCCGGCACCGCCCCAGCTTCCTTTTAGGCGGCGCACCAAGGGTGCGCCCCAACCACTAGTTCACATTACACGGGATGCATGGTTGCGTTCTGCGTCGAGCTACTGATCTTGCTTGACAACAGCTAGGGGTGCGCGAGAAGGGATGAAAAAAGGTTCGGATTTCTCTCATTGATGGGTCACAGATGACAAGATCTCTACAAGGACGCGGACATCTTCCGCCCCACACCTACTTCTAAACTTGCAGATATCCTTCCTGTCATCCTCTGAATCGGAGCTACATGCTTCCAGCACAAACTCTGCTCCATAGCTGGTCATCAGCATACAGATAAAACTGATTTCTTACTTCTTTGCGTGCCCCTGTATGTGCAGAAGGCAGAGGTAAGACTGTATATTGTGCCATGGCAGACAAGCGGCCTAATTGTGGGAGTCACCCGGCAGCAGCATATAGCTGATGCTGCAAGTCGGACAGCAACAATACTACGACAAGTGCAAATGTTTTGCTGTCATCAGCTTTGAGCGTCAGCAAGCTAGAGATCATGTAGTAACAGCTCCCAGACGTCTAATACTCCAATTAACCTAGGGTGCAACATGCAGATATGATTGTTCAGCAATTTGTCATCGACGGCACCATCGCTGTTGGAGAAGAGCCAATCATAGACCATTTCTGGAACTCCATACTCTCTGAATGGATCAGTACAAACCGCTTCTTATCTGCCTTCCCATTCACTTGACTGTATCGAAGAACCTGCACATTCTGTTTTCTGACCTCAAACTGCAGCATGAAATGTATGTGGATCTTCAGCTAATGTAACCATTGCACGATGCAAGAATGTTTTAGGTTATACCAGCCATGTATTTATATATACTAAAGGCACGGAGACCTACAATACAACAAAAGATATGAGAACATGCTGGAAATTCCGAGAAAAAAAAGGCAAACCATCTTTTTTGAGGGGTAAACCACACTTTATTTAATGTTTGGAGTAGGGTTTACAGGAATTACAAACGGGTCATGGGGAGATCCCATCCACAAGTGGCAAACCATCTGAGGTAATTTGATCAACCAATGTGTTATGGGCTTATGGCCTATGTCCGATGGACTTTCATAACCTCGAACCAACATTCTGTGCAGCATTGGCGGCTCCATCTCTTCTCTCTGCCTATGCCTCTCAGTCTGCACGACGCCCTCCCTTTGATTCCCATCTTGGTTCACGTACCATTGGCGGCGGGCATGGCGTACACATCCTTGCCGGCCGGCGCCTACAGGGCCGTGGGATAGGGAGCTCCTAGGTGGCGCCTTTAGCACCACTTGGAAAACGGACGCACATTGCACCTCCGTTCTGGGCCGGCCCATGTAAGGCGAGCGCTTGATTCCCCCCATCTGGCCGCTTCAACGCTGTTTGGCCGATTTGTCAAAAAAAAAACGAGTTGTTTAACCTGGCATGGTTGACCAGTTCAATTTTTTAAATAATTAAAAAGAAAAATCGCCAAAATAAAAAATATGTGAATTAAAAATGTTCATGGATTATGATTTTTTTGACAAACTTCAAAAAATCCACGATTTTCAAAAAGAGTTCATCAAACTTTAAAAAAGTTCATCGAGTTTGAAAAAAAATCTTTGAATTAGGAAAAAGTTCATTGAATTAGAAAAATTTCATCGAATTTGGGAAAAAGTTCATCCATTTTATAAAAAAGTTCATTGAATTTGGAAAAAGTTCATCCATATTAAAAAATCATCGAATTTGAACAAAAATTCATCAGATTTGAAAAAAATTTCATTGATTTTTAAAAAAGTCATCGAATTTGTAACAGGTTCGTCAAATTTAAAAAGACTTCATCGATCTTCAAAATTGTTCATCAAATTTGAAATGAGGTTCATAAAGATGAAAAAAAAGTTTCATAAAATGATTTTAAAGAAAATTTTATTCAATTTGAATTTTTTTTAATTGATTTGAAAGAAAAGTCCATCAAGTTTGAAAAACGTTCATCAACTTCAAAGAAGTTCATCAAATAAAAAAAAAGCTCATCGATTTTAAAAGAAACGTTCATCGAATTTGGCAAAAAGTTCATCAAATTTTACAAAAAGCTCATCAATTTTGTAAAAAGTTCACCGATTTTGAATAAAATTCACGAAATTAAAATTTTAAAAATAAGATTAAAAAGAAAAAGGAAAATAAAAAGAAGAAAAACAAACAAAAAGGTTGTACTTAACTACATCGGTGCGTGTGGTTGAGTGGCTACCGTAGCTAGCATAGCTCATGGTAGTCGTGGGTTTGAAACCTACGTTCTGCATCTTTTTTGCAACAGTTCAAACAGAAAATAGGAACGGTGTCTGGGCCGGCGAACCGCCGCGCGGGGGTGTGCGTGTGTTTGCATAAAATGAAGAAACCGACACATAAGGCGTCATTTAAAGATTGCATGTGGGACACTATACCTTTCTTCTATCTGATACTAGTAGAACGTTTGTGCGTTGCCACGGGCTACATTGGCAACTTCTTTTTTACCGTTAAAGCGCTATCCTTTTCTTTCTTCTTTCCTTCTCCCAACTAAAAATGTTTTCTGAATTTAAAATTATAGAGTACAACTTATACGAAATGTGCTACAAAAATATCATCTTGTGTTTAAAACCATAGAATCAGAGATCTTAAATAAGGCCATGAGAAAGACATGCATAAAGCAACATAGTACTAAGGTGAGTATGCTTTGCCACAGATCCAAGAAAGGCTTGAAATACAAACTATAATAATTTGCTCATACACATTATGTGTAATTTAGAAAAAGATCAATTCAAGTCCAAAAAGAATAGTGAAGAACACCGATGTTGTCATAATTCTAATCACAACATATATTTGAAATATTTGTTGGCTATACAAAAACAAACAAATAGAACATAGTTCTTTATAAAAATTGGAACTACTGCTTCCAAAGATGACTCCCTAGGTACGAGAATCCATCTGAAGCTGCCTTTGAGTAAACTATGATGACAAGGGGCTTTTAACCAAGAACCAAAATTTGGTTGACCACCCACAAAGGTCAGAATTATTCTTTACAACTTCACAAAAAGCTAATTAATCAAAAAATAATTATGAAGAGAGGTTAGTAAGTAAAGCTAACTCATGACTAAAATATTAAAGGGGGGAAATGGTTGTTTTTATTCCAAAGATGAATACCACAGTATAATAACCAATAGCTTTGTGCAAGCATCGACAGCAATACAAATAGCAGTAGCCTCTCAATCCCTCACTATCTCTCTACAACTCTTTACTACTCTCTTGTAATCCTCTCCCAAGACCACACACGGCAACAACAACACACTCAATCTCTCTTCTTTCTCCCAAAATCAGCAGCCAATCTTTCTTCTTCCTCTCAAATCAGACATCAATACCCCAGGCATGGCCGACCACTACACCGATCACTACATCATGCATCCCATCATCCAGACGCACTGCACGAATGCACCACCACCCCGCCTCTCTCTGCAACGCCACACCCCGCCCCACTGCGATCAAGGCAGACAAAAAGAGTATGCTGGCCTTTATTAACTTTATTAATGGTCACATGGTTCATCAAGGAGATTACCTAGACCAACATTTATCAACAATAAAACACCGCGTATGGCACAAGCTGATGTGTTAGCTTCCTGGGGTAATGCTGGAATGTCTTCACAACCTAGATAAGTAAAGTTTGAAAGGCTATAACCTTGACTTATAGAAAAAGAATGATTTTTAATGCCCACACATGAAGATACATCTCAATTATTTTCTGCTCTTATTTTTAAAAATAAGATAGCCAACTTTTTCTTTAGAATGAGAGTAAACTCCATATACTGCTTGCTAACAAGTGCCGGACAATGGAAAGCTTTGACATCCTCCTCCGTGATCTTAAACACTTGTAGGTAATTTCCCCCTTCATGCTTTTGAACTCTTAAATAGTGCATTGCTGCTCCTGCATCCATGAGGCGTCGTGCCCTGTTAGTGCGCTACAGCTCTCACATCGATGAGGCGGCGCACTCCATCTCGTGGAGATAGACAAGCCACCAGTGTAGTTGCTGAATCCTCTCATCCCCACTGTAGGATAGCACTGACCCACTGTATGATTTTTCTGTGGCAACGCACCGGCAACCATGCATCTATTACTGATTGGGATGGTGTGCATAAAACTACAGGCTGAACTTTGGTTTGGCTAGATAAGCACTTGCACGTACCATGCCTATATATATATCACTATTTTCATAGATCAAGGTAATCCAAATTGTAAGTGCGTCTAGTGCCACCCCTAGTTGGTTTTGGAGTATTGACGACAAACCTGGTTGAGGGACTAATGTGTTTGTGAGAATTGCAGGATAACACAGGTAGTAGTCCCTCATTGATTCGGTTTACCTACCGGTGATGACCCCTAAAAATGTGTGAAGACATTGAAGACAATGGTGGTCTGTGAAGCTATTCACGTTGAAGAATATGACATGAGAAGACATCGCGTGAAGACTATGAAGCGCGAAGACTTATTTGTCTCGTTGTTTCCTTTTCTTCTTTGTTGAGTCATAGGAACCACCGTACTGTTAAGTGGGGTCCAAGTGATGCTCAACCAAATCCTATGTCTTTGAGCGAAGACAATGAGAGCAAATCTTATCCAGAGTCGGATGAGTCAGCTTTACTTGTAGCCCAAGTCAAGCTGCAGCTTGTGTTTGAAATCTGACCATTGTGACACGTGTCAGTTCCTTAGTGACCCAGGGTCATTTTGGACAAATCAGGTCGGGTTGCCCAGTGGCTATAAATAGCCCACCCCCTACACCATAAATTGCTGGCTGCTCAGAGTTAGTACACGGCTTTTATCGTTTGAGAGCAACCCACCGCTGAAGCTTTTAAGAGAGAATCCTTCCAAAGACAAAGCCCAAACCACCCAGAGCCCAAAGAGTGTTTGGCATCACTGAAGTCTTTCTGTCCGTATGATCTGAAGACTTGTTACACTTGAGGACTATGAATCCTCCAGCCGGTTAGGCGTCACGTTCTGAGCATCCAAGAGACATTGTGGATTGCCGGTGAATGAAGTCTGTGAAGGTTTGGAAGTCTACCTTGAAGACTTACCAGAGTGATTGGGCGAGGACTAGGTGTCCTTAGCACTAGGGGAATAAGGTGAAGATGCAGTCTTCTGAGTTGAATCACAGCCTCCCTAACCAGACGTACAGTTGTCACAACAACTGGAACTGGTCGAACAAATCTCTATCCTCCTGAAGCTACTAGTTCCATCTCTCACTTCTCCTTACTTACAGTTTGTCTTCGTGAAGTCATTGCCTGCTTGCATTATCTGTTTGACTTTACTGTGTGACTACCTATTCTGATTAGCTTCATACTATCTTCCATCTTGATCCATACTACCTAGCTACTGATAGTCTTCATGCTCTCACTTTATTGAATACTTAACTATGGCTTGTCTAGTGTAGTCTACCTTTCGCTGCATACGAATAGTGTCATTTCTATTGGTTGTCTTCGAAACTCCCATGTTTTGAAGACTCTCATAAAAATCGCCTATTCACCCCCAGTCTAGTCGATAACTAGCCCTTTCAATTGGTATCAGAGCAAGGTACTCCCTTGTTCTGAGTGATTCGGTTTAACCACCTGGAGTTTTAGCTATGTCTACTACAGGGATAATCAAAGTCTCCGCTGCATGCCCCATCTTCTATGGCACTGAATATCCCTACTAGAAGAATAGGATGCACATGCATCTTGAAGCCATTGATGTCGATCTATGGTATGTTGTCAAGAACGGCGTTCCCAAGACTGGTGAAGGTGTCACCCCTGCTGATGTCAAGAAGTTCGTTCAACTGGACTCTACCACCAAGAATAACATCTGTGGTCATCTGACCAAAGGACAGTATGGCCGTGTGAGTGCTCTGGAAACATCGAAGCTAGTCTAGGACTGGCTCTCCAAGGTCAATGAAGGCGTCTCAACTCAGCGAGATCAATGGATCAGTACTCTCGGCAACCTCTTCAACCGTTTCAAAAGACATGACAATGAGAACGTCCAGCTCACATTTGATCGCCTCACTGATATCACAAATGAGCTCCAAGCACTCGGCGCCACTGAGATCACGAAGCATGAAATAGTGAAGACACTACTGAGATCTCTTGACAGCTCATTTGACACCTTAGCCCTGATGATACAAGAACGCCCTGACTTCAAGACTCTCGATCCGTCTGACATACTTGAGAGGCTCAACACACATGAGTACCAGCTATCTGAGAAACGAGATATCTATGGCCCCAACTATGGCCGAACTCGCGCTTTGAAGGCAAAGGCTGCTGCTTCCTCATCTGAAGAAGAATCTGACTGCAATTCTGGTGATCCTAAAGACATTGGAAAGGAGCTTGCTATGCTTGTGAAGAAGTTCCAGAAATTCACCAAGAAGAAAAGCTTCAGAAAGTCTTCACGATCCAGCTCAAGGAATGATGAAGTGTCCACTCATGACCACAAGAAGAGAACCTGTCACAAGTGCAAGAAACCTGGTCACTACATATCTGAGTGTCCACAGTGGGACAATGAGAAGAAGAAGAAGAAGAGCAAAGAATATGATTCTGATGACAAGAAGAAGAAGAAATCCTCAAAGTTTTCTTCCAAGTCTTCGTCCAAGTCTTCATCACACAAGAAGATCTCATCTGGCAAGGCTCGTGCGTTTGTTGGCAAGGAAATGGATTTAGAGGACAAGTCCGCTTTCGAGGAGGCAAAGGTTGAGTCTGAGGAGGAGTCCAACTCTGGTGTTGCGGGTCTGGCTCTAGCTACAGCCTACGTCGCCAAGTCCATCTTCAACACTGAAGACAATGGCTCCATGACCAACGCTAATGATAATGACAAGGATGACTCGGCTCCCACCTACTTCTTCATGGCATGTGGTGCGAAGGTAAAATCACGCGATGCTTACTTTCAAACATCAAGTGAAGATGACTCTGATGGTGAATCCAAACCTAGTTACAAAACACTTGCTAAAATTGCAACTAAACAACAGAAAGCTATGGAACATACTAAAAAACTGTTAGACAAAAGCGATGACCTGTTGGACGCAGAAATGACCAAGTCTCAGTCCTTAATTGAAGACATCAAAAATCTTCATGTTAAGTACCAGGAACTTGAAGGTCGACATTAATCGCTCTCAACTTCTCATGAAAAACATTCCAATGATTATCTTCAAAGGAAGCAGGAACTTGAGAAATTAAGATGGGCTTATGAAGATCTTCAAAAGGAGAACGAGTCACTTCGCGCTCAATAGGTTAGTCCCTCTTAGGAAGGATTTGAACCACCATGTCTAAAATGCATTGAGCGTGATAACGCTGCCTCTATTGCTGAATGTTCTACTACTACTGTTGCAATATCTTCAACTGCTAATGTGGTAACTAACCCCTCTGCTGAGTATACCACTACTATTGCTGATGAAAATGCCATACTGAAGACACTGCTTGAGACAGGGATGTCCAAAAGTCTCAAAGGGCATTAGACATTATGTGATGTCCTCAAAAAGCAGATTCTGAACCAAAACCCTAGGAAAGAGGGTGTTGGGTTCGAGAGGAAAATGAATGTTGATGGGACCTACTAGAAGCCTGAGCAGTACCCCAAAACCACATGGGTTGCTGCAAAGGAACCTTCAGTAGATCCATCCACCTTATCTGGTTTTACTTGTGCTAACACTATTATCATTGATGAATCCTTTGATGCAAACTATAAATTGTTTAAGAATCAGAATGGCGAAGTGTTTGCCAGGTATATTGGTACTAACTGCAGGAATGGGCCACCTATGAAGAAGATATGGGTACCCAAAAGTTGTCTTGAGAATCTTCTGGTGAATGTCATCTTAACACCACCTGTGAAGAAGACAAACCCCATAACAAAGGCTTCATATGGTCCTGAAGCTTCATACAGACCGAGGACTCATCTGAGTCACCCTAATGACAATGTTTTGCAGGGAAATCATACTCAGATCCATGAATATGGGCGTGTTTCCTCAAACCGCTATGTTCATAGAACTAAGAAATTTTCTGCTTATTCCCATGAGTATTATTCACTAGGGCTCCAAAGCCGAAGTTCTTAGATGCTGCACTTAGACTCATTGCTTCTAAGCCACCCCTGAAAATGTGGGTGGTTAAGAAAACTTAACTCTGTTTCGCAGGAAAAGGTCTCCAGCCAAAAATCTAAGGCGTCCAATGCTAATGATGGGGACCTTAAACATCTTGTAGGGCGCAAGATAAAATGCCCAAATGGTCTTACTTTGTATTTCGTTCCAGGATTCCTTGATCCTATCTATCCTAATCAAGATCTGAATTTCCATGTTCCACTTGTTCGTCAAATGTTTATGCTTCACAACTCGCTTGCTGAAGCCTATCCCCCAAACTGCACTGTAGGCTATGACACCTCGTACTTCAGAATGGATTATGGACAGTGGATGCACTAACCACATGACTGGCTATCGAAGTCTTCTGATGGATTCAACCCTATGTCCATCAGACAAGAGTCACATCAGATTTGCGGACACTGGTAAAAGCAAGGTATTGGGTCTAGGTAGAGTTGCAATATCAAGGGATCAGCACATGGATAAAGTGATGCTTGTTGAATCCCTTGGTTTGAACTTAATGTCTGTCTCAATGCTTTGTGACTTAAACATGATTGTGCTATTTGGAAAATATCGAGGCCTTGTGCTAATGGAATCTGACAAGTCTGTAGTCTTTGAAGGGTATCGGAAAGATGATCTGCATATGGTAGATTTCTCAGCAGGACCACAGATGGCCATATGTCTTCTAGCAAAAGCTTCAGAGTGCTAGCTTTGGCATCGAAGGCTAGGACATGCTGGCATGAGGAACTTGCACACTCTCGCGAAGAAGAAGCATGTCATGGGCATCGAAGGCGTCAAGTTCAAAAAGGATCATCTGTGTGGCGCCTGTGAAGCTGGAAAGATGACCAGGGCCAACCATCCCTCGAAGACAATCAAGACTACATCTCAACCCTTCGAGCTGCTACACATGGACTTATTTGGCCCTACTCACTACTCAACTCTCAATGCTATTGCTTGCCTCTATGGCTTTGTCATTGTTGATGATTACTCTAGATATACTTGGGTGCATATAATCCTTTCCAAGACTGAAGTGCAGGATGTCTTCAGACGCTTTGCCAATCGTGCCATGACAAACTATGGCGTCAAGATCAAGCACATCAGAAGCGACAATGGCACTGAGTTCAAGAACACTGGCATCGACCTTTATCTGGATACTTTGGGTATTACTCATGAGTTCTCTGCTCCTTACACACCTCAGCAGAATGGCATTGTGGAGCGGAAGAACAGAAATCTTATAGAGATGGCCCGAATGATGCTTGATGAGTACAAGACTCCACGGAAGTTCCGGCCGGAAGCCATTGATACTACATGCCACGTCATCAACCGTGTTTATCTTCACAAGCTTCTGAAGAAAACATCCTATGAACTCCTAACTGGTAAGAAGCCAAATGTAAGCTACTTCAGAGTATTTGGTGCTAGGTGCTAGATCAAGGATCCACATCACACTTCAAAATTTGCACCGAAAGCACATGAAGGTTTTATGCTTGGTTACGGAAAAGATTCGCACTCCTACAGAGTCTTCAACCTCTTTCACTATAAAATGGTTGAAACTGTGGATGTGCGGTTCAATGAGAGTAACGGCTCGCAAAAAGAGCACCTGCCAAATGTGCTAGATGAATTACCCCCTATTGAGTTAGTCAAGCAAATGGGAATTGGAGAGATCATACCATCTGAGAATCAGACTGAAGAAGAGCTAATCATTTCTGCACCTAATCAACCTGAAGACAATGCTCAGCCTGAAGACAATTCCCCAAATGATGACATTGATCAGCAAGAGCAAAATCCTCGTCCTGTTCATCCTCGTGTTGCAAATGAAGTTTAGATTGAGAATATAATTCACAGCTTAAATGCACCTGGTCCACTCACTCGTTCAAGAGCTACTCAAAGAGCAACACAGCTAACCAATTTCTATGGGCATTTTGCATTCGTCTCAATCTCAGAAGCCTTCATGGAACCTGAATGGATTCAAGCTATGCAAGAAGAGCTTCAACAGTTTGAGCTGAATAATGTGTGGGAATTGGTCAAGCGTTCTGATCCTCGGAAGCACAATATCATTGGCACCAAATGGATATATTCCAACAAGCAAGATGAGCATGGACAAGTCATCAGAAACAAGGCTCGTCTCGTTGCACAAGGTTACACTCAAGTGGAAGGAATTGACTTCGATGAAACATTTGCTCTGGTGGCAAGGCTTGAAGCCATTCGCATACTGCTAGCCTATGCAAATCATCACAACATCCTTCTGTATCAAATGGATGCGAAGAGTGCTTTTCTCAATGGAAAGATAGAAGAAGAAGTATATGTCGCACAACCTCCTGGCTTTGAAGATCCAAAACATCCTGATATGGTATACAAGATCAACAAGGCACTGTATGGCCTCAAACAAGCCCCTCGTGCTTGGTATGACATGCTCAAAGACTTCCTGAAGAGCAAAGCACTACTAGAAAAAGGCCTGTTAGTGGTGCACCTATTTTTGCCATTACTAATTTTTAGTAATGGCGCACATTTTGGTGCGCCATTACTATCACATATAGTAATGGCGCACCTATAGTGCACCATTACTATGCCTAGAGGTGCACCATTACTATCTGACTTAGTAATGGCGCACCACATAGAAGTGCACATACAGTGTTTTTTTCAAAAAAAAATTCAAAAAGTTTTTTTTTCAATTTTTTTCTTAATCTCGGGTCACTATGGCTTAATCTTGGGTCAATATGCTTAATCTCAAGTCAAATCGCACTCCATGGTCAAACTTCCCGAAAGGTCACTCATCCTCATACTACTCCAGCCCAAGCACGCTTAACTTCAAAGTTCTATCCAACCCCAACACCAGCTCACTTAACAGGCACTTGTTGATATATCTAGCATATCAATCCTATTAAACCTTGTTGATGTCTAGGACTTTGTTCATGTTCATGAGTGTGATGAAATTTTGAAAAAATATTTCAAACTTCCGTTCATATTACGTATCATATTTTGAACATTTTTTCACAAAAAAAAATTCAAAACTAATTTTTTCGTTACTAGTGGCGCACCTAGCAAATGGTGCGCCACTACTAAGTTTGAATTTTTTCCATTTCCCCCCCTCTAGATCTTAAAAGCCCCGTATCTTTTTTTGTTAGGTTTTTGGGGATTCTAAAAATCTTCAACGGGGTTTCCCCGGTTGGATTCGGAGTAACTTTTCGAGTAGATGATTTTTCATATAAAAAACTTTTTAATCCGAGTTCGTATGCAAAAGTTATGCCCATTTTACTAAATTGCAGAGAGATTTTGCAAATAAAGTCGAAATTCATTATTTTCTTTTATTTTTTTTTAAACTGAAAAGGCGGTCCGGGTGTGTGTGTGTTTGTATGTGTGAGGCATAGCAATGACGCACCACACCTAGGTGCGCCACTACTATGTAGCATAGCAGTGGCACACGTAGGTGTGGTGCGCCATTGCTATGTCTCATGGGGTGGGGTGGGGTGGGGACTGGACCAATAAAAATAGCAATGGCGCACCACACCTAGGTGCGCCACTACTATGTAGCATAGCATTGGCGCACCTAGGTGTGATGCGCCATTGCTATGTCTGGTGGGGTGGGGTGGGGTGGGGGTGGACAAAAAAAAATAGCAATGGCGCACCACACCTAGGTGCGCCACTCCTATGTAGCATAGTAGTGGCGCACCTAGGTGTGGTGGGCCATTGCTATGTCTGGTGGGGTGGGGGTGGACCAAAAAAATAGCAATGGCGCACTGCTCATGTGGTGTGCCATTAGTAAAAACATAGCAATGGCGCACCTGATTCTGGTGCGCCACTGATATATAGCAGTGGCGCACCACCATCATGGTGCGCCACTAGTAGAGATATTGGGGATAAGCCTTTTTGTAATAGTGAAGGCTTCAAACCTGGTTTACTAGATCCTACACTCTTCACGAAGACATACGATGGTGAACTATTTGTGTGCCAAATCTATGTGGATGACATTATCTTCGGCTGCACCAACAAGAAATACAGTGATGAGTTTGGTCACATGATGCAAGAGCAATATCAGATGTCCATGATGGGCGAGCTGAAGTTCTTTCTGGGTCTCCAAACCTGTCAGCAACGCAACGGCATCTTCATATCTCAAGAAAAATACCTCAAAGATTGCTTGAAGAAGTTTGGAATGCAAGATTGCAAAGGATACACGACGCCAATGCCAACCAAAAGTCATCTGGGTCCCGACACCAATGGTAAAGAGTTCGATCAAAAGGTATACCGCTCCATGATTTGTTCTTTGCTTTATTTATGTGCATCTAAGCCAGATATAACGCTTAGTGTTTGCATGTGTGCCCGATTCCAAGCGGCACCAAAGGAATCACATCACTTAGCTGTGAAGCGAATTCTTCGATATTTGTCTTACACCCCAACACTAGGATTATGGTATCCAAAGGGCTCAGAGTTTGATCTAGTTGGATTCTCAGATGCTGATTATGCTGGTGACAAGGTTGATCGCAAGTCCACATCTGGCACATGTCACTTTCTGGGATGATCTCTTGTCTGTTGGTCTTCAAAGAAGCAGAACTGTGTATCTCTCTCCACTGCTGACTCCGAATACATTGCTGCTAGATCTTGCTGTGCTCAGCTTCTCTGGATGAATCAAACTCTCAAGGACTATGGTATCCACCTGAAGAATGTGCCACTCTACCGCGACAATGAGAGTGCCATCAAGATTGCCAACAACCCAGTTCAGTACTCGAAGACAAAGCACATTGAAATTAGTCATCACTTTCTCAGAGATCAGGTTATGAAGGAAGATATTGATATCATTCACGTCAAAACTGAAGAGCAATTGGCTGATATCTTCACAAAGCCCTTGGATGAGAAAAGGTTTTGCAAGTTGCGGTGTGAGCTAAATATCTTGGAATCCTCAAATGTCTGTGATTAGGCACACATCCTAACACTTATGCATTTTGATGACTTAGATGTGCAACACATGAAGTAATGTATATCTTCAATCAATGAAGACATACACACTTAGTGTGAATACATTAATGTGGAATTCGACTTCGGAGCGCCACGATAATTGTGCGCCGTGTCTGGGTCTAATACTTCCTATATGGTGGGTAACGCCACCACCAAACTTTTGTTTGAAGTGTTTCCCTTGGCGTTGTATTTGCAAAGTCTTCGTATTTGATTTATCTTCATCCCTGCCTTATATTCAAGTTTATCTTCATCTTCTTGATTTGGTCTTATACTAGTTATATACATATTTGTGTTCTGTATTCTACAACATTCACTTATAGCTATGACTTCGTGCTGAATATTTTGATCTAAGTGAATGTGATCGGACCCTAACCTATCTATGCTTCTACCTCAACTCTATCTGTCCAAATCATATGCATTCTATTGAAAACTGTCGATTGTCTTCACTGAGACCTTGTCAGTGAAGTCAATCTGACAAACATTTATATCTGTTTTTAATGCTATATCCTTATTGCCTGAAAGCTGGAGAATTTGGAACGACCACCCCGACAATCCAGGCGTGCGTGGGAACATGGATCAACTTCCAAGGTGTTGCATGCTTGCCACGTGCCCTTCAGTTGTGAACCGCCAGGGGCACATGCATAATTGCGCTGTGCCATCCCTTTCCTTATAAATACCCATCACATCTCGGTCAAAAATCCTTATTCCACCTTGCCACCTCTCGCAAACCCTAGCACCACCGCTAGCTCTCGACGACGCCGGCGACGAAGCGCTTAGCTGCAGCCACTTCTCCGACGCCGTCCTCACGCCAGCCGCAGGCCTCATCCTCTCCGCCGTCGTCGTAGGTTTCTTCCGTCGCCAAGTTAGGGCACGGAAGATCGAACTGCTCGGCCTCCAAATTCACTCCGTCCAACAGTTCTTCGTGTGGTAATTAAAACTCACTTTTTACCGTCTTTTCGATCTGATAAAATTCATCCTTCTTTACCAAAAGCGGTTTCTAGATCTCCAAAGTTGAATCTATCTCTTTCTGCATCTCATACTATGCCTAGTCAGTTCACTTATGCTTCTCTACAAGTTAGATTCCTCACTTGCACTTATTCTTGGATTCGTACAAATCTGGAACCAACTCTCATCAAATAAGTGAATGTCTTCGCGTTATGAGGTCAATGTCTTCAAACCGATTTATCTTCAAAATCTTCTGAGAATGCATATGACCTCTTCGCCTTCCCTCACACCTCTAATGATGTCACAGGTACATGTCCGTAGGAGAATCCCTTCGTTCTCATAGTCTGCATTAATTTGCAGAATTCTTACAGAGTCACATAAATTCCCCTAAAGCCAATTCTTGTTTGACCAGCCGTCGGAAGCCTCTGCAAGTTCTGAAGCCCTTCAGGTTAAGCTTCATGGCTACTGAGAAGTCAGCAGGAAAAGGTGGCAGATAGCGCCATGGGAATACTTCCAAGGACTTGCCACCAGATCTGCCAGAACTGTACAAGACAAACCCAGAGGAAACCTATGGAGAACGCAAGAATCGAATCCAATGGATTCGAAGATATTGTGCAGAGGAATGGTTCAAGTACAGATTTGTCACTGAAGAGTATGCCGAGAAGAATGCCATTAAGCGACCCTGGGGAGATATACTATACAAAAATCTTCCTCCCAGGTCCAAGACTGAAGCTATTGAGCAAGGCTTCTATCCGTGCATGGTTTGCGGACCACAGCCAGAGAACGCCGACCCTTCATCTCTACTATGGTGTCGCGAAGACAATCTGTTCAAGCGCAACTTTAAGTTTGCAAAAGACTCTGCTGTGAAAAACAAGAAGGCACTCGGACTTGACTTCAACCCAGGTCCGTCTGCTCCTCGGGAAGATGGCACCCGTGAGGCTAATGAAAACAGAATCGACCCCTTCTACAACCTCGCAGGCCTCATCACACACATTGCCGTCCAAGGTGCAAATTTGGATCACCCTGGTGATGATGCTGACTCTGATGATGCACCAGCTCCTCCTCCTAAGCCGCAGAAGCACAAGAAATCCAAGGCTTCAAAACCGACTGCTGCACCAAAAGCTTCTCGAGTGAAGCCATTGGCAACTGCCCCTCCTGCTCCAAGTAACAATTTTGAAGATCTCTCTCGCATCTCCAAGAAGAAAGAGAAGACACAGAAAAATGTTCAAAGTTCTGGTCAAGCCCTGACACCTGCTGCCGTTCTGAGGAACGGAACCGAAGCCATTGATCTGTCATCAGATGATGAGTGTGGAGATGATGCTCTTGAGCAGCTGATAAAGAACAAGCAAGAGGCGGAGATCTTCAATGATCTGCCCCTCTTCGACGTAAACATTCTGGATAACTTCATTGATGACTGGTTTGACAACCCCAACCTCAGCTTTGATGATCTTCAGCTCCCAATTGGCGTCAGCGTCTCTTTCCAAGGCGCCATTGCTCCTGAGCTGCACTGGCTCAGCGAATTGTTGAACTAAAGAACAAAATTGATTTTGAGAAAGAACAGTTCAAGAAGCATGTGGCCAAGCTCAGTGTGGCTGATGTTCAAAACTTCAAGGTGATGCTGCATGACCTCAAGGTGGCATTTCACAAGAAGCGCGAAGAAGCCAAAGGTTCAAGAGAGCGCATGAAGAATCTAGCTGCCAAGTATGTTCAAGCTTACAATGAAGCTGAGAAGCACAAGGCACTTGGGCCTCCTGGCATCGACCCCAAGCTGGCTGCCAAAAAGAAGAAGCCCACTGTGGCCCAACCTGATGCACCAAGGCGGGAAGAACCTCACATTGTCTTCCCTGCCAGTATGACAGGCTCGAAGCCTAAGGTCCCCACAGTGGCTTCAGAACAGAAGAAAACCAGGGCAGCTGAAGCCGAAGCCAGAAAGCGCAAACTCAAGAACACCACTGATGATGCACCACCCACCAAGAAGAGAAAGACCAAGAAGAAAGATCGGGCTGCTCCCACAGAGCCCCTTGTTGCCGAGCCCATTGCTTTCGCTCGTCCTGCATAACCAACAGTGTCAGTTGATAGTTCATGAGCCTACTTCCACAGAGGCTCCTGAAGCTGAAGAAGTTCCAGCCGTTGACCCCATCATGGCTGAAGACATTGGTCCCCAAGACAATGTAGTAGATGATGAAGTCCTTCCTCAGATAGAACGCCCAATGGTATCATTGCCTGTTCTCACGAACAGCAACCTCATCAGTACTGGTCGTCCCTTGACGCCAATCTCTCAGGATGCCTCGTGGGTTAATCGCCCCCAACCAGCAACTCCAAGTCAAGACTCACCAAGTACACCCCGTCCTCCACCAGCGCAAGTCACCAGCCCAATGGTGAATGACAACAATTACATGGAGACTATGACAACCCACAAGTATAGGGGATCGCAACAGCTTTCGAGGGTAGAGTATTCAACCCAAATTTATTGATTCGACACAAGGGGAGCCAAAGAATATTCTTGAGTATTAGCAGTTGAGTTGTCAATTCAACCACACCTGGATAACTTAGTAGCTGCAGCAAAGTGTTTAGTAGCAAAAGTGGTATGATAATAAAGGTAACGGTAGCAAAAGTAAAGAAAAATGTTTTTGGGTTTTTGTAGTACTTGTAACAGTAGCAACGGAAAAGTAAATAAGCGAAGAACAATATGTGAAAAGCTCATAGGCAATGGATCAGTGATGGATAATTATGCCGGATGCGATTCATCATGCAATAGTTATAACATAGGGTGATATAGAACTAGCTCCAATTCATCAATGTAATGTAGGCATGTATTCCATAAATTGTCATACGTGCTTATGGAAAAGAACTTGTATGACGTCTTTTGTCCTACCCTCCCGTTGCAGCGGGGTCCTTACTGTTGGAAATATGCCCTAGAGGCAATAATAAATTAGTTATTATTATATTTCCTTGTTCATGATAATTGTCTTTTATTCATGCTATAACTGTATTATCCGGAAATCGTAATACACGTGTGAATACATAGACCCCAATATGTCCCTAGTGAGCCTCTAGTTGACTAGCTCGTTGTGATCAACAGATAGTCATGGTTTCCTGGCTATGGACATTGGATGTCGTTGATAACGGGATCACATCATTAGGAGAATGATGTGATGGACAAGACCCAATCCTAAGCATAGCACAAAGATCGTGTAGTTCGTTTGCTAGAGCTTTTCCAATGTCAAGTATCTCTTCCTTAGACCATGAGATCGTGTAACTCCCGGATACTGTAAGAGTGCTTTGGGTGTATCAAACGTCACAACGTAACTGGGTGGCTATAAAGGTGCATTACAGGTATCTCCGAAAGTGTCTGTTGGGTTAGCACGAATCGAGACTGGGATTTGTCACTCCGTGTAAGCGGAGAGGTATCTCTGGGCCCACTCGGTAGGACATCATCATTTGCGCAATGTGACCAAGGAGTTGATCACGGGATGATGTGTTACGGAACGAGTAAAGAGACTTGCCAGTAACGAGATTGAACAAGGTATAAGGATACCGACGATCGAATCTCGGGCAAGTAAAATATCGCTAGACAAAGGGAATTGTATACGGGATTGATTAAGTCCTTGACATCGTGGTTCATCCGATGAGGTCATCGTGGAACATGTGGGAGCCAACATGGGTATCCAGATCCCGCTGTTGGTTATTGACCGGAGAACGTCTCGGTCATGTCTACATGTCTCCCGAACTCGTAGGGTCTACACACTTAAGGTTCGATGACGCTAGGGTTATAAAGGAAGTTTGTATGTGGTTACCGAATGTTGTTCGGAGTCCCGGATGAGATCCCGAAAGTCACGAGGAGTTCCGGAATGGTCCGGAGGTAAAGATTTATATATGGGAAGTCCTATTTTGGCCACCGGAAAATGTTTGGGATTTTTCGGTATTGTACAAGGAAGGTTCTAGAAGGTTCCGGAGTGGGGCCCACCTGCATGGGGGGACCCACATGAACGTGGGTAGTGGGGGCAAGGCCCCACACCCCTGGTCAAGGCGCACCAAGATCCCCCCTTAGAAGGAATAAGATCATATCCCAAAGGGATAAGATCAAGATCCCTAAAAAGGGGGGATAGCAATCGGTGGGGAAGGAAATGATGGGATTTCTTTTCTCCCACCTTTGCCAACGCCCCAATGGACTTGGAGGGCAAGAAACCAGCCCCCTCCACCCCTATATATAGTGGGGAGGCGCATGGGAGCTTGACCCTTGCCCCTGGCGCAGCCCTCCCTCTCCCAAGTGCTCCTCCTCTCTCGCGGTGCTTGGCAAAGCCCTGCAGGATTGCCACGCTCCTCCACCACCACCACGCCGTTGTGCTGCTGCTGGATGGAGTCTTCCTCAACCTCTCCCTCTCTCCTTGCTGGATCAAGGCTTGGGAGACGTCACCGGGCTGTACGTGTGTTGAACGCGGAGGTGCCGTGCGTTCGGCACTTGATCATCGGTGATTTGAATCACGACGAGTACGACTCCATCAACCCCGTTCACTTGAACGCTTCCGCTTAGCGATCTACAAGGGTATGTAGATGCACTCTCCTTTCTACTCGTTGCTGGTCTCTCCATAGATAGATCTTGGTGATACGTAGGAAATTTTTTGAATTTCTGCTACGTTCCCCAACAGTGGCATCATGAGCTAGGTCTATTGCGTAGATTCTTTGCACGAGTAGAACACAAAGTAGTTGTGGGCGTTGATTTTGTTCAATGTGCTTACTGTTACTAGTCCAATCTTGTTTCGACGGTATTGTGGGATGAAGCGGCCCGGACCGACCTTACACGTACTCTTACGTGAGACAGGTTCCACCTATTGACATGCACTTGGTGCATAAGGTGGCTAGCGGGTGCCAGTCTCTCCCACTTTAGTCAGAACGGATTCGATGAAAAGGGTCCTTATGAAGGGTAAATAGCAATTGACATATCACGTTGTGGTTTTGCGTAGGTAAGAAACGTTCTTGCTAGAAACCCATAGCAGCCACGTAAAACATGCAACAACAATTAGAGGACGTCTAACTTGTTTTTGCAGGGTATGCTATGTGATGTGATATGGCCAAGAAGAATGTGATGAATTATATGTGATGTATGAGATTGATCATGTTCTTGTAATAGGAATCACGACTTTCATGTCGATGAGTATGACTACCGGCAGGAGCCATAGGAGTTGTCTTAATTTATTGTATGACCTGCGTGTCATTGAACAACGCCATGTAATTACTTTACTTTATTGCTAACCGGTAGCCATAGTAGTAGAAGTAATAAGTTGGCGAGACAACTTCATGGAGAAACGATGATGGAGATCATGATGATGGAGATCATGGTGTCATGCCGGTGACGATGATGATCATGGAGCCCCGAAGATGGAGATCAAAAGGAGCAAAATGATATTGGCCATATCATGTCACTATTTGATTGCATGTGATGTTTATCATGTTTATGCATCTTGTTTACTTAGGACGACGGTAGTAAATAAGATGATCCCTTACAACAATTTCAAGAAGTGTTCTCCCCTAACTGTGCACCGTTGCTACAGTTCGTCGTTTCTAAGCACCACGTGATGATCGGGTGTGATGGATCCTTACGTTCACATACAACGGGTGTAAGACAGATTTACACAGCGAAAACACTTAGGGTTAACTTGACGAGCCTAGCATGTACAGACATGGCCTCGGAACATGGAGACCGAAAGGTCGAGCATGAGTCGTATAGTAGATACGATCAACATGAAGATGTTCACCGACGATGACTAGTCCGTCTCACGTGATGATCGGACACGGCCTAGTTGACTCGGATCATGTAATCACTTAAATGACCAGAGGGATGTCTATCTAAGTGGGAGTTCACAAGATGAACTTAATTATCTTGAACATAGTCAAAAGACCTTTTGCAAATTATGTCGTAAGCTCGCGCTTTAGTTCTACTGTTTAGTTATGTTCCTAGAGAAAATATAGTTGAAAGTTGACAGTAGCGATTATGCGGACAGTAGAAAGCTTATGTCCTTAATGCACCGCTCAGTGTGCTGAACCCCAAACGTCGTCTGTGGATGTTGTGAACATCGGACATACACGTTTGATAACTACGTGATAGTTCAGTTAAATGGCTTAAGTAGAGGCACCAAAGATGTTTTTCGAAACATCGCGGAACATATGAGATGTTTTGAGGGCTGAAATTGAGATTTCAGGCTCGTGCCCACGTCAAGAGGTATAAGACCTCCGACAATTTTCTTAGCCTGCAGACTAAGGAGGAAAGCTCAATCGTTGAGCTTGTGCTCAGATTGTCTGAGTGCAACAATCACTTGAATCGAGTGGGAGTTGATCTTCCATATGAGATAGTGATGTTTCTCCAAAGTCATTGCCACCAAGCTGCTAGAGCTTTGTGATGAACTATAACATATCAGGGATAGATATGATGATCCTTGAGGTATTCACGATGTTTGACACTGCGAAAGTAGAAATCAAGAAGGAGCATCAATTGTTGATGGTTGGTGAAACCACTAGTTTCAAGAAGGGCAAGGGCAAGAAGGGATACTTCATGAAACGACAAATCAGCTGCTGCTCTAGTGAAGAAACCCAAGGTTGAACCCAAACCCGAGACTAAGTGCTTCTGTAATAAGGGGAACAGCCACTGGAGCAGGATTACCCTAGATACTTGGTAGATGAGAAGGCTGTCGATAGAAGTATATTGGATATACATTATGTTAATGTGTACTTTACTAGTACTCCTAGTAGCACCAGGGTATTAGATACCGGTTCGGTTGCTAAGTGTTAGTAACTCGAAACAAAAGGCTACGGAATAAACGGAGACTAGCTAAAGGTGAGCTGACGATATGTGTTGGAAGTGTTTCCAAGTGTTGATATGATCAAAGCATCGTACGCTCCCTCTACCATCGAGATTGGTGTTTGCGTTGAGCATAGACATGATTGGATTATGTCTATTGCAATACGGTTATTCATTTAAGGAGAATAATGGTTGCTCTGTTTATTTGAATAATACCTTGAATGGTCTTGCACCTAAAATGAATGGTTTATTGAATCTCGATCGTAGTGATACACATGTTCATGCCAAAAGATAGTAATGATAGTACCACCTACTTGTGGCACTGCCACGTAAGTCATATCGGTATAAAACGCATGAAGAAGCTCCATGTTGATGGATCTTTGGGCTCACTCATTTTTGAAAAGTTTGAGACATGCGAACCATGTCTATTGGTGTATATGCATGAAGAAACTCCATGCAAATGGACCGTTTGAACTCACTTGATCTTGAATCACTTGAGACATGCAAATCATACCACATGGGCAAGATGACTGAAATCCTCATTTTCAGTAAAATGGAACTAGAAAGCAACTTGTGGGAAGAAATACATTTTGATGTATGCAATCCAATAAGTGCTGAGGCATGTAGTGGATATCGTTATGTTCTTACTTTACAGATGATTCGAGTAGATGTTGAGAATATTTACTTGATGAAACACAAGTCTGAATTATTGAATGGTTCAAGTAATTTCAGAGTGAAGTAGAAGATCATTGTGACAGGAGGATAAAATGTCTATGATATGATCATAGAGATGAATATCTGAGTTACGAGTTTTGGCACACAATTAAGACATTGTGGAAATTGTTTCACAATTAAAACCGCCTGGAACACCATAGTGTGATGGTGTGTCTGAACATCATAGTTGCACCCTATTGTATATGGTGCGTACCATAATGTCTCTTATCGAATTACCACTATCGTTCATGGGTTAGGCATTAGAGACAACCACATTCACTTTAATAGGGTACCACATAATTCCGTTGAGACGACACCGTTTGAACTATGGTTTGGAGAAACCTAAGTTGTCGTTTCTTAAAAGTTTGGGGCTGCGACTCTTATGAGAAAAAGTTTCAGGTTGATAAGCTCAAACCCAAAGCGGATAAAATGCATCTTCATAGGACACCCAAAACAGTTGGGTATACCTCCTAATTCAGATCCGAAAGCAATAGGGATTGTTTCTTGAATCGGATCCTTTCTCGAGGAAAGGTTTCTCTCGAAAGAATTGAGTGGGAGGATGGTGGAGACTTGATGAGGTTATTGAAACCGTCACTTCAACAAGTGTGTAGCAGGGCACAGGAAATTGTTCCTGTGGCACCTATACCAATTGAAGTGGAAGCTTATGATAGTGACCATGAAGCTTCGGATCAAGTCACTACCGAACCTCGTAGGACGACAAGGACGCGTACTGCTTCGGAGTGGTACGGTAATCCTGTCTTGAAGGTCATGTTGCTAGACAACAATGAACCTATGAGCTATGGAGAAGTGATGGTGGGCCCAAATTCCGACAAATGGTTAGAAGCCATGAAATCCGAGATAGGATCCATGTATCAGAACAAAGCATGGACTTTGGTGGACTTGCCCGATGATCGGCAAGCCATTGAGATAAATGGATCTTTAAGAAGAAGACGGACGTGGATGGTAATGTCACCATCTATGAAGCTCGACTTATGGCGAAGAGTTTTTCACAAGTTCAAGGAGTTGACTACGATGAGATTTTCTCATCTGTAGCGATGCTTGAAGTCTGTCGGAATCATGTTAGCATTAGCTGCATTTATGAAATCTGGCAGATGGATGTCAAAACAAGTTTCCTTACCAGTTTTCGTAAGGAAAGGTTGTATGTAATACAATCCAAAAGTTTTTGTCGATCCTAAGGATGCTAAAAGGTATGCTGGCTCCAGCGATCCTTCTAAGGACTGGAGTAAGCATCTCGGAGTTGGAATGTGCGCTTTGATAAGATGATCAAAGATTTTGGGTTTATACAAAGTTTATGAGAAACTTGTATTTCCAAAGAAGTGAGTGGGAGCACTATAGAATTTCTGATGAGTATATGTTGTTGACATATTGATGATCAGAAATGATGTAGAATTTCTAGAAAGCATATAGGGTTATTTGAAAACTGTTTTTCAATGGAAAACCTGGATTAGGCTACTTGAACATTGAGCATCAAGATCTATAAGATAGATCAAAATGCTTAATAATACTTTTAAATGAGCACGTACCTTGACATAATCTTGAAGGTGTTCAAGATGGATCAGTCAAAGAAGGAGTTCTTGCCTGAGTTGTAAGGTATGAAGTTAAGACTTAAAGCTCGACCACGGCAGAAGAAAGAGGAAGGACGAAGGTCGTCCCCTATGCTTTTATCATAGGCTCTCTACAGTATGCTATGCTGTGTACCGCACCTGAAGTGTGCCTTGCCATGAGTCAGTCAAGGGGTACAAGAGTGATCCAAGAATGGATCACAGGACAGCGGTCAAAGTTATCCTTAGTAACTAGTGGACTAAGGAATTTTCTCGATTATGGACGTGGTAAAAGAGTTCGTCGTAAAGGGTTATGTCGATGCAAGCTTAACACCTATCCGGATAGCTCTGAATAGAGATACCAGATACGTATGATGGAGCAACAATTTATAATAGCTCCAAGTAGAACAGTTATTTGGAATAGCTCCAAATAGAGCGTGGTAGCTGCATCTAGGAGATGACATAGAGATTTGTAAAGCACACACGGATCTAAAAGGTTCAGACCCGTTGACTATAACCTCTCTCACAAGCATAACATGATCAAACCCAGAACTCATCGAGTGTTAATCACATGGTAAATGTGAACTAGATTATTGACTCTAGTAAACTCTTTGGGTGTAAGTCACATGGGGATGTGACCTTGAGTGTTAATCACATATCGATGTGAACTAGATTATTGACTCTAGTGCAAGTGGGAGACTGTTGGAAATATGCCCTAGAGGCAATAATAAATTAGTTATTATTATATTTCCTTGTTCATGATAATTGTCTTTTATTCATGCTATAACTGTATTATCTGGAAATCGTAATACACGTGTGAATACATAGACCCCAATATGTCCCTAGTGAGCCTCTAGTTAACTAGCTCGTTGTGATCAACAGATAGTCATGGTTTCCTGGCTATGGACATTGGATGTCGTTGATAACGGGATCACATCATTAGGAGAATGATGTGATGGACAAGACCCAATCCTAAGCATAGCACAAAGATCGTGTAGTTCGTTTGCTAGAGCTTTTCCAATGTCAAGTATCTCTTCCTTAGACCATGAGATCGTGTAACTCCCGGATACTGTAGGAGTGCTTTGGGTGTATCAAACGTCACAACGTAACTGGGTGGCTATAAAGGTGCATTACAGGTATCTCCAAAAGTGTCTGTTGGGTTAGCACGAATCGAGACTGGGATTTGTCACTCCGTGTAAGCGGAGAGGTATCTCTGGGCCCACTCGGTAGGACATCATCATTTGCGCAATGTGACCAAGGAGTTGATCACGGGATGATGTGTTACGGAACGAGTAAAGAGACTTGCCGGTAACGAGATTGAACAAGGTATAAGGATACCGACGATCGAATCTCGGGCAAGTAAAATATCGCTAGACAAAGGGAATTGTATACGGGATTGATTAAGTCCTTGACATCGTGGTTCATCCGATGAGGTCATCGTGGAACATGTGGGAGCCAACATGGGTATCCAGATCCCGCTGTTGGTTATTGACCGGAGAACGTCTCGGTCATGTCTACATGTCTCCCGAACCCGTAGGGTCTACACACTTAAGGTTCGATGACGCTAGGGTTATAAAGGAAGTTTGTATGTGGTTACCGAATGTTGTTCGGAGTCCCGGATGAGATCCCGGAAGTCACGAGGAGTTCCGGAATGGTCCGGAGGTAAAGATTTATATATGGGAAGTCCTATTTTGGCCACCGGAAAATGTTCGGGATTTTTCGGTATTGTACCAGGAAAGTTCTAGAAGGTTCCGGAGTGGGGCCCACCTGCATGGGGGGACCCACATGAACGTGGGTAGTGGGGGCAAGGCCCCACACCCCTGGTCAAGGCGCACCAAGATCCCCCCTTAGAAGGAATAAGATCATATCCCAAAGGGATAAGATCAAGATCCCTAAAAAGGGGGGATAGCAATCGGTGGGGAAGGAAATGATGGGATTTCTTTCCTCCCACCTTTGCCAACGCCCCAATGGACTTGGAGGGCAAGAAACCAGCCCCCTCCACCCCTATATATAGTGGGGAGGCGCATGGGAGCTTGACCCTTGCCCCTGGCGCAGCCCTCCCTCTCCCAAGTGCTCCTCCTCTCTCGCGGTGCTTGGCGAAGCCCTGCAGGATTGCCACGCTCCTCCACCACCACCACGCCGTTGTGCTGCTGCTGGATGGAGTCTTCCTCAACCTCTCCCTCTCTCCTTGCTGGATCAAGGCTTGGGAGACGTCACCGGGCTGTACGTGTGTTGAACGCGGAGGTGCCGTGCGTTCGGCACTTGATCATCGGTGATTTGAATCACGACGAGTACGACTCCATCAACCCCGTTCACTTGAACGCTTCCGCTTAGTGATCTACAAGGGTATGTAGATGCACTCTCTTTCTACTCATTGCTGGTCTCTCCATAGATAGATCTTGGTGATACGTAGGAAATTTTTTGAATTTCTGCTACGTTCCCCAACACTTACGGAAACTAAGGGATATTAAGGCCTCCTTTTAATAGAGAACTGGAACAAAGCATTAACACATAGTGAATACATGAACTCCCCAAACTACAGTCATCACCGAGAAGTGTCCCGATTATTGTCACTTCGGGGTTGTCGGACCATAACACATAATAGGTGACTATAGACTTGCAAGATAGGATCAAGAACACAGATATATTCATGAAAACATAATAGGTTCAGATATGAAATCATGGCACTCGGGCCCTAGTGACAAGCATTAAACATAGCAAAGTCATAGCAACATCAATCTTAGAACATAGTGGATACTAGGGATCAAACCCTAACAAAACTAACTTGATTACATGGTAAATCTCATCCAACCCATCACCGTCCAGCAAGCCTACGATGGAATTACTCACGCACGGCGGTCAGCATCATGAAATTGGTGATGGAGAATGGTTGATGATGACGACGGTGACGAATCCCCCTCTCCGGAGCCCCGAACGGACTCCAGATCAGCCCTCCTGAGAGAGATCAGGGCTTGGCGGCGGCTCCGTGTCGTGAAACGCGATGAAACTTTCTCCTTGATATTTTTCTCCCCGAGACGGAATATATGGAGTTGGAGTTGAGGTCGGAGGAGGTCAAGGGGGCCCACGAGATAGGGGGCCGTGCCCTAGGGGGGGGGGGGGCGCCCCCCTGTCTCGTGGACAGGCCGTGGGCCCCCTGGCACTAATTCTTTCGCCAAAAATTCTTATTAAATCTGAAAAGTGCCTCCGTGGATTTCCAGGACATTCCGAGAACTTTTCTTTTCTACACATAAAACAACATCATGGCAGTTCTGCTGAAAACAGCGTCAGTCTTGGTTAGTTTCATTCAAATCATGCAAGTTAGAGTCCAAAACAAGGACAAAAGTGTTTGGAAAAGTAGATACGTTGGAGACGTATCAACTCCCCCAAGCTTAAACCTTTGCTTGTCCTCAAGCAATTCAGTTGATAAACTGAAAGTGATAAAAAAAACTTTTACAAACTCTGTTGCTCTTGTTGTTGTAAACATGAAAAGCCAGCATTCAAGTTTCAGCAAATATTATGAACTAACTGTTGGAAATATGCCCTAGAGGCAATAATAAAATGGTTACTATTGTATTTCCTTGTTCATGATAACTACAGGAATCAGCTACTTTGCCGTCCGCCAAGGAGGACGGCAAAGGCATGAATGGCGGACGGCAAAGGTCTTTGCCGTCCGCCACGGACGGCAAAAGTGGACGGCAATGAAAGGGCCGGTAAAGAGCTACTTTGCCATCTGCTTTTGGTGGCGGACGGCAAAGGGGCCTTTGCCATCAGCGGCTGACGGCAAAGGGCATGGCTCTTTGCCATCTGCTGGCAGACGGCAAAGGGCATGGCTCTTTGCCATGTGCCGGCAGACGACAAAGACTGCAGGCTCTTTGCCATCTGCTGGCAGATGGCAAAGAGACCAAATAGGCATTAATTCTGTTTCTTCTTATATCAATTCATTTTCATAGAAAATCAAACACACACACACACACACACACACACACACACACACACACACACACACACACACACACATATATATATATGACCAATATAGCATATCCAACACATGTTATCAATATATAGTCATGAACACATATATATCCAACACATATCCATGAACACATATCCAACAAATATTACAAGGAATGATCTAAAACTAAATATCTATTTTCCTAAAACTATCTTATTACTAAGATCTTCTCTGGATCTTCTACTTTTCTTCCAACCTGCATAACAAAAACACTAAGAAAGAGAGAATGGGTTAGGAGTAGAAATGTAGCATTTCACTTGGTGAAATGCAATGCTGTAGGAACCAGTACTTGAGATCAAGATAATCTTAGTTAAGATCCTGATTTTCAAAGTGATCTTAATTAGAAAGCCAAATAGAGTAAACCAATACCAAAGAGCCAAAGGAGAGAACCAGCCAAGGACCCAATCAAGAAGCCACCACAATTAGCAGTTAGTTAAATGCCAACACAAAGACCACTATCAGTACTAGCTCCAGGAATTAAGCCAACTAAAAACTAGTGATTAAAGCCAAAGATTAGACTTCATCACCACAGTCAGTTTTGTCCAGTGACAATAGGTACATGTCACTGTGCAACACCAAAAACAAAGCTCCAGGAGGAGATATACATCACAACCAGCCAACCAGACCAAGTCCCAACACATCCAGCCACAAGCAGCTTAGAAGAGGTAACCATTAAGGAGAGGTACAGAAGACCTCAAGGTATACTTGAGGGATTATGTGCTCAGACAGCCTGGAAGTGCCAAGGCTAGTTCATCACAACAAAGGGATAGCCACATGTAAATTAAGCCTAAGAGAGGGGGGCTCAGACCAGCATCACTGCCCAAATCAGATGTAGTATCTATCTTATCAGTAGAAGACTAGGAAAGTAACATCCAAAACCAAGTATAGCATCTGTTCATAGGCTATTAGAAAGAGACAAATAGGAATAGCCAAACCAAGTGGTATCTATTCATATCAGTATTAGAAGTAAAATAACTACGAACAAGTGAGTATCTGTTCATGAGTAAAGTTACTGACCAAAGTACATGAGTATATATACTTCACAAATACACATAGATGGTTACTGACCAAAACCCTGACACAGCAAGAATCCATCACAGAGAGCTCCAATACAAGTTGATGCTCATCTACAACAGCTAACCACAGCTAATAGAGCCTCACATCCAACAAGATCAAATGCTACAACTATGCGTTAGAGAGATCAGGAGGGGAGCAAGGACAAGCTCACCAAGAGGAGTTGTAGCCGAAGCAGGATGCAGCCACACCATCACTATGGTGTGACCAGCATCACAACCAACACCACCACAACAAGTCGGAGCTTGCTAGAGAGCACCACAACGGCGGCGCCAGCGAGAGCACGGGCACGAAGGCGCCAACCAGGGGCACCGCAGCACGGAGGCGCCACCGCGCCACGGCACATCCAGCACCGCCGGAGGATCCTCACGGCGACCGAACCTAAGTGCACATCCAGCAATCGACAGTACTGAGCCACAGAGAGAGCAAGCGAGCAAGCACGGAAAAAACAGGGCGGAGGAGCGGGACTCACGCGCGCTCGAGCTCGTCGGGATCGGGATCTCCGGTAGCGGCCGCAGCGAGCCAGAGCAGCGCCACCGCGCAGATCCCCGGGGCCTACCAGCGCCCCATCCCCGCCTCCCGGCCGGCCTCAGATCTCCCATGGCGGGCGGGGCGCAGAGGAGCTCGGCGCTCGGCTCCCATGGCGGAGGTGGATCTCGAGGTCGGGGTGACCGGCGACGAGGCTTCCGCGGCGGGGCGGCGAGCTTGTGGGGAGGTGGCGGCGCGCGATGCGGTGCAGGCGGTAGCATGAGGCGGCGGGGCTCCTGGGGTCCGGTGAGGTGGCAGAACCCGCCGGCGGGAGGAGGCAAGGGGTGCAGTGGCGCGGGGTCGAGGAAGGCGGGGTCGGGAGGCTCTTGGCTGTGGGGCGGGCATCGTCGAATCCCGCCGGAATCGGCCGGCGTAGCTTCTCGCGGGAGGAAGAGGGAGAGATGAGCGGGAGAGAGAGAGAGGGGTGGGGCAGAGAGATAGGGGCGGAGAGAGAGGGGATAGAGATAGAGGAGGTGGGGCAACGGTTTTTTTACCGCAAAAAAAAGATAGCCCCCTCTTTGCCGTCCGCCAGCAGATGGCAAAGAATCTTTGCCGTCGGCGAGTAGACAACAAAGAGTGGGGGTGGACCATTGTAGTATACAGGCATCCGGTGGCACCTCTTTGCCGTCCGCTGACAGATGGCAAAGATTCTTTGCCATCTGCCAGCTGATGATAAAGAAATGACAGATGGCAAAGACCTTCTTTGCCGTCTGTTGTTTGGTAGCTGATGGCAAAGACCTTCTTTGCCGTCCGCAAGCAGACGGCAAAGATCTGGCAGACAGCAAAATCCCTGATTCCAGTAGTGTATTGTTCATGCTATAATTGTATTAACTGGAAACCGTAATACATGTGTGAATACATAGACCACAACATGTCCCTAGTGAGCCTCTAGTTGACTAGCTCGTTGATTAACAGATGGTCATGGTTTCCTGACCATGGACATTGGATATCATTGATAACGGGATCACATCATTAGAAGAATGATGTGATGGACGAGACCCAATCCTAAGCATAGCACAAGATCGTGTAGTTCGTTTGCTAAAGCTTTTCTAATGTCAAGTATCATTTCGTTAGACCATGAGACTGTGTAACTCCCTGATACCGTAGGAGTTCTTTGGGTGTACCAAACGTCACAACGTAACTGGGTGGCTATAAAGGTGCACTACATGTATCTCCAAAAGTGTCTGTTGGGTTGGCACGAATCGAGACTGGGATTTGTCACTCCGTATGACGGAGAGGTATCTCTAGGCCCACTCGGTAATGCATCATCATAATGAGCTCAATGTGACTAAGTAGTTAGTCATGGGATCATGCATTATGGAACAAGTAAAGTGACTTGCCGGTAACGAGATTGAACGAGGTATTGGGATACCGACGATCGAATCTCGGGCAAGTAACATACCGATTGACAAAGGGAATTGCATACGGGATTGCTTGAATCCTTGACATTGTGGTTCATCCGATGAGATCATTGTGGAACATGTGGGAGCCAACATGGGTATCCAGAACCCGCTGTTGGTTATTGACCGGAGAACGTCTCGGTCATGTCTGCATGGTTCCCGAACCCGTAGGGTCTACACACTTAAGGTTCGGTGACGCTAGAGTTGTTACGGGAAATAGTATGTGGCTACCGAAGGTTGTTCGGAGTCCCGGATGAGATCCCAGACATGACGAGGAGCTCCAGAATGGTTCGGAGGTGAAGATTGGTATATTGGACGAAGGGTATTGGAGTCCGGAATTGTTCCAGGGGTACCAGGTGATGACGAGCGTGTCCAAAAGGGGTTTCGAAGGCCCCGGCAAGCGTTGGGGGGCCTTATGGGCCAAGGGGAGAGGGCACATCAGCCCACTAAGGGGCTGAGCGCCCCTCCCACCCCATCTCATGTAACTAGGAGAGGTGGGGGCACCACCCCTAGGGCAGCCGCCCCTCCCGGCTTGGGGGGCAAGTTTCCTAGGGGGTGGGGCGCCCAAACCCATCTAGGGTTTCCCCTGTGGCCGCCGCCCCTCCCCTAGGGAACCCTAGGGCACCTCCCCCTCCTCCCTTCCCCCTATATATAGTGAGGGAGAGAGAGGGCAGACGCACCCTTCCCCTGGCGCAGCCCTCTCCCTCCTCCAACACCTCCTCCTCCTCCGTAGTGCTTGGCGAAGCCCTGTCGGAGAACCACGAGTTCCATCACCACCATGCCGTCGTGCTGTTGGAATTTTCCCTCAACTTATCCTCTCCCCTTGCTGGATCAAGAAGGAGGAGACGTCCCCGGGCTATACGTGTGTTGAACGCGGAGGCACCGTTGTTCGGTGCTTAGATCAGATTCGGCCGCGATCTGAATCGCTTCGTGAACGACTCCACCGACCGCGTTCTTGTAACGCTTCCGCTTCACGATCTTCAAGGGTATGAAGATAAACTCCCCTCTCTCTTGTTGCTAGAATCTCCATAGATTGATCTTGGTGATGCGTAGAAAATTTTGAATTTATGCTACATTCCCCAACAGTGGCGTCATGAGCTAGGTCTATTGCGTAGATTCTATGCATGAGTAGAACACAAGTAGTTGTGGGCGTTGGTTTTGTTCAATATGCTTACCGTTACTAGTCCTATCTTGTTTCGACGGTATTGTGGGATGAAGCGGCCCGGACCGACCTTACACGTACACTTACGTGAGACAGGTTCCTCCGACTGACATGCACTTGTTGCATAAGGTGGCTAGCGGGTGCCAGTCTCTCCCACTTTAGTCGGATCGGATTCGATGAAAAGGGTCCTTATGGAGGGTAAATAGCAATTGGCATATCACGTTGTGGTTTTGGCGTAGGTAAGAAACGTTCTTGATAGAAACCTATAGCAGCCACGTAAAAACTTGCAACAACAATTAGAGGACGTCTAACTTGTTTTTGCAGCATATGCCGTGTGATGTGATATGGCCAAAAGAATGTGATGAATGATATATGTGATGTATGAGATTGATCATGTTCTTGTAATAGGAATCACGACTTGCATGTCGATGAGTATGACAACCGGCAGAAGCCATAGGAGTTCTCTTAATTTATTGTATGACCTGTGTGTCATTGAAAACGCCATGTAATTACTTTACTTTATTGCTAAACCGTTAGCCATAGTAGTAGAAGTAATAGTTAGCGAGAAAACTTCATGAAGACACGATGATGGAGATCATGATGATGGAGATCATGGTGTCATGCCGGTGATGAAGGTGATCATGGAGCCCCGAAGATGGAGATCAAAAGGAGCAAAATGATATTGGCCATATCATGTCACTATTTGATTGCATGTGATGTTTATCATGTTTATGCATCTTATTTGCTTAGAATGACGGTAGTAAATAAGATGATCCCTCATAATAATTTCAAGAAAGTGTTCCCCCTAACTGTGCACCGTTGCGAAAGTTCGTTGTTTCGAAGCACCACGTGATGATCGGGTGTGATAGATTCTCACGTTCACATACAACGGGTGTAAGCCATATTTACACATGCAAAACACTTAGGTTGAGTTGACGAGCCTAGCATGTACAGACATGGCCTCGGAACACAAGAGACCGAAAGGTCGAACATGAGTCATATAGTAGATACGATCAACATGAAGATGTTCACCGAAGATGACTAGTCCGTCTCACGTGATGATCGGACACGGCCTAGTTGAATCGGATCATGTATCACTTAGATGACTAGAGGGATGTCTATCTGAGTGATAGTTCATTAAATAATTTGATTAGATGAACTTAATTATGATGAACATAGTCAAAAGGTCTTTGCAAATTATGTCGTATCTTGCGCTTTAGTTCTACTGTTTAAGATATGTTCCTAGATAAAATTTTAGTTGAAAGTTGATAGTAGCAATTATGCGGACTGGGTCCGTATACTGAGGATTGTCCTCATTGCTGCATAGAAGGCTTATGTCCTTAATGCACCGCTCGGTGTGCTGAACCTCGAGCGTCGTTTGTGGATGTTGCGAACATCTAACATACACGTTTTGATGACTACATTATAGTTCAGTGCGTAATGTTAAACGGTTTAGAATTGAGGTAGCGAAGACATTTTTTGAAACGTCGCAGAACATATGAGATGTTCCAGGAGCTGAAATTAGGATTTCAGGCTCCTGCCCACGTCAAGAGGTATGAGACCTTCGACAAGTTTCTTAACATGCAAACTAAGGGAGAAAAGCTCAATCATTGAGCATGTGCTCCGATTGTCTGAGTACTACAATCACTTGAATCGAGTGGGAGTTAATCTTCCAGATGAGATAGTGATGGTTCTCCATAGTCACTGCCACCAAGCTATTAGAGCTTCGTGATGAACTATAACATATCGGGGATAGACATGATGATCCTTGAGCAATTCACGATGTTTGACACCATGAAAGTAGAAATCGAGTAGGAGCATCAATTGTTGATGGTTAGTAAAACCACTAGTTTCAAGAAGGGCAAGGGCAAGAAGGGATACTTCATGAGACGACAAATCAATTGCTGCTCTAGTGAAGAAACCCAGGGTTGAACCCAAACCCGAGACTAAGTGCTTCTGTAATGAGGGAACGGTCACTGAAGCAGAACTACCCTAGATACTTGGTAGATGAGAAGGCTGGCAAGGTTGACAGAAGTATATTGGATATACATTGTATTAAATGTGTACTTTACTAGTACTCCTAGTAGCACCAGGGTATTAAGATACCGGTTCAGTTGCTAAGTGTTAGTAACTTGAAATAAAAGAGCTACGGAGTAAACGGAGACTAGCTAAAGGTGAGATGATGATATGGTTTGGAAGTGTTTCCAAGGTTGATGTGATCAAGCATCGCATACTCCCTCTACCATCGAGATTGGTGTTAAACCTAAATAATTGTTATTTGGTGTTTGCATTGAGCATAGACATGATTGGATTATGTTTATCGCAATACGGTTATTCATTTAAGGAGGATAATGGTTACTCTGTTTATTTGGATAATACCTTCAATGGTCTTGCACCTAAAATGAATGGTTTATTGAATCTCGATCGTAGTGATACACATGTTCATGCCAAAAGATATAAGATAGTAATGATATAGTGCCACCTGCTTGTGGCACTGCCATTTGAGTCATATTGGTAGAAAACGAATGAAGAAGCTCCATGTTGATGGATCTTTGGACTCACTCGCTTTTGAAAAGATTGAGACATGTGAACCATGTCTATTGGTATATACGCATGAAGAAACTCCATGCAGATGAACCGTTTGGACTCACTTGATTTTGAATCACTTGAGACATGCAAATCATACCACATGGGCAAGATGACTGGAACCCTCGTTTTCAGTAAAATGGAACAAGAAAGCAACTTGTTGGAAGTAATACATTTTGATGTGTGCAGTCCAATGAGTGCTGAGGCACGCAGTGGATATCGTTATGTTCTTACTTCACAGATGATTTGAGTAAATACTGAGTATATTTACTTGATGAAACACAAGTCTGAATTATTGAATGGTTCAAGTAATTTCAGAGTGAAGTTGAAGATCGTCGTGACAAGAGGATAAAATGTCTATGATATGATCATAGAGATGAATATCTGAGTTGCGAGTTTGGTACACAATTGAGACATTGTGGAAAGTGTTTCACAACTAACACCGCCTGGAACACCATAGTGTGATGGTGTGTCCGAACATCATAGATGCACCCCATTGGATATGGGGCATACCATGATGTCTCTTATCGAATTACCACTATCGTTCATGGGTTAGGCATTGGAGACAACCACATTCACTTTAAATAGGGCACCACAAATCCGTTGAGATGACACCGTATGAACTATGGTTTAGAGAAACCTAAGCTGTCGTTTCTTGAAAGTTTGGGGCTGCGACGCTTATGTGAAAAAAGTTTCATCCTGATAACACTACTAGGGAAAACCCTAGCAGTAGCGCGTGTTTTGTGCCTACTAGTAGCGCGGGAAGCCGCGCTACTAATAAGGCGCTACAGCTATTGCTTAGCAGTAACGCGTGCCATCACGCGCTACTGCTAGTACAAATAGCTGCAGCGCTTGTTCAGTACCGCGCTACTGCTAAGTTATCTACTTGCAGCGTGTTTCCTTTCCATCGCTACTAGTATTTTTTTATATATTTTTTTTATTTTTAGTGTATTTATGCGCCATCATACAAATATTGGTACAATACCAGCTGTTATGAGGTTTACATCATTATGTCCATAACAGTGTATTAAATGAAGGTGGATTAGGTTCAAGTGGAGGCAATATGTGGTGCATGTCAAAAGTATACTACTAATCCAAACTTGATCTACTTTGGATTAGTAGTACTTTCGATGTGCACCACATGTTGCCTCCACTTGAATCTAATCCGCCATCACAAGATATTTAATCGTCATCATGGTCATTACCACCAACATTATTTATTTAATCACCACTAACACTAGCTAATAATAATCATCATAGTCATTACCACCAACACTAGCTATTTTATCATCATAGTAATAGTGTAGCACATCATCATCCTGAAACTCATTTCTAGCCAGCTACTCACTCCTGCTGCTCTCTCTTAGGTAAAAGAACATAAAACATGTGTAGCTGTCCTCCTGGATCAAGTTGGACCATGCAGATGAACCTGTCTCCTAATCGTGGAAGGCGTCTCTGGTTGCTGCTCCCTAGTACTTCTCTGCGCTCCCCCAACACATATTTGGTCCAGTCTTGCACTATTAAGCATCCGCCGCTAATCTTGAATGCACTAAAGTAAGCTGTAGGATATCTTGGCCGTAAGTTGATAATACTCATGATACCTTTAGTCTTGATCCCATAAGGCACAACATTCATCGGGAGTCCCTGTTGAAGAACATCGTATGGTAACATACTTAGCAATGAAGTTTAGCTTCAAAAATAATGTATGGAAAAGATGCAATGAGGATAAAAAGTAAAAATCTTACCATCCTTCCTAAATGGATGTGACCGTAGTTCATTACGAACACTATTGGTCGCACATTTTCAGTACTAAGATTTCTAAATGCAGGAAGAAAATTTGTCTTGATAGTATCAAGATCCTCAAGCCATGAAACATAATGACTGAGCTCCTCGCAGTTGAGTTCAGCCCCAGGACAATATACGGTCCTGTCTACCAAGCGCTGGACATGTTTGCTTGCACGGAAATAAGCTGACAATACAAATTAGTTGTCAACTATTTTTGAATAAGCAATATCAAAGACATAAATATGGTTGAGAAACTTACATAATGGTATAACTGGAGGCATTTGCACATTGACCCAGATGTCGGTATTACCTTCAATCTCATATTTCGGACGAATATCAAAGGTGATAACCATATCAGGCTCAAATGCATAAGTCTTGCATAGTGCTCGCCATGTTTTGCATCCAAAATAGGTGTAGTCGTCTGAATTGTATAACTTCGCATGGAAAATATAACCATGCTCGATCTTCAAGTAAACTTTCTTTTCCTCCATACTATGACTGAAACCTATCTTATCCAATACAAAAACTCTTGCATGGCAGGGGATACGCTAGTAGAATAGTAAAAAAAATATAAGTTGAAGCAAATGAAGCAGATGTCATGCTTAATTACAAAAAAAGACTTGTCGTTGTGACTTACTGTATCCACTTCGAAGTTCTCGTCCAGCTTGATGCTGAAGCGCCTATCATCATCTAGGAAGATTCCGTCACACAGGCCGCGCTCGTCTTCGCAGTATTTGCAAATACCGAAATCCTTCTCGTCGTCAGACATTTCCTATGTTCATAGTTAAAACATTAATTGAAAATCGATCGAAGACAACTACCAAGATACTCAACACACAAATCCGAGGCACTCGATATTTCCTACATATTCTAGCACAAGTCATGCCAAAATTCACGGAAAAATCCGGCATGACCTTTGCTAAAATAGGACATATCGAGCGCCTGAAATTTGCCGGAACGAAAATGAATCAACACTCCGGCAAAACATAGGCCACTCGAAGGTATAACCTGCAAACATGACCGGCCACTTGGATATTGAGAAACACAAGATATACATTTCAAAATATCTTATAGGACTCAAATTAGCATGCAATTAATAAGCAAAAGTAGATCATCTCATGCGTCAGTACATCGTCGAATATTATCACTAATACATCACGAATAGTGTCATACATATAACATCACTAATACAACTAAAACTCTAGGACATGACGGGTATCGGCGCGGGCGGTGGACACCCACAGAGAAGGCACCATTACGGGATCATAGCTCCAGTGAGATCCCCGGAGAACCTGCCAGGTATTGGAGAACGGCCTGTGCTCCAACGCAAACAAGTAGCGACGGACGTGCGCGTCCTCCTCACTGACACGGTGACGCACCACCTCCGCGGAGTCCTCAAGCCTCTGGGTCGTCACTGGCCCACGCGACCGCCACCAAACAAGGTTCGGGTCAACGACAGGCTGGCTCCTCACCAACCTGCGCCCCCCGGTAGGTAGCGCCTCCCAGTACCACCCCGGCGGAGCCCAGTCCCGGACATGGCCGATCTGGTCAAGCAGGTGTCGTCCTCCGCCGACTCGACGACGAGGATGCGGGATAGGCATCGTCCATGTCGAGGCGGGAAAAATTTCTTTAACTAAAAAATAGAAACAAGTTCTTACTAACTAGTTCTATTAATTCAACTAGTTCTTACTAAAAATAATACTATAAATAAAAATATTCTACTACCTAATTAGTACCTAATTCTTACTAACTAATTAGTACGTAGGAACTATTGCCCTAATTACCATCTAAGTAATTAACTAACTAGCACTAAAAATAGCCTAGGGTTCATACTAACTAGCACTAAATACCTAGGGTTCATACTAAGCAGAGAAGAGGGATCAGAAGGGGAGAGAGGGATCGGAAGGGGAGAGTGCTTACAGAGGGCGGGGAGAGAGATGGGGTCGGTGGAGACGGCGGCACCGAGGCGCGGCGAGGTGGCCGGGTCGGGGGAGACGGCGGCGAGGCGGGGTCGGGGGAGACGGCGGCACCGAGGCGCGGCGAGGCCGGGTCGGGGGAGACGGCAGCGAGGCGGGGTCGGGGGAGACGGCGGTGGCGAGGCGGGGTCGGGAATTGGGGGAGGAAGTAGAGGAGAGGGAATCAGGCCGCGCGGGGGGTTAGGTGAAAATAGCTTTAACTGTAGCGTGGGAAGGAAAAACGCGCTGCTGCTAAAATCCATAGTAGTAGCGCTGTCCGTAGAAGTGCGCTACTACTATACCTAGCACGCCGGGAACGGTGTGGCAATTATAGTAGTAGCGCTTTCTGCAGGGACAGCGCTACTGCTAATCTGCTAACTGTAGCGCGGTTCTGCCGAACGCGCTACTGCAAAGTAGCAGTAGCGCCTCATTTTAACAAGCGCTACTGGTAACATTCTGTGTATAAGGTTTTCCCTAGTAGTGTAAGCTCAAACGCAAAGCGGATAAATACATCTTCATAGGACACCCAAAACAGTTGGGTATACCTCCTATTTCAGATCGAGAAGCAAAAGTGATTGTTTCTAGTAACGGGTCCTTTCTCGAGGAAAAGTTTCTCTCGAAAGAATTGAGTGGGAGGATGGTGGAGACTTGATATGGTTACTGAACCATCACTACAACTAGTGTGTAGCAGGGCACAAGAAGTTGTTCTTGTGGCACCTACACCAATTGAAGTGGAAGCTGATGATAGTGATCATGAAACCTCGGATCAAGTCACTGCCGAACCTCGTAGGATGACAAGGACACGTACTGCTTCAGAGTGGTACGGCAATCCTGTCTTGGAGGTCATGTTGCTAGACAACAATGAACCTACGAGCTATGGAGAAGCGATGGTGAGCCCGGATTCTGACAAATGGCTCGAGGCCATAAAATCCGAGAGAAGATACATGTATAAAACAAAGTGTAGACTTTGGAAGAACTACTTGATGGTCATAAGGCTGTTGGGTACAGATGGATTTTAAAAGGGAAGACAGACAATGATGGTAAGTGTCACCATTAACAAAGCTCGACTTGTCGCTGAGATGTTTTCCGACAAGTTAAAGGAGTTGACTACGATGATACTTTCTCACTCGTAGAGATGCTAAGAGTCTGTTAGAATTATATTAGCAGCTACTGCATTATTTATGAAATCTTGCAGATAGGATGTCAAAATATAGTTTCCTCGACGATTTTCTTGAGGAAAGGTTGTATCTGATACAACCAGAAGGTTTTGACAATCCTAAAAGATGCTAACAAGTATGCAAAGCTCCAGCAATCCTTCTAAGGACTGGAGTAAGCATCTCGGAATTGGAATATACGCTTTGATGAGATGATCAAAGATTTTGGATTTATACAAAGTTTATGAGAAACTTGTATTTCCAAAGAAGTGAGTGGGAGCACTATAGAATTTCTGATGAGTATATGTTGTTGACGTATTGTTGATCAGAAATGATATATAATTTCTAGAAAGCATATAGGGTATTTGAAAAGGTGTTTTTCAATGGAAAACCTGGATTAAGCTACTTGAACATTGAGCATCAAGATCTATAAGGATAGATAAAAAACGCTCAATAATACATTCAAATGAATACATGCCGTGACAAGATTTTGAAGAAGTTCAAAATAGATCGGCAAAGAAGGAGTTCTTGGCTGTGTTATAAGGTGTTAGTGTTGAGTAAGACTCAAGACATGACCTCGGCAGAAGAGAGAGAACGGACGAAGGTCGTCCCCTATGCTTCAGACATAGGCTCTACAGTATGCTATGCTGTGTACCGCACCTGAAGTGTGCCTTGCCATGAGTTAGTCAAGGGGTACAAGAATGATCTAGGAATGGATAACAAGATAGCGGTCAAGCATATCCTTAGTAACTAATGGACTAATGAATTTTCTCGATTATGGGTTGGCACGAATCGAGACTGGGATTTGTCACTCCATATGACGGAGAGGTATCTCTGGGCCCACTCGGTAATGCATCATCATAATGAGCTCAATGTGACTAAGTAGTTAGTCACGGGATCATGCCTTATGGAACGAGTAAAGTGACTTGCCAGTAACGAGATTGAACGAGGTATTGGGATACCGACGATCGAATCTCGGGCAAGTAACATACCGATTGACAAAGGGAATTGCATCCGGGATTGCTTCCACTACAAAAAAAAGACACATCCGTGACATTTTGGGCCGAACGAATTTTTTTCTGTCATACATATGACACTTCTATGACGATAATTGTGACAAAACCCGGTATCATCATAGATGTGGTGGGCTCCTACTTCTATGACAAAAAATCATGACAGAAAATGGGCTTTTCGTCCTGGGCGGGCCGGAGACGCAGCTGCATGACATTCTTTGGGCCGTCCATGAATGAAAAAACCGTGGTAGAAGCGAGGGGGAGGAAAATTTCGGGGAGTTGCCGGTTACGGTGGGAGTGCGATGCGCGTTTCTCTCGTACAGGTACGCGCGTGTGTGCGAGGCGTTGGCTCTAACTGAAGCCGACCGAGGCGTTGGGCTCCAACTAAACCCGAGCGATTGCACTGCAGGCTACGCGTTACTGAACCCGAGGGATCGATCGATGGCTGTTAACTGAACCCGATGGAGCGATTCCTTCGCTACTGCTGGTAACTGAAGCCGATCGATTGGATGAACAGTGAGCGTTGCAGGGAGGTTTGGATGAATAGTGAGCGGTGGCATTGCCTCCGGATGAACAGGAACCCATGGTGTGGAGGGCTGGATGAACAGTAGACGGTGGAGGGGTGGCCGTGGGGGGGTGGTTGAACAGGACCCCGTGGTGTGGAGGGCTGGATGAACAGTAGACGGTGGAGGGGTGCCCATGGAGGGGTGGCTAAACAATAGCCGGTGGAGTAGCGCGCGGTGGAGGCTGGATGAACAGGAGCCCGTGGAGGCTGGAGGAGGTCGACGGTAGCCCTTGGAGGCTGGAGGAGGTCAACGGTGGAGATGAACAATATCCCGTGGAGTCCCGTTTTGCGGTACGCCACACCCCTCCCCCCGTTTCGACTGTAGCGCTCCAACACAAGTCCGTTTCGTCCGTTTTGCGGTATGCCACACCCCTCCCGATGAACAGGACCCCTGTTTCGACCGTAGGAGGCCCGTTTCCTCTGTTTTGCGGTACGCCACACCCTCCCAATCAACAGGACCCCCGTTTCGACCGTAGGAGGTCCGTTTCCTCCGTTTTGCAGTACGCCAGGCCCCTCCCGATCAACAGGACCCCGTTTCGAACGTGGCCGGTCGAACACAAGGCTGTTTCCTCTGTTGTGCGGTTCGCCAGGCCTCGTTTCCATCGCCTGTTCCGTCCAAGCCCTCCCGTTGAACACGACCACACATTCCGTTCCGACCCAGCCGGTTGGCTCCCACGCGTTCCGTTGCCTCCCGATGAACACGATGCATTCCGTTGCCTTCCCATGAACATGACGACGACGTTGTTTCTCCGTTCCGACCCAGCCATGTACGTATGCGCGAGTAGGCATTCGAGACCCTGCCCGTATGTACGTACGTGGCCGTATTTTCTTTCTTGCACCCTCGCCGCTGTACGTACGTGTACGTGCGCGCCTCTACTACGACCAGTATGTACATACATGTTCGCGACCAGAATGACAATGCTACGTACGCTTCGACCAGGTGGGTCCCTACTGTCAAGCACTTCCTTGCCTGCGAAGATGTAGCTGGTGGGTCCCATCAGTCAGGGGGGCGAATCGTTTTTTTTGCCGGACGCACTTCCTTGCGTGCGAAGAAGTAGCTGGTGGGTCCCAGCAGTCAGGGGGGCGAATCATTTTTTTGCCCGGACGCACTTCCTTGTGTGTGAAGATGTAGCTGGTGGTTCCCAGCAGTCAGGGGGAAACATTTTTTTGCGAAATACGGTGGCCCGTCCGGTGGGTCCCCGCTGTCAGGTGGAGGAATAATTATTTTGCGCGTAATAAGGAGGCACTTCCTTGCGGCCGCCATGGACCCAGCTGTCAGCCTCTCCACGCACAGTACTCCTCCGATGGAAGTCGGTCGTTGACCACATTGACCACGCCGCGTCGAGAGCACCACGGCGGTGGACAACGGTGAGGCCTAGGAAGGGGACGACGCGGAGCCGGGGAAGACGCAGCAGTGGATGCCCACGCGAAGAGGAGTACGAGGGTGAGGCTGCTGTCGCCGCAGAATAATAGGGGGTGTGGGTGAGTAGAGGGATGGCATGGCCACCGGTGGGAGTAGTAGGGAGAGGTGAGGCCTCCGCGGCATCACAGCCGGCCACGGGAGGCAGGAGCTCGCGGCACGACCGGCGCTGCTTTGGGCGGCTGGAGCATGAAGACCTAAGGTTCAAGAAGCACTACAACCATTGGATGGACATCGTAGGGTCACTGGAGCTAGTCGTTCATATTGACTAAGTTGACAGAGCCCTCTGTCCCCGTAAACTTAGTAGGCCCACAAGTCAGCCTCCCACCAAGGTGGGTCCCAGCTAGCAGGGAGAGTATTCATTTTTTTGTGCGTAATAAGGAGGCATTTCCGGTGGCTCCGAGCTGACAGCGGGGGGAACGTTTTTTTCGCGAAATATAGAGACCCTTCCGGTGGGTCCCAGCTATCAGGTGGAGGAATCATTATTTTGCGCGTAATAAGGAGGCATTTTCCTATGTGGGCCCCTACTGTCAGCCTCTTTCGATGGCTGTTGTTTGTTGACCATGTTGACCTTGCCGCGCCGAGAGCACAAACGTGGTGAACGAGGGCGGGGCCTAGGAAGAGAACCACCCGGAGCCGGCGAAGCCACCGCAGTGGATGCCCACGCTGAGGGGAGAACGAGCGATGACTGGTCGGCTGCAGGGTGAGGCTGACGTCGTCGGAAAATAACAGGATGTGTGGGTGGTTAGAGGGATGGCCTGGCGGCAGCACAGCCAGCCACGGGAGGAGGGAGCAAGCAGTCCCGCTGGCGCTGGTTTGGGCGGCTGGAGTAGGAAGATCAGAGATTAAAGAAGCATGGCGGCCGTTGGATGGACATCCAACAGTCACTGCCGTGTGTTGACTAAGTTGACAAAGCCTTGCGTACGCGTCAAAAAAAAATTAGGACAGCGTCATCGTCAACCTATTAGGCCCAGAAGTCAGCCTCCAAATCTGTGAAAAATAGCATACGACCCATTAGCCATTATTTTCAATAATTTACAGCCCATTTGCTAATTCTTAAGGATATTTGAAGATCATATTCTTCTTATTAGCATTACAGACCATATATTCTGGGCATTGCTAAAAAATTCAACGAAATTTTGCATATTTCGGTGGGGTCCGAACTCTTTTAATCACGAAATTTTCAGTCACGTTAAAAATAGTTTTCAAAAAATTATATCAAAATAAAATTCAAAAAACAATTCTCCGCAAAAAAAAAGAATGAAATTTAGAATCTTAACTAGCAAGATGCCCGTTCGTTGCACGGAACATGAAGATGCATTTGTATGAGTAGTTTATCTTGTGGGTGAAAAGATGATATTTTAATGTAATTGCCAGTTGGCTTTGGTTTTCTGGAGAACGACGGCAAGGCCTCGGACGGGAACGAATAGCAGCCATGAAAGATGTGGCAGTGTAGTGGCAGGTCGAGGGGAGTACGAGGGCAACAACATGCAAGTCAAGCATACAAATGGTACAAAAAGCCCAAGGATTAATTGTTCATCAAATTTTTAGACAAAACCCAGATTGAACATGACAGTAACATCTAACCCAACCACTCTTTTTTGCAGTCACAAACAAATGGATCGGTCTGATCCATAAAATCAACATCCTGTGCAATAAAATTTGTTTCAGGATGTCTACAACTTATTGTAAATATAAGCCGAGCACGTTTAGAAGCCCATTTGTCCACCTGAAACTTCATTTTTTTTTCTGTTCAACATGTTCGTCCGTGAGAAATCTCTTGCTGTAAAAATTAAGCCTCATGGACAATAGTAACCTCGCGTTCAACAGGAAGAATGTGACAAAGCTTCTGTTTGCCTGGTTGGATGCATATCGTCCCATCATTATTTTCCTCAAACGAATGTCATGAGAATTGAGAAAATCCTTGTGCTTATTGCGCCAACAATTGGTTATATGTTTTTGTCCATGTGGTTCTCCCTAAGTAGACATGAAGATTGAAAACAGTTAAGGTCTGAAAAAAGAGTATGTCGAAAGAACGACAGCTGAACAGTTAATTCTAGTACAATATATACGAGCTTTCAATGTGCATGAAATCATCACCTCTATGTATAAATTCTCCAGAGATCGAAAGCATCGCAGCAAGCCAATAATTATGTCCAGATCAAAACTATACATTTTGATATATATGATCTTGACAGAATCCAGCAGCATTGATAGGCTATCAATGGACGAACGCTTCATTGAGCATATAACATAATATTAGTACCCAAAGTGTACTCCAAGATGATATAAAACTTATGCGCACAAATGAAAAATGCAGCATATGATGACAAATGTGTAGATGAAAATATACGGTACCTGAAAAAGTGAGGAGCCAAACACCAACTCCTTGTGATTATTAAACAGGTCACGAATTACACCCAAGGTCTCCAGTTTTGGCGCAGAGACGACAATTATTTCTGAAGGTGTATAACAACTATGAAGGAGCAACCTTTCAAGTGAAGGGGCATCTTTGATGATGAGCTGCGGTCCTTTAAACAAATTCCAATGCTTTTAAGGTGAGGCGACTTTATTTGGAGACAACTGATATCGATTTCTATTCCCAAAACAATCAGCAAGCGCTCCAGGGCAGGGCGACTAGAGTGGATGATGCTGTGCAGTGAGGCCTCTGACAGATAAACCACCACAAGCGAAAGTTTTTTTAGCAGTGGAAGTCGAAGCATTTGTACCAGATCGTCTGGTAGATGGCACCGGCGAAGGTGGCAGTGTGGAGAGAGGAGGAAAACCGCGAGATGGACAACGGTGGTGTGGGCACGAATTCTTGGTATGTTCGTGGTATGAAACTTTCGTGGTAATGGTAGAACTCAAACTGCTGGAGTTTTCCGAATTCAGGGGATGTCAGCCAAGCATCCACCTTGCCGGGTATGGACAACAGGTAGCTTGTCGGGATGCAGAGGCATTGAACAGGGCCCTGCTGGTGAGAAGAGACGATGGCTCTGATGAGATCAAATTCAGGAAGGACAGATATCTGACGACAGTCGATATTGAGGGGCGTGGTGCGCCATAGAGGGCGCCACCGAGTTGAGAGGACTTGTGTGCGGAAGCAGTCCTTGGTGGGGAGAAGCGAGATGATCTCCTCAAGGATGACGTCCGGGAGATCGCTGATGTGGTCTACCAGAGATTCTACCGGTTCCTCAGATCCGGGTGGGGGGGGGGGGGGGGGGGCTCGCCGCTTCTCCCCGCACAACCGGGTGCGGGATCTACAACTGGCGTCGCCGCTGGCGGGAGCCTCATCTTCTTGGCGCTGGGGCCAGCCGACTCCATTTTCCTTGTGGGCGTCGCGCTGAGCTCATGGGTTTTAGCAGAGTAGCCAGAGACGAGCCTAGTGGCAGTGCGAGTGGGGAAGAAGGAGGGCTGGGGATTTCTGTAGGAGTGGAAGAAGAGGAGCATGCGTTTTCTGTACGAGTGAGGAAGAAGGTGAGCGGGGTTTTCTGGACGAGTGAGGAAGATTGGGGAGCGGGGGGAATTGGGTGGGGAGACGGAAGCGGGAGAGCGAGCTGTTCGTGTTTATAAGGCACGCTGCACTAACTACTCGCTTTCTCCCAAGAACCGCTCTCTTCTTTTGCATTGCTGCATGACTGGCCATGCATGCATGATGCATGTGCCCGCCGGCCACTGCATGCGCCTGGTTTGTTACTAGGCCTATTTAATAGGGTGGTTATGGAGTAAATTAAGGAGATTTATTTTCTCTGTGTGCATCCACCAAATTAGAGGATGCGGTACTGGAAGGAGACACTCACATTAAACTAACATTCAAAAGAACAAAAGTTCAGCATGTCTATGCATCTCAATGATTCACCATACTATAACCAATATACAAAACTGTGAGAAGGTGTGGAAATAATGAAATTCGGTCGATGCTTCTCTGAGCAAAGGGCCTCCCTGCGCATGCATTAATTTCCTGGGCATGCTTGTTTCTTCTCAATGTTGCGAGCACTTTGAGCATGTTGGCAACTCCACAGCTATCTAGCTACCTCATCTTGCAATTGATGCTGACACATTTGCAGCAAACACATGAGGCAATAGAGATGACACAACATGGGTCCATATTGTGCAGTTCCCCTGATATCCTATTCATTGTCCTGAATCTGAAAAGATAGGAAAACAGTAGATATACTTAAACGGTGTTGCAAAACAGTAGCACATATCAATAGCTCGGCATGACAAAACACGATCATCTAGACGAAGGGGATACTGACCTGCCTGAGGAAGATTACATATAATTTCATAAGTCCTTGGTTGATTTCCACCTTCTGCTGCACTGCTTGTTTGCTCCTCCATACATGACAGGATCGTTCCGCACTACATTCAGCAAGTCAACGTACGAATAAGCTAATTTCATCTTGCGGTGGTCATTGTACCTAGTTACGAATGTAGGAATACCTGGAGCATCATGAGGTTAGCTGACAGCAGGTAGATGCAGCCATATAAATTTTGTGCGGTGCTACCAAAATTGAGGTTTGTATCCCTTCCCGTTATGAGAATTCTTCTTGAAGTTGGTAGAATGTGACGGCTTGTTCTTTGCATCAAACTTGCCTTTCCTCTGAGATTTGTTCTTGTTGTTTTGGGGCTGGTTGGGCTGGAAGTTCTTCTCGTGTACCATGTGGGCACTAGAAGCTCCCTCGGTGACCCGAGCACGTGTGTCTTTTGCTCTCGCCTTCTCCTCAAAATCAAGAGTGCTAATGAGATCCAAAACAGAAAACTCATGTCTCTTGTTTTTCAGAGAAGTAGCAAAATCGTTCCACGAAGGTGGAAGCCTGGCAATGATGGTCCCAGCAACAAATTTGTCTGGCAACACACAATTAAAGTACTCAAGTTCCTTAGAGAGTGAAAGTATCTCATGAGTCTGCTGAACAACAGAGCGCTCATCAGTCATCTTGTATTCACAGAATTGCTCCATGAATTACAACTCGTTACCAGCGCCCGAGGGCCGAAACGTGGCCTTGAGTGCAGCCCACATGTCTTTGCCGCTGTCAAACAACATATACGAATCCACAATGGAATCGTCAAGAACACTCAGCAGGGTGGCTTTGAAAAGGGTATCCATGTTCTGAAAAGCTTCCTGCTGTGTAGGATTAAGATCGCCCTCAGGCTTACCCTTAGTGGCGTCATAGCAGCACATGATCTGAAACAAATATACTGCCCTTGTGCACCACCTTTTATATTGCACCCCCTTAAAAGTAGGCGGCTTCAAAAGCGCAGCAAAACAACTCGGAGTAAATTGCCCGTGATCAGGTTTTTGGATTGGATTGTTGAATATATGAGCAATTTAGTATGAGATTTAATCCGAATCAGCAGTAAATAGATCATGACGACAATTGCAAACATCAAAGTAATGATGCGGACTAAACCAGGAGGACAGAATCACATACTGTACAGCGGGAGCAGAACCGATGTGGTTGATGTTGTCACTCATGTCGTTGATGAAGAGGTTACCGAGGTCGGGGAAGAAGGCTGTCATTGAGGAAGTCGTTGCTGGCAGCAGTCACAGGAGTGTGCTCCCCAAAAACCTGATCGCCCCTCTCCCGTACAGGATCACGAAAGGCGGGGTTCGGAGGACTGCTGTCCCTTCTCGCGGTGCACGCCGGAAGGAGGGCTGGAGAAGAATTGCGTGGTGGCGCTAAGATCTGGAACGGTGCGAAACCATATGATACAGCAGCGGCTAGGGTAGAGCATGTTAGGTCGGAGTATAATAGTAGGCCTTTGGCCCCCAAACCGCACGTCCAAGTCAATAATAGCTCCAAAAAAAGTCAATAATAGCCCCACCAAGGTTTGTCTAAAAAAATGGAGTAATTAAGGCGTCCATTAGTCCCTTTAGTATAAATACAATATCATTAATAATGGCCCCACCTTTTGCCTCACAAAGTAGAGTATGTTGGAGTACAACCGGCTACAGGTTTACAATCCGCTTCTCTTCTCTCTCCTCTTCTCTCTCCTTCAACTAAGCACAAATACTATATTTAAATCCTTATAGCCTGGTTATGTCATCTAATTATAGTAGTACTTGCTCTAAAAGTTACTATCCACTTTGTAGTCTGAAATGCCGGGCGTGCAGCGGGCGGTGCCCTCGGTCGGCGCGCCGCTTCAACAGCGGAAGCAGTGAGAGGTTGCGTCACCCTTACTTGCCATCAATGTGGAGCGGCGGGCTCAGCTGGCGCCGGGCGGGAAGCGCGCGCGGGAGGGGGGAGGGGTTTTTGTTGGGCCAAGAAGGTGAGAAGCCAACTTGGGATCGGTCCGGACGGGGAAATATCATGTGCTCCCATACTCTGCATATGACACTAGTGTATGTTACTACTCCCTCCTTTCCGTTTTATAGAGATGTTTAGAGTAACATAGTAATATGTTACAGTACAAGTTACTCCCCACTATGACCAGCCCTGGCCTCTCCCAGTGCTCCACCATGTATAGCTGCTAAGCCTGCCACGTAGGCATAAATTATGATGTGGCACCAATAAACTAAGCACCTATGCATTGAACACTTGAGTTACTAAGCCATTTAATGCACTTAGCACCTCATCTAAAGAGCATTAATAGTATAGCCAACTGCTGGCTATAAGTCTAGAGCCCATCTTATAGTCAACATGTACTACAAAGTGCCTAGGAGCATGTGCTAGAGCTGGCTCTTCACGAAGAGCCCGCTTACCTTCTCTCTCCTCTTCTCTTTCCTCCAACTAAGCAGAAATATACTACTGTTTATTCCTTATAGCCCGCTGACTCAGCTCTATTATACTTGCTCTAAGCACATCTAAGCACTTGCTAGCACCCCCTTGACCGTGGACCTTGACGGTGTACGTCACCTTGTGTCTCATAATTTTCCTCGTCATCATCTGAGTCCTAGAAGATCTCACCCACATCATCATTAGCATGCAGCCGCCTTGATAGACAACGTGCGCAGAAGGAGTAGAGGCGACTGGGGACGCACCACCACCACGTCGTGGGCACTCCGTATGTGCTCGTGTGCGTGCAGCGTGCGTGTTTTTCCATTGGTGCCAGCTCTAAGGCCGAGGCTACGGTCGTCTTCGTCTCCGACTAGTAGTTGAGCAACGACGGCAAATAGGTGCTGCAAGAGATGCGTATGCACTGTTGCGTGTGAGCTTCGCCATAGCACGATGAACCGGACGTCACCGCGGATGGCGCACGCCTCCATGCAGCCGAGTGTGTGCGCAAGCATGTGTTATTCACATGCATTCTGCGGCCGAGCGTGTGTGCATGCACGTCTTGTGTATGTGCGTTGTGTGCTCCATGCTGTGCGCGTATGTGCATGAGTTGGATCGGATGGAGTGAGTGCGTTCACTTGTGTACATATTTTAGAGTGTAGATTCACTCATTTTGTTTCTTATGTAGTCCCTTATTGAAATATCTAAAAAGACTTATATTTGGGAACAGAGGGAGTATAAAACATCTTCAACTTAGCATCCTGATGTACCGTTTCTAGTGGTTAGCGAAAAGTTCATGTTCTTTTAGTTGTTTATAGGTGGGCAGGCGGCAAAAACAGGGGAAAACGCGCAAGGTTCCTTGAAGACGCTCCACCGTGAGGTTTCTTGCTCCTCCTCGGTCGTCGGGAATCTATGCTCTTCAACTCTTTTCTTTTACGTGAGCTTTGTTCATCCTTTTCCCAACACGCGAGACATCTAGCATCAATGTGCACGTGTCATGCAAGAAAATGGAGATAATCAGATAAGCAGTGTGTAAGTGAGTCGTGCGGGGGGGGGGGGAAGTGGGGGGAAACCCTTTTCCATAAGTGAGTCGTGCACTTCGATGGCACCTACGCAATATTTTTTCTCCTCGATGGCACGTGAATAGTGCACGTACTCAACGGCGGAGCACGGATGGTAGCAATGACATGGTCAACCCTTTTTTTGAGAGAGTACGTACTACTAGTAAATAACTTTGATGTGTCCTGTCAACTCGCAGAACGACAAGAAGCTGGATTACGCCTTCTCCCTCGCCAACGTGTGCGCGGTGGCTCGTAGCACGAGGAGAAACTTTTGCTTACAAGCGGTGGACGTGCAGTAGTTCATTTGGTGTCAGATTGCCAGAAGCACTACTGTAGAACCATCGACTTCCGGAAGAGGCGAAGAGCCAAGCGCAAGGTCACCTACTAACCTTAGGTTAGGCGTAGTGGGAGTAACATAAGTAGAGGTATCTCCTTTTTTTATTCTAGAAACAACCACACGCGAATATCAAGGTGCTGGTTACTAGAACAAATTTCCTGCAGTCCGTGCTTAGCACTCCTCTATCTCTCTTCTCAGCCAGCCAGCGGACGCGCGGAGGCCATCATCTGTTTGCTCACATGCGGCCCCACATGTCAGTGAAAACGCAAGAGGACCCACTGAACCTGCACATCTTTCACCTCGACGTGCTGGTGATGAAAAACAAATCCAAGAAAGATCTTCGGTGTCCGCTTTTGGAGTTACTCAAGAGTAGTAAGATTCTCTTTACAGTTTAACCCAAGATGCACATCTCGTGGCTTCAACTACCACTCTATTTTCTTTCATGGCACGACCTGGATGCTGGATATCCCACGTGTCGGCAAAAGGAGGAAGAACCCGACCAAATCTTCGGTTGTGCTCTCGGATTAGACTAGTTGTGCTAACTTAAATTTTTTATTGTGTACTCTCTCCATTCCAAAATACTTGACTTCCATTTGTCCAAAAATGGCTGTGCCTATATACTAAAACATGTCTAGATACATATATATTTTGACAAACATGTCTAGATACATGTGTAGAAGCCATGTATTGTGCAACAGAGGGAGTAGAATGGATGCAAGTTTTTGTATTGGGAAGAAGAGTACATCCATATATTGATAGAGCGTTGGAGTTGGCCTTACAAGTGGGACCGCAGTTGAGGAAACCGACTATCGGCAAACCCCCACCTCGCCCGCAGCGCGATGGCTAAGTTAGAGATACGATGAGGTTGAAGAGATTGCTCTAGCACGGACTCCAAGAAATTTGGTGTCAGATGGAAGTCGTGCTGGTGGCGTGTGCCGTACTCCTGGAAGTGAATGCTTGTTCTGGCCCATGCCACCCTACTACTCCTACTACTTACTATATAGCACTACGACGCGTGAAGCATGTCGATGAGGATTCGAGGTGCTGGTTACGTATGGCTACAGTAAAAACACCTGCACGACGCGCGAAGCATGTGAAGCTAGTACAAGTAGTGTATTACTATTGTTGATGATTGGCCTCATCCGATAACCTATTGCAATGCACGTACAATTATGTATTCAGAAAATATTTTTTTGCCTCGTCGCACCACCACTCACAGAAGAAACTCGAAAGCCATTCATAAATTTAGTAAGTTTATCACAGGCATATCATTTTATTACATACAACAGGTCATCAACCCACATCGACAACGAGGATACATTATAAATACTAAAGTTTTCACCACACAACAAATAACAAGCAATGAAATGAACTTCAACTCAACCATTCCTCGGCGTTGGAAACGCTTGCTTTGAACCACAAGTGATTCTCTGGGACGGGGCATCTATTGTCGATCTCGAGACCAACGCAGGACTGATCATCCAGGCTGAAGTGGCCTACTATATCAGTACCAGGGTGGGGAACCACCCAAATGTCCGAGGTATAGACACAGTTGCTTCTCATAAATGGTGCTAGTAACGTTGTGTCAACAGCAGTTGGACCGCCTTTCACCATCATCATATAGTTTTGTCCAAGGAAGAGCGAGTTTTCTCCAAGACTATCAATTCTGTACCAGGGAGAAGGTGTTGGAACTAGCACACTAGTATCCATCCCGAATACCATGCAACGGGTGTTGGAATAGGTCCGGAGAGTGCGACCATGGGAGACTACACCTGCTTCCTTAGCAGTAACATCATCAGTGGGCTGTATACACACGAGAAGAGTTGATCCATCGGAATTAGTTGCCAGGCACCAATGAGTATATGGGCGCTGCTCGTCCTCATGCTCGTGATCATCACCATCATCATCTCCCCCTTGGTTATAAATTTTTTCAAGTATAGGTGGTGGAATTTTCACAGGACCTTGGAAACACAAGAAGAAGGTTAATTAGTAAAGGGAAACTTGCTACCCCGCATGCATGTGGATGAAACAATTATAATTACGGTGGAAGACAAATGTACCGAAATCATAATGATTCCATGCAAAAACAGTGCCACGAGTGGTGGCAGCAAACACAAGGCCCTCGTATTCAATTGCATCACAGTACTCATCCGTGTACAGAAACTTATTTTTGAGCAATGTCCATCGAGTCAAACCAACAATGACGTCAACAAACTTGTCGAAGATAGCAACAACTTCATAGTTGTTGTAATTCCAAGAGTGGGTGGGGACTCGAGAAATTGCTATCTTCCGTAGAAGACAGTCACCATGATTGTATTTGAAAGTGCGTACAATACCGGTGTGCTCAACCTCTGGGCAGTCTGCTGAGATTTTTGGAAGTGGAACCCGGTCACGAGTGTACACATTCACAAGTTCCCACTCGCAGTTGGACCCAATGTAAACAACCCAATCTCCATTTGCGCCTGCCCAGGCCTTGCCCTCAAGCGATGGCATCCTAACATCATACGTATAATTATCAAGCGGCATCAACTTGCACAGGGCGAGGCCTCCGTCGTGACGGCGCCGGTCATTAGGTTCACGGCGAAGAAGATAGGGGAGATCAAACCGTTCCTTGACTCTTGGGTTCCTTGTAATGATGTTATTAGTTGAGTCAAGAATGGGCTTGAACGAACTTGCCATGCTAGCCAAGGTGATGACGTCGCACCAATCAATGAGTTCCTCCACCATGTCATCTTTTAGATCGGGGCAAGAATAACGGGGTCGTTTCCGTCCTGTTCCCTCCATGGAGAAGACGATCGAACAATGGCAGAAGAAAGCGTGAAGGGCTGAAGGAAAATGGAGGAGGGAGAGGAAGAGCGTGCGACAGCAGTTCCAAATCGAGAGGGAAAGGTGAAGCGTCGGTGGACGGTTGCCAGTTTGCCACGGTTCACGAAGGGGCGCCCCGGTCTACACATCGGTTCGGAAATACTCCTACTACTCACCATCGTATCACTGATATGTGGAACGGGACCACATGTCAACGAGACATGGTGTGTAATTTCTCGTGCAAAATGCGATCTGGCCGCGTTGGCCCGAAATGCCGCATCATTTTTTTTGAAAGTTTGCCGCATTAGTTATCGACCTTTATTTTTTTAACATGCAATCTGAATGGATAGCTCCTATGGTCATCACACGTGAGAGGATATAGTGATGGTTGATTCGCCCGAGAAACTTTACTATGGGAATATGGGAGTACCAGCGAATTCAAGGAACAGAGAAATTATGGTTGCTTCGTCCGAGCAACTTACTGTGGCGAAGGTGGGGCTCTATGATTTGACTGCTCGCTAGTCATTACTACTGCGGTGCAACGACCGGGGTGAATCTTTCCCTGAAGTTGTGTTGTGCACTCAATATTGCTGCATGGCAGGTGGAGCCGGATGAAGGATGTCCAACATGTCGGCGAAACGAAGTTGAATTGTTTCTGGCATTGCTATCAACCCTTCAGGATTTGTTTATATGTATGCATAATTTTGATGAAATTGTACTGTGATGCTATGAAGGTTTCAACTCTGGTTCCCACAGGAAAAAAAAGGTTTCAACTTAGGATTCATGTGTCTTGCCTCGAGATTATCTCGTTACAACATTCCATCAAATACAAATGAAACTACCATGGCTAATGCATCTCAATGGTTCGCAGATCAGTGCCAATATTCACATCACAACTGAAGACAAAGTTGTGAGAAGGAGTACAAATAAAGAAAAAAATATAATTGATCGATGCTGTTCGTAGGCATGGCTCCATTTCCTTGGCACAGTGTTCATTGCTTGGCAGCTAGTTTCACCCAGCTCTGTAGCCAAAAAAGAGTTGTATGAAGGACACCACAATCCGATCATTTTGTGCAACTCCACTAAAACCGGGTGGACCATCCCTGTTTGCAAAGATATCCAGTCAGTGTGATTACAATAATAGTGGAACTAGATGATGAAACATAACACACATAAATAGAAGCCGATCACCTCTACGATCTCTCTTTAGGACTAACTTCTTGTCGAAGAAGATTAGGCACGGAGTTGGATGAGGAGGATAGAAAAACCAATCTCCCTTTCCGCAGTCCCACAGAAATGTAAAAACGTTGCCTGTGTGACATTTTGGTGGAACTACACAAAACACTCTTCAGAAAAGTGATTTGTGCAGTTCACCAAAAGGTCGCAATAGCAATGAGGTGAAAATGGATAGCCCTGTTTGCAAAAGGAGATCGAAAGGAAAAAATTACTGCCCAATAACACGAGTTGAAGACACATACGCCGACAAAAAAGAAGCATGTTCCATGTAAAAAGGGAAAGATAGCACATGGTGGTTTATCAAAAATGGTTTGAGGATGAGATTGCAAGATGGAAAGTATGCCGGCCGAGATACAACTTAAGCAAACAATTGAAGAAAATCCACATGCAGCAACGTGGGAAGATGGGCAGTGGAGCAAGGCCGGAGGAAGCTGTACCTGAGGGTCGTCGGGATGTTACTAGGAAGGCGCCGGCGGCCGGGATCTGCCCATACTGCGGCAGCGAGCAAGTGGCGAAGGCCCTACCGCGCCGGAGCTTAGTCAGAGAGAACGGCGGGTACCGCAGATCGAGACGAGCTGCCTCAACGCCTTCGAACGGAGAGACGATGCACATCCTCCCTTTCCGCCGGCGGATGGGATGCGGCCGGATCACTGACCAACGCTGAGAGAGAGAGGCCACGGCGGCCTTGTGTGAGATTGTATGACGAGACTCACGAGAGACAAACCCATTTTTCCATTTTCCCCACGGCAATCGTTTTATATTCTGGGCGTGGTACCCGACCATCCATCGAGTAAACAACCGCTACACGCATCAAATTATCACGTGGGCTGCCTTTTCGTATAGAAAAGAACTCCACCGTGTACCCGCGCGGGTGTTGCCGGGAACGAGACATGAGTACGTGCGTCCTGCGTGCACTTCTTCTCTAGGTGCAGGTACTTACGTGGGTGGGTGTGAGAGACATGGTTTGTGCGAAACAGAGGCAATGTGTTGATGATATCTCAATCAGAAAAATGTAACATATGCAATGTGTGTGAAACGGAGTCATGGACATGAGATATTGATGGAATTGAAAACAAGGATGAAGTGTGTGGCTGCGCGATCGATAAAGAGTGCCATCGAATTTGTGTTTGCCCACATCAAAGATACAGGGCGGCTGGCCTACTGGAATTTGAGAGGGCAGAGGTGTAGTTCTTATCTGTGGCATGGATACCTACCTACAACGTTCGACTATCGGTGTGTGTGTGTGTGTGTGGGGGGGGGGGGTAGAGACTGGTCGACTAGTATATGTCTGGCAAGGAGAGAGACCTAGCTATGTATTGAGGGAGATCGATCGACATCCATGGATATGTGTAGCAGAGGAATAATGTTGGGAAAAAGACAAAGGTAGAGCGTCGGAGGGTTGGTGGTGGAGTGGCGTCTCACAAATGGTGGGAGAGGCCTGCTAGACAAACGGAGGGTATGAGTGCAATATCAATAAGAGAGGGCGGGGGATGTCTGTCTGTCTATGCACGTACGTGTGAGAGATGGGTCGGGAGGTATTCAAGGATGATGAGGGGAGAAGATATGGTTGTGGTAAGCATGCGTAACTACATAGGAAGATCAACCGTTGTGTGTCCTTGAAAAGGAGAGAGATAACTAGCGAGGTAAGTGTATCGGTGCTTGGTGAAAACGAATTATAGTCGACCTGGATATATGTAGGGAGATCAGTTCATATACACGCCTGCATGTGTTAGAAGCAGATAAGGTCCGGAGAGGCAGACAGGGGGAGAGAGTGTGGCTAAGAGGTGGTGCGAGAGGCCTACCATGTCGAGGGGGGAGGAGTGTGCGAGCATGTGACTAATGAAAAGAGGGGCAGGAGTGTGCACCTGCGTGGAATCGTATTGGACATATGGGGGCATGGACGGTGAGAAAAGAAGATGGGAAGTATATATGTGTTTGTTGTAGGCACACTTGGCTAGAGAGGTATATCGACCGGTGTGTGCCAGAAAGAAGGATCCGGGGGCCTACACACACCGCTGGTGGACGACCTAAAGAGAAATAATGAACGTGCGCGATGGAGGGGACGCTAAGGGTGTGTGAGGGGGGCGGGCGTGTGCATGCACGATAGAAAGTTAGTGCTAGCTAGCTACAAATAGAAGAGGATCGTGAAGGTGTAAAAGACGAACAAAGATCATAATTCATTATAAAAAGGTGGATATGGATACTTGAAGAAGATGTCATAATGTACAACATTGATTATAATTTGGGATAATGTGTGGCTTTTGCAACTCAGGTCTAAATACTTGTCATAATGTAGGGGGCGGGGCACTATACTTTGTGTGATAAACATGGTGTACGTATGGAACATGGTTTAGATTATGAATATATAGTTAATACATCAAATGTGCTATTATTTGGAATCAACATCAAGTGTATTCCAAAAATAGAATTCGAGTTCATGTAGTACACATAGTTCATATCTATCTCTATAGTAATCATGTGGTGTGTTATTAAGGTAATACACGAATGATGGTTGAAGTTGGCAACAATCATGATCGTAGATTCTTATTGAAATAGAGAAACGAATTCAAATTTAGTTCGAATTGTAGCGGTAGTATAGACATTTTGAATGCACTAAAATGTTGGTATGAGTAGGTTACATGCATTATACAGCAAAGCGAAAAAAATTAATCGGACATAACATGGATTCATACTCCCTCCTTCCATCTATATAGGGCGTAATGAGATTTTTAAGACCGCCTTTGACTATTGACAAGATTAATACTACGTGACATGCACAATCTGAAAATTATATCATTGAAAGAACCTTTCACAGACGAAGTTAACGGTGTGCTTTGTGTAAGTTGCATGTCATATATCATTGCTCTAATACTTGGTCAAAGTTAGCATCGAAAAACACATTAGGCCCTATATAGATGGAAGGAGGGAGTAGCTTTGAATAGCATTTGTATAGTAAAACGGGGCAAGACTCTCTCTTTGTGTGGTGTGAATAGTTTTATTTTTTTGTTTTCTTTTTGGTTGAGAGAAGTGCGAATTGATTTGGTACGTACAAGTACAATATTACTATGCAGTCAAAAAAAAGTACAATATTACTACACGTTAGGCTTGTCCCTAAAATTCAACCCGCGTCTTGTTATATCCCGAAAATTCAGATATCGTGCTCCCAAAACTGGCGCCTTCACAACCCGCGCCTTGCTATCCCGAAATTACAACGCGCGCGAAAACTCCCTTCAGCTGCCAAATCCCGACACACGAAATCCCCCTTCTAACCCTGAGCCGAAAGGGCCGCTAGTTCAAATCGGTGGGGGGTACTTTTGTAACACACCCTACATTTTGGACAAGCGCGTCCGTAAGTCATGCTTCACCCCCTCCCATCGCCCCCTTTTCGCCATTCGAAATCCCAGGCCGCCATAACCTCTCCGCTCTAGCCGCGAAACCCCACCCTCTTCCGTCCACCATGTCACCGCTGCCCAGCCGGAGCCTCTTCCCTGACGACGTCGTCCACCGCAACAGCTCGACGTCCCTCGTCCACCTCCCCGGATGAGGATCCGTCGTCCATCTCGCTGTCCCGCCGGTTCAGCCGCCCCGTCCTCCAACTCCAAGGATCTGCTCCGACGATCACCTCGTCTATCGCGGCTGCTTCATCCCCACAGTGCCGCCTTAACCTACTCCACCGGAACTGCAGCATCCTCACCGACTCCTCGGACGAAGCCGAGGCCTACTCGGCGCCACCAAAGAGGTTGTACACTCATCGCATCGCACCTTCTCCTTAACTCGACCTCCCGGCGCCGAAGGTGCTCCATCCCGCACCCCCATGGAGTGGCTACCTTGAAGCCGGCGCCGCGGGCGACATCTCCACGGCGGATCTCCCCCTAGTGCGAGGCCCCTTCGGCAGCGGCGTCCATACTAGCCGGATCTGCTGCTACTGCTCCGGCTCTCGCTCGCTCGCTCGCTCGTGCTGCTGCTGCTGCTCCGGCTCTCGCTCGCTCGCTCGCGCTGCTGCTGCTCTGGCTCTCGCTCGATCGCTCGCTCGCCCAGCTGCTGCTGCTGCTCTCCCCCTCGCTCGTGCTACTGCTCTGCTCCGACTAAGCCACACTTTAGTCGACAGAATCAACTTTTGGGTCAATCGATTTTCAGGGGTTGGGGGGGGGGGGGGCTCGCCGGAGTTAAGGAAGAACCACCCGCAGCGGGGACGGGGGCTCGCCGGAGAGGTACCCCACTATCTATCTTAGGGTTCAGGGTGGGGGGGGGGGTGGGCGGGGGCCTAGAGGGCTGGCTGGGGCGGCGGTGGGGAGTTGTTTCGGGGCGGCGAGGCGGCGCTGGGGCTGGCAGTTCGGCCGGTGGTGGCAGGCGGCTCAGGGGTGTGCAGGTTGAAGATGAACTGCAGGCCCTCCCTAAACTACATATCAAGTGTCTCTCTGCTACCATTGCGTCCAGTTTCAACAATAGCATTCAGATTCCACAGTTAATTTTAGTTTCGATAGTTAAGTTCAGAGTCAACAGTTTTTACCTCATCTGTTGTAGTCAGGTGGTTTTTGGTGATGTTAATTTTACATCCATTTTTCATCATCTATTGGAGATGCTATTAGAATCCCACTTGAGATTGACGATGTCTATCTTGTGTTGCTTCAGCCTTGACGTCTTACGGCTCACCGGAGCTGCTCCAACGACAGAACGATCCATCACAATAGAGCAGTGCCATGGACGCCGTCTACAGATTCCTCAGATCTTCCTCCACACCTCTGATAGCCACCTCTGCCTCAACTGCTTCATTGACCAACCCAATGATGCTGAGGTCGACACGGCTACGGCAAAGAGGTTGTACACTTGTTGCGTCACTTATTACTATACATTCACGTCGATCCATTAGGGCTATTTTGGTTCAACGGAAAAACATAGCAATAGGGAATTTTCCAATGGCACTCTACTATTCAATTATTCATGCATTTTGTTGAAAGGAATGAAGCAAAACATCCACCTGGACCTACTTTTCAAAATCCTATGCATGAAAACAAGACCAAGTGCATTAGTGCCTGAATAACATTCTAACTGTGCATGCTTTCATATGGTTTCTCTTTATTTTGGCCATGTTTCATTGCATTCCTCTGCTCTTCCAATTCCTGTAAACCAAACACCCAAGTTGATAGAAATCCTGTGTTTACAAATGCTCTGTTTACCATGTGCATTCTCCTATCCTATTCCGGTGTTTTTCCTATCCCTGCGTTTTAAGAATCATGCAAGCCAAATGAGCCCTTACAGAATTACTTCAGTTACAGGTACGTGTCGAAGGGAACTTTGTGTGGTTTGTCCTGCTCCTGCCACGACGTCGTCCACCTCACCTGAGCTGCTCCATCGACAGAAGCATCCACCAAACCAGACATCATGACTCCTGACCGTCTTTCGCCGCCTCAGATCTCCTTCCCTGCCGCCGGCACGTACCCCAACGGCATCACCATCATCGACTCAGCAGATGAACCTGAGGAGTACACAGGTCCACAAGAGAGGTCGCACTCTTTTGTTTCTTCTTATGTTATGCATTGCTTAAACTTACCTGCTACTTTATAGTCCTGTTCAGCTCTTGGACTCCCAACTCAGGTCCAAATTCATGTTCAAACTTGAGTTCTAAATTAGTTGTGGGGCACATATCGAGGCAACAATGAATAGTATGTCTGTCTAATATCTGGTTCACCTAGGGTATGCCTATGTTGTTCATCTTGGGTGGGAAACAAATAGTAAAGCAATCATCATCTGTCTTTTTATTAATTTAAAGCAATCATCAGCGTGCTATCATTATTTTTGGATCCATCCACTGGTTGTTACCATCACTCTAAATTTCTGCATGCTCTCCTTACATAATCTCACCATGTTTTTTTGTATGCATGTCAGATATTGTACACAATCATGCTGAACATGTAGAGAAAAAGAGAAGAGTTTTGCGCGGCAATACAATGTCATGCAGACATCGCTCCATGGTGGTTTCAATGGCAAACCCTCCCCACCCCTCTCCAGATTCTAATCCAGAGGAAGATATCTGTTCTGAGGCGGATTCAGACGCCGCTGACCACTCCTATTTACCCCCCAAGGTGTTTGCTCTACCTTGGCATGATGATGTTAGTCATATCATGCATATGTTGCCTTGCAGTGCCTACTTTTGACATCATATATGTCATCTGCTTAGTTTAGACATGTTCTGTAATGCCACCTGTTTAGTTTCTATATCATATATGGGAATTATGCAGTCTGATGTCTTTTAGCCAGCCATAATATATGTGAAATGTGCAATGCCATCCTGTTTAACCAGGCGTCATATATTTAAATGATATCTTGCCCATCCTTTTCTTCATTACATTTCCATTTGTCGACAATGTTTGTACATTAAACTACTCTTCCTGTGAATCAGCTATTTGGGTGGGAGATGGAAAAATCTGGAGTGAAAAGAAGGCCTTCAGAGCAGACAGTGCTACCTGTCGAAGCAGATCTCTTGTTGGGTCCCGATAGCTCCTCAGAGATGGATTCAGAGACAAATGACTAGTCCTATTCCCCTACTGAGGTGTATGCTCTAACTTGGCACGGTTATACTGCTCATATCATGCGTACGGTGTCTTGCATTGCATAGTTTAGGCATCATATACACAATATTCAACACCATGTTCTTAGTTCAGACATCATATCGAATGCCCTCTGATTAGCATATAAATCACATATGTGAATTAAATGATGCGATCCTGATTACTTAGATAACATGTAGGTGAATTATGTCATGCGATCCTGTTTTGTTATTCATCATATCTTTGAATTATGTTATGCTATGCTATCCAGTTTAGATAGACATCATATATGTGAAATTATGTCATGCTATCCGTTTTAGTTAAACAATATACATGTCAACTATTTCATGCGCTCTTTTTTCCACACTATCTATTGCATCTATCTCTCATACAATGTTTGTACGTTCAACTATGTTTCCTGTTTATCAGCCATTTGAATTGGAGCGGGTGATGCCAGTATCTAGCGGAATAAAAACACGGTCTTCAAATAAAACAGTGCTACCTATTGGTGGATATAGCACCCCGGTTGTACATGCACAAGAACCAGCCCTACCACACATAACCCAAACTCTCGCAGATTGTACCCCTACTGCGATGGACAGAGAACCAGCTTCACCCAATCTAACCCCAACCCCAGCCGATAGTAACCCAGTTCCTGTTGACAGAACACCATCTCCACCACAGAGCTCCCAAACAAGAGCAGTTAGTAAGGCAGCTCCAGTGCGCAAAGGGCCAGTACTATCACGGCGAACCCTAGCTCCACCAGTTAGTACGCCTATTCCCGTGGAGGAAGCACAACCAGCCAGTCGTAGTTTAGCATCTATCGCATTTTATGTTGTTAAATCGTATGTGTGTATCGTCCCATCTTGGAAATATTATACTGAAGATGAAGGAAAATGCCAGTTGCAGGTGTTTGTCCAGGAGTTATGTGTAAGTAATGTTATTCATGGCAATTACTTTGCTTCATCCTATACATCCTACCTCCATGATGGTTATAATACAACAAATTTTCCCATTTTTCTCTATAGAGAAGGACCGATTTGGAAACTCAGGATGAGGTAACCTGTGCTAATACCTCTGCTATCTTCAAGAATGCTTGGTGGCAGTATCGGAATTACCTGAAGAAAATGTACTTCACCGGCAAAGAAACTCATCAAATTCCCTTACGTTCTCCTGAGACACATTTACTGGACGATGATTGGGAACGCCTTGTTCTATACTGGTCCTGAACCAAGAATGTGGTAAGGTCTATGAGCTCATTTTCTATTTTAAGTATTATATTCTTGCGTCTTACTGTAATCTATGCATGTAGAACAAGTGCCTAAACCTGAAGAACAACTGTTCTAATTTAAGATTCCATTGCTATCATAGTCCAAAAAAGTGCTAGGTGTTAATTGTGCGTTTTCCACCGCCTTGCACTTTACTGACCAAAGCGCATGCTTATGCGCAGTTATGCACAGATTAAGCGTAGTTACGGGCAATGCGTTTTGCCAACGCCTAGAGCCTAGGCGCGCTTAAGCGCTCGCTTAGGCGCGCCTTTTTTAACTATGATTGCTTTGCTCTTGTATCATTGTATTTACTCATACAAACTTATTTTTAAATTGAAGGATCCAATCGAAACTCCAATGGCACGGCAGGTATGTTCACGCATGTTTCTTTAACATGTTTGCTCTTATCAAAAGGTCTTTTGATTTCAATTTCAATTGTGTATATAGTTGACTTTCCTATCATGCACATTACTAGCATCACAACAGAGCCAATAGTGTTGTTGTACACGTAGACCCGTGGTACCCATCTGAAATCTTGTTGTGCCGTGTAGTTTCCCACGCTTTGTATTGTTTCACCGCTGCTTTGTCTTGAACTGATATGATTTGAACCGTGTCTCTATTTTGATTTGGCAAGACAATGCAGTGACCATAGGACATAGATATATGTTTGTTTGATGCTTTTATTATGTACTAGTACTTGGCAATAGAAGACTTGGTAGTTTAATCCTGGCCACCTTACTAATGAACTGGTTCACCGAAATGAGTTTCATATACTAGTACATGCTAAACTTGTTATGTGTCTGCTTGTTTCTTCTTTTAGAATGCTGACAAAATATTGGGGAGGAGTGCCTTATTAAGCAATGGTAAAGGAAGTAATGCGGATAAGGTTCAGGATAGTGACACATCCTTGTTGGTCTCCAACAAAGCTGATAAAATAGCTAAGGAAGACTATCTTGAAGACAACGAGACAACCCCAAAGTCCTATCTTGGTTTAGTGTTCGAGGTACTGGCCACTACCGCTTGCACAAGCTATTCAAACTCACTGTCTGAATCAGTTCGGTTTCTTGAGTCTCAACTACAAGCTGAAAGACATCGATCAGCTGTGCTGCGACAAGAAGCGGAAGGACTGTGGAAGTCCCTGGAGCATTCAGATGCATACTTTCTGGTGCGACAGCAAGCATTGAGGATTTTAGCGCCAAACAGGACAAAGCTAATCAGCTTGCTAAGCTTATTGCAAGCATGGTGGATACCCAGGATAACGTTTCTTGAGCTCTTCTGAAGTTGTTTCAGTTATGCTCTTGTTTTGCTGCCGCATTTATTTGCACTGGTGGCCAATTTTGACGGCCAACGGTATGTAATATGCTGCTTCGTTCCCTATATTTGCACTGGTGGCAAACTTTGATGCCCAGTGGATGTAATATGTGTAATAGCGGTAATAGGCTAGCCTTAATTGCTTGCTTATTTATTTCCTTATTGTCTTGTTTAGTTGTTTGCTTGTAGTCACTGCAGTTCTTTTTCTGTGTTTTTCTAGTGGCCACAATAGCCTATTTTTGGTAACTAGGCCAAAATAATCATGGCAACACACGAACTGTTGTAACCATGGGCCTCCTGCAGGCCGTATGATCCATGGGCCTTCGTTCGACCGTAGGAGCATTGGCCTTCTATACGGGCCGTAGGATCCATCGGCCTTCTATACGGGCCTTTGGGATCAATGGGCCTTCTACGGGCCGTAGGGTCCATGGGCCTTCTATGGGCCGTACTATCCATGGGCCTCATACGGGCCGTAGGATCCATGGGCCTTCTATGGGGCATATCATCATTTCGCCAATCATGGGCCATACTATTCGTGGACCATAACGGGCCATTAATAGGCCGTATTTAATAACTCTATGAAAACAGCCCAACGGGTTTTTTTGACATGAAAACGGCCCAACGTATTAACATACCGCAAACGGGCCGACTATAATGACAGGCTGAATTTGGCCCACAAGCAGAAAATGACAGTAACGGGCCGTATGTAACCGAATGCTGCGAATGAGCCCAAGAATCAATGGGCCCTGAGAAGGCCGAAAGATAACTTGGGCTGGAAACGGCCCAATGGAATAACGGGCCGTTAATGGGTATAAAGTGATACACTGTTCATTACGGGCCAGTTTCACCACATGCCGTTAATGGGCCAAGAGTTACAAAGGTCCTCATATGGGCCGAAAGAAGTCATGGGCTACACACGGACCGGAAGTTAAAATGGGCTGAATCATATTGGACGGCCTAGATGACGCTACTGGGCCTAATTCGGATAGGGCATAACGGGCCCTGGGTTAGCGGGCTGTAAATGGGCTATATTCGAACAGGCTGTTAACAGGCTTTTCGTGGGCCGGCCCACCACCTTTTGACCAAGTGAAACGGGCCGGCCTTTTCACACGAATGGGCCTTTGTTGGGCCGTGCCACGTGTCGCCGTATCATAGGCGCCTTCGGTCAAATGAGCGGATGACATCTGTCCCAATGGTGAGCCGACACGTGTTTCCTCCAGCCAATGATGATTTTAAACGTGGAAAATCCCCTTTGGTCGGGGATGTTAACGGTTTATCGGATCCAAAACCCGACCCGATAGCTTAACGGCGTTCCGTTACGGTGGATGCCACGTGTCAGTCACCCTTGACGAAAGTAGTTCTGTGACGCGGGATTTATCGTCATGGAAGTGGACACTTCCGTGATGATAATTTTGGTAATGTCATGGAACACTTCTACGACATCACAGGTATGACTATCTTGATTCTGTCATAAATTTGTCATGGATGTACATGCATGACAAAAAACGCGACCTACTGTGACAAACACGTATCATCATGGAAGTGTATTTTTTTTGTAGTGTTGAATCCTTGACATTGTGGTTCATCCGATGAGATCATCGTGGAACATGTGGGAGCCAACATGGGTATCCAGATCCCGCTGTTGGTTATTGACCGGAGAACGTCTTGGTCATGTCTGCATGGTTCCCGAACCCGTAGGGTCTACACACTTAAGGTTCGGTGACGCTAGAATTGTTATGGGAAATAGTATGTGGTTACCGAAGGTTGTTCGGAGTCCCAGATGAGATCCTGGACATGATGAGGAGCTCCGGAATGGTCCGGAGGTGAAGATCGGTATATTGGACGAAGGGTATTGGAGTTCGGAATTGTTCGAGGGGTACCAGGTGATGACCAACGTGTCCGAAAGGGGTTTCGGAAGCCCCGACAAGCGTTGGGGGGCCTTATGGGCCAAGGGGAGAGGGCACATCAGCCCACTAAGGGGCTAAGCACCCCTCCCACCCCATCTCACGTAACCAGGAGAGGTGGGGGCGCCACCCCTAGGGCAGCCGCCCGTCCCGGCTTGAGGGGCAAGTTTCCTAGGGGGTGGGGGCGCCCAAACCCATCTAGGATTTCCCCTTTGGCCGCCGCCCCTCCCCTAGGGAACCCTAGGGCGCCTCCCCCTCCCCCCTTCCCCCTATATATAGTGAGGGAGAGAGAGGGCAGCCGCACCCTTCCCCTGGCGCAGCCCTCTCCCTCCTCCAACACCTCCTCCTCCTCCGTAGTGCTTGGCAAAGCCCTGCCGGAGAACCACGAGCTCCATCACCACCATGCCGTCGTGCTGTCGGAATTTTCCCTCAATTTCTCCTCTCCCCTTGCTGGATCCAGAAGGAGGAGACGTCCCCAGGCTGTACATGTGTTGAACGCGGAGGCACCGTTGTTCGGTGCTTAGATCGGATTCGGCTGCGATCTGAATCACTTCGTGAATGACTCCACCGACCGCGTTCTTGTAACGCTTCCGCTTCGCGATCTTCAAGGGTATGAAGATACACTCCCCTCTCTCTTGTTGCTAGAATCTCCATAGATAGATTTTTTGTGATGCGTAGAAAATTTTGAATTTATGCTACGTTCCCCTACACTAACCATACTAACAATAACACACAGGTCTCACAATTACTCATATCAATAACAAAATCAGCTAGCGAGCCATAATAATAAAACTCGGATGACAACACTTTCTCAAAATAATCATAACATGATATAACAAAACGGTATCTCGCTAGCCCTTTCTGAGACCTCAAAACATAAATGCAGAGCACCTTTAAAGATCAAGGACTGACTAAACATTGTAATTCATGGTGAAAGAGATCCAGTCAAGTCATACCCAATATAAACCAATAGTAATGAATGCAAATGACAGTGTGCTCTCCAGCGGGTGCTTTTTAATAAGAAGGGTGATGACTCAACATAAAAGTAAATAGATAGGCCCTTCGCAGAGGGAAGCAGGGATTTGTAGAGGTGCCAGAACTCGATTTTAAAATAGAGATTGAATAACATTTTGAGCAGCATACTTTTGCTGTCAATGCAACAACTATGAGATGGCTGTATCTTCCATACTACATGCATTATAGGCAGTTCCCAAATAGAATGGTAAAGGTTTATACTCCGCCAACCACCAACAAGCATCGATCCATGGCTTGCTCGAAACAACGAGTGCCTCCAACATACAACAGCCCTGGGGGAGTTTTGTTTAATTATTTTGATTTGCTTTGATCTTTTTGGATCATGGGACTGGGCATCCCGGTTACCTGCCCTTTCTCGTGAATGAGGAGCCTAGTCCACTCCTCGTGAGAATAACCCACCTAGCATGGAAGATATAGGAAGCCCTAGTTGAAACATGAGCTGCTCGAGCATACAAAACAGAATTTCATTTGAAGGTTTGGAGTTTGGCACATACAAATTTACTTGGAACGGCAGGTAAATACTGCATATAGGAAGGTATAGTGGACTCATATGGAACAACTTTGGGGTTTAAGGAGTTTGGATGCACAAGTAGTATTCCTGCTTAGTACAGGTGAAGGCTAGCAAAAGACTGGGAAGCGAACAACTGAGAGAGCGACAACAGTCGTAAACATGCATTAAAATTAATTTACACTGAGTACAAGCACGAGTAGGATATAATCTACCATGAACATAAATATCATGAAGGATATGTTGATTTGATTCAACTACATGCGTGAACATGTGCGAAGTCGAGTCACTTAATACATTCAAAGGAGGATACCATCCCATCATACCACATCATAATCATTCTAATAGCATGTTGGCACACAAGGTAAACCATTATAACTCATAGCTAATCAAGCATGGCACAAGTAACTATAATCTCTAAATGTCATTGCAAATATGTTTACTTCATAATAGCTTACTCAGGAATGATGAATCATCATATTTACAAAAACAAGAGAGGTCGAGTTCATACCAGCTTTTCTCATCCCAATAAGTCCATCATATATCGTCATTATTGCCTTTCACTTGCACGACCGAACGATGTGTATAATAATAAGAGTGCACGTGCATTGGACTAAGATGGAATCTACAAGCATTCAACTCAAGAGAGAAGACAAGGTAATATGGGCTCTTAGTTAAATAAACAATCATGCATATAAGAGCCACTAAGCATTTTCAATATGGTCTTCTCGACCCCCAAAAGAAAGAAAAGAAAATAAAACTATTTACACGGGAAAGCTCCCAACAAGTAAAAGAAGAACGAGAAATCTTTTTGGGTTTTCATTTTAATTTCTACTACAAGCATGGAAATTAAACTTAACTATTTTTTTGTTTTTTCTTAAGGTTTATCAAACACACAAGAATAAAACTAGAAAAAGAAATTTAAACTAACATGGATAATACAATGAAAGAGTATGAGCACCGACGACTAGTGTGTGAACATGAATGTGAAGTCGGTGAGAAATATGTACTCCCCCAATCTTAGGCTTTTGGCCTAAGTTGGTCTAATACCAGTGACCGTCTAGCTGATATCCATAAGTGAAACTAGGGTAGTACTGAGATGAAGAGGCGACCGCCTCCTGAGCAGCAACGTGTTGGCGAGCTGCCTCCATTCCCGTCTCATATTCAGTTGCTTCTTCCCTGGTGACAACATATCTTCCTTTTGCCTGATAATCAAAAAGGTAGGGAGCAGGAAGAGTAACAGGGACGAAGTTGCGTCTGTTATAAGTTAGTCGTTAATGGAGGAATTGTTCATTCCTCTCAAGAAAATGATGATCAAACATAGCTGCTTTATCCAAATAAATAGGAGGTACAATCATATCCCCCTCTCGTGGAGCTATATTAAGAAAATTAGCCACATGGGTTGCATAAATTCCTCCAAAGAAATCTCACCTTCTACTATTATTCTGCAACCTACATGCAACTATTGCCCCAAGTTATATCTTCTATAACCTGACATAGCACTCTTGAGGACACAACGATCAGGGGCACACATGTGACATACTTCGTCCTTACCGTTAATGCATCTACCAATGAAGAGAGCAAAGTAATGTATAGCAGGAAAATGAATGCTCCCTATGGTAGCTTGTGTTACGTCCCTAGATTCTCCCATAGTAATACTAGCAAGAAAATCTCTAACTTCAGATTTGGGAGGATCATTAACATTACCCCACTATGGGAGTTTGCAAGCAGTTGTGAAATCCTCTAAATCCATCGTATAAGATGTATCATAAATATCAAACATAACACTAGGAGAATTACGCGCAGAAATATATTCGAACCTCCGCATAAAGGAATCAGTCAATTGTTAATATTGAGGACACTTATCTTGTAAGAAGTCCTCCAGCTCGGCATTACCATAAAATCATCGGATGGCCACTCACAAGCCCGTACATTTGCATCCCTCGGCAAATTAACATCTTGTTCATGTATAGCAATCCTTGGCCCTTTCTTTGCCGAGGATCCACCTTGGTACATTCTTCTAAGCATATTTCTTTTTCTAAAAATTTCTGAAATTTATTAACTTTAAAATAAAAGTGGATAAAACTAAACAAGATTGATAGAAACTAGTCCTACAAGTGCCTAGAGCCTATATCATGCATTGGAATTGCTTGGGACCTTGAAAATTTAACATGCAAGCTCAAGAACATGGTCACCTATGCAGCAAAAATTTGCAATGAATAAAGCACTAGAACAAAAACTAATTGGACCAATGGAGGAGTCACATACCAAGCAACAATCTCCCAAAGCAGTTTTGCGAATGGAGCTTTGAGCTAAGAGATCGAAAATCGTAGCAAAACGAGCTAGAACTCGGGCTTGAGCTGGATGGGGATTTTTTTGGCTAGAAGATGAACTGTGTGGGTGCTGGCATAAGTGGAGTGGGGCCACCAGGGGCCCACGAGATAGGGGGGCGCGCCCTACAGGGGGGGCGCCCTCCTCTCTCGTGGCCTGGTGCTTGGCCCTCTTGCAGTGTTTTCAGTGCCTAAAATCCTCAAATATTCCAGAAAAAATCATACTAAATTTGCAGGGCATTTGGAGCACTTCTATTTTCGGACTATTTTTTAATGCATGGATAATTCAGAAAATAGACGGGTAATACTATTTTTGCTTTAGTTAAACTAAATAACAGAAAGTAAAAGGAGGTTACAGAAGGTTGTGCCTTCTAGTTTCATCCATCTCGTGATCATCAAAATGAATCCACTAACAAGGTTGATCAAGTCTTGTTAACAAACTCAATCCGAATAACATGGAACAGGAGAAATTTCGGATAACACTAAGTTACCTCAAAGGGGATATGAAAATCCCCAACAATAAGAATATCATACTTTTTCTTGATAGTAGGGAGAGGAAATTCAAAACCTCCCAAAAATGATAGTTGGAACTTTTTCAATAGAATTGATGCTATGAACTTGACATTGTTTCCTCGGAAAGTGTACCGTATACTCATTACCATTAACATGAAAAGTGACATTGCCTTTGTTGCAATCAATAACAGCCCCTGCAGTATTAAGAAAAGGTCTACCAAGGATAATAGACATACTATCGTCCTCGGGAATATCAAGAATCACAAAGTCCGTTAAGATAGTGACATTTGCAACCACAACAGGCACATCCTCACAAATACCGACAGGTATAGCAGTTGATTTATCAGCCATTTGCAAATATATTTCAGTAGGTGTCAACTTATTCAATTCAAGTCTATGATATAAAGAGAGAGGCATAACACTAACACCGGCTCCAAGATCACATAAAGCAGTTCTAACATAATTTCTTTTAATAGAGCAAGGTATAGTTGGAACACCCGGATCTCCAAGTTTCTTTGTATTCCACCCTTAGAAGTGTAATTAGCAAGCATGGTGGAAATTTCAGCTTCCGGTATCTTTCTTTTATTTGTGATGATATCCTGCATATACTTAGCATAAGGATTTACTTTTAGCATATCAGTTAAGCGCATACGTAAGAAAATAGGTCTAATCATTTCAGCATAGCACTCAAAATCCTCATCATCCTTTGACTTGGATGGTTTAGGAGGAAAGGGCATGGGTTTCTGAACCCATGGTTCTCTTTCTTTGATTGTGGGTTATCAAGATCAACAGCAGGTTCAATCTCTACATCATTGTCTTTGCTAGGTTGAGCATCAACATGAACATTATCATTAACATTATCACTAGGTTCATGTTCATCACCTGATTGTGTTTCAACATCAGAAATAGAAATATCATTGGGATTCTCAGGTGTGTCTACAGTAGGTTCACTAGAAGCATGCAAAGTTCTATAATTTTTCTTCTTCTTCTTTTTAGAAGAACTAGGTGCCTCTAAATTATTTCTCTGAGAATCTTGCTTGATTCTCTTAGGGTGGCCTTCGGGATACAAAGGTTCCTGAGTCATTCTACCAGTTCTAGTAGCCACTCTAACCGCAAAGTCACTATTATTATTTAATTCATCAAGCAAATCATTTTGAGCTTTGAGTACTTGCTCAGCTTGAGTAGCAACCATAGAAGCATATTTGCTAACGCGGTGAAGTTCATCTTTAACTCTAGCAAGATTATCACCTACGCGTCCTATCTCGAAAGCATTATTCTTTAACTCTCTACCAACATAAGCATTAAAACTTTCTTGTCTAGTCATAAAGTCATCAAATTCATCTAAGCATGGGCTATGAAATTTAGTAGAGGGTATTTCAACTTTATCGTATCTATAGAGAGAATTTTCCTTCAGGCGGTATATTCAGACCATGTATTTCTTCAGTAGGAGGTAAATTCTTAACATCTTCAGCTTTAATAGCTTTTTCTTTCATTGCTTTCTTTGCCTCTTGCATATCTTCAGGACTGAGAAATAAAACACCTTTCTTCTTCGGAGTGGGTTTGGGAATAGGCTCAGGAGCTGGCTCAATTGGTTCAGGAATTGCTTCAAGAATTGGCTCAGGAAGAGTCCAATTATTTTCATTAGTCAAAATATTATTCAATAATATTTTAGCTTCGTCGACTGTTCTTTCCCTGAAAGCATAACCAGCACAACTATCCAAGTAGTCCTTGGAAGCATCGGTTAGTCCATTATAAAAGATATCAAGTATTTCATTTTTCTTAAGAGGATGATCAGGCAAAGCATTAAGTAACCGGAGAAACCTCCCCCAAGCTTGTGGGAGACTCTCTTCTTTGATTTGCACAAAATTATATATTTTCCGCAAGGCAGCTTGTTTCTTATGAGCAGGGAAATATTTAACAGAGAAGTAATAAATCATATCCTGGGGACTACGCACACAACCAGGAGCAAGAGAATTATACCAAGTCTTAGCATCACCCTTTAATGAGAACAGAAATATCTTAAGGATATATAAATAGCGAGACTTCTCATCATTAGTAAACAGGGTGGCTATATCATTCAACTTGGTAAGATGTGCCACAACAGTTTCAGATTCAAGGCCATATAAAGGATCAGATTCAACTAAAGTAATAATATCAGGATCAACATTGAATTCATAATCCTTATCAGTAACACAGATAGGTGAAGTAGCAAAAGCAGGATCGTGTTTCATTCTAGCATTAAGAGACTGCTGCTTCCATTTAGCTAATAATTTCTTAAGATCATTTCTATCATTGCAAGCAAGAATTTCCATAGCAGCTTTTTCATTCATAACATAACCCTTAGGAACAACAGGTAATGCATAATCATTGGGGGGAACTTCATCATCACTATCATCAGTAATAGGATCTTCAGTAATTTTATTCCCCCTAAATCTAGCAAGTTGTTCATCAAGAAATTCACCTAATGGCAAAGTAGTATCACGCACAGAAGTAGTTTCATCATGCATAGCAGAAGTGGCATCATCAATAACATGCGACATATCAGAATTCATAGCAGTAGTAGGTTTAGGTGTCGCAAGCCTACTAATAACGGAAGGAGAATCTAGTGCAGAGCTAGATGGCAGTTCTTTACCTCCCCTTGTAGTTGAGGGCAAAATAGTAGTTCAATCGTCTTTCAAGTTCTTCATAGTGATCAACAGATATAAATGCCAAGTGACTCAGAGAATAGAGCTATGCTCCCCGGCAACGGCGCCAGAAATTAGTCTTGATAACCCACAAGTATAGGGGATCGCAACAGCTTTTGAGGGTAGAGTATTCAACCCAAATTTATTGATTCGACACAAGGGGAGCCAAAGAATATTCTTGAGTATTAGCAGTTGAGTTGTCAATTCAACCACACCTGGATAACTTAGTATCTGCAGCAAAGTGTTTAGTAGGAAAAGTGGTATGATAATAAAGGTAACTGTAGCAAAAGTAAGATAAATGTTTTTGGGTTTTTGTAGTAGTTGTAATAGTAGCAACGGAAAAGTAAATAAGTGAAGAACAATATGTGAAAAGCTCGTACGCAATGGATCAGTGTTGGATAATTATGCCGGATGCGATTCCTCATGCAATAGTTATAACATAGGGTGATATAGAACTAGCTCCAATTCATCAATGTAATGTAGGCATGTATTCCATAAATTGTCATACGTGCTTATGGAAAAGAACTTGTATGACGTATTTTGCCCTACCCTCCCATTGCAGCGGGGTCCTTACAGAAACTAAGGGATATTAAGGCCTCCTTTTAATAGAGAACCGTAACAAAGCATTAACACATAGTGAATACATGAACTCCTCAAACTACGGTCATCACCGAGAAGTGTCCCGATTATTGTCACTTCGGGGTTGTCGGATCATAACACATAATAGGTGACTATAGACTTGCAAGATAGGATCAAGAACACACATATATTCATGAAAACATAATAGGTTCATATCTGAAATCATGGCACTCGGGCCCTAGTGACAAGCATTAAGCATAGCAAAGTCATAGCAACATCAATCTCAGAACATAGTGGATACTAGGGATCAAACCCTAACAAAACTAACTTGATTACATGGTAAATCTCATCCAACCCATCACCGTCCAGCAAGCCTACGATGGAATTACTCACGCACGGCGGTGAGCATCATGAAATTGGTGATGATGGATGGTTGATGATGACGACGATGACGAATCCCCTCTCCGGAGCCCCGAACGGACTCCAAATCAGCCCTCCTGAGAGAGATTAGGGCTTGGCGGCGGCTCCGTGTCGTGAAACGCGATGATACTTTCTCCTTGATTTTTTTCTCCCTGAGGCGGAATATATGGAGTTGGAGTTGAGGTTGGAGGAGGTCCAGGGGGCCAACGAGATAGGGGGTCGCGCCCTGGGGGGGCGCCCCCTGTCTCGTGGACAGGCCGTGGGCCCCCTGGCACTAATTCTTTTGCCAAAAATTCTTATTAAATCTGAAAAGTGCCTCCGTGGATTTCTAGGACATTCCGAGAACTTTTCTTTTCTACACATAAAACAACATCATGGCAGTTCTGCTGAAAACAGCGTCAGTCCGGGTTAGTTTCATTCAAATCATGCAAGTTAGTCCAAAACAAGGGCAAAAGTGTTTGGAAAAGTAGATACGTTGGAGACGTATCAGACTACACCATCTCCAAAAACGTCGCCCGTGTTCAAACGGCTTCGTAAAGGCCTAAGGCCATCAGGCTCCATGACAACCATCACAGAAGAAGATTCAAACCAATCCAGCTCAGTGGCACGTCAAGTGTTCCCTGAAGAAAATCCCTCTGTGACGGTTCCCACGTCCGAAGCCAATGTTGCTGAAGACAATCCGGCTGCATCAGCCGATGAAAGACAGGAAGAAGAACGTGTTGCCACACCCCCAACCAACAAAGAAGATGTTCTCGTGGAGAACGTGTCTGTGCCCGACCCTCCAGCTACTCAAGTGGAGGTTGAAAATCCTGAGGCGGCCACCAACAACACTACTGAAGCCAATGATGTTGTCATGGCTGAAGATAATGTGGCGCCTACAATGAACACCGTGCATGAAGCCAATGATGCACCTGCAACAAATGTTCAGCCTGATGCCCTTGCTAATGCTATTGCTCCTGTTCCTCCACCAAGGCCACACACTATTGAGCAAGAATTCTATCAAGGCGAGCTGGTCACTGTCAGATGGCCAATTCTAGTTCCTCCGCCTGCTCCCGGACCACAGTTTGATTATCATGTGGAGCACAGGCCTCAGGTTCAGAAGCCAAAGCCGAGGCTGCCAAGGTTTCCAGGTACTGCATCTGCGCCAGGATCATTCAATGTCAATGGCTTCATTGCACACAATACCTTCTTCAATAGAGCCAAGAACCCATATTCCAAGCCAAGAATATCATCTGATCGGTTCTGGAGTTATCAGCAGCACAGCTATTACTCTTGTGTTCCATACAATCAAGGGCGCATATTTCCTCATATGCGTCTAGATTCTGAAGCCATTGCTGGCCTGCCCTTCTTAGAAGAAGCCCTCGACTGTTTTCGAGATGCAGGCCTTCTCCAGTTTGTGACAGATAAGGAGAATTGGAATGAAGAGCCTCTGCTGCAATTCTATGCCACTCTCCACATTCGCGGCTACAACAGGGATCCGAATACATGGGTCCTTGAGTGGATGACAGGCAATGTCCATCATGAAGCCAAAGCTCTTGACCTCATTGAGCTTACTGGCCTGCCCACTCCAGGTGAACTCTATGAACTTGGTTCTCAGAATCACCAAAATGCGTTGGAAAGCATCTTTCAGAAGCCTGAGCCCAATATGAGCCAAATGCTGAGCATGATGAAGCCACTGCCGCAGGATGCTGAGTATCCCAAGAAATTCTTTGTTGAAGACCTAGAGTATCTTCCCCGCACCATCTATCACATTTTCAGGCGAACTCTATGGCCCATCAAAGGACATTCTTCCTCAGCAAAGCTAGAAGGCGCAATGAAGACATTGGTCTTCTATATTCTCAATGGCATTAGCTTCAATGCTCAGGATTTCTTCATTCGCCAATTTGCTGCATCTGGCTCAGACATATTTGTTCTGAAATTCTATGCTCCATGGGTTATGCGACTGATCAAGCTTCACTCTGCCGATGACTATCAGCCCTCTACACGCAACCATCTCATATTTCTGCCAGAGGTTGATATGTCCGTCGAAGCCATTTACCCAGAGCCTGCCAAGGAGGCAATTTATCTTCACAATGTCGATCGTCAGAGTTTCTCTCAGCATGTTGAAGGTGTTCAGGTTGCTTCTCGTGTTTATCCGCTGGCTGGCAATACTCGCCGTGCACGTACTGAAGCCACAGAAAGCACTATTGCTCAAAGGCCTCGGAAGCGATCTCGTGTGCTCAATGACCGAGAGCTTCTCGTGGCCTTGCATCAGATACATGACAAGCATCACTACAGGCTCAAGCATAAAATGCAAAGCCTCTTGATGGATATCCATCGCATTCGCAACCTTGCCACCAAGAATGCCTTTGTCACTCATGAAACCTGTCGGAGGTCTTGGAAGAGTTTGGCATTGCTCAGTGCTGAAGCCAATCTTCAAGATGATGGCTTCACAGAGAGATTCAAGTTCGACACCACTCCTCCCAGGAATGCTGTTTTGCGTCGAACCCCGTCTCTTGAAGATTCAGAGTAGACCTCCTCCGTGGCAACTGTTAATGCCAGAGTCCTTGATGACACCAATGATGCTACTTCATCACCTCCAACTTCGGCTCATATCGACACTGCACCAAGTTCGTCTGCACCACCAAACCTCAACGACAACCCTGCTGCTTCACCTACTCCTCATGGGAACGAGTAGAAACTATGTCTTCAAACCTTTTTGGTCCTTACTGACGAAAGGGAGAGAAGCATATGTTGATAGTCTTCAAGCGGGTCCATATGGGTGGTTGATATTCTTTTGCCTAGTATTTACAACTCCCTCTTTTGATACATTTGGTTCTTTGAGTTGTAACACTTAAACTTGATGGTCGTCTGCTACTTTTTCTGCTCTTCTGTGATGCGATGATAAATTCTGCATGTGCGATGATAAATCCTGCATGAAGTCATTCCGCAGACGTCCATTTTTCATTATGCATGACATTATTCCTGTATACCTGCTCATGCATGATGTATTGTCTTCATATGCTGAAGAAGATCTCCACAAATACAACCTGCCATGTGCATTTGCATTCCAACGCAAAACATTTATATGCACATCTTCAGGGGGAGCCTTTTTGCCACCTATGAAGACAATATCTTAATCCTTTACAATTTCACATACTTTTATCCTCGTTGAAAACTTCAACCAGTTTGTCATCAATCACCAAAAAGGGGGAGATTGTAAGTGCATCTAGTGCCACCCCTAGTTGCTTTGGAGTATTGACGACAAACCTGGTTGAGGGACTAATGTGTTTGTGAGAATTGCAGGATAACACAGGTAGTAGTCCCTCATTGATTCGGTTTACCTACCGGAGATGACCCCTAAAAATGTGTGAAGACATTGAAGACAATGGTAGTCTGTGAAGCTATTCACGTTGAAGACTATGACATGAGAAGACATCGCGTGAAGACTATGGAGCGCGAAGACTTATTTGTCTCGTTGTTTCCTTTCCTTCTTTGTTGAGTCATAGGAACCACTGTACTGTTAACTGGGGTCCAAGTGAACAAAGTCAGAGTGACTGAAGTGATGCTCAACCAAATCCTATGTCTTCGAGCGAAGACAATGAGAGCAAATCTTATCCAGAGTCGGATGAGTCAGCTTTACTTGTAGCCCAAGTCAAGCTGACGCGTGCGTTTGAAATCTGACCGTTGTGACATGTGTCAGTTCCTTAGCGACCCAGGGTCATTTCGGACAAATCAGGTCGGGTTGCCCAGTGGCTATATATAGCCCACCCCCTACACCATAAATTGGTGGCTGCTCATAGTTACTACACGGCTATTGTCGTTTGAGAGCAACCCACCGCCGAAGCTTTTGAGAGAGAATCCTTGCAAGGACAAAGCCCAAACCACCCAGAGCCTAAAAAGTGTTTGGCATCACTGAAGTCTTTCTGTCCGTGTGATCTGAAGACTTATTACACTTGAGGACTGTGAATCCTCCAGCTGGTTAGGCATCACGTTCTGAGCATCCAAGAGACATTGTGGATTGCCGGTGAACGAAGTCTGTGAAGATTTGGAAGTCTACCTTGAAGACTTAACAAAGTGATTGGGTGGGGACTAGGTGTCCTTAGCTCAAGGGGAATAAGCTGAAGACGCAGTCTTCTGAGTTGAATCTCAGCCTCCCTAACAAGACGTAGAGTTGTCACAGCAACTGGAACTGGTTGAACAAATCTCTGTCCTCCTGAAGCTACTGGTTCCATCTCTCACTTCTCCTTACTTACACTTTGTCTTCGTGAAGTCATTGTCTGCTTGCATTATCTGTTTGACTTCACTATGTGACTACCTATTCTGATTGGCTTCATACTATCTTCCATCTTGATCCATACTACCTAGCTGTTGATAGTCTTCATACTTTCACTTCATTGAATACTTGACTATGGCTTGTCTAGTGTAGTCTATCTTCCGCTGCATACGAATAGTGTCATTTCTATTGGTTGTCTTCGAATCTCCCATGTTTGGAAGACTCTCATAAAAATCGCCTATTCACCCCCTCTAGTTGATAACTAGCCTTTCACAACTGCATTAGACTGGTTCAATGTGGGTGACATGTACACTTAGTATTAACAATAGGAATGGGCAAAATTGACTGACTGAAAGTAGGAATACCCTGTGTGCAGTGGAGATTAAGTCCTACATAGGAAGGAGGTGAAAGAAGATAGTTTGGCGATTGGGTATGTACTTTGCTTACCAGTCGGTCGTGGGAGTTCATGTCGGACTTCCAGCCAAGCAGCAGGCACACCAACTCCCCCACCACTTGCTTGTCGCCAAGTATAGCACACCACCTCCCCCGACATCTATGACCAATAGCCTCATTGTTGTGTTCACCAATGGCCTAGTCCCCAGATGGTAAAGTATCAAATAATATGAGCAGTGTCCTAATCAACCCTCTAGATACTTCACTGATTTAAGAATCTTTCCCTGACATAACATATTTTGAATTTCCTTTGCACATGTTTGACTGAGATAAATTTTAAACTTCCTTTGGCCATAGTAATATATCTGAATCAGCGCCCGTAGAAAATGTAATTTCCATCATAGGTAATCTCCAATGGAGTATCACTTTCAGAAAACAAACAACATACTGACGAATATATATTAAGAAGTAAACTGTACAAGATTCATCTTACCTTATTCTTGGAAAGAGCATTTCCAATCATTTTATTGGTTCATCTGTCTCTAGTAAGGCACAAGCCAACTTCCCTCTATTTGTAGTCTGTAGAAATGATCCCAGCGTAAGGTTGAGCAAGCAAACAACTCAAATATTGCTGGTAATGTTTAAGAAATTAAACATTTTAGTAAACATGCCTGACCTGTAAAAAGTCTTGGGTCTTTCTCGGTTTTTTAGTGCAGAGTTCAACAACTAAAACTAAAATATATGCCTGTTAATCAGTTGAACCCTCTTTTATCTAGTGCACCATGATTGATATATCTATGTCTATACCTACTAATAAAGCAATGTGTGTTTCTCCGATCTTTTCATTCGTTCACCACTGAAAAGATATCTTTTTTCTATCCGAGGTGGTGCTAAATATTTGTGCGCCCGTCTACAAGAAAAGAAAGAAAAAGGTGTAACGCCCCGGATTCGATGCGCCAGGTGTCTGCCAGTTATTCACCATCATTGCCATGTCATTTGCTTGCGTGTTGCATTTTATCATGCCATCATGTGCATCTCATCTTGCATACGTGTTCATCTCATGCATCCGAGCATTTTCCCCGTTGTCCGTTTTGCAATCCGACACTCCTATGTCCTCCGGCGTCCCCCTTTTGTCTCTTGTTGTGAGCGGGTGTTAAACATCCTCGGAATGGACCATGATTTGCCAAGTGGCCTTGGTACACCACCGGTAGACCGCCTGTCAAGTTTCGTGCCATTTGGAGGTCGTTTGATGCTCCAACGGTTAACCGGGTAACCGTAAAGGCCTCTTTTGTGTGCAGCCCAACACCCCTCCAAAGCAGCCCAATAACCCATCCAAACCCCCTCCATGCTCTCGGTCATTCGATCACGATCGTGTGGGCGAAAACTGCACCACATTTGGACACTCCCAGCTCCCTCTACCTATATAAAGCCCTCCCCCGTCCATATTCGTAGTCTAACCCTAGCCTCTCTCCCTCTCATGCCGCCGGACGTGTCCGCCCGCCGCCGGACACGCCCGCGCCGCCGCCCGCAGCCAATCTCCTCGTAACACCTGTCAGAACCGCCACCCACCGCCGCCGGCCCGCGCGAGCCCATCGCGGGCTCGCCCGAGCCCATCCGCCGCTGCCGCTCGGCCCGGATCCGCCGCCCGCGCCCGACCCCGCCGGTGGCCGCAACCCTCGCCGGCGCACCCCTCTGCTTCGGCGACCTCGCCCGCCGCCAGCGCGACCTCGCCTCCGCCACCCGCTCTCCCGAGCGCGCCCCACACCCCGCACTCGAGCTCTCACCGCCAGCGCCCCGTGCGCGACCCCGCGCCCCCGCCGGACTCTGCCGCCAGTCGCCGCCCGGCGCCGCCGCCATCGGAAAACACCGCCTCACCGGATCTCGCCTTGCCGTGGCCTCCTCCTCGCCCGATCCAGTCGGGGACCACCAGATCCGGCCATCGGCGCTCGTCGCCGCCGCCGACGCCCTACTCCGACGGCCCGCGCCTCGCCGGAGCCCTGCCAGCGCCGCCGTCCCCTGCCTCCTTCAACCTCCGACCGGGATGGCCCCGTCCAACCTCAGCCTGGACGGCTTCGACCACCAAAGCACCTCTCCGCCCCGATTTGCCCGAGGGTATTTTTTTTCGTCCAAGTCCCTGAAAAACCATTTTAAGTGTGCATATTGTGGTGCCTGTAACTTCTTGCATGTAGTTCCATTTTGTGCGTGTAATATATCAAAATGTTCATTGTGAGATGATCTTCATTTCATTCAATTGTGCCATGTTTTTTGAGACCATCTTGATGCCCGAATCATCGTTGCAAGAGTGCTATATGATGTTAACCTGCTGAAACTGTTATTACTTGCTGTTTTGTCTTTTTCAATGCATTTTGTGTGTGCATCCTATGAGCTTGATGTCTACATGTGTTTTGTGCTAAATCATGCCATCTTCACATTGGTGCAATCCATGTATTTTTTAGAGTCTTGTACTGAGTTCATCGAGCTAGTGAATTAGGGTACTTGCTGTTGCTGTTTTGCTAGTCTGAATCTGCTATATCATGATGCTATGTAAACCTGCTGCTACAAGTCATTCTATGCATAATATGGAGATGTTCACTAAGGATGTTTTATTGTACATGTCATGATCTATCCATTCATGCTCCTGGTTGCATTTATGGTCTGCTGTAGCTTGCTGTTATCTTGCTCCAAACTTGCTAAATAATGTTGCTGGCAGCCTGTTAACATTAAGTTCAGTTTTGCCATGAGCTTTTATAGTGATCCATACCCCCTATGAACTTGATCTTGCCATGCTTAGCTTTATAAACATGTCTTCTTGCTGCTGGTCACCTTGCCATGCCATGTATTGCTCTGTGGTGAGTGGTACAAGCTCACCAACATGCCTACTTATTGTTGTTCCTGCCATGTCTGAATCTATCATATAACTTGCCATGTTTACATGGGTGACATCATATTTTGTGTGCCCTTTTGGCTCATGATCAGTAAGGGACTTTTGTTCTATCCAATTAGTAGATTCATTCCATGCCTTTGTTTGCCATGATAAGTATCTGTAATATGTTGTTTGATAGCTCTAAACATTGCAACCTGATGTTATTTCTGCCAAGTCTGTAAACTGTTATTATTTGCAATCTTTCCATGTCCTTTTTAGCATGTTCTAGTAATTTCTGGAGATAGCTCAGTGTTCATGTTTTATCATGCATTACCTGTACATCATGTCCATGCCTTTTTCTCATATTGTGGTACTGTAGCATGTTGTTTTGATGCTTGCTAGATGCCTAGTTGCTGTTTTGGACAGCTTGTCCTTTAAATTTGTATAGAGTGTATGTGTTGAACCGTTGTTCCGTTTTGAGTATGCCCTATATGAAACTTGCTTGATTTTGCATATAGTTTCATATTATCATGTTGCATCCTTGTTTTGAGGTGTTGCTTGATGTTTGGATGTATTTTGCATCAATGCCATGTTTAACTTGTTTTGCTCATATCTTCTAAACCGTAGCTCCGAACTAAATGAACTTTATATGTAACTTGACTAGAATTTCGTGTAGATCCTCTTGGTGCCCTTTAACTTGCTGTTTAACAACTTCAACTTAAGGTTTATTCAGATCTGGTCCAATTTCTAAATTTGCATATGGGGACTTACCGAAATGGTTATATGTTGTTTCCGGCCTCATTTAAACTTGCTGTGTTGTGTTGCTCTTGTATGCATCATCTCTTGCCATGAGTAGCTTCATGTAGCCTTGTCATGCATCATACTTGGTTGAGCATCATGCCTTTCTCATGTGTGGTGTGTTTACCATGTTGTGTGCTTCTTCTCGCTAGTTCCCGTTTCGTTGCGATCGTGAGGATTCGTTCGTCTACGCTTGGTTCGTCTTCGTGGCTTCATCTTCTTCATGGACTCGTTCTTCTTCCTTGCGGGATTTCAGGCAAGATGACCGCTACCCTAGATCTCACTACTATCATTGCTATGCTAGTTGCTTCGTTCTATTGCTCTACTGCTCTACCTATCTCTTGTTGATCAAGCCTCCCAAATTGCCATGTCAGCCTCTAACCTTTTCACCCTTCACAGCAAACTGTTGGTTGGCTATGTTACCGCCGTGCTCAGCCCCTCTTATAGCGTTGTTAGTTGCAGGTGAAGTTGAAGATTGCTCCATGATGGACAACATTATGTTGGGATATCACAATATCTCTTATTTAATTAATGCATCTATATACTTGGTAAAGGGTGGAAGACTCAGCCTTATGCCTGGTGTTTTGTTCCACTCTTGCCGCCCTAGTTTCCGTCATACCGGTGTTATGTTCCTGGATTTTGCGTTCCTTACTCGGTTGGGTGATTTATGGGACCCCCTTGACAGTTCGCTTTGAATAAAACTCCTCCAGCAAAGCTCAACCTTGGTTTTACCATTTGCCTCACCTAGCCCTTTTTTCCTTGGGTTTCCGAAGCCCGAGGGTCATCTTTATTTTAGTCCCCCCCAGGCCAGTGCTCCTTCGAGTGTTGGTCCGAACTGAGCTGCCTGCGGGGCCACCTCGGGGAAACTTGAGGGTTGGTTTTACTCGTAGCTAGTCTCATCCGGTGTTTCCCTGAGAATGAGATATGTGCAGCTCCTATCAGGATTTGTCGGCACATCGGGCGGCTTTGCTGGTCTTGTTTTACCATTGTCGAAATGTCTTGTAAACCGGGTGTTAGTGTCAAAACCGGCGGATCTTGGGTAGGGGGTCCCGAACTGTGCATCTAGGCGGATGGTAACAGGAGGCAAGGGACACGATGTTTTTAATCAGGTTCGGGCCCTCTCGGTGGAGGTAAAACCCTACTCCTGCTTGATTAATATTGATGATATGGGTAGTACAAGAGTAGATCTACCACGAGATCAAGGAGTCTAAACCCTAGAAGCTAGCCTATGATATGATTGTTGTTCATCCTACAGACTAAAATCCTCCGGTTTATATAGACATCGGAGAGGGCTAGGGTTACACAGAGTCGGTTACAATGGTAGGAGATCTACATATCCGTATCGCCAAGCTTGCCTTCCACGCCAAGGAATGTCCCATTCGGACACGGGACGAAGTCTTCAATCTTGTATCTTCATAGTCTTGGAGTCCGACCGATGGTGATAGTTCAGCTGTCCGGACACCCCCTAGTCCAGGACTCCTTCAGTAGCCCCTGAACCAGGCTTCAATAATGATGAATCCGGCGTGTTGATTGTCTTCGGCATTGCAAGGCGGGTTCTTCTCCAAATCCTGTGTTGAATAGTATCCGGCTTCTTGTAAATGATGTGCTCCTTGGCTTCTACACCCAATAATGGCCATCCTCCATGTGTCAAACGAATGCGAAAAGCCAGGGTATTTTTACACTTACCCCCCTACCCACGCAAATGAGCTGCCTATAAAAGGACACAAGGATCTAGATCCGAATCACACCATCCTCCTTCCGCGAGTATTCATCGGAGCGCCTCTGACAAAAATCCATTCCATCATGGACAGTCGACGCGGCTCCTCCTCTCGCGCTCCCAGCCCTCAGCCAGGAGATTGGGGGAGATGCTCAGTCCCGCATAGTGAGTTAGTGACGCTCCAAAACGAGGGATTTCTTCCCCCAGCCTTTATGGTTCCGGTTCGAGCCGGACTCGCCACCTACAAGGGCGGAAAGCAGGCGGAGAGCATCCCCAATCCCTCCAAAGGAGAGCGGGTATGCTTTGTCTCTTATCTAATAAGAGGACTCGGATTTCTGATACATCCGTTTCTCCAGGGGCTTCTGGAGTTCTACGGCCTCCAGCTGCACCACCTTACGCCTGCCTCCATTCTGCACATCGCGGGCTTCGTGGCCCTTTGCAAGCTGTTCCTGGGCGTCGAGGCTCATTTTGCGCTGTGGAAGAGATTATTCTGCCTCATACCCCATTCTCATGAGGGGTCGATATATCAAGTGGGCGGAGCCGAGCTATGGCGCATCGCCGGGACCGGATATCTATCCGGAACCCCGAAGAAGGCGTCCGAAGACTGGTCTTCAGAATGGTTTTATATAGAAGACACCATGCTACCGGATCCAGTTCGGATCGGCCTCCCGGAGTTCAGTAATGCTCCTATGAAGAAACGCCTAAGTTGGCATCCACGGAGCCCTCAATGGGAAAATGATAGGGACGTCCAGTACCTGATGGGCCAAATAAGATTATTGGCTCATTCCGGATTGACCATGATTGGGGTCATGGCCACATGCATGATGCGGGGGGTGCAGCCGCTCCAGTATAGGGGCCACCCCATGTGGGATTTCAACGGGGAGGATGATGCCACCCGTCATGGCCGCAAGGGGCCGGGATCGGTCGCCAATCTGGTGAAGATCTTGTCCGGCCTGTATAAAGGGGAGGAGGAGGACTTCCTCCGTGTCAGTCCATTGAATGGATTTTCCATGAACAACCCTCGAAGTTGGGTAAGCGGACACTTGTCTATCCGATCCATATTCCCAAAGTTAAGTGTCTCATTTTGTGATTTCGACGTAGGAACTGCACTGGGCCGTAGAGGATATACACAACCCGGCTCCACAACCCGAGGATCCGGAACGGTCCCTCGATCCGGCCTCCAAAGAGGATCCGGACATAAAGGTGGAGCTGATCGATGGGGTGTTCCACCAACTTAGCATCGACAATGCTTTGGTCGCCATTATGGCCGACTACCCCGGAATATCTCCAGTTTCCTAGGTAACTATGACCGAAGTCCTGATACCATTACCCATCCGTGCTTATCTCTGATCACCGTATACCAATGGTGTTCCGCAGGAGGTGCCTTTGAGGCGGGAAGCCGAGCCTGCGGCGGTTGGCCAACAAGGGGCAGCTCGGCCCAGTAGGCGGAAAAGAAGTGTGGTGCGAATCGAGACGTCGCCGCAACGGTAGGGCGCGCCACCATGTTTCAAGGAAAGATTCCTGGAAGGCATATTAACGCTCGTGATTTTTTCAGGAGAAAGAGCGCTTGCCAGACTGTGTCCGAAGAGGTTGCCAATCGAGCCTCCGCCAGCCAGGCTCCAACGCCAGGTCCGGAGGGGGAGGCAAACACAAGGCATGCGCCGGATGCTCCTCCAACGGAGGATGCTGACAGGTTGTCCGCCACCAGATCTGAGGTGGAGATTGCCATGAATCATAGGCGCCGCCGGACAGTTCTTCGTGACGCGTGTTTCTCCCCGGAGGCATTGAATGCCCTTAATTCGTGAGATGCGCACATCCGTGCCGCCCAAGATGGTCTAGCCAGAGCCACAGAGCAGTATGTGAAAGACATATGGGTGAGTGGATTTTGACAGTTATATATGCCAATAGCCCCCGAGACTTAAAATAGTTAGAATAACTGATTTAAGGATCATTTGTTATGCAGGATCTTACAGAAAAGAATACCCAACTGTCCCAGGAACTTCAAGAGTGCAAGGCCCAACTTGAGGCCGCACTAGCCGCCACAGGGGGAGCCACAGAGACCCCCTCCGGTAATGTATACTTCGAAAGATAAGTAGTTTGTGAAGTGCGGCGTGTGTATAAGTCTGACAATAATATTGCAGATAGCGCCGGACTAGATCTGGACAAGCAACAACTACTACGCCAGCTAAAGGCCGGCGAGAAGGTGCTTACGAGGGTTGGGCGAGGAAGTCGATTAACAAAAATATGTCTGTAGGTATGCTCACAGGTTGTCCTGTGGAGGAAATGCCCGGTTCAATGGGTGACCTACTTCCCGAGCTGCTGCAGCTGCATGAACGACTTTGGCAGGTGATGAGCGGAGTTGCCCAGGCTTTGTGGCCATCCATGTCCCTACCTTAAGGTCTTGGAGAGCTTGCGGAGAAGCTTCAGGGAGCACGGCGGCGCTTCCGGCTATGGAAGATATCGGCCTGCCGTCAGGGCATCAGGGAGGCCTAGGCCATGGTGAAGACGTGGTATGCGAAGGCTGACCCAAACCACATGGCCGAGGTCGGACCTGTGGGGCCCGATGGGAAGGAGATCCCTGTGAGCTTAGTGTACGGCCAAGTAGAGTTGGCTGCAAAGTATTCCCAGTGGGACTGTAAACTAGACAGTCTATTAGATGGTATCGAAGAGGAATACAATCAGTCAGTTTGACTATGTAATTTAAAATGACATGTAAAATGCCTTCTAGCCGGATTGTAGATCGTTTGTCATAGCGGACCTTTTCGCTTCAACCTCGGGACCCGACAGTCCGGAGTGTGTCCGAATACCCTCACGGTTATAGAAAAAATCGGGGCATGCGTGGAGACCAGGCGTAGGGGTCATTAGTGCTTTATCAGACAAGTGCCCAACTAGTTATGTTATATTACATGGTTAGTAAGAAACATTTTCCAGGGAGAATAGTTCTGTTAGGGGTTCCTTTCCCTAGGAGGCATGCCCTAAAGTGCATGTGCGGACTGCGAAAAAACCAGGAAAGCATCTGGGGGCAGATAAGTAAATAGGTAAGAAATCATATTTTAATTCACCGACCAAATATTCCCTTAAGAACGCTAGCTTTCGGTTTCACCCAGTCTGATGTACACATCCAGCTGACCCGGTAGTAACAATCACAGAGGTGCTCCCTTTTCCTCCTAGCCGAACAATCGGGAACGTAGGGGTAAGCATAGGAGCCAGGCAACCCAGCTTGGCCAAAACTTAAGTCATATCGATGCATATAATGGTGAATAAAAGGTACATGCGGAAGTGTGACACATGTGTTGTGCATAAAGCCCATATAAATAAGCTTCTGTTAAAGAAGCCCCTAGGTATAATGAGTGTGAGTAGCACGTCAAGTGTGTGCGAACAATGCGCAGGCGAGCCTCTCAAAGGCTTGTGAGAAAAAAGGGGGGAAAGAAGGAGAAAAATAAAAGATAGTTAAAGTGTAAAATATGGACGGGGGATGGAGACGAACTCAGAGTCCGGCGCTAGGCGTAGAATCTTCGGAGACGGGCTGTGTTCCATGGGTTTGGCTCGAGTCGGTTATCCGATGCATTTCGCAGATGGTATGCTCCGCCGGTCAGGACTTGGTCGATGATGAAGGGACCTTCCCATTTGGGCTTGAGTTTGTCCATTTTCTTGTCCGGCAGGCGTAGAACTAGTTCGCCAGCATTGTAAGTTTTGGCCCGTACTTCTCTCATTTGATATCTTCGAGCCTGCTGTTGATAGAATGCGGAACGAGGTTTTGCCACGTCGCGCTCCTCCTCTAAGGCGTCCAAACTGTCCTGCCGATCCAGCTCGGCTTCTCTTTCTTTGTACATGCGCACGCGAGGGTGAGTCATGAATTATGTCGCAGGGCAAAACTGCCTCTGTGCAGTATACCATAAAAAAGGTGTGAATTCGGTCGTGCGATTTGGCGTGGTCCGCAGCCCCCAGAGTATGGATTCGAGCTCCTCTACGCAGTGCGTGTTAGATTCCTTAGGGGACCGCACTAGTCTGGGTTTGATGCCGCTCATGATTAGACCATTTGCTTGCTCCACTTGACCGTTAGTTTGAGGGTGATAGACTGAAGCGTAGTCGAGCTTGATGCCCATGTTTTCGCACCAGAGTTTAACCTCGTCGGCCGTGAAGTTTGTGTCGTTATCAGTGATGATGCTATGGGGAACGCCGTAATGGTGTACTACCCCTGATATGAAGTCTATCACGTGTCTGAATTCGGCCGTCTTAACTGGTTTGGCCTCTATCCATTTGGTGAATTTATCCACCATGACAAATAGGTATTTTTGCTTGTGGGTTCCTCCTTTAAGGGGTCCAACCATGTCAAGCCCCCAGACCGCGAACGGCCAGGTGATGGGTATAGTTTTGAGGGTGGTGGGTGGCATGTGGCTTTGATTAGCAAAGAGCTGGCAACCGACACATCGTTGGACTAAGTCCTGTGCATCTGCCCGGGCCGTCGGCCAATAAAATCCTATACAGAAGGCCTTGCCTACAAGGGCCCGGGCTGCGGCGTGGTGCCCACCGAGTCCGGCATGAATTTCAGCCAGAAGAGTTCGCCCTTCCTCTTCGGAGATACACCTTTGAAGGACTCCGGTTGTGCTTTTCTTATAAAGCTCTCCCTCATGGATCTAATAGGCTTTAGATCGCCGTACTATGCAGCGGGCCTCGTTTTGGTCCTCAGGGAGTTCCTGCCTAGTTAAGTAGGCTAGGAATGGCTCAGTCCACGGGGCAATAACTGCCATTATTTCGTGGGCTGAAGGTGTTATTTCGTTGGCAGAACCATCGATTGTGTTAGAATGTTCGGTGTTGGGCGGTGCGGTTTGGTCCGGATTGTTGTTTCCGGACTCCCCTTCCCATAGTACGGATGGCCTAAAAAGCCGCTCCAGGAAGATGTTGGGAGGGACGGCATCACGCTTTGCGCCGATGCGTGCCAATACGTCCGCTGCCTGGTTATTATCCCGGGCTATATGGTGAAATTCGAGGCCTTCGAACCGAGCTGACATTTTTAAGACGGCGTTATGGTAAGCTGCCATTTTCGGATCCATGGCGTCAAAGTCTCCATTTATTTGGGATATTGCGAGGTTTGAATCCCCGCGGACCTCTAGGCACTGAATGCCCATGGAGACTGCCATCCGGAGACCATGTAGAAGGGCCTCGTATTCGGCTGCATTCTTGGAGTCCATGTACATTATCTGGAGTACGTATTGGACTGTATCTCCGGTTGGGGACGTCAGGACGACGCCAGCCCCCAGGCCGGCCAACATTTTGGAGCCGTCGAAGTGCATGATCCAATTGGAATATGCGCCGTACTCTTTAGGGAGTTCGGCTTCAGTCCATTCGGCGATGAAGTCAGCCAAAACTTGCGACTTGATAGCTCGCCGTGGCTTATAGGTTATGTCGAATAGGAGGAGCTCAATGGCCCATTTTGCAATCCGGCCAGTTGCGTCGCGGTTGTTTATAATGTCATTAAGGGGTACTTCGGAGGCTACTGTTATCGAACACTCTTGAAAGTAGTGTCGCAGCTTCCGGGATGCCATGAACACCGCGTATGATATCTTTTGATAATGTGGGTACCGGGACTTGCGTGGAGTTAGGACAGTGGACACGTAGTAAACTGGTTTTTGAAGAGGGAACTTGTGTCCGTCCGTTTCTCGTTCGACGACGAGCACCGCGCTTACAACTTGATGTGTTGCCGCGATATATAATAACATCGGTTCCCCCAAATTGGGCGTGGCCAGGACCGGATTTGTTGCCAATATGGATTTGATTTCTTCGAGTCCGGCCGTGGTGGCATCCGTCCACTCGAAGTGTTCGGTGCGCCGGAGGAGGCGATAAAGGGGTAATGCCTTTTCTCCTAAGCGGGAGATAAAGCGGCTTAGAGCCGCCACGAATCCAGTCAATTTTTGTATTTGCTTGAGGTCTTTTGGGATATCCAACTGTGACAGAGCTCGGATCTTGGCTGGGTTTGCTTCTATTCCTCTATCGGATACAATGAAGCCCAAGAGCTTTCCATCTGGTACGCCGAAAACGCATTTTCCGGGTTGAGCTTAATGTCGTATGCTCGGAGATTGTCGAATGTGAGCCTCAAGTCGTCTACTAGAGTTTCGACATGCTTGGATTTGATGACCACATCATCTACGTATGCCTCCACTGTTTTGCCGAACTGGTTTGCCAGACATGTCTGAATCATGCGCTGATATGTTGCGCCGACATTTTTGAGCCCGAAGGGCATCGTGTTGAAGCCGAATGGTCCATATGGAGTGATGAATGCCGTTGCGGCTTGGTCTGGCTCTGCCATGTTGATTTGGTGGTAGCCGGAGTATGCGTCGAGAAAGCACAATGAATCATGCCCTGTAGTAGCGTCGATGATTTGATCGATGTGGGGGAGGGGGAATGGATCCTTTGGGCAAGCCTTGTTAAGGTCCTTGAAGTCGACACATAGGCGCCAGGATTTATCTTTCTTTGGTACCATCACCAGGTTTGCTAGCCAGTCCGGATGTTTTATATCTCTGATGAATCCGGCTTCCAAATGTTTGGCTAGCTCCTCTCCCATTGCTTGTCTCTTGGGTTCGGAAAAACGCCGAAGAGCCTGTTTGACTGGCTTGAATCCTTTTAGGATATTTAGGCTGTGCTCGGCTAGCCGGCGCGGGATTCCTGGCATGTCTGAAGGGTGCCAGGAAAAAATGTCCCAATTTTCCCGTAGGAATTCTCGTAGTGCAGCGTCTACATCAGGGTTTAATTGTGCCCCAATGGAGGCCGTCTTTGTAGGGTCCGTCGGATGGACTTGGAATTTGACTATTTCGTCTGCTGGCTTAAAAGAGGTGGACTTGGATCTTTTATCGAGTATCACATCGTCCCTGTTCACCGTGGACCGCAGCGCGGTGAGTTCCTCGGCCGCTAGGGCTTTGGATAATGCCTCGAGGGCTAGTGCGGCTGTCTTATTTTCGGCGCGGAGTGCTATGTCAGGATCACTGGCAAGAGTGATGATTCCGTTGGGCCCGGGCATTTTTAGCTTCATGTACCCATAATGGGGTATAGCTTGAAAAATTGTGAATGCCTCTCGTCCTAATAAAGCGTGATATCCTCTGCTGAACGGGGCCACTTGGAACATGACCTCCTCGGACCTGTAATTGTCCGGCGAACCGAACACCACATCCAGTGTGATTTTTCCTGTGCAGCATGCTTCCCGACTAGGGATTATTCCTCTAAAGGTTGTGCTGCTTCGCTCAATGCAGCTCCAGTCTATTTCCATTTTTTGAAGGGTTTCCTCGTAAATGAGGTTTAATCCGCTGCCGCCGTCCATGAGTACCTTAGTAAGGCGAAAGCCGTCCACTATTGGGCTGAGGACCAATGCGGCTGGTGCTCGGGCTGTTCGGAATTTAGGTTCGTCACTGGCGTTGAAGGTAATAGCCATGTCACTCCATGGATTTATTGTTGCTACTTGGTAGACTTCGGCAAGGCTGCAGAGTGTTCGTTTCCACATATTATTTGATGCGAAAGTCTCGAAGACTGTTAATACCGTACTGGTATTGCTGGGCTGGTTCTCTGGAGCTAGAAGCTCTTCACCACTTTTGGCCACCTGCCGTAGTATCCAACATGCTCGAAGGCTATGAGTTGGAGTGGCACCCTCTGTACTATGAATTTTGCAGGGTCCACTGAGCCATCCCTCCAGTACGGTTCCGTGCCCTTTAAGGGGTTTTTGCTTTTTCGTATTTAACCCAGGTGCCTGACGATGATGCACCCTTTTATTTTGGACTAGGGTTGTATTCGGAGTCAGATTATCCCAAAAGTTGGTTTCGGTTTTCCAGGCGCTCTCCATCGCATTGTAGTTTCGTACTATGGACGCCAAGTCGGTAAAGCATGTAATTTCGCGACGGCTTATGGCATTTAGGATTCCCTTGTCCGTGCAGTTATTGTAGAAGAGTAATATTGCGTCTTCCTCGCGGCAGTCCTTTATCCTGTCCATAACCAGGAGGAATCTGGCCCAGTAATGGTGTACTGTTTCAGCGGGCTCTTGCCGGATTCGGGATAGATCGCTTATGTTTGGGTGGGCGGGTGGAATTAAATTCGGAACCCCGTCCAACCTAAGACTCAAAGGCCAAAAAGTTTCCGAACTTGGAAGCTTGGGTTTTTTGATATTGTCCAATGAATCCAGCCCACTGCCTGACTTTAGGTTCAGGACTTGATCGACGTCCGTCCCTCCGCGGGAATCCGGCTTGAAGGGGTCGGGAATCCGTACATATCTTGTCCTTAATATAGAAGAAGAGTCGCCGTGCTGTTCCTCCACCACAGCAACGTGGTGGGTGGCCTGTGGAGAGTTGATCTCTCTCAGATCTGTTTTAGGCCCAATCTGATCGTAGTCTATAGCGACTCCCAGGGCGGCGATGCGATCCAAGATCTCGTTTAAGGAGGAGAGCTCCATCAAATCTAGCTGCTCGGCGAGTTCCAAGTTGACGTGAAGATCGCTTTTGATGACCCGAGAAGTCATCGTCAGCGCGGCGGCCGAACAGGCGGTCATAAGAAAACCGCCTAGCCGGATAGTTTGGCCGATGGCCAAAGCTCCTTTAGCAATGGTGCCGTCTTTAAAGACGGTACGAGGCATCCTTCCTGATGGTGACGGCATAGATGAACTCTCAATGAAAGCACCAATGTCGGTGTCAAAACCGGCGGATCTCGGGTAGGGGGTCCTGAACTGTGCGTCTAGGCGGATGGTAACAGGAGACAAGGGACACGATGTTTTTACCCAGGTTCGGGCCCTCTCGGTGGAGGTAAAAACCTACTCCTGCTTGATTAATATTGATGATATGGGTAGTACAAGAGTAGATCTACCACGAGATCAAGGAGGCTAAACCCTAGAAGCTAGCCTATGGTATGATTGTTATTCGTCCTACGGACTAAAACCCTCCAGTTTATATAGACACCAGAGAGGGCTAGGGTTACACAGAGTCGGTTACAATGGTAGGAGATCTACATATCCATATCGCCAAGCTAGCCTTCCACGCCAAGGAAAGTCCCATCCGGACACGGGACGAAGTCTTCAATCATGTATCTTCATAGTCTTGGAGTCCGGCCGACGGTGATAGTTCGGCTGTCCGGACACCCCCTAGTCTAGGACTCCCTCACCGGGATTCCGAGACTGATCGGGTCTTCCTGGGAGAAGGTATATCCTTCATTGATCGCGAGAGCTTATCATGGACTAAGTTGGGACACCCCTGCAGGGATTGAACTTTCGAAAGCCGTGCCCGCGGTTATGTGGCAGATGGGAATTTGTTAATGTCTGGTTGTAGATAACTTGACACCAGATCCGAATTAAAACGCATCAACCGCTTGTGTAGCCGTGATGGTCTCTTTTCGGCGGAGTCCGGGAAGTGAAAACGGTCTTGGGTTATGTTTGACGTAAGTAGGAGTTCAGGATCACCTCTTGATCATTGCTAGCTTCACGACCATTCTGTTTGCTCTCTTCTCGCTCTCATTTGCGTATGTTAGCCACCATACTTGCTTAGCCGCTGCTGCAACCTCACAACTTTACCCCTTCCTTACCCATTAAGCTTTGCTAGTCTTGATACCCATGGTGATGGGATTGCTGAGTCCTCGTGGCTCACAAATTACTGCAACAACAGTTGCAGGTACAGGTTATGAGATGATCATGACGCGAGAGTGATGCTTGCTTGGTTTGGAGTTCTTCTTCTGCTTCTTCTTCGATCCGGGGATAGGTTCCAGGTCGGCAGCCTGGGCTAGCAGGGTGGATGTCGTTTGAGTTTCTGTTTGTGTTTTCATCCGTAGTCGGATGGTGCTCTTATGTAAGATGATGTTGTATTCGTGTGGCATTGTATGCCTTTTGTATGTATCCCCATCTATTATGTAATGTTGATGTAACGATATCCACCTTGCAAAAGCGTCTTCAAGATGCGCTTCTATGCTTGGTGGGACCTTCGTGTTCCTTTAGGATAGGGTCGCATCTTCGGCGTGACAAGTTGGTATCAGAGCCTCGACCGACCTTAGGAGCCCCCTTGATTGATCGTGTAGTTTGGCCGTGGTTGAGTCTAGAAGAAAACTATTTTTGGAGTCTAGTTATATCGGAGAGCAGGAATTCTTTTCACTCCTCAGCCCCTTCGTCACTCTGGTAAGGAATCTTGACGTAGGTGTTTTGAATTACTCCTCTTCCCATTCAAATTTTTCTTTAGGTTCACGCAGTTGGTTTTCCGATCGTTGGTTCTCAGCTCTTTTTATCCTGTGCTTTTCTCATCAAGTTGACTCGAGCCTTCATCATCTTTGAGTTCAATCCTCAGTTGTTTTCTTTTCCCACCCGCCCTATCCTTTTTCTCCTCAGAACCGGAGTCCGTAATCAAGTATCCATCCTACTCGTGCGAAGCCTTTGCTTTCTTTCAACAGGTGTTTCCTCTTGAAGTTATTAATCGGTTTTCCCTTTCCAAGATGCCTTTGTTTTTCCGCCCTCCCACCCTCTTCTTCCCGGAGCCTGAGCCTCTTTCGAGCATCAATTTCATTCGTGCGGTACCTCTTCAGTCTTTTATAAATTATCTCAACCGGTGAATTCTCTTTTGTTTGACATTCTTCATCCCTTTTCTTTTTCGGTAGATTCAATTCAAGTTTTTCGGTGTTGATCATATCCTTTTCCTTGGCTCAAATGTTTTCCCCTTGCTTGTTCGCCTCTCGCCAGTTTATCCTTCCGGAGTGTTCAAGACATCCTAGGAGATTCGTCTGTGTTCCAATTAATTCGACGTTTTCACCTCATTCAAATATTTCAATTGTTCCGGTGCATCATCTATCGGTTCAACAGTCCTTTTCAACGGTGTTTTCTTTTAGTGGGCCCTAACCCACAAGTCTTTTCCCAGGATCTTACCTGACTCTTCTAATTTCCCGGAGTTATTCTCAATTCTTTTCAAATGTGACGTAAGAATGGATCCCATCAGTCAGATGCCTTTCCAAGATCGATTTCAAACCATTTCATTGTTGGCTCAACCTCTTTGCCTTTTCATTCTACCGGAGTATCTCAGTAATTTTGGTGGCGTTCCTCGTCGTCATTTCAAGATAGAAGAAGAGTTTTCTCTAAATCTTGCCCGTTCTCTCAAAGTTTCGTGGTTCTAGCTTCATGTTATCCTCTCGAATTATTCCATTTGTCAGATATTATTTTCTTACCCATCCGGAGTATGTCAGGAGTTGTTTTTTTTCATTTCTTTTCACCGGAGGCCATCGTTCCAGAAGAATTCTTTGTCCTCACATTTCAGCTACCGTTATCCAGTTATCCTGGTGCTTCGTACATGTGTTCTTTAATTAGTTCATGATCTCTTTGTTCTTTTGCATCTAAATCCCCTCTAGCATATTGGTTCTTCTAATTCTTCCCGGTGATTCATTCTCTTTCACCAGTCATTTCCGAATCCTAACGGTGGTTCGTTCAAGATTCTTTTTCCTTGATTATCATTTTAATCCATTCGTTCTTTTCAATCCTACCGGTGGTTCATGAAGACCTTCTCAAGTTTGCGATATGTCACTCCTCAATCCTTTTCAAGAAGAATAAGTAGTTGTCAGGACCCCGACTCAATGCCACATCGATCTAGCATGTAACACCTCATATCACTTTGCGGCCTCACGCACGGTATCCCCACGGGCGAGGTGGGCTTGGGAACCCTGCACACATCGTTTGGGGCCGTGAGCGACACCCCGGCCGGATCTCCTTGCGGATGGAACCCGAATAGGCGATAAACCTGGACTAGAGTCTTGTGTGGTTAGTCAGGTCGTGGCCGACACCCTCGCCAGGCTTCCTCTTGAAGGTTGCCGAGATACATGACGTGTGCATGGCGGTAAGTGGCGAGAGCGTGTGTGAAGAAGTACACCCCTGCAGGGTTAACATGATCTATTCGAATAGCCGGGTCCGCGGTTATGGACTTCTTGGATGCTTACATGGTACATAGACAACTTGAAGTGGATACTCTAAAATGCTCAAGACAAGTGTGAGTACTATGGATGGCCTTCTCGTAGGGAGACGGGGATGAATCCATAGTAGTGTATTGTGTGGTGATTAGTGGACTCGTGTGCGCCATATCACCTCAAAGAAGTTCTGGTAGTCATAGAATAGGGTAGCCACAGAGTCAAAGCTGGCTTGCTGCAACTAAACCCCACATTACCCTCTTGATACAAATGCATGTATGATAGGATCTGATGTAAGTCTTGCTGAGTACCTTTGTACTCATGTTGCTTTATCTATGTTTTTGCAGCGGAGACTTCGGTCTTACTAGTGTTCTCGTGGACTTCGACAAGTAGCTTGTACCTCAGCTGCGATCTTGATCGGATGTTGTAGATAGTCAGGCTCTTCAGCCTTTTTCATTTGTAGATGTCTGTACCCAGACATGTAATGCTTCCGCTTGTTGCTTGTACGCTCTGTATGATGGGTCTTGTGACCCCTGTTTGCAATAAATGATATGATGGCTCTTCTGAGCCTTTATCTATATGAGTTGTTGAGTTATGCTGTGATGCCATGTTGTACAACACATACTTGCATGTTATGCGTACGTGTAATGTGTATTGCTATGTGTGGGATCTGACTATCTAGTTGTTTATCCTTAGTAGCCTCTCTTACCGGGAAATGTCTCCTAGTGCTTCCACTGAGCCCTGGTAGCTTGCTACTGCTCCGGAACACTTAGGCTGGCCGGCATGTGTCCTTCTTCGTTCCTGTGTCTGTTCCTTCGGGGAAATGTCACGCGATGAATACCGGAGTCCTGTTAGCCCACTACAGCCCGGTTCACCGGAGTCCTGTTAGCCCAGTGCTACAGCCTGGATTCACTCGTTGATGACCGACACGTTCGATGCTGGGTCATGGATGCCTGTCCCTATAAGCTTGTGCCACTTTGGGTTTACGACTAGCCATGTCAGCCCGGGCTCCTTATCATATGGATGCTAGCGACACTATCATATACGTGTGCCAAAAGGCGCAAACGGTCCCGGGCAAAGGTAAGGCGACACCCGTGGGGATACCGTGCGTGAGGCCGCAAAGTGATATGTGGTGTTACATGCTAGATCGATGTGGCATTGAGTCAGGGTCCTGACAGCTTTGGTATCAGAGCCTGACTGCCTGTAGGATTACCAAGCCAAACTGGTCAAAGTTGAGTCTAGAAATTCTTTAGTTATGTAAGGGAATTGATTCTGGGAAGGAACGTAAGGCTCTTTTTACTCCTTATACCTCATGGCCTTCTGATCTGAGTCATCCTATCTTTCCTGCGGGGTTAAGGAACTAGGCTTTCTCTTCCGTCTATCAGGATCACGTGTTACTACTCCGTAGTCCCATAGGATTGGTTGATCAGAGTCATACCCCAGTTTTTGAGTCCTCCCTGTGTAGCCTGTTTAGTATGATCTCAGAACCTTAAGTGGTTATGTTGAGTGTGTTACTACCCCATTTCAGCAGGATGTCTCATTCTGAGCATTTTACTGCCGTTATGCTGCCGGAATTGCCCTAGGAGCTCGAGAGTTACTAATTTCCTTGTCCTACATTCTACAGTCTATAGTAGATGCTGATCCGTCCTTGGTTTCGTTTCTCAGGATGTCATCAGTTAAGCGAAGTTCTGTTGCTCGTAGCCAGAACCACGGAGATGGTAAGGATGAGGATCCTCCCGACCAGCCTTCATTGACAGAGTTCATGTTAGAGATGGAGAGAAACAAGCGTGAGTCTAACCGCTTGTTGGCATGTATCGAGGAGAACACCGCACATCAGTTCAAAGGGTCTGCAACCATTCATGACTTCATTCGCTTGCACCCACCTACCTTTCATCATTCTATTGAGCCACTCGATGCAAATGACTGGCTCCGTAGCATCACTCATAAGCTGCGTTCCGCGAACGTAGCTGAAGATGACAAGGTCACCTATGCCACATACCACCTGGAAGGTCCTGCTAGTCTTTGGTGGCAGAACTATGAGGCTATGCTTCCAGCTGGCCAGACTCCTACCTCGAGGGATTTCATTGAGGCTTTTCGCGAGCATCACATTCCCGAGGCCCTCATTGATCGCAAGAGAGAAGAGTTCTGTAGTTTCACCCAGAGTAAGATGGATGTTGATGCTTACAGCAGAGAGTTCGAGAACCTTGCCCGCTATGCTTTAGAAGAGGTGTCCACGGACGCCAAGAAGTAGGCTAGGTTCCGGAAGGGTCTCAACCCCAAGTTGCGTCGTGATCTCCACTTGCACCATTGCAATACGTTCCAGGCTCTGGTGAACAAAGCCATTAATGCAGAGACAACACAACTCACTCGTGACGAGTCTCGTAAGCACACCCGTGATTTGGGATCTTCCTCCGGTTCTGGTTCTCAGAAGCGCCGGATTTGGGTTCCAAACTCTGCTCTTCCACCCGGATATACACCAAGGCCATCCTATGTGGCACTTGTCCAGTTCAGCAGTATTCTCCACCCAGGCCTCTTGGTGGACCGCCTGCCAATGCGGGTCCATGTCCTACCTCCTAGATTTTTTACAAGTGCGGAGAGCCATGCCACATTGCCCGTATTTGCACTCAGACCAGAGTTGCTCCACCCCAGCCCGAGAAGTCTGTTGGCCGTGGTAAGCCATCACACAAGATGATTAGTGCCAGGTCAGCTCACCCTGAACTTGGACTTGTGCATCACGTCTCAGCTAAAGATGCTCATGATGGTCCAGATGTCCTTCTTGGTAAACTCCTTGTCAACTGTCATCCAGCATCGGTTTTGTTCGATACTGGAGCGTCTCATTCCTTCATCTCTGAAAGCTATGCTCGCTTGCACGACATGTCATTTTGTGATATGCCCTCCCCGCTACTTATTCAAACTCCTGGATCCAAATGGCAAACCTCTAGGATAAGTTATAGCAATGAAATCCATGTTGACAGACTTGTATTCCTTGCTTCCTTGATATCTCTCAAGTCTTCGGATATTAACATCATCTTGGGTATGGACTGGATGACAGCTCATCATGCCAAGATTGATTCTTTCACCAGGTCTGTTCAGCTTACACATCCATCCAGCAAGATAGTCACTGTCTCCACCAGAGTTGCAAAGCGCCAACTCTATTCTCTTAATGCCAGCCCTCTTCCAGACCTTGAAGATATCCCGGTAGTCCGTGACTTTCCGGATGTCTTTCCAGAGGAACTGCCAGGTGTTCCACCTGACAGAGATGTAGAGTTCGTCATAGATCTTATCCCCGGAACTGCTCCAATCTCTAGGAGACCTTACAAGATGGCACCCTTAGAACTAGCCGAGCTTAAGAAACAACTTGATGAGTCCTTGCAAAAGGGTTTCATCCGTCCTAGTTCTTCTCCTTGGGCTTGCCCCGTCCTCTTCGTCAAGAAGAAGGATGGTACGGACCGGATGGTTGTAGATTATCGCCCCGTTAATTTGGTCACGATAAAGAACAAGTATCCGCTCCCCAGTATCAACGACCTATATGATCAGCTCGCTGGATCCTCAGTCTTCTCCAAGATGGATTTGAGGTTAGGCTACCACCAAATCAAAATCAGAAATGGGGACATCCCCAAGACAGCCTTTGTCACTCGTTATGGTCAGTACGAGTACACCGTCATGTCCTTCGGTCTAACCAACGCCCCAGCCACTTTCTCCGGCTTGATGAACTCGATCTTCATGAAGTACTTAGATAAATTCGTCGTGGTTTACCTCGATGATATTCTTATTTACTCGAAGAACGAGGAAGAGCATGCCGAACATTTTAGACTTGTGTTAGAAAAACTCAGGGAGCACCGCCTTTATGCCAAGTTCTCCAAGGGCGAATTTTGGTTGCCAGAAGTGACCTACCTAGGCCACGTAATCTCTGGTAAGGGCATTGCTGTCAACCCCGCGAGAGTTAAGGCCGTTCTCGATTGGACTCCATCTGAAACCTTTAAACAAGTTAGGAGTTTCCTTGGTCTAGCCAGCTATTGTCGTCGCTTTGTTGAAAACTTCTCCAAAGTGGCCAAACCCCTCACATAACTTCTCAAGAAAGATAGAAATTTGAGTGGTCCCCACAGTGTGAGTACAGTTTTCAGGAACTGAAAAGGCGCCTGACTTCTGCTTCCATACTTGTGCCACCGGATTTCACTAAAGACTTTGTTATCTACTGCGACGCCTCACGACAGGGACTAGGTTGCATTCTTATGTAGGATCGTCATGTGATTTCCTATGCATCTCGACAGTTGCATCCACACGAGGAGAATTATCCTACACATGATCTAGAGCTTGCAGCCGTAGTCTATGCACTCAAGACCTGGCGACATTACCTTCTTGGGAAACGTTGCGAGATCTACACCGAGCACCAGAGTCTCAAGTATATCTTCACCCAACCAGATTTGAACCTTAGGCAAAGACGTTGGTTGGAGTTGATCTCAGATTACGACTTAGGGATTACCTACACCCCAGGCAAAGCCAATGTCATGGCTGATGCGCTAAGTCGTAAATCCTATTGCAACAATCTTATGTTGCAGCAGGGCCAACCACTTCTCCATGAGGAATTATGTAAGCTTAACCTTCACATTGCTCCTCATGGTTTCATTTCTACCTTGGTGGCGAAACCTACCCTTGTGGATCAGATCATCGCAGCTCAAAAGCAGGACACGGGAATTTCCCGGATCAAGAGAAACATTAAGAAGGGAGTTGGTGGATGTTTCTCTATGGATGATCGTGGTGTTGTTTTCTTTGAGAATCGCTTGGTGGTTCCCAAGAATCAACATCTGCGACAATTGATTCTTAAGGAGGCGCATGAATCTTCTCTCACGATTCATCCCGGTAGTACTAAGATGTATCAGGACCTACGCCAAAGGTTCTGGTGGACTAGGATGAAGAGAGAAATCGCTCAGTTTATTGCTAAATGTGATGTTTGACGTCGCGTTAAGGCAGAGTATCAAAGGCTTGCTGGCACCCTTCAGCCTTTAGCTATTCCTGAGTGGAAATGGGATAAAGGTTGTATAGACTTCATTACCGGTTTTCCCAGGACCAAGAAGGGGAATGATGCTATCTTCGTAGTCATTGACCGTCTTTCCAAAGTGGCTCACTTCATTCCTGTTCGAGAGAGTATCACTGCTAGTCAGCTTGCTGACTTATATATTTCTCGAATAGTATCACTTCATGGTGTTCCACTAGAGATCAATTCAGACCGTGGTAGTCTTTTCACTTCTCATTTCTGGAAGAGTTTCCAAACTGCCATGAGAACCCATCTTTCCTTCAGTACCGCTTTCCACCCTCAGTCAAGTGGTCAGGTGGAACGGGTCAACCAAATTCTTGAGGACATGCTTAGAGCTTGTGTTATCTCATTCGGTATGGATTGGGAGAAATGTCTTCCTTTTGCCGAGTTTTCTTATAACAATAGCTATCAATCCAGTCTCAAGAAAGCTCCTTTCGAGATTCTCTATGGACGAAGATGTCGAACACCTTTGAACTGGTCAGAAACTGGTGAAAGACAATTCTTTGGACCAGACATGATCCAGGAGGCAGAAGAGCAAGTTCGCATCATTCGTGAGAATTTGAAAACAGCCCAGTCTCGTCAAAAGAGCCAGTATGATCGTCATCATAAGGATATGACTTATGAAGTTGGCGACAAAGCTTACCTTCGGGTTACTCCTTTGAAGGGTACCCATCATTTCGGTATCAAAGGCAAGTTGGCTCCTCGTTACATTGGTCCTTTTCGCATTCTCGCTAAACGAGGAGAGGTTGCCTACCAGTTGAAACTACCCCCACATCTTTCCAGAGTGCATGATGTCTTCCACGTCTCTCAACTCAGGCGTTGCTTCTCGGATCCTATCCGCGGACTAGACCACGAAACGCTTGATCTCCAAGATAACCTCACATATCGAGAGTATCCAGTTCGCATTCATGATCAAGCAGAGCGTGTCACTCGACATCATAATATCAAGTTTCTCAAGGTTCAGTGGTCTCATCATTCCGAGAGAGAAGCTACTTGGGAGCGAGAAGATTGTCTTCGACTGGAGTACCCCGCTTTCTTTCCGTCGACCCCTGAATCTCGGGACGAGATTCTTTCAAGTGGGGGCGAGTTGTCACATCCCTAGTTCTGGTATGACCTAGACTAGCTAGTCATGTGTGCATCATGTTTAAATTTCATTTAAATTTGAAATGAGGATTTGTGAAACCCTCAGAATCATCTCTGAAAATGACCCAAATAAAAATTGCTCCAAAAAGGTCCAAGAAAATGCTCATGTTGCCCTCTGAAAATACTGGACAGAGATAAATCAAACCAATATTTTTGGGAGCTCATAAGTATTTATTTTGGGCATTTGGAATTAATGCATAATTATTTGCATTGGGTATATAAATGTTATATATATATTATATGTCCAAAAATTGTGCCATTTGTTGAGGAGCTCTGGAATAATACCACTAGTTCCTACAAAAATTGGCATAAGTAAATAAAATGATTTAATATTTTTGTTAAATCAAAACAAATATCAGAAAATAGAAAAGTTAAACAAAAGGAAAGGCTAACCTGGACTTACCCGCGACCTGGCACTGTGCGGCCTGGCCTGGCGCAGCGGCCCAGCAGGCCGGCCCAGCCAGCTGGCCGTGCCAGTCGTCCCCTTCCTCGCGCCAGGAGGACAGGGGCACGCGCCGGCACGCATGGCCACGCGTCCGGCTGGGGCCACGTCTCCCCACCACCTCCTGCTTCTCCCCCTCGTCGTCTGGATGCCCCGCGCAACGCCACGCACCGCCCCGACCGCTCACACTCTCCCCCTGCTCTCTCCCTCGCACACCCGAGCGCCATCGCCGCCGCCGCTCGCCGTTGCCGCGGCCACCGGCCACCCCTCGCCCTGCCGCTGAGCTCAGAAGAACCGCCACGACTTCCTCGTCCTCTCCACCGAGCGACGCAACACCGGCTGTCCTGGAACGCAGTCAACATCGCCATCTTCGCCTCCGGTGGCCGGAGATCGTCCCCGCCGCCACGCCGTCGTCCGGCCTTCCCCGAGCTCGCTGACGACGCCATCGAGACCGCTGTGAGCTCCTGCCCCGTTCCCCTCTCTCCGCTTAGCCGCCCCCACGCCGTAGCCCTTCTTCCCACCACGGCCGTAGCTCCTCGCCGCCGTCCATGTCGCCTCCGTCGCCCTGGCCACCGCAACCCGCAACCGAGCACGTCACCGTGCTCCTGGTGCCACGAGGGTGCCGCAGAGCCCCTCGGGTGGCCTCCCCGTGCCCCACAGCCCGCTCCCGCTCGAAGCCCGTACTCCGGCCACCGCCCCGAGCTCCGCTCCGGCGAGCTCCGGCACCCCCATGGTCTCCCGCGTGTCCCATTGGATGCGCGCGAGCCTGGGCTCCTTGCAGATGGTCTCCGTGGCCCTTTTGGTCGCCGGAGACGCGGTCTCGAGCCCCTCCGCCGTGTTCGGCCTCGCCGGCGGTTAAACGCCGGTGGGTTTGACCCTTTGACCTCGCCGGCCTGACGGGTGGGCCCCATCGGCCAGGTGATTAGCTTAGTGCTAATCACCAGCTAATCTAACCCCTGACGCTGACTATGGGCCCCTGCGCCCTAATCTTTTAATTAGATTAGTAAAACCCCCTTGTTTAACACTGTGTCACTGACATGTGGACCCCACACGTCAGGTTTGACCTGGTCAGCACAGTTGACCTGCTGACGCAGGCATGACGTCGTGCTGACGCAGTTATCCATTTTCTGGATTTAAATTAAATCAAGAAATTCCAAAAATGATATAAACTTCAAAAATCATAGAAATTCAACCGTAGCTCAGATTGAAATAATTTATATATGAAAAATTATCAGAAAAATGCAATCTTTCCATCTATACTATTTTCATGCATGACAAACCAACTTATACCTACTGTATAAATGAAAACATGTATATGGCATTTATAAGAGCTTAATTTGGAGTTGCATTTGAACTCTTGGTTCAAATGAACTTCAACCAAATGATTGCTAGATGCATTATCACAAACCACATCACATCTTCATGCCATGTTCATGCATCATATTGTTGCATATGCTTGTGTTTTGATTGTCGACACCGTTCCTTCTTGATAGGTCCTGCTCCGGAGACCATTCCAGAGTACCTGTCTGTGAAGCAGTGCCTCCTCTGTTGATCTACCAGGCAAGCAAACCCCTTGTTCATTCCGATACAATCCTACTCTCTCGCTCCTGCTCTCAGTTATTGCATTAGGACAACAACGATTCATCTGCTACTTTGTGCTGCGGTAGTTGAACCCATTCCTCTGCATGACCTGTCATTGCCACAGTAAATAGTTGAAACCCACTAGCATGTGTAGGAGTTGATTGAGCCATGTTGTGTTCCTACCATGCCATGCCTGCTATTGCTTAGTGTTGTGTCAGGTCTAATTCATTGGGAATGAATTGGACTGTTACGATATGTTCTGATGCTGAGAGTTAAGTGTGTGAACACGATTTGGTAAAGGTAGCGGTGAGAGGCCATGTAGGAGTACATGGTGGGTTGTCTCACTGGAACCTTCCTTAAGCACCGAGTTCTATGTATGTTGTCCAATGACCCGATACTACCACACATTGGGCTCTGGGCGCTCCAAGCCCTCTCGACTTATTAACAAACTTGATCTCTGTCCAGGAGTCGCAACTAGTTTCTGGTGTTTGTATGTAGTGTTAGTAGTCTACCAAGTGGCACCCGGCAGGTGGGCTTGGGATAGACTAGGCACAAGTGGCACGGTGTACCAAGCGTAGATCCATCCGGCGAGGTGGGCTTGGGAACCCTGCACACATCGTTTGGGGCCGTGAGCGACACCCCGGCTGGATCTCCTTGCGGATGGAACCCGAATAGGCGATAAACCTGGACTAGAGTCTTGTGTGGTTAGTCAGGTCATGGCCGACACCCTCGCCAGGCTTCCGCTTGAAGGTTGCCGAGATACATGACGTGTGCATGGCGGTAAGTGGCGAGAGCGTGTGTGAAGAAGTACACCCCTGCAGGGTTAACATGATCTATTCGAATAGACGGGTCTGCGGTTATGGACTTCTTGGATGCTTACATGGTACATACACAACTTGAAGTGGATACTCTAAAATGCTCAAGACAAGTGTGAGTGCTATGGATGGCCTTCTCGTAGGGAGACGGGGATGAATCCATAGTAGTGTATTGAGTGGTGATTAGTGGACTCGTGTGCGCCATATCACCTCAAAGAAGTTCTGGTAGTCGTAGAACAGGGTAGCCACAGAGTCAAAGCTGGCTTGCTGCAACTAAACCCCACATTACCCTCTTGATACAAATGCATGTATGATAGGATCTGATGTAAGTCTTGCTGAGTACCTTTGTACTCATGTTCCTTTATCTATGTTTTTGCAGCGGAGACTTCGGTCTTACTAGTGTTCTCGTGGACTTCGACAAGTAGCTTGTACCTCAGCTACGATCTTGATCGGATGTTGTAGATAGTCAGGCTCTTCAGCCTTTTTCATTTGTAGATGTCTGTACCCAGACATGTAATGCTTCCGCTTGTTGCTTGTATGCTCTGTATGATGGGTCTTGTGACCCCTGTTTGCAATAAATGCTATGATGGCTCTTCTGAGCCTTTATCTATATGAGTTGTTGAGTTATGCTGTGATGCCATGTTGTACAACACATACTTGCATGTTATGCGTACGTGTAATGTGTATTGCTATGTGTGGGATCTGACTATCTAGTTGTTTATCCTTAGTAGCCTCTCTTACCGGGAAATGTCTCCTAGTGCTTCCACTGAGCCCTGGTAGCTTGCTACTGCTCTGGAACACTTAGGCTGGCCGGCATGTGTCCTTCTTCGTTCCTATGTCTGTCCCTTCGGGGAAATGTCACGCGATGAATACCGGAGTCCTATTAGCCCGCTACAGCCCGGTTCACCGGAGTCCTGTTAGCCCAGTGCTACAGCCTGGATTCACTCGCTGATGACCGACACGTTCGATGCTGGGTCATGGATGCCTGTCCCTGTAAGCTTGTGCCACTTTGGGTTTATGACTAGCCATGTCAGCCCGGGCTCCTTATCATATGGATGCTAGCGACACTATCATATACGTGTGCCAAAAGGCGCAAACGGTCCCGGGCAAAGGTAAGGCGACACCCGTGGGGATACCGTGCGTGAGGCCGCAAAGTGATATGAGGTGTTACATGCTAGATCGATGTGGCATTGAGTCGGGGTCCTGACAGTAGTATGCAAGAATCCATTTCTTGTCATCAATTTAATCTAATGAAGGATAAGCATACAATAAATCTTATTCTTATTTCATCCAAGTGATTGATCTTTTCCTTTGGAGTTTGTCCTTGGTGAATAAATTCTAGTTCCAAGTGTTTTCATCTTTTCTTTTCCGGAGTTCAAATTTCCTCGGCCATTTCGTCGGAACCTCCATCTAAATCACCGCAAGGCTCATCTTATTCTTTTCATCCTTCATTCTATCTCATCATCTTTTTGTCACCGGAGTTCTTTATGGTGGTTCTTCATGATTTAATTCATTCTTCAAGAGTTCATCAAGTATCATTCCATCCTCTCAAGTTCATGTTCTATTCTTTTCATGTTCGGCCGGAGTGCTGCCTAAATCCTTTCAATTTTATTCGTTTGTTATCTCGTTCTAACCGGAGTGGTTTCATAGTCTATCTGATTCCGTGAGCTTTCGATTCTCGTCATTCTCGTCGTTCCTCTCTTCTTCTCGAGTGCTCCCGATTCTTTGCTTCTTCTCTTGAGTTCTTGTTTCACCTCATCCATTTTCCCTTCCGTCTCGGTCATAAGATCTTGGGACGAGATCTCTTGTTAGTGGAGGAGTGTTGTAACGCCCCGGATTCGATGCGCCAGGTGTCTACCAGTTATTCACCATCATTGCCATGTCATTTGCTTGCGTGCTGTCATGTGCATCTCATTTTGCATACGTGTTTGTCTCATGCATCCGAGCATTTTCCCCGTTGTCCGTTTTGCAATCCGACACTCCTATGTCCTCCGGCGTCCCCCTTTTGTCTCTTGTTGTGAGCGGGTGTTAAACATCCTCGGAATGGACCGTGATTTGCCAAGCGGCCTTGGTACACCGCCGGTAGACCGCCTGTCAAGTTTTGATGCTCCAACGGTTAACCGGGTAACCGTAAAGGCCTCTTTTGTGTGCAGCCCAACACCCCTCCAAAGCAGCCCAATAACCCATCCAAACCCTCTCCATGCTCTCGGTCGTTCGATCACGATCGTGTGGGCGAAAACTGCACCTCATTTGGACACTCCTAGCTCCATCTACCTATATAAAGGCCTCCCCCGTCCATTTTCGCAGTCTAACCCTAGCCTCTCTCCCTCTCATGCCGCCGGATGTGTCCGCCCGCCGCCGGACACGCCCGTGCCGCCGCCCGCAGCCAATCTCCTCGTGCCACCTGTCCGCGCCGCCACCCACCGCCGCCGGCCCGCGCGAGCCCATCGCGGGCCCGCCCAAGCCCATCCGCCGCCGCCGCTCGGCCCGGATCCACCGCCCGCGCCGGACCCTGCCGGTGGCCGCAACCCTCGCCGACGCACTCCTCTGCTCCGGCGACCTCGCCGCCCGGCACCGGCGACCTCGCCCGCCGCCGCCGCGACCTCGCCTCCGCCGCGCGCTCGCCCGAGGGCGCCCCACACCCCTCGCTCGAGCTCTCGCCGCCCGCGCCCCGCGCGCGACCCAGCGCCCCCGCCGGACTCCGCCGCCCGGCGCCGCCGCCATCGGAAAACGCTGCCTCGCCGGATCTCGCCTTGCCGTGGCCTCCTCCTCGCCCGATCCGGTCGGGGACCACCGGATCCGGCCGCCGGGGCTCGTCCCCGCCGCCGACGCCCTACTCCGGCGGCCCGCGCCTCGCCGGAGCCCTGCCAGCACCACCGTCCCCTGCCTCCTTCAACCTCCGGCCGGGATGGCCCCGTCCAACCTCAGCCTGGACGGCTTCGACCACCGAAGCAAACGGCCGCCGCGTCCCGGATCCCGTCGTCCCCGCACCTCTCCGTCCCGATTCACCCGAGGGTATATTTTTTCGTCCAAGTCCCTGAAAAACCATTTTAAGTGTGCATATTGTGGTGCCTGTAACTTCTTGCATGTAGTTCCATTTTGTGCGTGCAATATATCAAAATGTTCGTTGTGAGATGATATTCATTTCATTCCATTGTGCCATGCTTGTTTGAGACCATCTTGATGCCCTAATCATCGTTGCAAGAGTGCTATATGATGTTAACCTACTGAAACTGTTATTACTTGCTGTTTTGTCTTTTTCAATGCATTTTGTGTGTGCATCCTATGAGCTTGACGTCTACATGTGTTTTGTGCTACATCATGCCATCTTCACATTGGTGCAATCCATGTATTTTTGAGAGTCTTGTACAGAGTGCATCGAGCTCGTGAAGTAGGGTACTTGCTGTTGCTGTTTTGCTAGTCTGAATCTGCTATATCATGATGCTATGTAAACCTGCTGCTACAGGTCATTCTTTGCATAATATGGAGATGTTCACTAAATATGTTTTATTTTATATGTCATTCTCTAGCCATTCATGCTCCTGGTTGCATTTATGGTCTGCTTTAGCTTGTTGTTATCTTGCTCCAAACTTGCTAAATAATATTGCTGTCAGCCTGTTAACATTAAGTTCCATTTTGCCATGAGCTTTGCTAGTGATCCATGCCCCCTATGAACTTGATCTTGCCATGCTTAGCTTCATAAACATGTCTTATTGCTGTTGGTCACCTTTCCATGCCATGTATTGCTCTGTGGTGAGTGGTAAAAGCTCACCAACATGCCTACTTATTGTTGTTCCTGCCATGTCTGAATCTGTCATATAACTTGCCATGTTTACATGGGCGCCATCATATTTTCTGTGCCCTTTTGGCTCATGGTCAGTAAGGGACTTTTGTTCTATCTAATTAGTAGATTCATGCCATGCCTTTTTTTGCCATGATAAGTTTCTGTAACATGTTGTTTGATAGCTCTAAACATTGCAACCTGATGTTATTTCTGCCAAGTCTGTAAACTGTTATTATTTGCAATCTTTCCATGTCCTTTTGAGCATGTTCTAGTGATTTCTGGAGATAGCTCATTGTTCATATTTTGTCATTCATTACCTGTACATCATGTCCATTCCTTTTGTTTTCATATTGTGGTACTGTAGCATGTTGTTTTGATGCTTGCTAGATGTCTAGTTGCTGTTTTGGACAACTTGTCCTTTAAACTTGTATAGAGTGTATGTGTTGAAACGTTGTTCCGTTTTGAGTGTGCCCTATATGAAACTTGCTTGATTTTGCATATAGTTTCATATTATCATGTTGCATCCTTGTTTTGAGGTGTTGCTTGATGTTTCGATGTATTTTGCATCAATGCCATGTTTAACTTGTTTTGCTCATATCTTCTAGGCCGTAGCTCCGAACTAAATAAACTTTATATGTAACTTGACTAGAATTTCGTCTAGATCCTCTTGGTGCCCTTTACTTGATGTTTAACAACTTCAACTTAAGGTTTATACAGATCTGGTCCAATTTCTAAATTTGCATATGGGGACTTACCGGAATGGTTCTATGTTGTTTCCGGCCTCATTTAAACATGTTGTGTTGTGTTGCTCTTGTATGCATCATCTCTTGCCATGAGTAGCTTCATGTAGCCTTGTCATGCATCATACTTGGTTGAGCATCATTCCTTGCTCATGTGTGGTGTGTTTACCATGTTGTGTGCTTCTTCTCGCTAGTTCCCATTTCGTTGCGATCGTGAGGATTCGTTCGTCTATGCTTGGTTCATCTTCGTGGCTTCATCTTCTTCATGGACTCGTTCTTCTTCCTTGCGGGACTTCAGGCAAGATGACCGCTACCCTGGATCTCACTACTCTCATTGCTATGCTAGTTTCTTCGTTCTATCGCTTTGTTGCGCTACCTATCTCTTGTTGATCAAGCCTCCCAAATTGCCATGTCAGCCTCTAACCTTTTCACCCTTCCTAGCAAACCGTTGCTTGGCTATGTTACCTCTTTGCTCAGCCCCTCTTATAGCGTTGTTAGTTGCAGGTGAAGTTGAAGATTTCTCCATGATGGACAGAATTATGTTGGGATATCACAATATCTCTTATTTAATTAATGCAGCTATATACTTGTAAAGGGTGGAAGAATCGACCTTATGCCTGGTGTTTTGTTCCACTCTTGCCGCCCTAGTTTCCGTCATACCGGTGTTATTTTCCCGGATTTTGCGTTCCTTATGCGGTTGGGTGATTTATGGGACCCCCTTAACAGTTCGCTTTGAATAAAACTCCTCCAGCAAGGCCCAACCTTGGTTTTACCATTTGCCTCACCTAGCCCTTTTTCCCTTGGGTTTCCGGAGCCCGAGGGTCATCTTTATTTTAGTCCCCCCAGGCCAGTGGTCCTTCGAGTGTTGGTCCGAACTGAGCTGCCTGTGGGGCCACCTCGGGGAAACTTGAGGGTTGGTTTTACTCGTAGCTAGTCTCATCCGGTGTTGCCCTGAGAACGAGATATGTGCAGCTCCTATCGGGATTTGTCTGCACATCGGGTGGCTTTGCTGGTCTTGTTTTACCATTTTCGAAATGTCTTGTAAACCGGGATTCCGAGACTGATCGGGTCTTCCTGGGAGAAGGTATATCCTTCGTTGATCGCGAGAGCTTATCATGGGCTAATTTGGGACACCCCTGCAGGGTTTGAACTTTCGAAAGCCGTGCCCGTGGTTATGTGGCAGATGGGAATTTGTTAATGTCCGGTTGTAGATAACTTGACACCAGATCCGAATTAAAATGCATCAACCGTGTGTGTAGCCGTGATGGTCTCTTTTCGGCGGAGTCCGGGAAGTGAACACAGTCTTGGGTTATGTTTGATGTAAGTAGGAGTTCAGGATCACCTCTTGATCATTGCTAGCTTCACGACCGTTCCGTTTGCTCTCTTCTCGCTCTCATTTGCGTATGTTAGCCACCATACTTGCTTAGCCGCTGCTGCAACCTCACCACTTTACCCCTTCCTTACCCATTAAGCTTTGCTAGTCTTGATACCCATGGTGATGGGATTGCTGAGTCCTCGTGGCTCACAGATTACTACAACAACAATTGCAGGTACAGGTTATGAGATGATCATGACGCGAGAGCGATGCTTGCTTGTTTTGGAGTTCTTCTTCTGCTTCTTCTTCGATCAGGGGATAGGTTCCAAGCCGGCAGCCTGGGCTAGCAGGGTGGATGTCGTTTGAGTTTCTGTTTGTGTTTTCATCCGTAGTCGGATGATGCTCTTATGTAAGATGATATTGTATTCGTGTGGCATTGTATGCCTTTTGTATGTATCCCCATCTATTATGTAATGTTGATGTAATGATATCCACCTTGCAAAAGCGTCTTCAAGATGCGCTTCTATCCTTGGTGGGACCTTCGAGTTCCTTTAGGATAGGGTCGCATCTTGGGCGTGACAAAAGGTTTGTCTAGAATTTCATACGTGGGGCGCACCTATGGCCCAGCGAAGCCCGCCCACTTATTTTTCTGCCCACATAACTTGGAAACCCGATTTGTTGCACTTGGTGGCAAATAGTTGGAGCTTCGCACAGGGTTACTAGGCCTGGCTGTTTTCCTTTTATCTCTGTTTTGTTTCTATATTTCTTTTTTGGTTCCATTATCTTTTAGTTTCCTATTTTTTCTCTTCCAATATTTTTCTTTTTTACTTTTTTCCTACGTTCCAAACTTTCAAGAAAAGTGTAGAATTTCAATTTTTTATGGAATTTGTTGAAAAAAGTTCAGAATTCCAAACTTCTGTTCCCATTTCAAAAAATGTTTAGAGCTTAAAAATTTTGTACTCATTCCAATTTTGTTTCAAAATTCAAAAAAATGTTGCCATTTTTCCAAAAAATATTTGCGATTTTCAAAATTGTTTGGGGTTTTCTTTTAAAAACTTGCATTTTTAAAATGTTCCAAATTCAAAAAATTATTGCTTTAGGTAACAAATTTTCAAGAATAATATTATAAATAGTGCTACATTGCTCCTTTATATACAGTCTTACCAATTTATATACTTGTGCAAAACTACATATAGTAAAGTGGATGTAGGATAGATGAATTAAGTTGGACAAAGGATGGATGGATTGGTACATGAGCTAGATGGAAAAAGACCTTGAATTTCAAAAAATGAAGAATTTGTCCCCATTTTTCAAAAAATGTTTGTGTTTTTCAAAATTGTTTGAGTTTTCAACAGAATTGCATAAAAATAAAAAATCCAAATTCAGATTTATTCTTGTTTTTGTGAAATCTTCACAAATTCAAAATAATGTTCGTGTTAAAAATACCCATTTTCTAAAAAAATCTGAATTTTCAAAACATGTTCCCATTTTAAAAGATTGTCCACAAGTTCAAAAGTGTTCGTGTTTGTATAAAAGTTTCATATTTCCAATAAATTTTTGTGAATTTTAAAAAATGTTCCGGTTCAAATTTTGTTTGTGTTTTTCAAAAACATATTGAACTTAAAAAATTCATATTTTTGAAAACTTTTTGGATTTCAAAATTTGTTCATGTGCCCAAGAATATTCAGCAATTCATAATTATTATTACTTTTGAAAATTTCAAAAAAAAATATCAAATAATGCTTCAAATCTGACCCTCCATTATGTTCTTCAATATTTGCGATGGCCATTGGTTAACAAGACGTGTTTGTTTGAGTGGTTGACAACGCTTGGTTGGGTTTTTGAGGTCATGAGTTCGATTCTTCAACTCGTCTTATTTTTTGGATTTTTACTTGTGCCTTACAAACAAATATTGTTACGGTGCCTGGGCCTTCCATAACCGACACAACTTTGCCGGCCCAACTACTTCGGTAGGAAGGCAAACAATATTTTAAATAGTTCCACGTTGCTCCTTTACATATAGTCGTATCAATTTATGTACTGTGCGAAATACCTGTAGTAAATTAGATGAAGGATGGATGGATTAAGCTCAACGAAAGATGGATGGCTTGGTACGTGAGCTAGCTGAATAAGGACCTGGATTTCTTGAGGATTGCTACCCAAGGAAAAGAAAAGAGAAGACCCGACTACATGAGCTAGATGCATGGAAAAGGGAAGACCCAGCTCACTCCAATATTATGGAACTTCACACCTTAAATCCCCTTGATCAATGAACGGAAAAATAGCATAGTAGAATTAACTCCGGTTGTACTATATATGTGTCTTGTACATGGAAAAGAGAAGACCCGCCTCACTTCCATATTATGGAACTTCATACCTTAACATCCTCTTGAATGAATGGAAAACTAGATCGAATAATTCACGGCCTTCTCTAGCATACGATGATCTAAAAAAACCCAGAACCTAAATGTTCAAACTTCATATCTTAAATCCCCTAGATCAATGAATGAAAAAAAAATAGAGGATTGATTACTTCACATGTGGCGAAACCGAGAACCTAAATATTCCTTCTAGGCATGCACGCAGGATTATGCTTGCACATATTATTCTCACTACATTTAAGCACACTATTTTTTCTGTTGTTGCAATGCAGGGGCATTCCCGGTAAGGAAGCACAGATAAAAAAGTGCTGTCATTAATCTCGACCTGTTTCCCGAGGCGTTGGAAATAAAGACCGGCTCAGGGAATCACTGGTGTGCTTTCTCTGCCCCATCGTTTCGCCAACAAAGAAGTCATCCTTGACTTGACTATTGATCGTTCCACCCTACCGAGCCACCTCTTCGAAGTATTTACCTTTGCCTTTCTTTTTTGAGAATATACCCTTCAAATAAAAAAAATGAAAGAAAAGTTCCTCGTCCGTGATTTAATCGGCTCTAAGGGAGTTTACTCGGCACATTCTCCAGTCTCCCGCACTACTCATGTTCTAGTCTTTATATAACTGCACATATACATGTCGCAATCATTAGATTTTCGTACTTGACATATGTAGGACATTATGAATTCACCTGCCCTGTAGTAGATCACATGTCCTGCAATCGCGCATCACTTTCTTTCTTCTAAATATCAATTTTACTTCGAGATATCTATCTTTCTCCTAGATATTCATAACTTCTCACCTCATACAAAAGAGGTGGACATTAAGCCTGCACGCTGATCTAGCATCAACAATGTACACCATGAGCCTGAAATGTACGCATTGATCCAATATTGCATAGGAACGGACACTATATCATGAATTGAACTTTCTAGCACAAAAAACTCTACTATCTCAAAGCACCAAAGCAAAGTTCGGATAATGAGTTGGGTGCTCGTTTGCACGAAGAGAAATGATTATTTGTGATAAATATTAAAATTAGTTAATATCTAGACCTAGAGAAAGGTTCCAATCCATGATAACTCAACTTAAGAATCAAGAACACCATATTTATTCGTATACAATACCAACACCAACAGTTCAGTCATAACAACAACAAAATAGTACATGCAATCAAGGTTTTGGTTACTGCCCGAAAAATTCGGATACCGGGCGGTATCCACATTTCTCGCCACCCCACGAGAAATACCTATCCCGAGCAAAAAGTCTGAAATTTGTGAAATTGTTGAATTTAAACGATGAAAGTTAGTAAAACAACATATATATAGCATCTCAGTTATGCCAACGTGCCTGTCTGTGGCGTGGTGGTAACCATCTAATTTCTGCACAGGAGGCAACAGGTTCGAGCTTTTTGCTGCACTTTTTTTTGTTGCTTATTTTCCAGAATAGGTAAGTATAAAAAGTGAAAAATGAGGACCCAAAGAGTCGACCTCACAACCTCACAACACCTAGAATGCATGTGGTAGACGTTCCACTCAGCTACTACCTCTTTTCCGAAGATATTAGTTCAACTTTATTATATATATAGTTTAAAAGAATATGAATTCAAAATTCAATTATATATTTTGTCTGAAATAGAAATATGTTTGGTATTTCTCCGTAACCGTGCTAACTGAGAATATCCCCCCCCCCCCCCCCCCCCCGAGAAAATTTGTCCATTCGGAATCAAAAACCGTGTATGCAATCACATGAAAGTGTATTGATGGTTATTCGTGAATTTTATACAATACATATCATTCATGTTTGTGGATCACTCAGTAATATATAAGATAAATTAAAATTGAATCTCGATACATATACAATACATTAGGTAGGTTTGAAGGTTGTATACAACTAATGAAAGTTGCAAAGGTTAAAGGGATTTTCATGTATCAGATTGGTAGGATTATTGTGACTTTTATGGAGAGAACCAACATTATATTCTTTCCATGAGAGAAATAGAAATATTCGCAGTCGTCAATTATAATGAAAAATCCAAAGAAGACCAATGGCTCAAAAAACAATGGGTTAGACATACTTGATAAAAAGTTGAAAAACTTTAAAAAAATTGCATGGGCTAATATGCTGGTTTTTCATTAGTACACACAAACTCGAACACTTTTCACTATCACATACACTATATCTATTTCTAAATAAACATACGCTATACCTAGCAGTATTTTTAAAAGGCCATTCATACACTAACTAGTAATGATATACGTACTATAGAAAAACATATAGAATAAAAGTAAATACAGCAAAAGTAACCCTATAGGCTAGGTGTGTGATGTAAACAGACTAATACATATAATTATTGGTTTGATGCCTAAAATTGGCATCCCAATATTTTTAGCAAATGCGAAATATTGGCTAGTAATTGTTAGGTACCAACTTCACTAGCCAACCTCGCAAAAAGTTACCACCGTTTGCCAAGTCTTGGTATTGCCAATTTTTGCCAACAAATTGGCTAGCTAAATTTTGGTAGCCAACCAATCATGCTCACAGACTCTATGGCATAACACACCATGGGAGATAACAGTGTTCAGTTCACTTCAAAAATGATTCTACTAATAACATGGCGAATTTGAGTGTCTACAAGAGATCAAACTTCATGATAGACGTTTCAACAGATATAGTAATATGTTGTAATATGGTAGCTTATTTAAGTATTATGGCTAAAGGATGATTTGGCAAACACGCCAAGCAGAATTCAGGCTATAAGTACATAGGTAGACATCTAGCTACTAAAAAAATCAATTAACAACATGAGATGTTGAAATATCATTTTCTTTGATGGCTTTGGAGTGCATGAGAGTTGACTAATCTGATTGATACTGGACAATGCAAATCATCCATGATTGTGCCAACTGGCAGTATTTGATAAACTAGGATCTATGGCACAATACACTATTATAAATCAAAATAATGATTAAGTCAATCAAAATATGTTTCCATTGATAGCAGAGAGGTTTTTTTTTGGTTTGCTAGAGACTATGAAAGATAAAAACAGAGATAGATGCTTAAAGCTCTCTCGGGAAACCAACATCTTTCTCAGAATTATTATTAACCCACAAAAAATATGTTGGGTTGGGGGCATTTTGGGTTTTGGAGGAGAATATTTTATGTTATCTCCTATCAGACTCACATGCTCAATGTTCCCACTATTATCAAAAAATAAGAATAATGATAGTGTGGTTTGGCAACTGGTGGTTGTTTATGCCTCTACTTGTACTAAGAATAAACAGGAGTTTCTTGATGCGCTACATCGTATTATATCATGTAGTTCCCTCCCTATCCTTCTCTCTCTCTGTGTGTGGGGTGGTGGTGGTGGTGGAGTGGGGGGGGGGGGGGGGGGGGCTAACTTCAACCTCATTAGAGAACATAAGGAGAAAAGTAGTGGCTCCATTAACCCCAATTGATTGTCTGTATTTAATAAGTAAGGTTTATTGGGGTTTATATTGACTAATTAATTATTTATTGGGAGAATTACCATGACTCCCTTGCTCAAGTTAACTTGGACATGATTGTTTGCTTCCACCTCTTGGAAACACATTTTCCCTTTGAATTTTGTTAATAATCCTCTTAGCAAGATTAAAAACACATACGTTTCTTAACCACTTTGTGAAATGAAGAGGAGTGCTTCTATGCTCTTTCAACAAAATGAGTTCTCAGGTACTTAGTGCAAGGGCAAGCTTTCACTTGTCATAACTGTAGACCATCGGCTGTATGATCTTCCTTCGTGATGGCCTCCGTAGGTTTACTAGGTGCCGCCGCACAATTCAGTGGCTAATAAAACGGGTAGAATACCAGCAAGCTCATGTGTTGAGGCCACGAGCGACCACGAGGAAGGTGTGTCATGGTCACGAGCAGTTAGAGTGCAGCTCAATCTAGTTTCTTGTATTCTCTATGTGTGCTACCATTTGTATCTGACATGATTGACGCATCGGCCCTTCGACGTTGGCGATAAGCACGGAGGTGACTTTAGCTTGAGTATAAGAGAAACGAACTTCTCTGCGATGTGTAATAAAAGCTTGCAGCGCCTACATCCTCACGGTCTCAGTGGCGTGGCAAACAACACTGATCTGGAGTTCTGCTTGTGTGTAAGAAGGGGGCATTGGAAGCGCATGTAGCGATAGCTTTGCGGCGTGTGAGTGACGATAGCTAGTTCTTGGAGGTGTTGGTCCACATCGTCCTTGTCCGATGCTAGCCAGAAGAACAACTACTCCAATGGATATATTGAGTGTGTTGGGATAAGGACCATGACCAAATTATCCGTTTAAAAAAAAGATGGGTGGGATTATTACTCAGAAAGAATAGAATCAAGCCTCTTATATATATTTATACAATTTACTAAACTAAAAATAAATGTTTTTGGTGCTAGCTATGATTTATTGATAGTTCTTCTAATATTCATAAAAAGAAGTCCACATACAAAAAGTACCAATGAAAAGCTATGTATTTGAGGTCATGATTTAATAGAAGATGTAGCAGTTACATAATTTTTTTAATGTGCAAAGTATGCATTGCTAAGTTTTATTAGTCAGGCATTCCCGTAAATCTCAGTTACCACGAATACATACTGCTCATTAAGTCCAAAATTGAAGTGCAGAATATTTGTAAATAAGTGCGTACTCAAATTTAAGATCTGACTATATATACATTCAGAAGTGAGAATGAGAATAGTTGGATGTTTTTATGTTATCTCGTATCAGACTCACACGTCTTTAAACACACATACTTTTCTTACAGTGACTAGTTTGTAAAATGAATTCTGTAAAATATATCCAAATCCCCACCAAATGCGAAAATAATGGACCGCCTCTCTCACTACTTTTGTACTTAATCATTTTCCATATAAATGGGACAGTATACCCTACAATAAAAGAAGGGTGCATATTGTATTCTACTCTCTGATATCTTCGAGGGTGCAGTCAGGACACTTGTAATCCTTGATATGTGCTGATTCAGAAGCAGTTATCTTCACACATCTGCCATGGAACCACAGATCACATACGTTACAACAGATCCAAAAGCCATTGGCATGGTACGGAGCACCACAGTCTCCACAAAAGTGTCGCTCACTAACTTCATGATCCTCTTCATCTTCTTCAGAAAGCTTCCTAGAGTTCTTGTTTTGATCGGACACGTTTTGCCAGGAGTCTTGAGATAGTAGTGGCATGTTCTCTTCAACATGTGTTATAGAGTTTAAGTTTGGATTGGACACGTTTTCCATTAAGTCTGGAGATTGTGGCACGCTGTCTTGAGCAGGTGCACCCGAATATACGTTTGGATTGTACACATTTTGCATCAAAACTGGAGATGGTGGCGTAGGTAGCCAAACAATCTTGTGGAAGTGATACAATGTTCGATAGACAGTTGGCAAATTGTTCATCATATCAAATAAACGCATCCTGAAAGGAGTAAAGGAACATCATCGAATCAGTAATAGGATGTGCAAGCAATATATTACACATGACGTTCTTTCATGCATAGTGGAACTAAGCTCGAAAATCAAATTATTTAGAGAGAAGATCAATGTCATCCAGAAAAATAATAGTTCATCATTTAACAATGATGCTCTAACAATTGCTTGTGCATGACTACTGGTCTATTGCGTCTGTTTCCTCGCTCCCATTTCTCAACAGAAAATTTGTATGAAAATAGGAGAAAACAACATATAATTTATTCTTTTTAAAGAGAATCTTTTGCCGACATGTTTGAAATCATAGGAATTGCACATTGTTTTTTCTATCGCATTCAACTGACATTCTATTACGATTACATGCTTAATTAAATCGGTTACCGCCCCGTTTTTCATGTGTACATTAAACATATAAAAGGCTTAAATTTTACTCTACATGCGAATAAAAAAGAACTGTTGAATGCATCCTTCTACATGAAATGAAATACGTAGACTAGTTATTTGATACTCCCTCCGTTTCATAACATAAGAGCATTTTTGACACTAGAAACTGCTCTTATATTAAGAGACGAAGGTGTTGGAATAAAGCCATGGCGTCAGACGAGCCGGGCGCGTGGGCGAGTCCGGTGCGCAGCGGGACGTGCTGGGCGCGTCGGCTTTCACAGCGGGACGAGCTGGGCGCGGCTGGTTCGAGCCAGGGATCGACCGTGGCGTGTGTGTGCGTGAACGTGGTGCACGGGGGGTGTCCGTGCAGGCACGGGTGCGTTGGGCCTGCGTTGGCGAGATGTGCGCGAGTACCTGCGGGGCGATCGGGTCAAGCTCGCTGTGGACGGGGCGCGTACTGTGCGCGTCGTGGGCACGAGCGGATCGCGGGGCAGCGTAGGAGTAGGGGGCGTGGGTTCGTGCCCAGCTTGGGCTCCTGTATAAAGCTCGTGTTGGTCGCCATTGTAACGTGAGCTGAGATGTGTGGAGGAAAACAGAAAACGGAGGTGTTTGTACTCCGCAAATCTTGTGTCCACCTTGTCTCGCTAAACCGACGTGTCTCCGGTGATCACCGGCGTCGGGGGGTTCCATTTTTGCACCAACATTTGGCATCAGAGCGACAGGTGAGGGAGCTCGCCGGCGGTGATGGCGCTGGTTCCACAAGGCGGCGGTACGGGCGGGTCGGTGTCCATGGGGATGCCGATGCTCTCGTCGGACAGCTACACCGTGTGGGCGATCAAGGCGCAAGCCATTCTTGATGCCCACACACCGTGGGAAGCGGTGGCGCCGGGCGACTCGCCGGTGAACAATAAGAAGTGCAAGACGGCGTGGGCACTGATTTTGCAGGGGCTGCCAGAAGATGTGTTGCTCTCGGTGGCGACGAAACCCACTGCCAGGGAGGTATGGGACTCCCTGTCGGTGTGGTTCGTCGGCGCCGAGCGGGGTGCGCGCGGCGAGGAGGGCGACGCTGCGCGGCGAGCTGGACCGGATGAAGATGGAGGAGGGCGAGCAGCTGGACACGTACGCCGGAAGGCTTGCAGGCATGGCGGCGCGGTTCGCAGGGCTGGGGGAGACGCTGGGGGACACGGAGCTGGTGAAGAAGCTCCTGGACACTATCCGGGACCGCCTCTTCCCCGTCGTCGCTGGCATCGAGCAATTCTGCGTGCTGGAGGAGCTCACCTACGACGAGGCACTCGGGCGGCTGCGCGCATTTGATGAGCGCGTGCGGCGCCGCGGGCAAAGCAGCGGGGAGCGCCAAAACGGCCAACTCCTGTACACTGCGGCGAAATGGCGGGCGCGGGAGCGGCGTCGCGGCGGAGCTCGGGACGACGACGATGACGCGCGCAGTGTGGCGACGTCGGGCAACGGCGGCGACGGGAAGCGGCGCGGATGCTGTCACAACTGCGGGGAGCGCGGACACGTCCGACGTGAGTCTCCGCAGCGGCGCAAGGAACCGGCGGCGGAGCAGGCGGAACTGGGCGTAGCCGAGATCGAGCATGAAGGACTCCTCTAGGCCATGGCTTAGGGGGTGTGTTGGAATAAAGCCATGGCGTCAGACGAGCCGGGCGCGTGGGCGAGTCGGGTGCGCAGCGGGACGTGCTGGGCGTGTCGGCTTGCACAGCGGGACGAGCTGGGCGCGGCTGGTTCGAGCCAGGGATCGACCGTGGCGTGTGTGTGCGTCAACGTGGTGCGCGGGGGGTGTCCGTGCAGGCACGGGTGCGTTGGGCCTGCGTTGGCGAGATGTGCGCGAGTACCTGCGGGGCGATCGGGTCAAGCTCGCTGTGGACGGGGCGCGTACGGTGCGCGTCGTGGGCACGAGCGGATCGCGGGGCAGCATAGGAGTAGGGGGCGTGGGTTCGTGCCAGGCTTGGGCTCCTGTATAAAGCTCGTGTTGGTCGTCATTGTAACGTGAGCTGAGTTGTGTGGAGGAAAACAGAAAATGGAGGTGTTTGTTCTCCGGCAAATCTTGTGTCCACCTTGTCTCGCTAAACCGACGTGTCTCCGGTGATCACCGGCATCGGGGGTTCCATTTTTGCACCAACAGAAGGAAGTAGTGCGTACCTGTGATTGGCGTTGAGGCAAGCGGCGAAGAAAAATGCGACGCCGATGAGCCACGAGTCAGCGCGTTGGGCGATGAACTCGAGCCAGGCAAAAGGGCTCATGTAATCCGGCCGGAAGTTGACGCCCAGCGTCGGCTCCGGCATCTGGGGTGGCGCCAACTCATCCGGCGGCCTCAACTCCCAGCTCCCGTCCGCGTGGCCGTACAAGCACAGTGCTTTCTTTCCTGCGCGTATGTAGAGAATGAAGCCCGGTGATTGGCAGACGCGTGGATCCACAGTTTTCTTATTGTCGAAAATGGATCTAATAAGATTTCATGCATCCGGCGCAGCAGAGCAGGATCTCTTACCTGGCTGGCATAATAGACCATATAATTCCCCCTGATCTGCACGCACCGAACGAGCAGAGGAGAAAGCCTAGTGTTAGATCGATCTGCACGTCTCACGGAGACAAACGTGATAACTAGTCGCTCCCAAAATTTTTGTGTTAGATTTGTCTAGATACGGATGTATCTAATACTAAAAAGTGACTTGATACATCCATATTTAGACAAATCTGAGACAAAAATTTTAGGCTTTCTAGAAATTTCAACAAGTGACTACATACGGAGCAAAATGAGTGAATCTACACTCTAAAATATGTCTATATACATCCGTATATGGTAGTCCATTTGAAATTTCTAAAAAGACAAATATTTAGGAAACGGAGGTAGTAATTAAGAAGGGTGCTACGGCCGTTACCGGTGGTGAGGGCTCGGACGAGAGCGCTGCGGCGGGCAGAGAAGTCCTTGTAGATTTCCTCCATGGTGCGTGGCCCTCTCATTGGGGCGACGACGATGGCGTCCCCAGCGTGGAGCGCCGGTGGCGGGGTTGGTGAAGGCCGCCCCTCAGCGTCCACCGTGAGACGAGGCCTGGTGGGAGTGGGGTTGGAGGAGGGGCCGGCGCCAGATGCATCCATGGTTGGGACGAGATCTGGACGAGGTTCGCTGGGGGTAGGCTAGCAGAGAGGGAGGGAGAGAGAGGGAGTGCTAGCCGGCCGGCCGGGCGTCAAGATGGTGGAACGGAGGAGGACGCGGGCGGGTTATAAATTTCCTTTTCCTGTTTCTGGGCGGGAAGTATTGGTTTGCGTTTCTTTCCCGTTTTTGGCCGCGCGGGCGAGGTGCCAGCGGGGCTGCAATTAGTAGAGAATGGCTGGCGGTGCATATCCTAGGTCTGCTGACGCGGTGGCCGGATCAGAACCCATGATGCCATTTTCCCGTCATTCATTTCCTTCGTTGTGAAATGCTTGTTAGCCCAAAGCTTTGCCCGGGAAGGGAGGCTTGGTGCCGGAGGGAAGCGAGCGAGGGGAAAAGTGAGAGAGAAAGGAGAAATATGTGGTTCTCGCTACAATCTCTCTTACTCCACATTGAAGCGTTCCATTGATTATATGTTGTACAGAGCACATAAAACATATCACGTCTAGAACTACCTACTACCTAGACTAAGACCATACCATGACATACCAATGAGAGTGGATGAGTACCACTCTACACATGGGTCCCCACTTTGGGCCAACCCATGTGCAGACTGCTACATAGGGCTTGCCGGGAGACGAGGTTGAACCCAACATTCTCCCCTCAACCCTGTCGGCGGGGTTGGACAACAACGATCCTGATCTTGTCGTGCAGTTTCTGGATCCGGATGCGGCCAAGAGCCATGTCAGGATGTCATCCTTCTGCTCACTAGTCCTGACAAACTTAATGTTCACCGTGCCCTTCTCGACGCAGTCATGTACGAAGTGATAGCGGAGATCGAAACACTGGATTCTTGCAGAGAGATATCACCGAGTTTTTGTCGACTAAGATGAGCTCAGGTGCGGTGTCTTAATCTAGTATTTCACCGAGGAGGCGAGACAACCAGATTCCCTGGCATGTTGTCATTGCTGCAGCGATGTACTCCGCCTTGCATGAAGACGCGACCACCACCTTCTGCCTCATAGATTGCTAGCTGATGGGGCTACTCCGAAGAAGAAACAACATGCCCGAGGTGCTTTTCCGGGAGCCCATGTCACCAGCAAAGTCAAAATCGCTGTAGCCGACTAGGTTCTCGCCGCCGCCACGATGATACACGTACTCGAGCGTGAGCGTACCCAGCATGTATCAGAGCAGGTGCTTGACGGCAGCAAGGTGACCACATGCCGTGGCTTCCATGTACCTGCTTAGCTCACCCGACAACGAATGCAATGTCCTGCCGGGTGTGCATGAGGTACCTGAGGCACCCGATAACGTTGCCGTAGAACGTAGCATTCATCGTCTTCTGGGGGCTTTCCTTGCTGAGCTTCAGCCACGCTTCCAACAAAGCATGCACAACGTGGCAGTTCTCCATGCTTGCCTGCTTGAGCATCTTGGCGGCATAGGTCGCTTGCATGATCATCCTGTGACCACGCTCCTGGTTCACCTCCAGGTCGAGGTCGAGGTAGTTCTATCTCCGACCCGGGGTGTTGCTGTACACTGGGTACTCAACGGTAAAAGAGCTGCTCACTGTTGTCTCCCCGGGTGCCTTTCAATTCCAGCGTGCGTCCTCGTTGAAGACTACGTCCTGGGAGATGTGCACACGCTTTGCAATGTCGTGTATCTTGTATGCCCTGGAGCTTGTTTCCTAGCCCATGAACACCACTGGGGTGCTCCTGTCATCAAACTTCTTTAGCGGTGGGCATGCCGTCCTGACATGCCCAACCCAGCCAAAAGTGTGGAAGAAGCATACGTCGGGCTTCATCCCTTAGCACGCCTCATAGGGCATCTTGCCGCTGATACTCCTTGTGAAGTAGTGGTTGAGGATGAAGATGGCTGTGAGCACGGCCTCTCCCGAGTACATGGTCGTCACCTTCTTTTACTTTAGCAAGCAGCATGCCATCTTGAGCACCATTTGGTTCCTTCGCTCGATGATGTCGTTCTGCTATGGGGAGTACGGGTCCATATATGTCATTAATTGTACCCCTTTGTCGTCGAAGTGCTTGTAGAAGGTGGCCAACATGAGCTCGCACCATGATCCATGCGCAACACACGCAACTTGATGCTTGACAATTGCTCTCTCCGCCTCATCCTTGGAGACAAGGAGCGTCACCATATGAACCTGCTATAGTCGTTGACGTATAACAGGATGTAGAGATGCCCACCTGACGTCGCCGGGGTGATTGGACGGTAGAGGTCCCCGTGAACCAGCTCCAGGGGCTTCCTTGCCCTGTATTTTTCCTTCTCGGGGAAGGGCATACGCCACTGCTTCCCGGCAAGGCATGCATCACACCACTCATTAGCGTGCACGATGTCAGGGAGCCAATGAACGAGCTCTCCTCGGGCCATCTTTCACATAAGAATCAGAGTGCTGGTGCCCAAGCCGGGTATGCCAGCGCCACGCCTCACAGAGGTGTCCCAGGGCAAGGCACAAGGGATAGATGGAGTGGAAGAAGAATTTCCGCATGTGATTCGCTCCTCGAGTTACCTCGATGAATAGCCTCCTACGCTGGTCTCACATGGTGAGCACCCCACAATGGATGGTGAGGACGTACTAGCTCGTCGAGCTAGCCAATGCTCATGAAGCCGCTGTTGAGCGTTGGGATGAAGAAGGGGCGAATAGCTCCTGTGCGACATCTCTCGTGGGAATTGGAAGGAGTGAGACATTGTTCGACGGAATGGCTTTTGGTGTGACACTTTTGAGAGAGTAAATAGCCCAGACATGACATGGCCATTTAGCTGAACTGATGCCCTCATTAGCAGTTATGGGCTGGACCCACAACTTATCCACGTAAAGCACGGGACCCAGCACTTGTCCAGTAAGCACGGGACCCACCTCTTCGCCCGTGCCCGTCCGCCCGCCGTCGGGACCCACCTCTTCACCCCTTCGCCCGTGCCCGTCCGCCCGCCGCCGCCCATTGCTTCCCCTTTCCCCATTCTTCCTCTTCTTCGGCGACCTAGTCCAGATGTCCACCTCCTCCACCACTCACTCAAAATGGCGTCAGTATGGTCCAGTGCCGCTCACAAGGTGCCCGTCATGCCCACGCCCAGAGCCTCTGAAACGGTGGTTCAGTAGGACTGATGAGAATGGAAATCTTGGGCGTGAATTTGTGAAGTGCTTGAGAAAATCAATGGCGGGATGGGATGGCAAGGTTGGGATTTTGCTACCCATGCTGAACCGCACTTGGAGTCTCAACTGACCGAGGAACTGAAGAAGATCAAGAAAAATCAAATGGAGATGATCAATTTGTAGAAACAAGCAAATATCATGGCAGGGGGGTTTTTATTGTTGTGTCGTTCCTCTGTTTATGTTTTACTTGCTATTCATCCGTCATTAGAGGGGGCATTTAGATCTGTCAGGCCATAGGATGCGATATGTGCGCCGTGCCAAGTTCTTGTAACTGAATCCAAGAAGAAATATTCAGTGTTCATGCTTTGTTCTTGTTCTTCAGTTAACAGAGTGCACAACTGAGGGAGTCCTGGACTAGGGGGTGTCCGGATAGCCGGACTATCATCGTCAGCCGGACTCCAAGACTATGAAGATACAAGATTGAAGCCTTCGTCCTCTGTCCGGATGGGACTTTCCTTGGCGTGGAAGGCAAGCTTGGCAATACGGATATGTAGATCTCCTACCATTGTAACCGACTCTGCGTAACCCTAGCCCTCTCCGGTGTCTATATAAACCGGAGGGTTTTAGTCCGTAGGACACACAACCATTACAACAATCATACCATAGGCTAGCTTCTAGGGTTTAGCCTCCTTCATCTCGTGGTAGATCCACTCTTGTACTACCCATATCATCAATATCAATCAAGCAGGAGTAGGGTTTTACCTCCATCGAGAGGGCCCAAACCTGGGTAAAAACATCGTGTCCCTTGTCTCCTGTTACCATCCGCCTAGACGCACAGTTCGGGACCCCCTACCCGAGATCCACCGGTTTTGACACCGACATTGGTGCTTTCATTGAGAGTTCCTCTGTGTCGTCACCGATAGGATTGATGGCTTCTTCAATCAACAACAACGCAGTCCAGGGTGAGAATTTTCTCCCCGGACAGATCTTCATGTTCGACGGCTTTGCACTGCGGGCCAATTCACTTGGCCATCCGGAGCAGATCGAAAGCTACGCCCCTGGTCATCACGTCAGGTTTGGAAGCCTAAACTTCACGGCCGACATCCGCGGAGACTTGATCTTCGACGGATTCGAGCCACAGCCGAGCGTGTCGCATTGTCACGATGGGCATGATTTAGCTCTGCCGCCGGACAGTGTCCTGGAGGCCGCACACGAGTCCGCTCTGGCCCATAGTTCGGAGCAGACCGTGCAGATCGAGGACAGGTGGCTGGACACCGCCTCGGGAGCTGCAACTTCCACGGCGATGGAGCCGAATACTGACCTTGTCCCTTATAAAGCTCGTGACTCCGAGGCGCCGGACTCCTTACCGGACTCTGAACCTCCTGCGCCCCTGCCAATCGAATCCGATTGGGCACCGATCATGGAGCTCACCGCCGCGGACATCTTTCAGCACTCGCCCTCTGGCGACATCCTGAATTCGCTAAAGCATCTCTCGTTATCAGGAGAGCCCTGGCCAGAATGCGGTCAGGATGGTTGGGGTGCGGACGACGAAGAAATTCAAACCCCACCCACCACCCACTTTGTAGCCACTGTCGACGATCTAACCGACATGCTAGACTACAACTCCGAAGACATCGACGGTATGGACGATGATGCCGGAGACTACCAAGAAACAGCGCCTACCAAGCACTGGAAGGCCACCCCAACTCATGACGTATATATGATGGACACCCCAAAAGGAAGCGATAACAAGGAACAACGGGACGCGGCAAAAGACAATCCCGCCGACAAACAACCAAAGCGGCGACGCAGGTGCCGCCCTAAGTCCCGCCTCGACAAAACAGCACTCCTAATGACCCAGCAATAGAGCAGGGCAAACCAGTAGGCGACAAACATGCAACCAAGCAACCATCCAAACAGGACGAATCGGATAATCAATCCATGCGCGGCGAAGACAACAGTCCAGATCTCACGCCGGACACACCACCGGAGCATAAGAACCTTCACAAAAGACTTGTCGCCACTGCAAGAAGTCTGAAAAAGGAAAAACGGAAGCTCAAAACAGCGGAAGACATACTCAGAATGAGGTGGAGCAAAGTACTCAAGACCATGGACAAATATGGCAATAGCCACCAAACAAAGAACTACCCGAAGCGCAAGCTGCTGCCAGAATTCGACGAGGAGGCCATAGAGCCCCCATAGTCAAAAAGCAAAGAGGCCGCCTGGCCGGATAGACGACCAGATGACAGGCCAAAAGCAACAAGTGGCCCCACACACAAGACGACACATGATCCTCATAAAACAGATGGCCCGGTCAGGTCCATTTATGGGCAAAAAAAAGAGGGCCCTAGGAAGCAACACAACACGCCGCATGTTTGAAGATAACGGCACGCCTAAATACAGGGGCGCCGCACACCCACTATGTTTCACCGATGAGGTGCTGGATCATGAATTTCCAGCGGGATTCTAACCCGTAAACATAGAGGCATACAACGGAACAACAGACTCCGGAGTCTGGATCGAAGATTACATACTGCACATACACATGGCTAGAGGAGATGATCTCCATGCCATAAAATATCTACCCCTCAAGCTCAAAGGGCCAGCTCGGCATTGGCTCAAAAGCCTCCCAGAAAATACTGTTGGAAGTTGGGAAGAGCTCGAGGAAGCGTTTAGAGCAAATTTTCAAGGGACTTATGTCCGACCTCCGGATGCAGACGATTTAAGTCACATAACTCAAAAGCCCGGAGAGTCAGCACGCAAATTCTGGAACAGGTTTCTTACCAAAAAGAACCAAATAGTCGACTGTCTGGACGCCGAAGCCCTAGGAGCTTTTAAACATAATGTCCGAGACGAATGGCTCGCCAGACACCTCGGCCAAGAGAAGCCGAGAACTATGGCCGCGCTAACAAGCCTCATGACCCGATTTTGCGCAGGGGAAGACAGCTGGCTAGCAAGATGCAGCACCAGCGACCCGAGTACATCCGAGATCAGAGATGGAAACGGAAAATCACGGCGCAGAAAGGACCAGCGCCGAAACAAAGAAAAAAACCCAAAGAACACGACGGTCAACGCCGGATTCAAAAGCTCGCGGACAAACAGCAAAACACTGCCTCTTAAGGACAACAGTGACGAGCTATCCAACTTAAACAAAATTTTGGATCGGATATGTCAAATCCACAGCACCTCCGAAAGGCCTGCAAACCACACCCACCGAGATTGTTGGGTCTTCAAACTGTCCGGCCGACTCAACGCCGAACACAAGGGGCTCGACGCGCCAAGCGAGGATGACGACGAACCCCACCAGCAGAGCGCTGGAAAACAAAAGACTTTCCCACAAGAAGTCAAAACAGTAAACTCACTTCATGTGATAATACAGAACAACAGTGCGGCACCCGCCAAAGTAGGTATCGCACGGTCCACCCCAGTGGAACCTCGAGGTTGGATGTCAACACCAATTACTTTCGACCACCTGGACTATTCCAGAAGTATTCGAAACGTAGGATGGACTGCTCTGATATTGGATCCTATAATCGACGAACTACAATTTACACAAGTCCTGATGGACGGCAGCAGTGATTTAAACCTGCTATATCCAGACACAATCCGCAAGTTGGGGATAGACCTTACTAAAATTCGACATAGCCGCACTACCTTCAAAGGAGTGACGCCAGGCCCCTACGCCAAGTGCACGGGCTCCTTACTACTAGAAGTTGTGTTCGGGTCACCCGACAACTTCCGACGTGAAAAGCTAATCTTTCATGTTGCCCCATTCAAAAGTAGCCATCAAGCACTGTTGGGACGTGAAGCTTTTGTCCGCTTTAATGCAATACCACACTACGCGTCTCTTACACTTAAAATGCCCGGTCCACGCGGCATCATCTCATTAAAAGGTCATTCAAGACCCCGGACACGGCTAGACGAGTCCGGCATAAAATAAGCTAGGGGCTCCTTAGCCGCACACCCCTTTACAAGGGGCTGTGCATATGAGCTAATATAAAGTCAGCTTCATTCATTCATTCATATTTTGATTTTTAATTCATTTTTTGCACGATTATTTCTCAAACTAAGTTCCTCTCTTTTACAGATGAACAGTGTGTTACACCCGTCCAGGATATAGCACAACGGAGACACAGGCGCAGACGTGCAGCAGGGACCATTTGCATGGATTCTTTTCAGATTAAGACCCTGCGTAAACCTTTTTTACTGTCTCTTGTTGCTATACATCCCCTGGTTTCTCATCATAACCAGAGAGGAGGCTGACGTTTTGGCATCGGCCGCGTCAGAGGACCTTGCGTGTACCTGGACACTAGGGGCTTAGGGCATTGATCTGCCCGTCATCATAAAGACCGAACACCTCAGGGAGTGTTCGGCGTCTCGAGTTAGGCCTTATATGCATCAGCTCCGAATCATGTCTTTGGTCAAATGTTGGGTTTGCGCGGCTCCTGTGTTTTGCTGCCTTACGTTCCGTATCATCGGCTAACGCGGCACCAGGAGAACTGCTGCGATTGTGCCCCGGTTCGGCTGGGCGAGCACCTCAGCAGAGAAAGCCGAAAACTGACTGTCATGATACAGTGAGAGACTGGTCAACCACTCGATCGACTACCGGAATGTTTAGAATTCCTCCACTTTGACGAAGGACCGTTTCCCGGTCAGGCACATACGCGCCCCGAATTCGGAGAGCGCGGTGCCCCTAGGGGCTATATCGTAGCCCCACCCTCGAACTCCTATGGCTAAGTGAAAGTGATAAAGCATTATAGTCTGGTTGCCTCGTTTGCTACGCTACCACCTCCTTCACAAGACCGAGACGTCGGATTAAGTGTGCACCTTGTGCGTGGGGGCTGAAGCCGACGACTGCCATCTTTCAGGTTATACACACATATACATAAACGGCCGCATAGGAGATATTTCAATACTTGAACGCACAAGTACAAAAAGCGCGTACATTATAAACATCGTTTTGCAAACCACAACGTTCATTTGAACATGACATTTTTTGAGCACTGCGACTCTATTTCACGAGCACCACGCAGAACTTCCCCAAAATAGTGCTCGGCGTGTAACCGGCTCTCGTCCGAACCCTGGGTCGCAACAGCGGTGGCATCCATCTCCGTCCAGTATGTCTTCACACGGGCGAGGGCCATCCGTGCACCCTCTATGTAGGCCGACCGCTTCATCGCCTTGATATGCGGCACCGCCCCAAGGAATTGCTGCAATAAGCCAAAATAACTCTTCGGCTTGGGCCTATCCGGCCAGACATGAGCCACGATATCCGTCATGGCAAGTCCGGTAAATCTATTCAGTTCAGCCCACTCGGCCAGCCGATCGGTCAGCGGAAGTGAACGCTCCGGACTATGGAATTGAGAGCAAAACAGCTCTTCCGTCTTGTGATCCTTCTGACTTCGGAAGTGCACAACGGCATCTGCCGCACTCGCCGCTAAATCCATATAAAGATCATCCGGACCCCACAGCTGGCCAAGCTGAGCATCCTTTGGATCTGTAAACCTCCGGCGTAGCCGAAAGGGCTTGCCAGCCACAATGTCTCCGGCCTGGCGCAGGTCCTCCTTTATAGCCCGCATTGCAGAACGGGCATCCTTGACTTCGGTGGTGGCCTTCCCCAGGTCTTCTTGCTTCGCTAGGCGTTCCTTTTCAAGAACATCATTGCGGTCGGTAGCATCTTTCAACTTCACGGCCATTTCGGCCATCTCCTCCCTGCTTCGGCAGTGTGCAGCGCTTTCGGCTTCTAGCTCTTCGGCCGCCCTCGAGGCAGCCGCATCACTCCTTCTGGCTTGCTCCTTGGCTTGAGCAAGTTCTGCCCGAAGGCTCTCCACAGTAGCGGCACCATCTGCATTGAGCACACATGTTGTAAGGAGTGGGCTTCGGCTCCCTTACTAGGTGACCACAGAGAAAAAACCTACCTTGTGACTCGTCAATTCGTTTATTGACTAGCGCGATGTCCGCATCCGCAACGTCGAGCTGCCGCTTTAGTTCAGCAACTCCATCAGTCCGGCTAGCCACCCAACTATCCGCCACCTGCTTAGGAAAGGAGAAAATCAATACCTGGGATTTTGATCCTCGGCACGCTGTTGTTCTCGACATCCTACCGAGTCTCAGGGGCTACTATCTATACAGGGCGCACTTTATGTGTAAAACTGTCAAAGGGTATGTCATTTTTACGTACCTGAGACCCCGCCAGCAAACTCCTGACGGCATCACGCAATCCGCCTTCGGCGGATGAAATTCTTTCAATCACCGTACTCATCAGTGTACGGTGACCTTCTGAGATAGACGCCCTCTCAAGCAGATCCTTCAGCTCCCCCAGCCGCAGACCAGTTGGTGCCGAACTATTCGGCCCTGCCAGACTCGGCGATACCCTCCGTGATGACACTTCAGGCTCGTCCGCCCTATCCGATGGTGCGGCAGATGGAGGCGTCTCGCTCTCCATCATCTCCGGACGGAGTTCCCCCGAAGATGAGCTCATCTGAGAAGGATGGAGATCCGAACTACAAGGTAAAAACTTAAGTTATCCTCAGAAGCACCAATAGGGATGCCCCTTATTATAAAACTCCCTTTTTTCTACTTACGGCTCGCTGGAGGGCTGATTCTTTAGGGGAGACTGTGCGGCCGGAGCCTCTCCGGACGCAGGACCCTCTGGTGAAGATCTCTTCCCGCGCTTCGGGGCTTTGGCCTCCGGGTTTTCGAAGGCGGTCCTCTTCTCCCCTTGGAAGGAGGGATTCTCGATCCCCCCTTCCTCAAAATCCTCCTTGGTTGAGGCGGTAGTTCCTCTGTTCTCCCCTTCGCCTTCCTCTGAAGGCGCAACCTCCAGCATCCTGACCAGCACGGGATCCGGCGCGGTCTCTGGGAGCACTATTAGAAAACCAGCCATTAGACCCAGTTCGTAAGGGCCTTTAGTCCCGGTTCATGAACCGGGACTAATGGGTCGTTACTAATGCCACCACCCATTAGTCCTGGTTCAAACAGGAATTGGGACCAATGTGGCTCCACGTGGCCCTGTGCACCGAGCCCAGTCAGAGGGCCTTTTGTCCCGGTTGGTGGCTCCAACCGGGACCAAAAGTCAATGTTTTTTTACAAAAGTGGCTGCTTTAGGGGTTTTGGGGGTTATTTTTAGGTTGTTATTATAGCTAGCTAATAGAGAGAAGTGTCCTCTCTTATCTTTGTCCTTGGTTTATCAGCGCTGCTGCTATGTTCATTGCACCCGCAGATATAACATGCTCATGCATGCTTTGCATCATACATCATCATATATATGTATATAATAACAAGTCCTACTAATCATGCATCATCATACAACTTCTACTCGTTATTAATAATAAGTCATATGATCATCATCCTCATATATAGTCATCGAACCCAACCCTACATAATTGTTCTTAGCACATGATCATCAGTATCAGGTATAGGACCTAAACACCCTTAAGGTAAAATAGCATAAAACAATATAGACCCTGACTCTCCATTATGAAGAATGGCGATCATCCTGTCTCCAATTCTTGCCTTTCGCTGCTTATTGCTTCCAAGAAGCTCCTTACGACTGTCCATACATTTTTTCCATTCTTTGATTGTTATGTCTCCACTTCGTTTAGAAACCCGGTATGGACAGTTGAGATTCGTAGGACGACCTGGTCGTATGTTCAAAACATGAAGGCTACCACGCGTATACATCAGATGAGGCACACAATCATTCGGGATTATCTGTTGAAAAACATAGTAATAACTTCGTAGTTAGCAATGATGTACTAGTTTTAGAAGTGTGCAAAAAGATGCATGAATGTTGTAATAGTAAAAAATAATCTTACCAAGGTATCTCCATGGTAGTTACCGTAGTTCAACACGTGCACTAGTGGCACGTGTTGACCATAATGTTGAGGAGTTTGATTGTAGATATTGTAATTCTCAAGATCAGTACAAAATCCGACCAGATGAGTTTTCTCCTGATAAGTTAATTCGGGGCCTTCGGTGTAGTACGTTCTGTCTACCATCTTGCGCACATTCTTTGAAGAATGAAAATAAGCTGTCAATGGAGATAAGTTGTCAACTATATATTTTGAAATAAACAATATAAATTACTTAATAACTATGTTTAGCTCACATGAGGGAAGAACTGGAGGTGTATCCACAAAGACCCAAATCGAAGGTGTCTCTTGCTCGATTGTAGGATCACCAAGATCCATGGTGACAACCATACCCTCATCAAGACCATACATCTTGCAAAATGCATCCCAATTTTTGCAACCAAAATGGGTTACACTCTGAGCATTGTACAGCTTTACTTGAAAATCCACACCATGTTCGGTACTTAGGATAATTTTTTTGGTTTCGAAATTTTCATGGTCTTCAAAATCCATCCTCTCCAAGACATAGCGTCTTGCAAAGCATGGGATAAGCTAGTCGAATTGGAAAAGATGAAAAATGCACGTTAAAATAGTTGAAGTCGTGCTTAATTACGAAAAAAACTATTGTCGTCGTTGCGTATCATATGAACATCGCAAGTCTCCTCGAGCTTAATGCTGAAGCGCCGATCTTCGTCCAGCTCAATGAATCTGTCGCACATACCTCGGTTGGCATGGCACCAGTCGCACTCCCCCGGGCGATTTTCGTCGTCCGATGAGTACGACATTTCCGGCCTACGTTCATAATTCAAATATTAAACTGGATCATTATTATTAATCACGTGTTGACTATCGATGATCGATGTACGTGCCTAAATGATCTCTTTGTTTGTAAACACTTTAATATTTTGGTACTTTCCATAGGTGGGTATTTTAGCGGTTCAACTATCTGAAAGAGAAAATGAGTTGTTTACTCATGTGTTGTTCTGTTATTAGACTGTAGGGATAAGTTACCTTTTAGTTTTTACTACACCAAGGTTAAAGCTTTGTTTTCTTTTCATAGCTGCGCCATTTTCTTTTACAATTTACAGATACTCTTTTTTTTCGAGAGTGAGGGGTAACGCGGAGGAAGGCTTCGCAGACGACAATGAATGAAGAGATATGGAGGATGGACTCCGGAGCCAAGTCGTGGAATTCCAACCCATAGTAAAACATGAGCCCTCTCACAAAAGGATCCATCTGGAAGCCTAAACCCCGACGGAGGTGGGATACAAACACGACATACTCGCTGGGCTCGGGGGTGGGAATGACTTGCCCTTTGGCGGGCAACCTATGTGAAATCTCGTAGGACAGGTACTTGGCCTCTCGCAGCTTTAGCACGTTTTCTTCCGTGACGGAGGAGGGCATCCACCGGCCCTGTAGGTCGGAGCCGGACATCTAAATTACTACACATCTAATCTGACAAAAAGATCTAAATTACACAATATGAACAAATCTAACAGAAAAGAAATCATAAAAAAACTAACATAAAAAATCTATTTACAGAAAAAAATCTAACATAATATAATACATATCTAAATTACTACACATCTAATCTAACAAAATGATCTAAATTACACAATATGAACAAATCTAACAGAAAAGAAATCTAACATAAAAAATCGAACATAAAAAAAATCTATTAACAGAAAAAAATCTAACATCATATGAACAAATTAATTACACAATCTAAATTAACTACATATCTAAATTACTACACATCTAATCTAACAAAAAAATCTATGAACTACAAAAAAATCTAAAAACAAATCTAACCAAAATTAAAAAAAGAGGCTCACAGCCGGCGACGGCGACGGCGACGGCGACGGCGAGGTGCGGCGCGGGGCGGCGACGGCGTCGAGGCGGCGCGGGCCGGGGCGGCGACGCGTCGATCGGGGCGGCTGCAGGGCGGGCGGCGACGGCGCGCGGGGCGGGTGCGGGGCGGCCCGGGCGGTACGGGGCGGCGACGGCATCGGGGCGGGGCGGGGAGGGGCGGCGACGGCGTCGGGGCGGGGCGGCGACGGCGAGGTAGCGGCAGGGGACGCGGCGACGACGTCGGGGCGGGGCGGCGACGGCGAGGTAGCGGCAGGGGACGCGGCGACGGCGGAGGAGGAGAGGCCGGAGAGATCGAAGTCGGGAGAGGAGGACGGCGCGCTAAGTGCTGTATATATAGCAACGGCATAGGTCCCGGTTCGTGGCACGAACCGGGACCAATGCCTCCTTTAGTTCCGGTTGGTGCCTCCAACCGGGACCAAAGGTCTCTTTTCAGCAGCCCAAAGGGCGGGAAACGAAGACCTTTGGTCCCGGTTGGGGGCTCTAACCGGGACTAAAGGGTGGGCATTGGTCCCGGTTGGAGCGACCAACCGGGACCAAAGAACAGCATTGGTACCGGTTGGTGCCATGAACCGGTACCAATGGACCCGTGTAACTACTTTTTTATTTTCTGCAGCTATTTTTTTGTTGATTCTTCCTGCAGCTGTTTTTTTAGTCCCACCTCGCCAAGTGAGAGGCACTCGCAGCTATTTATAAGCCCTGAGTGCAGATACAATGACGAAGAGGCTCAATGCTCCTGCACGTTGGTTAGCTTCAAGCCTTGTGGAATACAATAGACTGCACAGAGCTATGTGCAGTGCAGTTGACACTATTCCAAAAGGCTTGAAGCAAATTAACGAGCATTGCGCCTCTTTTTTATTTTTAATGACTCATTACAACTCAGAAAAAAAGAAAAAAAATAAATGTAGCAGAAAAGAAAAAATATATAAAAAACCACTCAGAAATAAATAGAACAAAAAATATAACAGAAAAGAAAAAATATATATAAATGAATAGAAGAAAAAAATAGCTGTGATTAACTGTACTAAAAAAGGAGCATATATGCTTATTTTTAATGGCTTATTACAACTCAGAAATAAAAAGAAAAAATAATATAGCAGAAAAAGAAAAAAAAACTACATAAAAAACTACTCAGAAATGAATAGAAGCAAAAAATAGTTGTGATTAACTATACTAAAAAAGGAGCATATTTGCTTATTTTTAATGGCTTATTACAACTCAGAAATAAAAAGAAAAAAAATAAATATAGCAGAAAAAGAAAAAAAAACTATATAAAAAACTACTCAGAAATGAATAGAAGCAAAAAATAGTTGTGATTAACTGTACTAAAAAAGGAGCATATATGCTTATTTTTAATGGCTTATTGCAACTCAGAAATAAAAAGAAAAAAATAAATATAGCAGAAAAAGAATAAAAACTACTCAGAAATGAGTAGAGATGCGCTTATAGAGGAAATTCAACTTAAATTCATAACGAATTTCAAGAGAAATCCGCATGAATTTATGCTAAATTACCTATATAAGCGCATCTATTTTCATTTTCGGAGGAGCTCAATAAGGTAGAGAGGGAGGGGCTTATAAACCGGTCCCGTTCCCCTTCGGGTGGCGAGGTGGGACTAAACTCTGGTCGCAACGGGTACCAAACATTTAGTCCCGGTTGAAGGTTCGAACCGGGACTAATGGGAAGCCCATTGGTCCCGGTTCATTGCACCAACCGGGACCAATGGTTTTGGGGCAGGAGCGAGGCCCATTGGTCCCGGTTCGTCCCACCAACCGGGACCAATAGTTTCATACGAACTGGGACTAATGGGCCACGTGGCCCGGCCGGCTCCCAGGGCTCACGAGCCGGGTCTGATGCCCCTATTGGTCCCGGTTCTGGATTGAACCGGGACTAATGGGCTGGAGCAGCCTGGACCATTGGCCCCTTTTCTACTAGTGGAGGGGGGCCGGACACCGTATCAGCTTTGCTTGCGCTATCCACCCCTGTTTAGAGGGCAATTGGTCAAAAAGCGAATCATCGAAAGGCAAACAAACGGTATGTCCGGACACGGAGCTACTTACTTGTGTATCCGGGCGATTGCAGCTTAGGCCGGCGTCCTCGGTCAATTCCGGACACGCCTCTCGTGATCCGAAGAACAGTTTGTACATCTCCACGGGTGCCGTACCCATGAAGTGTTGAAGAATTCGTGGTCCCTCCGGATTAAACTCCAACAGCCGGAGAGGACGGCGTTTGTAGGGCAGGAGACGCCCAATCAGCATGACCTGCATCACCACGACCAGATCGATCTCCCTCGCCTGGAGGTCTTGAATCATGGCCTTTGACGGCCCCCAGTTGAGCCCTTGGCTGACCCATGACATCAGCCGCTACGGAGGGCCCGAGCGGAAGATGGGCGGCGGCTTCTACCTGCTGCCCCTGGGAGCGGTTATGTAGAACCACTCCTGCTGCCACAAGCCGAGCTCCGCCTGAAAAGAGCCCTCGGGACATGGAGCGTCGGCCCTTCTGCTTATAACAGCCCCGCCGCACTCTGCTTGACGCCCCTCGATCATCTTCGGCTCCACGTCGAAGGTCTTAAGCCACAAGCCGAAGTGAGGGGTAACGCGGAGGAAGGCTTCGCAGACGACAATGAATGAAGAGATATGGAGGATGGACTCCGGAGCCAAGTCATGGAATTCCAACCCATAGTAAAACATGAGCCCTCTCACAAAAGGATCCATCTGGAAGCCTAAACCCCGACGGAGGTGGGATACAAACACGACATACTCGCTGGGCTCGTGGGTGGGAATGACTTGCCCTTTGGCGGGCAACCTATGTGAAATCTCGTAGGACAGGTACTTGGCCTCTCGCAGCTTTAGCACGTTTTCTTCCGTGACGGAGGAGGGCATCCACCGGCCCTGTAGGTCGGAGCCGGACATTGTTGAAGGTCCGAAGTGCTCGAATCTGGGGCTCTGGGTGTTGGAACTCGGGGCAGGGAGTAGATTCGATTGAGGATTCAAGAAAAGAAACGAGCCTTGGTCCCGTTATAAAGAAGGGGAATACCAAGAGCCGTCCCCGTGACCGTTCGGGACTCGCCTCCAATAGAGGGGGCGTGGCAACGGGCACGGTTGGGTTACCCACGTCCGTATTGATGGGAATCCCGGAATAAGGGGAACACGATCTCTGCTTTGACAAGACGTGCCAAGGAAACCGCTTCGCTAAACGTGCTGAGGTGGTATGATAAAAAACAATTCAAGTAAAGACTTGGTGGTGGTATGACGTCATGCCACAAAATACGTCAGCAGATTGAACTTGTGTACATATTATTCTCTCTATGGTGGAATGTGGAATTTATTTTGCAGAGCCGGACACTATCCTGGTGTTCACAATCTTCTATGAATTATTCGGAGGAGGAACCCGCCTTGCAATGCCGAACAATATGCGTGCCGGACTCATCGTCATTGAAGCCTGGTTCAGGGGCTACTGAGGGAGTCCTGGAATAGGGGGTGTCCAGATAGCCGGACTATCATCGTCAGCCGGACTCCAAGACTATGAAGATACAAGATTGAAGACTTCGTCCCGTGTCCAGATGGGACTTTCCTTGGCGTGGAAGGCAAGCTTGGCAATACGGATATGTAGATCTCCTACCATTGTAACCGACTCTGTGTAACCCTAGCCCTCTCCGGTGTCTATATAAACCGGAGGGTTTTAGTCCGTAGGACACACAACCATTACAACAATCATACCATAGGCTAGCTTCTAGGGTTTAGCCTCCTTGATCTCGTGGTAGATCCACTCTTGTACTACCCATATCATCAAAATCAATCAAGCGGGAGTAGGGTTTTACCTCCATTGAGAGGGCCCGAACCTGGGTAAAAACATCGTGTCCCTTGTCTCCTGTTACCATCCTGCCTAGACGCACAGTTCGGGACCCCCTACTCGAGATCCGCCGGTTTTGACACCGACAACAACCCCAAATTCAAAAAAACAAATCTTGCTGCCGAAAAGATGTTCGGCCGTGAGAAAATAACCAGGGCCACATTGAGACAAGCCCACCCGCGTAGGGGTACCAGCCCAGTTTTATAGCATAGAGGCACCCATGTTTATAAAAAATGCTTCGACTAAAACCTCAAAATAAAATGTTGCTTCGGCAAATAAAACTTTAACAAACATATACACCCTCCGTCCCATAATGTAAGATGTTTTTTGACACTAGTGTCAAAAAAGTCTTACATTGTGGGACGGAGGGATTACTTCTTTACTTGTTTTTTCTTTAGCCAAAATTTTCTGTCGAATAAATGTTGGGCCGTATGTATTGTACCTTTTTGTTTTTCTTTACATATTTGTTGCTTGCCCACTATTGTTTTGGGATTCTTTTTATGCATGTCTTTGGTTCTGTGAAACCCAAATTAAATGGGGATCTGTGAAAGCCTCGGAAATCATTTTTGGAAATCATGAAGGCAAAATTCGCTTGAAGTAGGTCCAAGAAAATGTTCATGTTTTGCTCTAAAACTAATGGCCAGAGGTAAAATTCAAACCAATATTTTTAGGAGCACAGAAATATTTTTTTGGGCATTTCAGTTAATCCAATAATTATTTGTATTAGTTGCATATCCACGGTTGCACAAAATTTTTCACCCTACACCTACTAGCTAGGGTGACCCTATAAGCCATGGCCTAGATACATGCATGCGCACATGTAGCACACCAAGATATTTTTTTTGCAAAACAAAATTGGGTACCCATGCACTTGCATGTCCATATTGGAATCTACCCGTTTTATTAGTAACACATAGATCAACTAGATAGAACATCAAGCACGATATATATCAACTGACCAATATCAACTAGATAGAAAAAAACAGACAGAACACATCACAATATAGTAGCATAAGTAGTAGCATTGCATGAGATAGATAGTACCACATTACAACTAAGATAGATAAACGGGTCCCAAGCACGACATACATAGTACCATTACAACTTATATAGAAAGTTCATAGTTCAACCCAACACGACAATAATAAAACGACACCCTAGATAAGATAAAACACCACCGGCTTGCTTACTTGCTCCAAGGACAACTCCTCCATTGCCAACTCCTCTCCTCCATGGCCAATTCCTTCACTCGTCATTGTCGGTGGGGTACTGGAGGGTGCCATGCGCTCATCGGCGGGGAAGGCATTGTCGAAGTCGGTGAAGATGTTGTACATGGTGAATGCAAAGAATCGCATCCACACCAAAAAACACGGTCGAGGAGGTAGTAGGCGTCGAAGGGGTTGGTGAACCTCATGATCAGCTTGGTAGGATACCCATTGTGATTGACCTCTTCGACTCGAAACATGACCTGAGAGCCCCTCGGGAGGTGGCGGTAGCCGGAGGAGAGGAAGAACTCGGTTAGCCCCCTTTCCCCCCTCCACCTCGAGATCGCCCACACCCGTAGGGTGTTCTCCACATGGACTCCGGTAGGGTAGAGCCTCTCGGGGAAGGTGGGCCGCACACGGTAGGTAGCCCCGGTGAACTGCATAGTGGCTCGATCGGGTTTGATTTGTGGAGAAGAAGGAAGAAGCAGGGCAGATCACTAGTAGAAAACATGGCATTTGTCCCGGTTCGTAAGGGCCTTTTGTCCCGGTTTAAGAACCGGGATTAAAAGGTCGGTACTAATGCCCTCCCCCTTTAGTCCCGGTTCTTACACGAACTAGGACAGATGGGCCTCCACGTGGCCACTGCGGGCAGCCCAGGTAAGGGGGCCTTTGGTCCCGGTTGGTGACATAAACCGGGACCAAAAGGCTTCCACGCGTCAGTTTACCCAAGATTGTTCAGATCCACTGTTGTCATTCCGTACTGTGGGTCTACCTGTACCTCGCCTCCTGACAGATTGACCCAGTTGCATTTAAACAAAGGGACCTTAAAATATACTCCGTAGTCAAGTTCCCATATGTCCACTATGTAACCATAATATGTGTCCTTTCCCCTCTCGGTGGCTGCATCAAAGCGAACACCGCTGTTTTGGTTGGTACTCTTTTGATCTTGGGCGATCGTGTAAAATGTATTCCCATTTATCTCGTATCCTTTCCAAATCATTACAGTCGAAGATGGTCCCCTGGACAACGAGTACAACTCCTCACAAACAGTGTTTTCACCTCTGAGACGTGTTTCCAACCAACTACTGAAAGTCCTGATGTGTTCACATGTAATCCAGTCGTCACACCGCTCCAGGTGTTTGGAGCGCAGACTGTTCTTGTGTTCATCGACATAAGGGGTCAGCAAGGTAGAGTTCTGTAGAACTGTGTAGTGTGCTTGAGACCAAGAATATCCGTCCCTGCATATTATTGTCTCCCCTCCAAGCGTGCCTTTTCCAGTCAGTCTCCCTTCATACCGCGATTTAGGGAGACCTATCTTCTTAAGGCCAGGAATGAAGTCAACACAAAACCAAATGACATCCTCTGTTTGATGGCCCATGGAGATGCTTCCTTCTGGCCTAGCGCGGTTACGGACATATTTCTTTAGGACTCCCATGAACTTCTCAAAGGGCTACATATTGTGTAGAAATACGGGGCCCAGAATGATAATCTCGTCAACTAGATGAACTAGGACGTGCGTCATGATATTGAAGAAGGATGGTGGGAACACCAGCCCGAAACTGACAAGACATTGCGCCATATCACTCCTTAACCTTGGTATGATTTTTGCATCGATCACCTTCTGAGAGATTGCAATGAGGAATGCACATACACTACTAGAAAAAGGCCTACTAATGGTGCACCGGTTTTGCCTACTAATGGCGCACCACCGGTGCGCCATTAGTACCACGCCATTAGTATTTATTACTAATGGCGCACCTGCGCCATTAGTATCTGGTATACTAATGGCGCACCAGGCAGTGCGCCATTAGTATAGGCCACAGTGCGCCATTAGTATAGGCCACCGGTGCGCCATTAGTATAGGCCACCGGTGCGCCATTAGTATTTTTGAATTTTTTGAATTTTGAATCTAGATCTGGATCGTGATTTTTTGCCCATTTTTTGCTCATTTTTTTTGCTCATTTTCTGGCACGTCATTATTTCAAATTTTGTTCCTGTTTTTGGATCTTGTATGTTCTTTTGCCGTGTTCTTTTGCCGGAGAGGATTTCGCTGGAGAGGTGTTCGCCGGAGAGGAGTTCGCCGGAGAGGAGGAGGAGGAGGTCACCGTAGGGGCGCTCGCCTACATCGTCGGAGAGGAGGAGGAGGAGGTCGCTGGAGAGGAGTTCACCGGAGCATCGGAGAGGAGGAAGGAGAAACCATGAGGGGATGGGAGGAGAGGAGGGAGGAGGAGCTCACCGGAGAGGAGGAAGGAGGAGCTCACCGGAGAGAAGGGAGGAGGAGCTCACCGGAGAGGAGGGAGGAGGAGCTCACCGGAGAAGAGGGAGAAGAAACCGTGAGGGGAGGGGAGGGGAGGGGAGGAGAGGAGGGAGGAGGAGGTCGCCGGAGAGGAGGAGGAGGTCGCCGGAGAGGAGGAGGGTAGTATGGTGGAGGGAAGAAGGGAAGATGGAGTGGAGGAGAGGAGGAGATGGAGTGTAGGAGAGGTGGAATGAAGAGATAAGGAGAGGACCACGGCCAGCCATATATACGGCATACTAATGGCGCACCGCGGGCAGGTGCGCCATTAGTAACTTTTTTTTTGATTTATTTTGAATTTTGAAGGCGGGAAGATAGTAATGGCGCACCATGGGCAGGTGCGCCATTAGTAACTTTTTATTTTATTTTTTTGACTTATTTTGAATTTTGAAGGCGAGAAGATAGTAATGGTGCACCATGGGTAGGTGCGCCATTAGTAAGTTTGAATTTTTTTGAATTTTTTTGCCTCTCCAGATCTTAAAAGCCCCGTATCTTTTTTTCTATTAGGTTTTTGAGGATTTTGAAAATGTTTAACAGGGTTCCCCCGGATAATTTGGATGTAACTTTTCGAGTAGATGATTTTTCATATAAAAAACTTTTTCATCCGAGTTAGTATGCAAAAGTTATGCCCATTTTTACAAATTCTCGCGAGATTTTGCAAATGAAGTCGAAATTCATATTTGCAAATTTTCCCAACAACTAGACCACATATCACATGGGAAACTTATTTTCTTTTATTTTTTTGACATTTTCATCATTTTATTTTATTTTTTAAAAAACTGAAAAGGCGATCCACCGGGGGGGGGGGGGTGCATTCGGTGGAAGTGGTGGCCAAGTTACTAATGGCGCACCGTGGCATGGTGCGCCATTACTAGTTCAACTAGTAATGGAGCATCACTCCCACGGTGCGCCATTAGTAGTTTTGATTTTTTTTAAAAAAAAAATATTTTTACTAATGGCGCACCGTGGATGTGGTGCGCCATTAGTATTTGGACACTAATGGCATACCAACACATGGTGCGCCATTAGTATATAGTAATGGCGCACCACATGTCTGGTGCGCCATTAGTGTCAATTCCATCTATAGCCCTTTTCCTAGTAGTGATAGCTTCACAATGGCTAATCGGACGTTTTCTGGTAGGAGCCCCCTCAATGCAACCGGAAGCAGTTGCGTCATAATCACGTGGCAGTCATGAGACTTTAGGTTCTGAAACTTTTTCTCTGCCATATTTATTATTCCCTTTATATTCGACGAGAAGCCAGTCGGGACCTTCATACTAAGCAGGCATTCAAAGAAGATTTCCTTCTCTTCTTTGCTAAGAGCGTAGCTGGCAGGACCTTCATACTGCTTTGGAGGCATGCCATCTTTTTCGTGCAAACGTTGCAGGTCCTCCCGTGCCTCAGCTATATCTTTTGTCTTCCCATACACGCCCAAGAAGCCTAGCAGGTTCACGCAAAGGTTCTTCGTCACGTGCATCACGTCGATCGAAGAGCGGACCTCTAGGTCTTTCCAGTAGGGTAGGTCCCAAAATATAGATTTCTTCTTCCACATGGGTGCGTGTCCCTCAGCGTCACTCGGAACAACTAGTCCGCCGGGACCCTTTCCAAAGATTATTTGTAAATCATTGACCATAGCAAGTACGTGATCACCGGTACGCATGGCGGGCTTCTTCCGGTGATCTGCCTCGCCTTTGAAATGCTTGCCTTTCTTTTGACATTGATGGCTGGTCGGAAGAAATCGACGATGGCCCAGGTACACATTCTTCCTGCAACTTCCTAGGTATATACTTTTGGTGTCAGCTAAACAGTGTGTGCATGCGTGGTATCCCTTGTTTGTCTGTCCTGAAAGGTTACTGAGAGCGGGCCAATCATTGATGGTTACAAACAGCAAAACATGCAGGTTAAATTCCTCCTGTCTGTGCTCATCCTACGCACATTTCCATAGCTGTAAAAGTTCTTCAACTAATGGCCTTATGTACACATCAATGTCGTTGCCGGGTTGCTTAGGGCCTTGGATGAGAACTGGCATCATAATGAACTTCCGCTTCATGCACATCCAAGGAGGAAGGTTATACATACATAGAGTCACGGGCCAGGTGTTGTGATTGCTGCTCTGCTCCCCGAAAGGATTAATGACATCCGCTCTTAAACCAAACCATACGTTCCTTGGGTCACGTGCAAACTCAGCCCAGTACTCTCTCTTGATTTTTCCCCACTGCGACCCATCAGCGGGTGCTCTCAACTTCCCGTCTTGTTTACGGTCCTCACTGTGCCATCGCATCAACTTGGCATGCTCTTTATTTCTGAACAGTCGTTTCAACTGTGGTATTATAGGAGCATACCACATCACCTTCGCAGGAACTCTCTTCCTGCGGGGCTCGCCATCAACATCACCAGGTTCATCTCGTCTGAACTTATACCGGAATGCACCGCATACTGGGTATGCATTCAAATCCTCGTACGCACCGCGGTAGAGGATGCAGTCATTAGGGCATGCATGTATCTTCTGCACCTCCAATCCTAGAGGGCATACGACCTTCTTTGCAGCGTACGTACTGTCGAGCAATTCATTATCCGTTGGAAGCTTCTTCTTCAATATTTTTAGTAGCTTCTCAAATCCTTTGTCGGGCAAAGCATTCTCTGCCTTCCACTGCAGCAATTCCAGTATGGTACCCAGTTTTGTGTTTCTATCTTCGCAATTGGGGTACAACCCTTTTTTGTGATCCTCTAACATGCGATCGAACTTCAGCTTCTCCTTTTGACTTTCGCATTGCGTCCTTGCATCGACAATGACCCGGCGGAGATCATCATCGGCCACATCGTATGGTTCCTCTTGATCTTCAGCAGCTTCCCCGTTGCAGCATCATCGGGCACATTGTCTGGTTCCTCTTGATCTTCAGTAGCTCCCCCCGTTGTAGCATCACCGTATTCAGGGGGCACATAGTTGTCATCGTCCTCTTCTTCTTCGCCGTCTTCCATCATAGCCCCTATTTCCGTGCCTCATCCAAACATTATAGTGCAGCATGAAACCCTTGTAAAGCATGTGGGTGTGAAGGGTTTTCCGATCAGAGTAAGACTTCGTATTCCCACATTTAGTGCATGGACAACACATAAAACCATTTTGCTTGTTTGCCTCAGCCACTTCGAGAAAATTATGCACGCCCTTAATGTACTCGGAGGTGTGTTTGTCACCATACATCCATTGCCGGTTCATATGCGTGCATTATATAATTATGTGTGTCAAAAGTAAGAAAATCAGACAAATATCTAACTAAAGTAAGAAAATCAGACAAGTATTAGAAAGAAGATAAGAACAAGAGGCTCACCACGGTGGTGCCGACGACGAGATCGGCGAGGGCGATCAACGGCGGTGAAAACGGGGACGGGGCATGACGGACTGCTAAATCTAGACAAATCTCGGAAAAAATGGAGCTCCGAGGTTGAGCTTCGAGAGGAAAAGCTTAACTAGTGTGGCTCGTGCATTTCATCGAATACCTCATGTGCATAGGAGGTGAACTAGAGCACCCAAATGCCCTCTCCTCGCCGGATTGAAAAAATAGAGCACTGTGGAGTGCTCTGACGCGGCGGTGGGTATATATAGGCAAGTTATTTGTCCCAGTTCGTGGCATGAACCGGGACTAAAGCCCCCCCTTCTGTCCTGGTTCAAGCCATGAACCGGGACCAATGGTTGTGGGCCAGGTGTGAGGAACATTGGTCCCGGTTGGTGGCTTGAACCGGGACAAATGGTTCCATACGAACCGGGACCAATGCCCACGAGGCCCCGGTCGGCCCCCTGGGCTCACGAACCAGGTCTAATACCCCCCATGGGTCCCGGTTCTTGAAGAACCGGGACTAATGGGCTGGCCAGGCCAGAACGATAGCCCTATTTTCTACTAGTGGATGGATAGGATGGGAAGGGGTATGGATGAGGAGGGAGAGGAAGACGATAGGTGTGGCTTAAATAGCCCAAGTGCGACGTGGTTTTTGATTTCTTTGAGTGGTTTCAACGGGTGGAATTAATGAGCGGGCATCAAAGTGTGTACACGAGCGTGGGAAACCAAGGCTGCCATCAAACACTGGATCAATAACCCGGATGCGACGCGTCTGTGCCATCGGTCGTGGGTCAAGGGGTCACGCCTGCCCGTTCTTCTATCCCGTGCATCAATTGCCATGCTGCGACGTCCCGCATGCGTCAGTGCCGTCGTGGGTCAAGGGGACACGCCTGCCCCGTTTTCTCTGCGTGTGCCGCCCGTGCATGCATGCATGGCGATGTAGCCTGCTGGCTAGGGCCTGGCTAGAGGAGGCAACGTTCGGTCCGAAGGTCTAACGAGTGGGCTTCTTTTACCTGAGCCCAATGGCTAGCCCACTCGCCGCAGCATAAAAAACAAATGGCTACTGCATGGCACTGCATCCTCTAAAAACCACTACAACAAATCAAAGCATAGCCCGTGGATCGCTGACGTGGCACTGCATGCTCATCCACACCGTTGAACGTGCAGTGATCCATCGATCCAGAGAAGAGGGGGGGGGGTTATCATGAACATAGCCATCATGAAAAACCCTTCACAAAACATAGCTATCATGAACGAGGTTGCATAGGAATATTCAAGCTAGGGTTGATCATAACTAATTCAAAAAAAATCATAAAAATATGAAACTTTCACCCATCATCATATTATGTGAGTGAGTTGCTGGAAAAAATAAGAAACTTGGTCTATGGGTATTTTCACAAAAAACCTTCACACAACATAGCTATCATGAACAAGGAAGCATGTGATTCAAGCTAGGGTTTAGGGCTAAGCTTGTCATAGTTTATTCAAATGATCCTATATTCGGCATGGACCCTATATTTGCACACTAGATGTCAAGTTTTGATTTTTGGACCATTTATAAAAGGTCGAATTTTTTTTCTTAGGAATGGGGTGTTTAGCCTAGCTTCGGAGCTAATTGAGGCAAGTTTTTCACATCAACAATAAGTGTTCGGATTGAACGCTTAATATGCATATGACTAATATTAAAGCATTGTACCATCAATACCACATACTAAACAAATTTGATTTTGAATTTTGAGTCAAACTTGAATCTTGGGTCAAATTTGAAATTCGGCCAGAATTTAAATAGCATTACACAAATTCTGGTTTACACAAATTAAGGCAAGTTTGTTATTCTACAACACACATCACCATTACACAAGTTTAACAAATGAAGTTTTCACTTCTTCTTCTTAGCACTTGATTTCTTCTTCTTGGTACCACTTTTTGATCGTATGTCACCTAGTTCACTCAAACGCTTGATTTTCATAACTGGACTAGCTAGGACAGCTGGAGTTGGCACCACAACATCTACATGAGGCTCAGTTTGCATAACAACTACTCTAGTAGCTTTAATTAGTAATAAAATTTGCAATATAGGCTTTGTTTGCATCACATCTGCCGCAACAGCCTCAGTTTGCAGAACATATTCAGTTTTAGTTTCAGTTTGCATCACATCTGTCGCAACAACTTCAGTTTGCAGAACATCTTCAGTTTCAGTTTCAGTTTGCAGAACATCTACCACAACAGCTTTAGTTTGCACCACATTCTGCACCACATCATCATCCAAATGTTGGTCATGATGCATCACAAAGACTGCCTCATTTTGCATCACAACATCATCCAACTCTTGCTCATTTTGCACCGCAGCATCATCCAACTCTAGTTCATCACCATAACTTCTCTTTTTTCTACAACCATTGATTCTTGCCTTTTTGATTGCCCAGATATCTTCAACAACAACAGGTTGACCTCCACGCTTTCTCCAGGAAAACAAAGCTTGTAATTTGGCTAGTAATTAAATACAACAACCAAATTAAAAAAACACAAACGTAAACATACTTTGGCCTTTCAGGAGTGTAACGACATTTTGGAGATCCTGTTCGGTGCCCAAGTTCCTGGCACAACTTGCATTTATTTTTGTTAACTTTTTGGGACCTTTTTGGCTTTGCATCCTTCTTCCCCTTCCACTCTTTACTACTCCCGCCCTTCTCAAACCATGTCTTGAATCTACTATCTTTAGGTCTGCTAGCTTTTCTTTTTGTTAGGGGAGGACACATGGAAAATTCAATTTCCGCTTCACGCCACTAAGAGTGATCTGTAAATGCTGGAATTGGAGTTGCATATGCAGGCTTGAATCTTGGCACTGAGTAGTATTCATGCAAGTATGGGTGCGTGTTGATCTTGGGTTGGGAGGCCAAGAAAAGTATGGCATGGTCACAAGGTTTCCCGGTGTGTTGCCACTTGAGGCAAGTGCAGTCATGCAACTTAGTGTTAACAACATGCCTCCTTGCAGTCTTGGTATCTCTAACTTCAGCACCCCACACTGAAGATTTTTCAACAGACAAATGTGTAAGATTCCTGCTCCTATTCACCACCTGTTGTACCACTGCAGGAAGCTTATCCCCTTGTAGACAATCACCAATCCTTCTTCTCAATTCGCACATGCACATGATCATGATCCTGATCTGGTCATTCATGTCATGCACAGGCAAGCTCTTTAACTGCTTTATCTTGTTGTTACAACTTTCTGCCAAGTTATTATTGATATTATCACACTTGATGGCACTGTTAAATCCTGACATGTACCACAATAGAGAATGATAGTTGTTCAACCATGGAACAAACTCACTGCATGCTGCTTTTATCTTATCAAGATGATATGAATGTGTTTGTTTGGTGCAAGATCTTGCTGCTGGCCACATTCTCCCAAATTCTTCCCCTCTGAATTTTTTGATCAAATTCATCCACATATGGCCAAAGCACCCCCTCTGCTCACAATGAGGAAAAACATTCTTCACTGCATTTTCTAGCCCTTTACGTGCATCTGTGTGTACTGCCAAAGGTGACACTAGCACTATGCATCTTTTCAACTGCGTCATGAACCATGTCCATGAAACCTCTGTCTCTGACTGAAACAAACCAAGCAACAAGGAACATCCATTTTTGTCCATCTAAAGCATTGCATGCTGCCAATTGACCATTCCATTTGCCTGTCAAACAAGATGAGTCTATGCTCAAATATGGACGTCACCCTGCTTTGAAGCCACAAAGAACTCGGAGAAAATAACTCTACCATCCTCTGTTACCTCAGTATCTATCTCCACGACACTGCCAGGTGACCTCTTTTCCACCTCTGCTTTGAAGTTATAAAGCATCCTAAAAGTATTTGCCCAATCACCATATAATTCTTTAATTGTCCTCTATTTTGCTTTCCACACTGTGGTATACTTCACCTTAATGGGGTATTGCTTTTCCAAGTCCACTTTAAGTTTCTTTGCTGTAGTGTTTGATTTCTTGGCTCAAATTAGAGTGATCTGTTCTGCAATCCAAAGCGGTGATCTCATGCTTGATACTCTTTGTGAACTTGTAATACAAGTATGTGGAATTGGGAGTTGATTAACCCTAATGGTACTTCCATCAGGTTGAATTCTAGCAGATATGTACCACTTGCAAGGCCTGACGCTTCCATCAAAACCTCTGAACCTTGCATAAAATTTCTTTCTGTCAATCCACATAGTCTTGGCATCAAACTCATGTTTGACTGCATAAGTCTTGAAACACATCCTAAACTCCTTCATGCTTGGGAACAACTTGCCTACTTCACTAACAGGATTTTCTTTGTCATACACACTTACAAGCTCATCATCATGTGCATCATCTACATCATCTGCATCATCTTTCGTCAGTTGTCCATCCACATCTTCACAAGCATCTCTGTTAGCATTATTAGGCAAACTAGATTCATCCCTCTCTTCCTCATCTTGATCATCTACTGGATCTACTGGAATGCCAAAAAATTTGGCCATCTGAGTGTCAGCCATTGGTGCAATGACCAAATCAGTAGTGTCTTCTAATTATACTGAATTCCAATCAACACAAACAACCCTTGTAGCACCATCACAACCCTCTTCTACATCTTGATGAACCTCCCCTACTACTGTCACTTCACCCATAAACATGGGCGTTATCTGTCTCTGTGAAGCCCAATCATCATCTACCATCTGTGAAGCCAACTTTGAGGGCACATATCCAACCTTAGAATCTAATTTAAGATTAATGAGCTCTGCACGAAAGGTACTTTGTTTGCTTGCCCAGCCGTCTTGCCGATCGATTTCATCAACCATCTCTTCACCATTCTCAATTCTCACATACTCACCCTTCCAATTATCAAACCGTAGCAATGCTACCTCCTGCTCTGGACACCAAAAAATGCTCTCCCCAATTTTCTCCACGACATTTCTCACGGCCCTCTCTTCCATGCTCTGTATTTCCTGAGGATCAATCTCTACACATTCAACCTCCCATTTCACAATTGTATCTCTCTCTATGTCTCGCACACTACCATCACCTAGCTTCGCCTTAGAAGGAAAGAATTCGACTGTGAATTCGGATGTCCTACCCCTGTTTGTCAATGGCGGGCAGTGTGAGCTAGCGGAAGCGGATGACGCACGAATCACATAGGTTGGAAAGGATGCACATACCTAGTCGACCTTGTTGTCTCTGGCGGCTCCATCGCGGTCAGCCCCCCTCCCCCGCACCCAAATGTGGATCAAATCCACCAAAAACAGAGGAAACAGAGGCGATGCAATGAGATCTAACTCAACAAGGAGGGGAACAGGACAAGGGTTCAGGATTAACTCACCACAGCCGTCGCCGTCACCGAGAACGACAGCTCCTCGCCGCTGCTGTCACCGAGAGAAAAAGCTCCGGCGCCGTCGTCGGCTCACCGTCGAGAACGAAGAGGAGGGAGCAATGAGTCACTGCTCACCTGATTCAGACAAGCACGGAGCCACATCTCACCTGATGCACTGCCAAGTGGGGCCGTAACTAGATGCTCTGTCAAGTGGGACCCACATGTCTTAAACATAATCTCATTCCCGTTGATGACCATTTTAATCGCCCTAGTGGGCCTTGGCTATTTGGGCTTCTGAAGCGTTGCACTACAACTATTTTTGTCAACCACGTCGCACTCCTTCCAATTCATGTGAAATGTGTCGCACAGGAGCTATTGGCCCGATGAAGAAGTCATCCGTGAACGCTCTGTGATATCAACCCCTTTGTGAACATATCCACCTCCTTCACATGACTAGGAAACCCCTTTGCCGACTCAAAATTACATCAAGCTTCATTAGCATTTATCTCATGAATTAGCCATTCACGCAAATTTTCTTTTCTGATTGCAATAGCGGACCTATCCAATTTTCTCATGTTTTCTTTAAGGAAGGAAAGCAATTGTACTTGCTATACGAACACTCCTGATTCTCCATAATAAACTTGTAAAGCCATAAATATACTTGAAAGAGATGGATATACATTTAACAAGTTCAGTAAATCATGGAGGAGCAATAGATGTACACTTGTCTCCATTGTTCATTTCTATGATCATCCACTGAGATATAGTTGTTGTTGTAAGACAAGTAGGACTTTGAGATTGTATAGGTCGAGTAAGCATATTTTTGCTATTTTAAGTTGGCATTCGTTGTAACCATTTCCATGTAAAAAGTAAGATTATCTTGGTTTGTACCTTCGAATTTGTAACAATTGAAGATGACTTCTTATTTTCTTATGTTTCAGGGGACTAAAACAGTTACCTGGCAAATTCAGGAGGGATGTGTTTTCTCAACATTGACTTCATTTTGTTTTGACAATCAACATTTTTGTTTCTCATTCAGAGCTCAGTAGCTTAATAAATATCTTCTGCATTCCTTTTTAGAAATCATATAAAATGTCATCCGGTCAATCACTAGTGTTTTAATTTGACATTTGTGCATTAAGGGTTTATTTCGTTCTTGAAACATAAATAGTATGAGTTGTAATTACATTCGGTGGTTATCTTGTCTTATGAGTTGTTTCAGCAAATGCCTAATGCATTTTAATTTGTGTTAGTATCATCTCTGTGTCATTTCCATTATTTGATGGCTACAAAATGCACTGAATTTATATAACACTCTTGGAAAATTTGGCCATGTTTGAACTAGAACTAACCCGGACTAACGTTGTTTTCAGTAGAATTGCCATGATGCTGTTTTATGTGCAGAAAATAAAAGTTCTCGGAATGACCTGAAACTCCACGGAACATCTTAGAAAAAATAATAAAAAATCCTCGCCAAAGATGAAGACCAGGGGGCCCACGCCCTGTCCACGAGGGTGGGAGGCGCCCCCCAGGGCGAGCCCCCTACCTCGTGGGCCCCCTGGTGGCCCTCCGACGCCAACTCCAACTCCATATATTGGCTTTCGGGGAGAAAAAAAATCAAAGAGAACAAATCATCGCGTTTTACGATACGGAGCTGCCGCCAAGCCCTAATCTCTCTCGGGAGGGCTGATCTGGAGTCCGTTCGGGGCTCCGGAGAGGGGGATTCGTCGCCGTCGTCATCATCAACCATCCTCCATCACCAATTTCATGATGCTCACCACCGTGCGTGAGTAATTCCATCGTAGGATTGCTGGACGGTGATGGGTTGGATGAGATTTATCATGTAATTGAGTTAGTTTTGTTAGGGTTTGATCCCTAGTATCCACTATGTTCTGAGATTGATGTTGCTATGACTTTGCTATGCTTAATGCTTGTCACTAGGGCCCGAGTGCCATGATTTTAGATCTGAACCTATTATGTTTTCATGAATATATGTGAGTTCTTGATCCTACCTTGCAAGTCTATAGTCACCTACTATGTGTTATGATCCGGCAACCCCGAAGTGACAATAATCAGGACCACTCCCGGTGATGACCAAAGTTTGAGGAGTTCATGTATTCACTATGTGCTAATGCTTTGTTCCGGTTCTCGATTAAAAGGAGGCCTTAATATCCCTTAGTTTCCAATAGGACCCCGCTGCCACGGGAGGGTAGGACAAAAGATGTCATGCTAGGTCTTTTCCATAAGCACGTATGACTATATACGGAATACATGCCTACATTACATTGATGAACTGGAGCTAGTTCTGTGTCACCCTATGTTATGACTGTTACATGACGAACCGCATCCGGCATAATTATCCATCACTAATCCGGTGCCTACGAGTTCTCCATATACTGGTTCTCGCTTATTTCACTTTTACGTTGCTACTGTTACAATCACTACAAAATACCAAAAACATTACTTTTGCTGTCTTTACTTTTGTTACCGTTACCACCCCTATCATATTACTTTGCTACTAAACACTTTGCTGCAGATACTAAGTTTCCAGGTGTGGTTGAATTGACAACTTAGCTGCTAATACTTGAGAATATTCTTTGGCTCCCCTTCTGTCGAATCAATAATTTTGGGTTGAATACTCTACCGTCAAAAACTGTTGCGATCCCTTATACTTGTGGGTTATCAAGACCTTTTTCTGGCGCCGTTGCCAGGGAGCATAACTCTATTCTTTGAGTCACTTGGGATTTATATCTGCTGGACACCATGAAGAACTTGAAAGATGATCGAACTACTATTTTGCCCTCAACTACAAGGGGAGGTAAGGAACTGCCATCTAACTCTGCACTAGATTCTCCTTCTGTTATAAGTAAGCTTGTGACACCTAAACCTGCTACTGCTATGAATTCTGATATGTCGCATGTTATTGATGATGCCACTTCTGCTATGCATGATACTTATGATGAAACTACTTCTGTGCTTGATACTACTGTGCCCCTTGGTGAATTTCTGGATGAACAAATTGCTAGGTTTAGAGAAAGAGAAATAGAAATATTCGCAGTCGTCAATTATAATGAAAAATCCAAAGAAGACCAATGGCTCAAAAAACAATGGGTTAGACATACTTGATAAAAAGTTGAAAAACTTTAAAAAAATTGCATGGGCTAATATGCTGGTTTTTCATTAGTACACACAAACTCGAACACTTTTCACTATCACATACACTATATCTATTTCTAAATAAACATACGCTATACCTAGCAGTATTTTTAAAAGGCCATTCATACACTAACTAGTAATGATATACGTACTATAGAAAAACATATAGAATAAAAGTAAATACAGCAAAAGTAACCCTATAGGCTAGGTGTGTGATGTAAACAGACTAATACATATAATTATTGGTTTGATGCCTAAAATTGGCATCCCAATATTTTTAGCAAATGCGAAATATTGGCTAGTAATTGTTAGGTACCAACTTCACTAGCCAACCTCGCAAAAAGTTACCACCGTTTGCCAAGTCTTGGTATTGCCAATTTTTGCCAACAAATTGGCTAGCTAAATTTTGGTAGCCAACCAATCATGCTCACAGACTCTATGGCATAACACACCATGGGAGATAACAGTGTTCAGTTCACTTCAAAAATGATTCTACTAATAACATGGCGAATTTGAGTGTCTACAAGAGATCAAACTTCATGATAGACGTTTCAACAGATATAGTAATATGTTGTAATATGGTAGCTTATTTAAGTATTATGGCTAAAGGATGATTTGGCAAACACGCCAAGCAGAATTCAGGCTATAAGTACATAGGTAGACATCTAGCTACTAAAAAAATCAATTAACAACATGAGATGTTGAAATATCATTTTCTTTGATGGCTTTGGAGTGCATGAGAGTTGACTAATCTGATTGATACTGGACAATGCAAATCATCCATGATTGTGCCAACTGGCAGTATTTGATAAACTAGGATCTATGGCACAATACACTATTATAAATCAAAATAATGATTAAGTCAATCAAAATATGTTTCCATTGATAGCAGAGAGGTTTTTTTTTGGTTTGCTAGAGACTATGAAAGATAAAAACAGAGATAGATGCTTAAAGCTCTCTCGGGAAACCAACATCTTTCTCAGAATTATTATTAACCCACAAAAAATATGTTGGGTTGGGGGCATTTTGGGTTTTGGAGGAGAATATTTTATGTTATCTCCTATCAGACTCACATGCTCAATGTTCCCACTATTATCAAAAAATAAGAATAATGATAGTGTGGTTTGGCAACTGGTGGTTGTTTATGCCTCTACTTGTACTAAGAATAAACAGGAGTTTCTTGATGCGCTACATCGTATTATATCATGTAGTTCCCTCCCTATCCTTCTCTCTCTCTGTGTGTGGGGTGGTGGTGGTGGTGGAGTGGGGGGGGGGGGGGGGGGCTAACTTCAACCTCATTAGAGAACATAAGGAGAAAAGTAGTGGCTCCATTAACCCCAATTGATTGTCTGTATTTAATAAGTAAGGTTTATTGGGGTTTATATTGACTAATTAATTATTTATTGGGAGAATTACCATGACTCCCTTGCTCAAGTTAACTTGGACATGATTGTTTGCTTCCACCTCTTGGAAACACATTTTCCCTTTGAATTTTGTTAATAATCCTCTTAGCAAGATTAAAAACACATACGTTTCTTAACCACTTTGTGAAATGAAGAGGAGTGCTTCTATGCTCTTTCAACAAAATGAGTTCTCAGGTACTTAGTGCAAGGGCAAGCTTTCACTTGTCATAACTGTAGACCATCGGCTGTATGATCTTCCTTCGTGATGGCCTCCGTAGGTTTACTAGGTGCCGCCGCACAATTCAGTGGCTAATAAAACGGGTAGAATACCAGCAAGCTCATGTGTTGAGGCCACGAGCGACCACGAGGAAGGTGTGTCATGGTCACGAGCAGTTAGAGTGCAGCTCAATCTAGTTTCTTGTATTCTCTATGTGTGCTACCATTTGTATCTGACATGATTGACGCATCGGCCCTTCGACGTTGGCGATAAGCACGGAGGTGACTTTAGCTTGAGTATAAGAGAAACGAACTTCTCTGCGATGTGTAATAAAAGCTTGCAGCGCCTACATCCTCACGGTCTCAGTGGCGTGGCAAACAACACTGATCTGGAGTTCTGCTTGTGTGTAAGAAGGGGGCATTGGAAGCGCATGTAGCGATAGCTTTGCGGCGTGTGAGTGACGATAGCTAGTTCTTGGAGGTGTTGGTCCACATCGTCCTTGTCCGATGCTAGCCAGAAGAACAACTACTCCAATGGATATATTGAGTGTGTTGGGATAAGGACCATGACCAAATTATCCGTTTAAAAAAAAGATGGGTGGGATTATTACTCAGAAAGAATAGAATCAAGCCTCTTATATATATTTATACAATTTACTAAACTAAAAATAAATGTTTTTGGTGCTAGCTATGATTTATTGATAGTTCTTCTAATATTCATAAAAAGAAGTCCACATACAAAAAGTACCAATGAAAAGCTATGTATTTGAGGTCATGATTTAATAGAAGATGTAGCAGTTACATAATTTTTTTAATGTGCAAAGTATGCATTGCTAAGTTTTATTAGTCAGGCATTCCCGTAAATCTCAGTTACCACGAATACATACTGCTCATTAAGTCCAAAATTGAAGTGCAGAATATTTGTAAATAAGTGCGTACTCAAATTTAAGATCTGACTATATATACATTCAGAAGTGAGAATGAGAATAGTTGGATGTTTTTATGTTATCTCGTATCAGACTCACACGTCTTTAAACACACATACTTTTCTTACAGTGACTAGTTTGTAAAATGAATTCTGTAAAATATATCCAAATCCCCACCAAATGCGAAAATAATGGACCGCCTCTCTCACTACTTTTGTACTTAATCATTTTCCATATAAATGGGACAGTATACCCTACAATAAAAGAAGGGTGCATATTGTATTCTACTCTCTGATATCTTCGAGGGTGCAGTCAGGACACTTGTAATCCTTGATATGTGCTGATTCAGAAGCAGTTATCTTCACACATCTGCCATGGAACCACAGATCACATACGTTACAACAGATCCAAAAGCCATTGGCATGGTACGGAGCACCACAGTCTCCACAAAAGTGTCGCTCACTAACTTCATGATCCTCTTCATCTTCTTCAGAAAGCTTCCTAGAGTTCTTGTTTTGATCGGACACGTTTTGCCAGGAGTCTTGAGATAGTAGTGGCATGTTCTCTTCAACATGTGTTATAGAGTTTAAGTTTGGATTGGACACGTTTTCCATTAAGTCTGGAGATTGTGGCACGCTGTCTTGAGCAGGTGCACCCGAATATACGTTTGGATTGTACACATTTTGCATCAAAACTGGAGATGGTGGCGTAGGTAGCCAAACAATCTTGTGGAAGTGATACAATGTTCGATAGACAGTTGGCAAATTGTTCATCATATCAAATAAACGCATCCTGAAAGGAGTAAAGGAACATCATCGAATCAGTAATAGGATGTGCAAGCAATATATTACACATGACGTTCTTTCATGCATAGTGGAACTAAGCTCGAAAATCAAATTATTTAGAGAGAAGATCAATGTCATCCAGAAAAATAATAGTTCATCATTTAACAATGATGCTCTAACAATTGCTTGTGCATGACTACTGGTCTATTGCGTCTGTTTCCTCGCTCCCATTTCTCAACAGAAAATTTGTATGAAAATAGGAGAAAACAACATATAATTTATTCTTTTTAAAGAGAATCTTTTGCCGACATGTTTGAAATCATAGGAATTGCACATTGTTTTTTCTATCGCATTCAACTGACATTCTATTACGATTACATGCTTAATTAAATCGGTTACCGCCCCGTTTTTCATGTGTACATTAAACATATAAAAGGCTTAAATTTTACTCTACATGCGAATAAAAAAGAACTGTTGAATGCATCCTTCTACATGAAATGAAATACGTAGACTAGTTATTTGATACTCCCTCCGTTTCATAACATAAGAGCATTTTTGACACTAGAAACTGCTCTTATATTAAGAGACGAAGGTGTTGGAATAAAGCCATGGCGTCAGACGAGCCGGGCGCGTGGGCGAGTCCGGTGCGCAGCGGGACGTGCTGGGCGCGTCGGCTTTCACAGCGGGACGAGCTGGGCGCGGCTGGTTCGAGCCAGGGATCGACCGTGGCGTGTGTGTGCGTGAACGTGGTGCACGGGGGGTGTCCGTGCAGGCACGGGTGCGTTGGGCCTGCGTTGGCGAGATGTGCGCGAGTACCTGCGGGGCGATCGGGTCAAGCTCGCTGTGGACGGGGCGCGTACTGTGCGCGTCGTGGGCACGAGCGGATCGCGGGGCAGCGTAGGAGTAGGGGGCGTGGGTTCGTGCCCAGCTTGGGCTCCTGTATAAAGCTCGTGTTGGTCGCCATTGTAACGTGAGCTGAGATGTGTGGAGGAAAACAGAAAACGGAGGTGTTTGTACTCCGCAAATCTTGTGTCCACCTTGTCTCGCTAAACCGACGTGTCTCCGGTGATCACCGGCGTCGGGGGGTTCCATTTTTGCACCAACATTTGGCATCAGAGCGACAGGTGAGGGAGCTCGCCGGCGGTGATGGCGCTGGTTCCACAAGGCGGCGGTACGGGCGGGTCGGTGTCCATGGGGATGCCGATGCTCTCGTCGGACAGCTACACCGTGTGGGCGATCAAGGCGCAAGCCATTCTTGATGCCCACACACCGTGGGAAGCGGTGGCGCCGGGCGACTCGCCGGTGAACAATAAGAAGTGCAAGACGGCGTGGGCACTGATTTTGCAGGGGCTGCCAGAAGATGTGTTGCTCTCGGTGGCGACGAAACCCACTGCCAGGGAGGTATGGGACTCCCTGTCGGTGTGGTTCGTCGGCGCCGAGCGGGGTGCGCGCGGCGAGGAGGGCGACGCTGCGCGGCGAGCTGGACCGGATGAAGATGGAGGAGGGCGAGCAGCTGGACACGTACGCCGGAAGGCTTGCAGGCATGGCGGCGCGGTTCGCAGGGCTGGGGGAGACGCTGGGGGACACGGAGCTGGTGAAGAAGCTCCTGGACACTATCCGGGACCGCCTCTTCCCCGTCGTCGCTGGCATCGAGCAATTCTGCGTGCTGGAGGAGCTCACCTACGACGAGGCACTCGGGCGGCTGCGCGCATTTGATGAGCGCGTGCGGCGCCGCGGGCAAAGCAGCGGGGAGCGCCAAAACGGCCAACTCCTGTACACTGCGGCGAAATGGCGGGCGCGGGAGCGGCGTCGCGGCGGAGCTCGGGACGACGACGATGACGCGCGCAGTGTGGCGACGTCGGGCAACGGCGGCGACGGGAAGCGGCGCGGATGCTGTCACAACTGCGGGGAGCGCGGACACGTCCGACGTGAGTCTCCGCAGCGGCGCAAGGAACCGGCGGCGGAGCAGGCGGAACTGGGCGTAGCCGAGATCGAGCATGAAGGACTCCTCTAGGCCATGGCTTAGGGGGTGTGTTGGAATAAAGCCATGGCGTCAGACGAGCCGGGCGCGTGGGCGAGTCGGGTGCGCAGCGGGACGTGCTGGGCGTGTCGGCTTGCACAGCGGGACGAGCTGGGCGCGGCTGGTTCGAGCCAGGGATCGACCGTGGCGTGTGTGTGCGTCAACGTGGTGCGCGGGGGGTGTCCGTGCAGGCACGGGTGCGTTGGGCCTGCGTTGGCGAGATGTGCGCGAGTACCTGCGGGGCGATCGGGTCAAGCTCGCTGTGGACGGGGCGCGTACGGTGCGCGTCGTGGGCACGAGCGGATCGCGGGGCAGCATAGGAGTAGGGGGCGTGGGTTCGTGCCAGGCTTGGGCTCCTGTATAAAGCTCGTGTTGGTCGTCATTGTAACGTGAGCTGAGTTGTGTGGAGGAAAACAGAAAATGGAGGTGTTTGTTCTCCGGCAAATCTTGTGTCCACCTTGTCTCGCTAAACCGACGTGTCTCCGGTGATCACCGGCATCGGGGGTTCCATTTTTGCACCAACAGAAGGAAGTAGTGCGTACCTGTGATTGGCGTTGAGGCAAGCGGCGAAGAAAAATGCGACGCCGATGAGCCACGAGTCAGCGCGTTGGGCGATGAACTCGAGCCAGGCAAAAGGGCTCATGTAATCCGGCCGGAAGTTGACGCCCAGCGTCGGCTCCGGCATCTGGGGTGGCGCCAACTCATCCGGCGGCCTCAACTCCCAGCTCCCGTCCGCGTGGCCGTACAAGCACAGTGCTTTCTTTCCTGCGCGTATGTAGAGAATGAAGCCCGGTGATTGGCAGACGCGTGGATCCACAGTTTTCTTATTGTCGAAAATGGATCTAATAAGATTTCATGCATCCGGCGCAGCAGAGCAGGATCTCTTACCTGGCTGGCATAATAGACCATATAATTCCCCCTGATCTGCACGCACCGAACGAGCAGAGGAGAAAGCCTAGTGTTAGATCGATCTGCACGTCTCACGGAGACAAACGTGATAACTAGTCGCTCCCAAAATTTTTGTGTTAGATTTGTCTAGATACGGATGTATCTAATACTAAAAAGTGACTTGATACATCCATATTTAGACAAATCTGAGACAAAAATTTTAGGCTTTCTAGAAATTTCAACAAGTGACTACATACGGAGCAAAATGAGTGAATCTACACTCTAAAATATGTCTATATACATCCGTATATGGTAGTCCATTTGAAATTTCTAAAAAGACAAATATTTAGGAAACGGAGGTAGTAATTAAGAAGGGTGCTACGGCCGTTACCGGTGGTGAGGGCTCGGACGAGAGCGCTGCGGCGGGCAGAGAAGTCCTTGTAGATTTCCTCCATGGTGCGTGGCCCTCTCATTGGGGCGACGACGATGGCGTCCCCAGCGTGGAGCGCCGGTGGCGGGGTTGGTGAAGGCCGCCCCTCAGCGTCCACCGTGAGACGAGGCCTGGTGGGAGTGGGGTTGGAGGAGGGGCCGGCGCCAGATGCATCCATGGTTGGGACGAGATCTGGACGAGGTTCGCTGGGGGTAGGCTAGCAGAGAGGGAGGGAGAGAGAGGGAGTGCTAGCCGGCCGGCCGGGCGTCAAGATGGTGGAACGGAGGAGGACGCGGGCGGGTTATAAATTTCCTTTTCCTGTTTCTGGGCGGGAAGTATTGGTTTGCGTTTCTTTCCCGTTTTTGGCCGCGCGGGCGAGGTGCCAGCGGGGCTGCAATTAGTAGAGAATGGCTGGCGGTGCATATCCTAGGTCTGCTGACGCGGTGGCCGGATCAGAACCCATGATGCCATTTTCCCGTCATTCATTTCCTTCGTTGTGAAATGCTTGTTAGCCCAAAGCTTTGCCCGGGAAGGGAGGCTTGGTGCCGGAGGGAAGCGAGCGAGGGGAAAAGTGAGAGAGAAAGGAGAAATATGTGGTTCTCGCTACAATCTCTCTTACTCCACATTGAAGCGTTCCATTGATTATATGTTGTACAGAGCACATAAAACATATCACGTCTAGAACTACCTACTACCTAGACTAAGACCATACCATGACATACCAATGAGAGTGGATGAGTACCACTCTACACATGGGTCCCCACTTTGGGCCAACCCATGTGCAGACTGCTACATAGGGCTTGCCGGGAGACGAGGTTGAACCCAACATTCTCCCCTCAACCCTGTCGGCGGGGTTGGACAACAACGATCCTGATCTTGTCGTGCAGTTTCTGGATCCGGATGCGGCCAAGAGCCATGTCAGGATGTCATCCTTCTGCTCACTAGTCCTGACAAACTTAATGTTCACCGTGCCCTTCTCGACGCAGTCATGTACGAAGTGATAGCGGAGATCGAAACACTGGATTCTTGCAGAGAGATATCACCGAGTTTTTGTCGACTAAGATGAGCTCAGGTGCGGTGTCTTAATCTAGTATTTCACCGAGGAGGCGAGACAACCAGATTCCCTGGCATGTTGTCATTGCTGCAGCGATGTACTCCGCCTTGCATGAAGACGCGACCACCACCTTCTGCCTCATAGATTGCTAGCTGATGGGGCTACTCCGAAGAAGAAACAACATGCCCGAGGTGCTTTTCCGGGAGCCCATGTCACCAGCAAAGTCAAAATCGCTGTAGCCGACTAGGTTCTCGCCGCCGCCACGATGATACACGTACTCGAGCGTGAGCGTACCCAGCATGTATCAGAGCAGGTGCTTGACGGCAGCAAGGTGACCACATGCCGTGGCTTCCATGTACCTGCTTAGCTCACCCGACAACGAATGCAATGTCCTGCCGGGTGTGCATGAGGTACCTGAGGCACCCGATAACGTTGCCGTAGAACGTAGCATTCATCGTCTTCTGGGGGCTTTCCTTGCTGAGCTTCAGCCACGCTTCCAACAAAGCATGCACAACGTGGCAGTTCTCCATGCTTGCCTGCTTGAGCATCTTGGCGGCATAGGTCGCTTGCATGATCATCCTGTGACCACGCTCCTGGTTCACCTCCAGGTCGAGGTCGAGGTAGTTCTATCTCCGACCCGGGGTGTTGCTGTACACTGGGTACTCAACGGTAAAAGAGCTGCTCACTGTTGTCTCCCCGGGTGCCTTTCAATTCCAGCGTGCGTCCTCGTTGAAGACTACGTCCTGGGAGATGTGCACACGCTTTGCAATGTCGTGTATCTTGTATGCCCTGGAGCTTGTTTCCTAGCCCATGAACACCACTGGGGTGCTCCTGTCATCAAACTTCTTTAGCGGTGGGCATGCCGTCCTGACATGCCCAACCCAGCCAAAAGTGTGGAAGAAGCATACGTCGGGCTTCATCCCTTAGCACGCCTCATAGGGCATCTTGCCGCTGATACTCCTTGTGAAGTAGTGGTTGAGGATGAAGATGGCTGTGAGCACGGCCTCTCCCGAGTACATGGTCGTCACCTTCTTTTACTTTAGCAAGCAGCATGCCATCTTGAGCACCATTTGGTTCCTTCGCTCGATGATGTCGTTCTGCTATGGGGAGTACGGGTCCATATATGTCATTAATTGTACCCCTTTGTCGTCGAAGTGCTTGTAGAAGGTGGCCAACATGAGCTCGCACCATGATCCATGCGCAACACACGCAACTTGATGCTTGACAATTGCTCTCTCCGCCTCATCCTTGGAGACAAGGAGCGTCACCATATGAACCTGCTATAGTCGTTGACGTATAACAGGATGTAGAGATGCCCACCTGACGTCGCCGGGGTGATTGGACGGTAGAGGTCCCCGTGAACCAGCTCCAGGGGCTTCCTTGCCCTGTATTTTTCCTTCTCGGGGAAGGGCATACGCCACTGCTTCCCGGCAAGGCATGCATCACACCACTCATTAGCGTGCACGATGTCAGGGAGCCAATGAACGAGCTCTCCTCGGGCCATCTTTCACATAAGAATCAGAGTGCTGGTGCCCAAGCCGGGTATGCCAGCGCCACGCCTCACAGAGGTGTCCCAGGGCAAGGCACAAGGGATAGATGGAGTGGAAGAAGAATTTCCGCATGTGATTCGCTCCTCGAGTTACCTCGATGAATAGCCTCCTACGCTGGTCTCACATGGTGAGCACCCCACAATGGATGGTGAGGACGTACTAGCTCGTCGAGCTAGCCAATGCTCATGAAGCCGCTGTTGAGCGTTGGGATGAAGAAGGGGCGAATAGCTCCTGTGCGACATCTCTCGTGGGAATTGGAAGGAGTGAGACATTGTTCGACGGAATGGCTTTTGGTGTGACACTTTTGAGAGAGTAAATAGCCCAGACATGACATGGCCATTTAGCTGAACTGATGCCCTCATTAGCAGTTATGGGCTGGACCCACAACTTATCCACGTAAAGCACGGGACCCAGCACTTGTCCAGTAAGCACGGGACCCACCTCTTCGCCCGTGCCCGTCCGCCCGCCGTCGGGACCCACCTCTTCACCCCTTCGCCCGTGCCCGTCCGCCCGCCGCCGCCCATTGCTTCCCCTTTCCCCATTCTTCCTCTTCTTCGGCGACCTAGTCCAGATGTCCACCTCCTCCACCACTCACTCAAAATGGCGTCAGTATGGTCCAGTGCCGCTCACAAGGTGCCCGTCATGCCCACGCCCAGAGCCTCTGAAACGGTGGTTCAGTAGGACTGATGAGAATGGAAATCTTGGGCGTGAATTTGTGAAGTGCTTGAGAAAATCAATGGCGGGATGGGATGGCAAGGTTGGGATTTTGCTACCCATGCTGAACCGCACTTGGAGTCTCAACTGACCGAGGAACTGAAGAAGATCAAGAAAAATCAAATGGAGATGATCAATTTGTAGAAACAAGCAAATATCATGGCAGGGGGGTTTTTATTGTTGTGTCGTTCCTCTGTTTATGTTTTACTTGCTATTCATCCGTCATTAGAGGGGGCATTTAGATCTGTCAGGCCATAGGATGCGATATGTGCGCCGTGCCAAGTTCTTGTAACTGAATCCAAGAAGAAATATTCAGTGTTCATGCTTTGTTCTTGTTCTTCAGTTAACAGAGTGCACAACTGAGGGAGTCCTGGACTAGGGGGTGTCCGGATAGCCGGACTATCATCGTCAGCCGGACTCCAAGACTATGAAGATACAAGATTGAAGCCTTCGTCCTCTGTCCGGATGGGACTTTCCTTGGCGTGGAAGGCAAGCTTGGCAATACGGATATGTAGATCTCCTACCATTGTAACCGACTCTGCGTAACCCTAGCCCTCTCCGGTGTCTATATAAACCGGAGGGTTTTAGTCCGTAGGACACACAACCATTACAACAATCATACCATAGGCTAGCTTCTAGGGTTTAGCCTCCTTCATCTCGTGGTAGATCCACTCTTGTACTACCCATATCATCAATATCAATCAAGCAGGAGTAGGGTTTTACCTCCATCGAGAGGGCCCAAACCTGGGTAAAAACATCGTGTCCCTTGTCTCCTGTTACCATCCGCCTAGACGCACAGTTCGGGACCCCCTACCCGAGATCCACCGGTTTTGACACCGACATTGGTGCTTTCATTGAGAGTTCCTCTGTGTCGTCACCGATAGGATTGATGGCTTCTTCAATCAACAACAACGCAGTCCAGGGTGAGAATTTTCTCCCCGGACAGATCTTCATGTTCGACGGCTTTGCACTGCGGGCCAATTCACTTGGCCATCCGGAGCAGATCGAAAGCTACGCCCCTGGTCATCACGTCAGGTTTGGAAGCCTAAACTTCACGGCCGACATCCGCGGAGACTTGATCTTCGACGGATTCGAGCCACAGCCGAGCGTGTCGCATTGTCACGATGGGCATGATTTAGCTCTGCCGCCGGACAGTGTCCTGGAGGCCGCACACGAGTCCGCTCTGGCCCATAGTTCGGAGCAGACCGTGCAGATCGAGGACAGGTGGCTGGACACCGCCTCGGGAGCTGCAACTTCCACGGCGATGGAGCCGAATACTGACCTTGTCCCTTATAAAGCTCGTGACTCCGAGGCGCCGGACTCCTTACCGGACTCTGAACCTCCTGCGCCCCTGCCAATCGAATCCGATTGGGCACCGATCATGGAGCTCACCGCCGCGGACATCTTTCAGCACTCGCCCTCTGGCGACATCCTGAATTCGCTAAAGCATCTCTCGTTATCAGGAGAGCCCTGGCCAGAATGCGGTCAGGATGGTTGGGGTGCGGACGACGAAGAAATTCAAACCCCACCCACCACCCACTTTGTAGCCACTGTCGACGATCTAACCGACATGCTAGACTACAACTCCGAAGACATCGACGGTATGGACGATGATGCCGGAGACTACCAAGAAACAGCGCCTACCAAGCACTGGAAGGCCACCCCAACTCATGACGTATATATGATGGACACCCCAAAAGGAAGCGATAACAAGGAACAACGGGACGCGGCAAAAGACAATCCCGCCGACAAACAACCAAAGCGGCGACGCAGGTGCCGCCCTAAGTCCCGCCTCGACAAAACAGCACTCCTAATGACCCAGCAATAGAGCAGGGCAAACCAGTAGGCGACAAACATGCAACCAAGCAACCATCCAAACAGGACGAATCGGATAATCAATCCATGCGCGGCGAAGACAACAGTCCAGATCTCACGCCGGACACACCACCGGAGCATAAGAACCTTCACAAAAGACTTGTCGCCACTGCAAGAAGTCTGAAAAAGGAAAAACGGAAGCTCAAAACAGCGGAAGACATACTCAGAATGAGGTGGAGCAAAGTACTCAAGACCATGGACAAATATGGCAATAGCCACCAAACAAAGAACTACCCGAAGCGCAAGCTGCTGCCAGAATTCGACGAGGAGGCCATAGAGCCCCCATAGTCAAAAAGCAAAGAGGCCGCCTGGCCGGATAGACGACCAGATGACAGGCCAAAAGCAACAAGTGGCCCCACACACAAGACGACACATGATCCTCATAAAACAGATGGCCCGGTCAGGTCCATTTATGGGCAAAAAAAAGAGGGCCCTAGGAAGCAACACAACACGCCGCATGTTTGAAGATAACGGCACGCCTAAATACAGGGGCGCCGCACACCCACTATGTTTCACCGATGAGGTGCTGGATCATGAATTTCCAGCGGGATTCTAACCCGTAAACATAGAGGCATACAACGGAACAACAGACTCCGGAGTCTGGATCGAAGATTACATACTGCACATACACATGGCTAGAGGAGATGATCTCCATGCCATAAAATATCTACCCCTCAAGCTCAAAGGGCCAGCTCGGCATTGGCTCAAAAGCCTCCCAGAAAATACTGTTGGAAGTTGGGAAGAGCTCGAGGAAGCGTTTAGAGCAAATTTTCAAGGGACTTATGTCCGACCTCCGGATGCAGACGATTTAAGTCACATAACTCAAAAGCCCGGAGAGTCAGCACGCAAATTCTGGAACAGGTTTCTTACCAAAAAGAACCAAATAGTCGACTGTCTGGACGCCGAAGCCCTAGGAGCTTTTAAACATAATGTCCGAGACGAATGGCTCGCCAGACACCTCGGCCAAGAGAAGCCGAGAACTATGGCCGCGCTAACAAGCCTCATGACCCGATTTTGCGCAGGGGAAGACAGCTGGCTAGCAAGATGCAGCACCAGCGACCCGAGTACATCCGAGATCAGAGATGGAAACGGAAAATCACGGCGCAGAAAGGACCAGCGCCGAAACAAAGAAAAAAACCCAAAGAACACGACGGTCAACGCCGGATTCAAAAGCTCGCGGACAAACAGCAAAACACTGCCTCTTAAGGACAACAGTGACGAGCTATCCAACTTAAACAAAATTTTGGATCGGATATGTCAAATCCACAGCACCTCCGAAAGGCCTGCAAACCACACCCACCGAGATTGTTGGGTCTTCAAACTGTCCGGCCGACTCAACGCCGAACACAAGGGGCTCGACGCGCCAAGCGAGGATGACGACGAACCCCACCAGCAGAGCGCTGGAAAACAAAAGACTTTCCCACAAGAAGTCAAAACAGTAAACTCACTTCATGTGATAATACAGAACAACAGTGCGGCACCCGCCAAAGTAGGTATCGCACGGTCCACCCCAGTGGAACCTCGAGGTTGGATGTCAACACCAATTACTTTCGACCACCTGGACTATTCCAGAAGTATTCGAAACGTAGGATGGACTGCTCTGATATTGGATCCTATAATCGACGAACTACAATTTACACAAGTCCTGATGGACGGCAGCAGTGATTTAAACCTGCTATATCCAGACACAATCCGCAAGTTGGGGATAGACCTTACTAAAATTCGACATAGCCGCACTACCTTCAAAGGAGTGACGCCAGGCCCCTACGCCAAGTGCACGGGCTCCTTACTACTAGAAGTTGTGTTCGGGTCACCCGACAACTTCCGACGTGAAAAGCTAATCTTTCATGTTGCCCCATTCAAAAGTAGCCATCAAGCACTGTTGGGACGTGAAGCTTTTGTCCGCTTTAATGCAATACCACACTACGCGTCTCTTACACTTAAAATGCCCGGTCCACGCGGCATCATCTCATTAAAAGGTCATTCAAGACCCCGGACACGGCTAGACGAGTCCGGCATAAAATAAGCTAGGGGCTCCTTAGCCGCACACCCCTTTACAAGGGGCTGTGCATATGAGCTAATATAAAGTCAGCTTCATTCATTCATTCATATTTTGATTTTTAATTCATTTTTTGCACGATTATTTCTCAAACTAAGTTCCTCTCTTTTACAGATGAACAGTGTGTTACACCCGTCCAGGATATAGCACAACGGAGACACAGGCGCAGACGTGCAGCAGGGACCATTTGCATGGATTCTTTTCAGATTAAGACCCTGCGTAAACCTTTTTTACTGTCTCTTGTTGCTATACATCCCCTGGTTTCTCATCATAACCAGAGAGGAGGCTGACGTTTTGGCATCGGCCGCGTCAGAGGACCTTGCGTGTACCTGGACACTAGGGGCTTAGGGCATTGATCTGCCCGTCATCATAAAGACCGAACACCTCAGGGAGTGTTCGGCGTCTCGAGTTAGGCCTTATATGCATCAGCTCCGAATCATGTCTTTGGTCAAATGTTGGGTTTGCGCGGCTCCTGTGTTTTGCTGCCTTACGTTCCGTATCATCGGCTAACGCGGCACCAGGAGAACTGCTGCGATTGTGCCCCGGTTCGGCTGGGCGAGCACCTCAGCAGAGAAAGCCGAAAACTGACTGTCATGATACAGTGAGAGACTGGTCAACCACTCGATCGACTACCGGAATGTTTAGAATTCCTCCACTTTGACGAAGGACCGTTTCCCGGTCAGGCACATACGCGCCCCGAATTCGGAGAGCGCGGTGCCCCTAGGGGCTATATCGTAGCCCCACCCTCGAACTCCTATGGCTAAGTGAAAGTGATAAAGCATTATAGTCTGGTTGCCTCGTTTGCTACGCTACCACCTCCTTCACAAGACCGAGACGTCGGATTAAGTGTGCACCTTGTGCGTGGGGGCTGAAGCCGACGACTGCCATCTTTCAGGTTATACACACATATACATAAACGGCCGCATAGGAGATATTTCAATACTTGAACGCACAAGTACAAAAAGCGCGTACATTATAAACATCGTTTTGCAAACCACAACGTTCATTTGAACATGACATTTTTTGAGCACTGCGACTCTATTTCACGAGCACCACGCAGAACTTCCCCAAAATAGTGCTCGGCGTGTAACCGGCTCTCGTCCGAACCCTGGGTCGCAACAGCGGTGGCATCCATCTCCGTCCAGTATGTCTTCACACGGGCGAGGGCCATCCGTGCACCCTCTATGTAGGCCGACCGCTTCATCGCCTTGATATGCGGCACCGCCCCAAGGAATTGCTGCAATAAGCCAAAATAACTCTTCGGCTTGGGCCTATCCGGCCAGACATGAGCCACGATATCCGTCATGGCAAGTCCGGTAAATCTATTCAGTTCAGCCCACTCGGCCAGCCGATCGGTCAGCGGAAGTGAACGCTCCGGACTATGGAATTGAGAGCAAAACAGCTCTTCCGTCTTGTGATCCTTCTGACTTCGGAAGTGCACAACGGCATCTGCCGCACTCGCCGCTAAATCCATATAAAGATCATCCGGACCCCACAGCTGGCCAAGCTGAGCATCCTTTGGATCTGTAAACCTCCGGCGTAGCCGAAAGGGCTTGCCAGCCACAATGTCTCCGGCCTGGCGCAGGTCCTCCTTTATAGCCCGCATTGCAGAACGGGCATCCTTGACTTCGGTGGTGGCCTTCCCCAGGTCTTCTTGCTTCGCTAGGCGTTCCTTTTCAAGAACATCATTGCGGTCGGTAGCATCTTTCAACTTCACGGCCATTTCGGCCATCTCCTCCCTGCTTCGGCAGTGTGCAGCGCTTTCGGCTTCTAGCTCTTCGGCCGCCCTCGAGGCAGCCGCATCACTCCTTCTGGCTTGCTCCTTGGCTTGAGCAAGTTCTGCCCGAAGGCTCTCCACAGTAGCGGCACCATCTGCATTGAGCACACATGTTGTAAGGAGTGGGCTTCGGCTCCCTTACTAGGTGACCACAGAGAAAAAACCTACCTTGTGACTCGTCAATTCGTTTATTGACTAGCGCGATGTCCGCATCCGCAACGTCGAGCTGCCGCTTTAGTTCAGCAACTCCATCAGTCCGGCTAGCCACCCAACTATCCGCCACCTGCTTAGGAAAGGAGAAAATCAATACCTGGGATTTTGATCCTCGGCACGCTGTTGTTCTCGACATCCTACCGAGTCTCAGGGGCTACTATCTATACAGGGCGCACTTTATGTGTAAAACTGTCAAAGGGTATGTCATTTTTACGTACCTGAGACCCCGCCAGCAAACTCCTGACGGCATCACGCAATCCGCCTTCGGCGGATGAAATTCTTTCAATCACCGTACTCATCAGTGTACGGTGACCTTCTGAGATAGACGCCCTCTCAAGCAGATCCTTCAGCTCCCCCAGCCGCAGACCAGTTGGTGCCGAACTATTCGGCCCTGCCAGACTCGGCGATACCCTCCGTGATGACACTTCAGGCTCGTCCGCCCTATCCGATGGTGCGGCAGATGGAGGCGTCTCGCTCTCCATCATCTCCGGACGGAGTTCCCCCGAAGATGAGCTCATCTGAGAAGGATGGAGATCCGAACTACAAGGTAAAAACTTAAGTTATCCTCAGAAGCACCAATAGGGATGCCCCTTATTATAAAACTCCCTTTTTTCTACTTACGGCTCGCTGGAGGGCTGATTCTTTAGGGGAGACTGTGCGGCCGGAGCCTCTCCGGACGCAGGACCCTCTGGTGAAGATCTCTTCCCGCGCTTCGGGGCTTTGGCCTCCGGGTTTTCGAAGGCGGTCCTCTTCTCCCCTTGGAAGGAGGGATTCTCGATCCCCCCTTCCTCAAAATCCTCCTTGGTTGAGGCGGTAGTTCCTCTGTTCTCCCCTTCGCCTTCCTCTGAAGGCGCAACCTCCAGCATCCTGACCAGCACGGGATCCGGCGCGGTCTCTGGGAGCACTATTAGAAAACCAGCCATTAGACCCAGTTCGTAAGGGCCTTTAGTCCCGGTTCATGAACCGGGACTAATGGGTCGTTACTAATGCCACCACCCATTAGTCCTGGTTCAAACAGGAATTGGGACCAATGTGGCTCCACGTGGCCCTGTGCACCGAGCCCAGTCAGAGGGCCTTTTGTCCCGGTTGGTGGCTCCAACCGGGACCAAAAGTCAATGTTTTTTTACAAAAGTGGCTGCTTTAGGGGTTTTGGGGGTTATTTTTAGGTTGTTATTATAGCTAGCTAATAGAGAGAAGTGTCCTCTCTTATCTTTGTCCTTGGTTTATCAGCGCTGCTGCTATGTTCATTGCACCCGCAGATATAACATGCTCATGCATGCTTTGCATCATACATCATCATATATATGTATATAATAACAAGTCCTACTAATCATGCATCATCATACAACTTCTACTCGTTATTAATAATAAGTCATATGATCATCATCCTCATATATAGTCATCGAACCCAACCCTACATAATTGTTCTTAGCACATGATCATCAGTATCAGGTATAGGACCTAAACACCCTTAAGGTAAAATAGCATAAAACAATATAGACCCTGACTCTCCATTATGAAGAATGGCGATCATCCTGTCTCCAATTCTTGCCTTTCGCTGCTTATTGCTTCCAAGAAGCTCCTTACGACTGTCCATACATTTTTTCCATTCTTTGATTGTTATGTCTCCACTTCGTTTAGAAACCCGGTATGGACAGTTGAGATTCGTAGGACGACCTGGTCGTATGTTCAAAACATGAAGGCTACCACGCGTATACATCAGATGAGGCACACAATCATTCGGGATTATCTGTTGAAAAACATAGTAATAACTTCGTAGTTAGCAATGATGTACTAGTTTTAGAAGTGTGCAAAAAGATGCATGAATGTTGTAATAGTAAAAAATAATCTTACCAAGGTATCTCCATGGTAGTTACCGTAGTTCAACACGTGCACTAGTGGCACGTGTTGACCATAATGTTGAGGAGTTTGATTGTAGATATTGTAATTCTCAAGATCAGTACAAAATCCGACCAGATGAGTTTTCTCCTGATAAGTTAATTCGGGGCCTTCGGTGTAGTACGTTCTGTCTACCATCTTGCGCACATTCTTTGAAGAATGAAAATAAGCTGTCAATGGAGATAAGTTGTCAACTATATATTTTGAAATAAACAATATAAATTACTTAATAACTATGTTTAGCTCACATGAGGGAAGAACTGGAGGTGTATCCACAAAGACCCAAATCGAAGGTGTCTCTTGCTCGATTGTAGGATCACCAAGATCCATGGTGACAACCATACCCTCATCAAGACCATACATCTTGCAAAATGCATCCCAATTTTTGCAACCAAAATGGGTTACACTCTGAGCATTGTACAGCTTTACTTGAAAATCCACACCATGTTCGGTACTTAGGATAATTTTTTTGGTTTCGAAATTTTCATGGTCTTCAAAATCCATCCTCTCCAAGACATAGCGTCTTGCAAAGCATGGGATAAGCTAGTCGAATTGGAAAAGATGAAAAATGCACGTTAAAATAGTTGAAGTCGTGCTTAATTACGAAAAAAACTATTGTCGTCGTTGCGTATCATATGAACATCGCAAGTCTCCTCGAGCTTAATGCTGAAGCGCCGATCTTCGTCCAGCTCAATGAATCTGTCGCACATACCTCGGTTGGCATGGCACCAGTCGCACTCCCCCGGGCGATTTTCGTCGTCCGATGAGTACGACATTTCCGGCCTACGTTCATAATTCAAATATTAAACTGGATCATTATTATTAATCACGTGTTGACTATCGATGATCGATGTACGTGCCTAAATGATCTCTTTGTTTGTAAACACTTTAATATTTTGGTACTTTCCATAGGTGGGTATTTTAGCGGTTCAACTATCTGAAAGAGAAAATGAGTTGTTTACTCATGTGTTGTTCTGTTATTAGACTGTAGGGATAAGTTACCTTTTAGTTTTTACTACACCAAGGTTAAAGCTTTGTTTTCTTTTCATAGCTGCGCCATTTTCTTTTACAATTTACAGATACTCTTTTTTTTCGAGAGTGAGGGGTAACGCGGAGGAAGGCTTCGCAGACGACAATGAATGAAGAGATATGGAGGATGGACTCCGGAGCCAAGTCGTGGAATTCCAACCCATAGTAAAACATGAGCCCTCTCACAAAAGGATCCATCTGGAAGCCTAAACCCCGACGGAGGTGGGATACAAACACGACATACTCGCTGGGCTCGGGGGTGGGAATGACTTGCCCTTTGGCGGGCAACCTATGTGAAATCTCGTAGGACAGGTACTTGGCCTCTCGCAGCTTTAGCACGTTTTCTTCCGTGACGGAGGAGGGCATCCACCGGCCCTGTAGGTCGGAGCCGGACATCTAAATTACTACACATCTAATCTGACAAAAAGATCTAAATTACACAATATGAACAAATCTAACAGAAAAGAAATCATAAAAAAACTAACATAAAAAATCTATTTACAGAAAAAAATCTAACATAATATAATACATATCTAAATTACTACACATCTAATCTAACAAAATGATCTAAATTACACAATATGAACAAATCTAACAGAAAAGAAATCTAACATAAAAAATCGAACATAAAAAAAATCTATTAACAGAAAAAAATCTAACATCATATGAACAAATTAATTACACAATCTAAATTAACTACATATCTAAATTACTACACATCTAATCTAACAAAAAAATCTATGAACTACAAAAAAATCTAAAAACAAATCTAACCAAAATTAAAAAAAGAGGCTCACAGCCGGCGACGGCGACGGCGACGGCGACGGCGAGGTGCGGCGCGGGGCGGCGACGGCGTCGAGGCGGCGCGGGCCGGGGCGGCGACGCGTCGATCGGGGCGGCTGCAGGGCGGGCGGCGACGGCGCGCGGGGCGGGTGCGGGGCGGCCCGGGCGGTACGGGGCGGCGACGGCATCGGGGCGGGGCGGGGAGGGGCGGCGACGGCGTCGGGGCGGGGCGGCGACGGCGAGGTAGCGGCAGGGGACGCGGCGACGACGTCGGGGCGGGGCGGCGACGGCGAGGTAGCGGCAGGGGACGCGGCGACGGCGGAGGAGGAGAGGCCGGAGAGATCGAAGTCGGGAGAGGAGGACGGCGCGCTAAGTGCTGTATATATAGCAACGGCATAGGTCCCGGTTCGTGGCACGAACCGGGACCAATGCCTCCTTTAGTTCCGGTTGGTGCCTCCAACCGGGACCAAAGGTCTCTTTTCAGCAGCCCAAAGGGCGGGAAACGAAGACCTTTGGTCCCGGTTGGGGGCTCTAACCGGGACTAAAGGGTGGGCATTGGTCCCGGTTGGAGCGACCAACCGGGACCAAAGAACAGCATTGGTACCGGTTGGTGCCATGAACCGGTACCAATGGACCCGTGTAACTACTTTTTTATTTTCTGCAGCTATTTTTTTGTTGATTCTTCCTGCAGCTGTTTTTTTAGTCCCACCTCGCCAAGTGAGAGGCACTCGCAGCTATTTATAAGCCCTGAGTGCAGATACAATGACGAAGAGGCTCAATGCTCCTGCACGTTGGTTAGCTTCAAGCCTTGTGGAATACAATAGACTGCACAGAGCTATGTGCAGTGCAGTTGACACTATTCCAAAAGGCTTGAAGCAAATTAACGAGCATTGCGCCTCTTTTTTATTTTTAATGACTCATTACAACTCAGAAAAAAAGAAAAAAAATAAATGTAGCAGAAAAGAAAAAATATATAAAAAACCACTCAGAAATAAATAGAACAAAAAATATAACAGAAAAGAAAAAATATATATAAATGAATAGAAGAAAAAAATAGCTGTGATTAACTGTACTAAAAAAGGAGCATATATGCTTATTTTTAATGGCTTATTACAACTCAGAAATAAAAAGAAAAAATAATATAGCAGAAAAAGAAAAAAAAACTACATAAAAAACTACTCAGAAATGAATAGAAGCAAAAAATAGTTGTGATTAACTATACTAAAAAAGGAGCATATTTGCTTATTTTTAATGGCTTATTACAACTCAGAAATAAAAAGAAAAAAAATAAATATAGCAGAAAAAGAAAAAAAAACTATATAAAAAACTACTCAGAAATGAATAGAAGCAAAAAATAGTTGTGATTAACTGTACTAAAAAAGGAGCATATATGCTTATTTTTAATGGCTTATTGCAACTCAGAAATAAAAAGAAAAAAATAAATATAGCAGAAAAAGAATAAAAACTACTCAGAAATGAGTAGAGATGCGCTTATAGAGGAAATTCAACTTAAATTCATAACGAATTTCAAGAGAAATCCGCATGAATTTATGCTAAATTACCTATATAAGCGCATCTATTTTCATTTTCGGAGGAGCTCAATAAGGTAGAGAGGGAGGGGCTTATAAACCGGTCCCGTTCCCCTTCGGGTGGCGAGGTGGGACTAAACTCTGGTCGCAACGGGTACCAAACATTTAGTCCCGGTTGAAGGTTCGAACCGGGACTAATGGGAAGCCCATTGGTCCCGGTTCATTGCACCAACCGGGACCAATGGTTTTGGGGCAGGAGCGAGGCCCATTGGTCCCGGTTCGTCCCACCAACCGGGACCAATAGTTTCATACGAACTGGGACTAATGGGCCACGTGGCCCGGCCGGCTCCCAGGGCTCACGAGCCGGGTCTGATGCCCCTATTGGTCCCGGTTCTGGATTGAACCGGGACTAATGGGCTGGAGCAGCCTGGACCATTGGCCCCTTTTCTACTAGTGGAGGGGGGCCGGACACCGTATCAGCTTTGCTTGCGCTATCCACCCCTGTTTAGAGGGCAATTGGTCAAAAAGCGAATCATCGAAAGGCAAACAAACGGTATGTCCGGACACGGAGCTACTTACTTGTGTATCCGGGCGATTGCAGCTTAGGCCGGCGTCCTCGGTCAATTCCGGACACGCCTCTCGTGATCCGAAGAACAGTTTGTACATCTCCACGGGTGCCGTACCCATGAAGTGTTGAAGAATTCGTGGTCCCTCCGGATTAAACTCCAACAGCCGGAGAGGACGGCGTTTGTAGGGCAGGAGACGCCCAATCAGCATGACCTGCATCACCACGACCAGATCGATCTCCCTCGCCTGGAGGTCTTGAATCATGGCCTTTGACGGCCCCCAGTTGAGCCCTTGGCTGACCCATGACATCAGCCGCTACGGAGGGCCCGAGCGGAAGATGGGCGGCGGCTTCTACCTGCTGCCCCTGGGAGCGGTTATGTAGAACCACTCCTGCTGCCACAAGCCGAGCTCCGCCTGAAAAGAGCCCTCGGGACATGGAGCGTCGGCCCTTCTGCTTATAACAGCCCCGCCGCACTCTGCTTGACGCCCCTCGATCATCTTCGGCTCCACGTCGAAGGTCTTAAGCCACAAGCCGAAGTGAGGGGTAACGCGGAGGAAGGCTTCGCAGACGACAATGAATGAAGAGATATGGAGGATGGACTCCGGAGCCAAGTCATGGAATTCCAACCCATAGTAAAACATGAGCCCTCTCACAAAAGGATCCATCTGGAAGCCTAAACCCCGACGGAGGTGGGATACAAACACGACATACTCGCTGGGCTCGTGGGTGGGAATGACTTGCCCTTTGGCGGGCAACCTATGTGAAATCTCGTAGGACAGGTACTTGGCCTCTCGCAGCTTTAGCACGTTTTCTTCCGTGACGGAGGAGGGCATCCACCGGCCCTGTAGGTCGGAGCCGGACATTGTTGAAGGTCCGAAGTGCTCGAATCTGGGGCTCTGGGTGTTGGAACTCGGGGCAGGGAGTAGATTCGATTGAGGATTCAAGAAAAGAAACGAGCCTTGGTCCCGTTATAAAGAAGGGGAATACCAAGAGCCGTCCCCGTGACCGTTCGGGACTCGCCTCCAATAGAGGGGGCGTGGCAACGGGCACGGTTGGGTTACCCACGTCCGTATTGATGGGAATCCCGGAATAAGGGGAACACGATCTCTGCTTTGACAAGACGTGCCAAGGAAACCGCTTCGCTAAACGTGCTGAGGTGGTATGATAAAAAACAATTCAAGTAAAGACTTGGTGGTGGTATGACGTCATGCCACAAAATACGTCAGCAGATTGAACTTGTGTACATATTATTCTCTCTATGGTGGAATGTGGAATTTATTTTGCAGAGCCGGACACTATCCTGGTGTTCACAATCTTCTATGAATTATTCGGAGGAGGAACCCGCCTTGCAATGCCGAACAATATGCGTGCCGGACTCATCGTCATTGAAGCCTGGTTCAGGGGCTACTGAGGGAGTCCTGGAATAGGGGGTGTCCAGATAGCCGGACTATCATCGTCAGCCGGACTCCAAGACTATGAAGATACAAGATTGAAGACTTCGTCCCGTGTCCAGATGGGACTTTCCTTGGCGTGGAAGGCAAGCTTGGCAATACGGATATGTAGATCTCCTACCATTGTAACCGACTCTGTGTAACCCTAGCCCTCTCCGGTGTCTATATAAACCGGAGGGTTTTAGTCCGTAGGACACACAACCATTACAACAATCATACCATAGGCTAGCTTCTAGGGTTTAGCCTCCTTGATCTCGTGGTAGATCCACTCTTGTACTACCCATATCATCAAAATCAATCAAGCGGGAGTAGGGTTTTACCTCCATTGAGAGGGCCCGAACCTGGGTAAAAACATCGTGTCCCTTGTCTCCTGTTACCATCCTGCCTAGACGCACAGTTCGGGACCCCCTACTCGAGATCCGCCGGTTTTGACACCGACAACAACCCCAAATTCAAAAAAACAAATCTTGCTGCCGAAAAGATGTTCGGCCGTGAGAAAATAACCAGGGCCACATTGAGACAAGCCCACCCGCGTAGGGGTACCAGCCCAGTTTTATAGCATAGAGGCACCCATGTTTATAAAAAATGCTTCGACTAAAACCTCAAAATAAAATGTTGCTTCGGCAAATAAAACTTTAACAAACATATACACCCTCCGTCCCATAATGTAAGATGTTTTTTGACACTAGTGTCAAAAAAGTCTTACATTGTGGGACGGAGGGATTACTTCTTTACTTGTTTTTTCTTTAGCCAAAATTTTCTGTCGAATAAATGTTGGGCCGTATGTATTGTACCTTTTTGTTTTTCTTTACATATTTGTTGCTTGCCCACTATTGTTTTGGGATTCTTTTTATGCATGTCTTTGGTTCTGTGAAACCCAAATTAAATGGGGATCTGTGAAAGCCTCGGAAATCATTTTTGGAAATCATGAAGGCAAAATTCGCTTGAAGTAGGTCCAAGAAAATGTTCATGTTTTGCTCTAAAACTAATGGCCAGAGGTAAAATTCAAACCAATATTTTTAGGAGCACAGAAATATTTTTTTGGGCATTTCAGTTAATCCAATAATTATTTGTATTAGTTGCATATCCACGGTTGCACAAAATTTTTCACCCTACACCTACTAGCTAGGGTGACCCTATAAGCCATGGCCTAGATACATGCATGCGCACATGTAGCACACCAAGATATTTTTTTTGCAAAACAAAATTGGGTACCCATGCACTTGCATGTCCATATTGGAATCTACCCGTTTTATTAGTAACACATAGATCAACTAGATAGAACATCAAGCACGATATATATCAACTGACCAATATCAACTAGATAGAAAAAAACAGACAGAACACATCACAATATAGTAGCATAAGTAGTAGCATTGCATGAGATAGATAGTACCACATTACAACTAAGATAGATAAACGGGTCCCAAGCACGACATACATAGTACCATTACAACTTATATAGAAAGTTCATAGTTCAACCCAACACGACAATAATAAAACGACACCCTAGATAAGATAAAACACCACCGGCTTGCTTACTTGCTCCAAGGACAACTCCTCCATTGCCAACTCCTCTCCTCCATGGCCAATTCCTTCACTCGTCATTGTCGGTGGGGTACTGGAGGGTGCCATGCGCTCATCGGCGGGGAAGGCATTGTCGAAGTCGGTGAAGATGTTGTACATGGTGAATGCAAAGAATCGCATCCACACCAAAAAACACGGTCGAGGAGGTAGTAGGCGTCGAAGGGGTTGGTGAACCTCATGATCAGCTTGGTAGGATACCCATTGTGATTGACCTCTTCGACTCGAAACATGACCTGAGAGCCCCTCGGGAGGTGGCGGTAGCCGGAGGAGAGGAAGAACTCGGTTAGCCCCCTTTCCCCCCTCCACCTCGAGATCGCCCACACCCGTAGGGTGTTCTCCACATGGACTCCGGTAGGGTAGAGCCTCTCGGGGAAGGTGGGCCGCACACGGTAGGTAGCCCCGGTGAACTGCATAGTGGCTCGATCGGGTTTGATTTGTGGAGAAGAAGGAAGAAGCAGGGCAGATCACTAGTAGAAAACATGGCATTTGTCCCGGTTCGTAAGGGCCTTTTGTCCCGGTTTAAGAACCGGGATTAAAAGGTCGGTACTAATGCCCTCCCCCTTTAGTCCCGGTTCTTACACGAACTAGGACAGATGGGCCTCCACGTGGCCACTGCGGGCAGCCCAGGTAAGGGGGCCTTTGGTCCCGGTTGGTGACATAAACCGGGACCAAAAGGCTTCCACGCGTCAGTTTACCCAAGATTGTTCAGATCCACTGTTGTCATTCCGTACTGTGGGTCTACCTGTACCTCGCCTCCTGACAGATTGACCCAGTTGCATTTAAACAAAGGGACCTTAAAATATACTCCGTAGTCAAGTTCCCATATGTCCACTATGTAACCATAATATGTGTCCTTTCCCCTCTCGGTGGCTGCATCAAAGCGAACACCGCTGTTTTGGTTGGTACTCTTTTGATCTTGGGCGATCGTGTAAAATGTATTCCCATTTATCTCGTATCCTTTCCAAATCATTACAGTCGAAGATGGTCCCCTGGACAACGAGTACAACTCCTCACAAACAGTGTTTTCACCTCTGAGACGTGTTTCCAACCAACTACTGAAAGTCCTGATGTGTTCACATGTAATCCAGTCGTCACACCGCTCCAGGTGTTTGGAGCGCAGACTGTTCTTGTGTTCATCGACATAAGGGGTCAGCAAGGTAGAGTTCTGTAGAACTGTGTAGTGTGCTTGAGACCAAGAATATCCGTCCCTGCATATTATTGTCTCCCCTCCAAGCGTGCCTTTTCCAGTCAGTCTCCCTTCATACCGCGATTTAGGGAGACCTATCTTCTTAAGGCCAGGAATGAAGTCAACACAAAACCAAATGACATCCTCTGTTTGATGGCCCATGGAGATGCTTCCTTCTGGCCTAGCGCGGTTACGGACATATTTCTTTAGGACTCCCATGAACTTCTCAAAGGGCTACATATTGTGTAGAAATACGGGGCCCAGAATGATAATCTCGTCAACTAGATGAACTAGGACGTGCGTCATGATATTGAAGAAGGATGGTGGGAACACCAGCCCGAAACTGACAAGACATTGCGCCATATCACTCCTTAACCTTGGTATGATTTTTGCATCGATCACCTTCTGAGAGATTGCAATGAGGAATGCACATACACTACTAGAAAAAGGCCTACTAATGGTGCACCGGTTTTGCCTACTAATGGCGCACCACCGGTGCGCCATTAGTACCACGCCATTAGTATTTATTACTAATGGCGCACCTGCGCCATTAGTATCTGGTATACTAATGGCGCACCAGGCAGTGCGCCATTAGTATAGGCCACAGTGCGCCATTAGTATAGGCCACCGGTGCGCCATTAGTATAGGCCACCGGTGCGCCATTAGTATTTTTGAATTTTTTGAATTTTGAATCTAGATCTGGATCGTGATTTTTTGCCCATTTTTTGCTCATTTTTTTTGCTCATTTTCTGGCACGTCATTATTTCAAATTTTGTTCCTGTTTTTGGATCTTGTATGTTCTTTTGCCGTGTTCTTTTGCCGGAGAGGATTTCGCTGGAGAGGTGTTCGCCGGAGAGGAGTTCGCCGGAGAGGAGGAGGAGGAGGTCACCGTAGGGGCGCTCGCCTACATCGTCGGAGAGGAGGAGGAGGAGGTCGCTGGAGAGGAGTTCACCGGAGCATCGGAGAGGAGGAAGGAGAAACCATGAGGGGATGGGAGGAGAGGAGGGAGGAGGAGCTCACCGGAGAGGAGGAAGGAGGAGCTCACCGGAGAGAAGGGAGGAGGAGCTCACCGGAGAGGAGGGAGGAGGAGCTCACCGGAGAAGAGGGAGAAGAAACCGTGAGGGGAGGGGAGGGGAGGGGAGGAGAGGAGGGAGGAGGAGGTCGCCGGAGAGGAGGAGGAGGTCGCCGGAGAGGAGGAGGGTAGTATGGTGGAGGGAAGAAGGGAAGATGGAGTGGAGGAGAGGAGGAGATGGAGTGTAGGAGAGGTGGAATGAAGAGATAAGGAGAGGACCACGGCCAGCCATATATACGGCATACTAATGGCGCACCGCGGGCAGGTGCGCCATTAGTAACTTTTTTTTTGATTTATTTTGAATTTTGAAGGCGGGAAGATAGTAATGGCGCACCATGGGCAGGTGCGCCATTAGTAACTTTTTATTTTATTTTTTTGACTTATTTTGAATTTTGAAGGCGAGAAGATAGTAATGGTGCACCATGGGTAGGTGCGCCATTAGTAAGTTTGAATTTTTTTGAATTTTTTTGCCTCTCCAGATCTTAAAAGCCCCGTATCTTTTTTTCTATTAGGTTTTTGAGGATTTTGAAAATGTTTAACAGGGTTCCCCCGGATAATTTGGATGTAACTTTTCGAGTAGATGATTTTTCATATAAAAAACTTTTTCATCCGAGTTAGTATGCAAAAGTTATGCCCATTTTTACAAATTCTCGCGAGATTTTGCAAATGAAGTCGAAATTCATATTTGCAAATTTTCCCAACAACTAGACCACATATCACATGGGAAACTTATTTTCTTTTATTTTTTTGACATTTTCATCATTTTATTTTATTTTTTAAAAAACTGAAAAGGCGATCCACCGGGGGGGGGGGGGTGCATTCGGTGGAAGTGGTGGCCAAGTTACTAATGGCGCACCGTGGCATGGTGCGCCATTACTAGTTCAACTAGTAATGGAGCATCACTCCCACGGTGCGCCATTAGTAGTTTTGATTTTTTTTAAAAAAAAAATATTTTTACTAATGGCGCACCGTGGATGTGGTGCGCCATTAGTATTTGGACACTAATGGCATACCAACACATGGTGCGCCATTAGTATATAGTAATGGCGCACCACATGTCTGGTGCGCCATTAGTGTCAATTCCATCTATAGCCCTTTTCCTAGTAGTGATAGCTTCACAATGGCTAATCGGACGTTTTCTGGTAGGAGCCCCCTCAATGCAACCGGAAGCAGTTGCGTCATAATCACGTGGCAGTCATGAGACTTTAGGTTCTGAAACTTTTTCTCTGCCATATTTATTATTCCCTTTATATTCGACGAGAAGCCAGTCGGGACCTTCATACTAAGCAGGCATTCAAAGAAGATTTCCTTCTCTTCTTTGCTAAGAGCGTAGCTGGCAGGACCTTCATACTGCTTTGGAGGCATGCCATCTTTTTCGTGCAAACGTTGCAGGTCCTCCCGTGCCTCAGCTATATCTTTTGTCTTCCCATACACGCCCAAGAAGCCTAGCAGGTTCACGCAAAGGTTCTTCGTCACGTGCATCACGTCGATCGAAGAGCGGACCTCTAGGTCTTTCCAGTAGGGTAGGTCCCAAAATATAGATTTCTTCTTCCACATGGGTGCGTGTCCCTCAGCGTCACTCGGAACAACTAGTCCGCCGGGACCCTTTCCAAAGATTATTTGTAAATCATTGACCATAGCAAGTACGTGATCACCGGTACGCATGGCGGGCTTCTTCCGGTGATCTGCCTCGCCTTTGAAATGCTTGCCTTTCTTTTGACATTGATGGCTGGTCGGAAGAAATCGACGATGGCCCAGGTACACATTCTTCCTGCAACTTCCTAGGTATATACTTTTGGTGTCAGCTAAACAGTGTGTGCATGCGTGGTATCCCTTGTTTGTCTGTCCTGAAAGGTTACTGAGAGCGGGCCAATCATTGATGGTTACAAACAGCAAAACATGCAGGTTAAATTCCTCCTGTCTGTGCTCATCCTACGCACATTTCCATAGCTGTAAAAGTTCTTCAACTAATGGCCTTATGTACACATCAATGTCGTTGCCGGGTTGCTTAGGGCCTTGGATGAGAACTGGCATCATAATGAACTTCCGCTTCATGCACATCCAAGGAGGAAGGTTATACATACATAGAGTCACGGGCCAGGTGTTGTGATTGCTGCTCTGCTCCCCGAAAGGATTAATGACATCCGCTCTTAAACCAAACCATACGTTCCTTGGGTCACGTGCAAACTCAGCCCAGTACTCTCTCTTGATTTTTCCCCACTGCGACCCATCAGCGGGTGCTCTCAACTTCCCGTCTTGTTTACGGTCCTCACTGTGCCATCGCATCAACTTGGCATGCTCTTTATTTCTGAACAGTCGTTTCAACTGTGGTATTATAGGAGCATACCACATCACCTTCGCAGGAACTCTCTTCCTGCGGGGCTCGCCATCAACATCACCAGGTTCATCTCGTCTGAACTTATACCGGAATGCACCGCATACTGGGTATGCATTCAAATCCTCGTACGCACCGCGGTAGAGGATGCAGTCATTAGGGCATGCATGTATCTTCTGCACCTCCAATCCTAGAGGGCATACGACCTTCTTTGCAGCGTACGTACTGTCGAGCAATTCATTATCCGTTGGAAGCTTCTTCTTCAATATTTTTAGTAGCTTCTCAAATCCTTTGTCGGGCAAAGCATTCTCTGCCTTCCACTGCAGCAATTCCAGTATGGTACCCAGTTTTGTGTTTCTATCTTCGCAATTGGGGTACAACCCTTTTTTGTGATCCTCTAACATGCGATCGAACTTCAGCTTCTCCTTTTGACTTTCGCATTGCGTCCTTGCATCGACAATGACCCGGCGGAGATCATCATCGGCCACATCGTATGGTTCCTCTTGATCTTCAGCAGCTTCCCCGTTGCAGCATCATCGGGCACATTGTCTGGTTCCTCTTGATCTTCAGTAGCTCCCCCCGTTGTAGCATCACCGTATTCAGGGGGCACATAGTTGTCATCGTCCTCTTCTTCTTCGCCGTCTTCCATCATAGCCCCTATTTCCGTGCCTCATCCAAACATTATAGTGCAGCATGAAACCCTTGTAAAGCATGTGGGTGTGAAGGGTTTTCCGATCAGAGTAAGACTTCGTATTCCCACATTTAGTGCATGGACAACACATAAAACCATTTTGCTTGTTTGCCTCAGCCACTTCGAGAAAATTATGCACGCCCTTAATGTACTCGGAGGTGTGTTTGTCACCATACATCCATTGCCGGTTCATATGCGTGCATTATATAATTATGTGTGTCAAAAGTAAGAAAATCAGACAAATATCTAACTAAAGTAAGAAAATCAGACAAGTATTAGAAAGAAGATAAGAACAAGAGGCTCACCACGGTGGTGCCGACGACGAGATCGGCGAGGGCGATCAACGGCGGTGAAAACGGGGACGGGGCATGACGGACTGCTAAATCTAGACAAATCTCGGAAAAAATGGAGCTCCGAGGTTGAGCTTCGAGAGGAAAAGCTTAACTAGTGTGGCTCGTGCATTTCATCGAATACCTCATGTGCATAGGAGGTGAACTAGAGCACCCAAATGCCCTCTCCTCGCCGGATTGAAAAAATAGAGCACTGTGGAGTGCTCTGACGCGGCGGTGGGTATATATAGGCAAGTTATTTGTCCCAGTTCGTGGCATGAACCGGGACTAAAGCCCCCCCTTCTGTCCTGGTTCAAGCCATGAACCGGGACCAATGGTTGTGGGCCAGGTGTGAGGAACATTGGTCCCGGTTGGTGGCTTGAACCGGGACAAATGGTTCCATACGAACCGGGACCAATGCCCACGAGGCCCCGGTCGGCCCCCTGGGCTCACGAACCAGGTCTAATACCCCCCATGGGTCCCGGTTCTTGAAGAACCGGGACTAATGGGCTGGCCAGGCCAGAACGATAGCCCTATTTTCTACTAGTGGATGGATAGGATGGGAAGGGGTATGGATGAGGAGGGAGAGGAAGACGATAGGTGTGGCTTAAATAGCCCAAGTGCGACGTGGTTTTTGATTTCTTTGAGTGGTTTCAACGGGTGGAATTAATGAGCGGGCATCAAAGTGTGTACACGAGCGTGGGAAACCAAGGCTGCCATCAAACACTGGATCAATAACCCGGATGCGACGCGTCTGTGCCATCGGTCGTGGGTCAAGGGGTCACGCCTGCCCGTTCTTCTATCCCGTGCATCAATTGCCATGCTGCGACGTCCCGCATGCGTCAGTGCCGTCGTGGGTCAAGGGGACACGCCTGCCCCGTTTTCTCTGCGTGTGCCGCCCGTGCATGCATGCATGGCGATGTAGCCTGCTGGCTAGGGCCTGGCTAGAGGAGGCAACGTTCGGTCCGAAGGTCTAACGAGTGGGCTTCTTTTACCTGAGCCCAATGGCTAGCCCACTCGCCGCAGCATAAAAAACAAATGGCTACTGCATGGCACTGCATCCTCTAAAAACCACTACAACAAATCAAAGCATAGCCCGTGGATCGCTGACGTGGCACTGCATGCTCATCCACACCGTTGAACGTGCAGTGATCCATCGATCCAGAGAAGAGGGGGGGGGGTTATCATGAACATAGCCATCATGAAAAACCCTTCACAAAACATAGCTATCATGAACGAGGTTGCATAGGAATATTCAAGCTAGGGTTGATCATAACTAATTCAAAAAAAATCATAAAAATATGAAACTTTCACCCATCATCATATTATGTGAGTGAGTTGCTGGAAAAAATAAGAAACTTGGTCTATGGGTATTTTCACAAAAAACCTTCACACAACATAGCTATCATGAACAAGGAAGCATGTGATTCAAGCTAGGGTTTAGGGCTAAGCTTGTCATAGTTTATTCAAATGATCCTATATTCGGCATGGACCCTATATTTGCACACTAGATGTCAAGTTTTGATTTTTGGACCATTTATAAAAGGTCGAATTTTTTTTCTTAGGAATGGGGTGTTTAGCCTAGCTTCGGAGCTAATTGAGGCAAGTTTTTCACATCAACAATAAGTGTTCGGATTGAACGCTTAATATGCATATGACTAATATTAAAGCATTGTACCATCAATACCACATACTAAACAAATTTGATTTTGAATTTTGAGTCAAACTTGAATCTTGGGTCAAATTTGAAATTCGGCCAGAATTTAAATAGCATTACACAAATTCTGGTTTACACAAATTAAGGCAAGTTTGTTATTCTACAACACACATCACCATTACACAAGTTTAACAAATGAAGTTTTCACTTCTTCTTCTTAGCACTTGATTTCTTCTTCTTGGTACCACTTTTTGATCGTATGTCACCTAGTTCACTCAAACGCTTGATTTTCATAACTGGACTAGCTAGGACAGCTGGAGTTGGCACCACAACATCTACATGAGGCTCAGTTTGCATAACAACTACTCTAGTAGCTTTAATTAGTAATAAAATTTGCAATATAGGCTTTGTTTGCATCACATCTGCCGCAACAGCCTCAGTTTGCAGAACATATTCAGTTTTAGTTTCAGTTTGCATCACATCTGTCGCAACAACTTCAGTTTGCAGAACATCTTCAGTTTCAGTTTCAGTTTGCAGAACATCTACCACAACAGCTTTAGTTTGCACCACATTCTGCACCACATCATCATCCAAATGTTGGTCATGATGCATCACAAAGACTGCCTCATTTTGCATCACAACATCATCCAACTCTTGCTCATTTTGCACCGCAGCATCATCCAACTCTAGTTCATCACCATAACTTCTCTTTTTTCTACAACCATTGATTCTTGCCTTTTTGATTGCCCAGATATCTTCAACAACAACAGGTTGACCTCCACGCTTTCTCCAGGAAAACAAAGCTTGTAATTTGGCTAGTAATTAAATACAACAACCAAATTAAAAAAACACAAACGTAAACATACTTTGGCCTTTCAGGAGTGTAACGACATTTTGGAGATCCTGTTCGGTGCCCAAGTTCCTGGCACAACTTGCATTTATTTTTGTTAACTTTTTGGGACCTTTTTGGCTTTGCATCCTTCTTCCCCTTCCACTCTTTACTACTCCCGCCCTTCTCAAACCATGTCTTGAATCTACTATCTTTAGGTCTGCTAGCTTTTCTTTTTGTTAGGGGAGGACACATGGAAAATTCAATTTCCGCTTCACGCCACTAAGAGTGATCTGTAAATGCTGGAATTGGAGTTGCATATGCAGGCTTGAATCTTGGCACTGAGTAGTATTCATGCAAGTATGGGTGCGTGTTGATCTTGGGTTGGGAGGCCAAGAAAAGTATGGCATGGTCACAAGGTTTCCCGGTGTGTTGCCACTTGAGGCAAGTGCAGTCATGCAACTTAGTGTTAACAACATGCCTCCTTGCAGTCTTGGTATCTCTAACTTCAGCACCCCACACTGAAGATTTTTCAACAGACAAATGTGTAAGATTCCTGCTCCTATTCACCACCTGTTGTACCACTGCAGGAAGCTTATCCCCTTGTAGACAATCACCAATCCTTCTTCTCAATTCGCACATGCACATGATCATGATCCTGATCTGGTCATTCATGTCATGCACAGGCAAGCTCTTTAACTGCTTTATCTTGTTGTTACAACTTTCTGCCAAGTTATTATTGATATTATCACACTTGATGGCACTGTTAAATCCTGACATGTACCACAATAGAGAATGATAGTTGTTCAACCATGGAACAAACTCACTGCATGCTGCTTTTATCTTATCAAGATGATATGAATGTGTTTGTTTGGTGCAAGATCTTGCTGCTGGCCACATTCTCCCAAATTCTTCCCCTCTGAATTTTTTGATCAAATTCATCCACATATGGCCAAAGCACCCCCTCTGCTCACAATGAGGAAAAACATTCTTCACTGCATTTTCTAGCCCTTTACGTGCATCTGTGTGTACTGCCAAAGGTGACACTAGCACTATGCATCTTTTCAACTGCGTCATGAACCATGTCCATGAAACCTCTGTCTCTGACTGAAACAAACCAAGCAACAAGGAACATCCATTTTTGTCCATCTAAAGCATTGCATGCTGCCAATTGACCATTCCATTTGCCTGTCAAACAAGATGAGTCTATGCTCAAATATGGACGTCACCCTGCTTTGAAGCCACAAAGAACTCGGAGAAAATAACTCTACCATCCTCTGTTACCTCAGTATCTATCTCCACGACACTGCCAGGTGACCTCTTTTCCACCTCTGCTTTGAAGTTATAAAGCATCCTAAAAGTATTTGCCCAATCACCATATAATTCTTTAATTGTCCTCTATTTTGCTTTCCACACTGTGGTATACTTCACCTTAATGGGGTATTGCTTTTCCAAGTCCACTTTAAGTTTCTTTGCTGTAGTGTTTGATTTCTTGGCTCAAATTAGAGTGATCTGTTCTGCAATCCAAAGCGGTGATCTCATGCTTGATACTCTTTGTGAACTTGTAATACAAGTATGTGGAATTGGGAGTTGATTAACCCTAATGGTACTTCCATCAGGTTGAATTCTAGCAGATATGTACCACTTGCAAGGCCTGACGCTTCCATCAAAACCTCTGAACCTTGCATAAAATTTCTTTCTGTCAATCCACATAGTCTTGGCATCAAACTCATGTTTGACTGCATAAGTCTTGAAACACATCCTAAACTCCTTCATGCTTGGGAACAACTTGCCTACTTCACTAACAGGATTTTCTTTGTCATACACACTTACAAGCTCATCATCATGTGCATCATCTACATCATCTGCATCATCTTTCGTCAGTTGTCCATCCACATCTTCACAAGCATCTCTGTTAGCATTATTAGGCAAACTAGATTCATCCCTCTCTTCCTCATCTTGATCATCTACTGGATCTACTGGAATGCCAAAAAATTTGGCCATCTGAGTGTCAGCCATTGGTGCAATGACCAAATCAGTAGTGTCTTCTAATTATACTGAATTCCAATCAACACAAACAACCCTTGTAGCACCATCACAACCCTCTTCTACATCTTGATGAACCTCCCCTACTACTGTCACTTCACCCATAAACATGGGCGTTATCTGTCTCTGTGAAGCCCAATCATCATCTACCATCTGTGAAGCCAACTTTGAGGGCACATATCCAACCTTAGAATCTAATTTAAGATTAATGAGCTCTGCACGAAAGGTACTTTGTTTGCTTGCCCAGCCGTCTTGCCGATCGATTTCATCAACCATCTCTTCACCATTCTCAATTCTCACATACTCACCCTTCCAATTATCAAACCGTAGCAATGCTACCTCCTGCTCTGGACACCAAAAAATGCTCTCCCCAATTTTCTCCACGACATTTCTCACGGCCCTCTCTTCCATGCTCTGTATTTCCTGAGGATCAATCTCTACACATTCAACCTCCCATTTCACAATTGTATCTCTCTCTATGTCTCGCACACTACCATCACCTAGCTTCGCCTTAGAAGGAAAGAATTCGACTGTGAATTCGGATGTCCTACCCCTGTTTGTCAATGGCGGGCAGTGTGAGCTAGCGGAAGCGGATGACGCACGAATCACATAGGTTGGAAAGGATGCACATACCTAGTCGACCTTGTTGTCTCTGGCGGCTCCATCGCGGTCAGCCCCCCTCCCCCGCACCCAAATGTGGATCAAATCCACCAAAAACAGAGGAAACAGAGGCGATGCAATGAGATCTAACTCAACAAGGAGGGGAACAGGACAAGGGTTCAGGATTAACTCACCACAGCCGTCGCCGTCACCGAGAACGACAGCTCCTCGCCGCTGCTGTCACCGAGAGAAAAAGCTCCGGCGCCGTCGTCGGCTCACCGTCGAGAACGAAGAGGAGGGAGCAATGAGTCACTGCTCACCTGATTCAGACAAGCACGGAGCCACATCTCACCTGATGCACTGCCAAGTGGGGCCGTAACTAGATGCTCTGTCAAGTGGGACCCACATGTCTTAAACATAATCTCATTCCCGTTGATGACCATTTTAATCGCCCTAGTGGGCCTTGGCTATTTGGGCTTCTGAAGCGTTGCACTACAACTATTTTTGTCAACCACGTCGCACTCCTTCCAATTCATGTGAAATGTGTCGCACAGGAGCTATTGGCCCGATGAAGAAGTCATCCGTGAACGCTCTGTGATATCAACCCCTTTGTGAACATATCCACCTCCTTCACATGACTAGGAAACCCCTTTGCCGACTCAAAATTACATCAAGCTTCATTAGCATTTATCTCATGAATTAGCCATTCACGCAAATTTTCTTTTCTGATTGCAATAGCGGACCTATCCAATTTTCTCATGTTTTCTTTAAGGAAGGAAAGCAATTGTACTTGCTATACGAACACTCCTGATTCTCCATAATAAACTTGTAAAGCCATAAATATACTTGAAAGAGATGGATATACATTTAACAAGTTCAGTAAATCATGGAGGAGCAATAGATGTACACTTGTCTCCATTGTTCATTTCTATGATCATCCACTGAGATATAGTTGTTGTTGTAAGACAAGTAGGACTTTGAGATTGTATAGGTCGAGTAAGCATATTTTTGCTATTTTAAGTTGGCATTCGTTGTAACCATTTCCATGTAAAAAGTAAGATTATCTTGGTTTGTACCTTCGAATTTGTAACAATTGAAGATGACTTCTTATTTTCTTATGTTTCAGGGGACTAAAACAGTTACCTGGCAAATTCAGGAGGGATGTGTTTTCTCAACATTGACTTCATTTTGTTTTGACAATCAACATTTTTGTTTCTCATTCAGAGCTCAGTAGCTTAATAAATATCTTCTGCATTCCTTTTTAGAAATCATATAAAATGTCATCCGGTCAATCACTAGTGTTTTAATTTGACATTTGTGCATTAAGGGTTTATTTCGTTCTTGAAACATAAATAGTATGAGTTGTAATTACATTCGGTGGTTATCTTGTCTTATGAGTTGTTTCAGCAAATGCCTAATGCATTTTAATTTGTGTTAGTATCATCTCTGTGTCATTTCCATTATTTGATGGCTACAAAATGCACTGAATTTATATAACACTCTTGGAAAATTTGGCCATGTTTGAACTAGAACTAACCCGGACTAACGTTGTTTTCAGTAGAATTGCCATGATGCTGTTTTATGTGCAGAAAATAAAAGTTCTCGGAATGACCTGAAACTCCACGGAACATCTTAGAAAAAATAATAAAAAATCCTCGCCAAAGATGAAGACCAGGGGGCCCACGCCCTGTCCACGAGGGTGGGAGGCGCCCCCCAGGGCGAGCCCCCTACCTCGTGGGCCCCCTGGTGGCCCTCCGACGCCAACTCCAACTCCATATATTGGCTTTCGGGGAGAAAAAAAATCAAAGAGAACAAATCATCGCGTTTTACGATACGGAGCTGCCGCCAAGCCCTAATCTCTCTCGGGAGGGCTGATCTGGAGTCCGTTCGGGGCTCCGGAGAGGGGGATTCGTCGCCGTCGTCATCATCAACCATCCTCCATCACCAATTTCATGATGCTCACCACCGTGCGTGAGTAATTCCATCGTAGGATTGCTGGACGGTGATGGGTTGGATGAGATTTATCATGTAATTGAGTTAGTTTTGTTAGGGTTTGATCCCTAGTATCCACTATGTTCTGAGATTGATGTTGCTATGACTTTGCTATGCTTAATGCTTGTCACTAGGGCCCGAGTGCCATGATTTTAGATCTGAACCTATTATGTTTTCATGAATATATGTGAGTTCTTGATCCTACCTTGCAAGTCTATAGTCACCTACTATGTGTTATGATCCGGCAACCCCGAAGTGACAATAATCAGGACCACTCCCGGTGATGACCAAAGTTTGAGGAGTTCATGTATTCACTATGTGCTAATGCTTTGTTCCGGTTCTCGATTAAAAGGAGGCCTTAATATCCCTTAGTTTCCAATAGGACCCCGCTGCCACGGGAGGGTAGGACAAAAGATGTCATGCTAGGTCTTTTCCATAAGCACGTATGACTATATACGGAATACATGCCTACATTACATTGATGAACTGGAGCTAGTTCTGTGTCACCCTATGTTATGACTGTTACATGACGAACCGCATCCGGCATAATTATCCATCACTAATCCGGTGCC